>JBBDGP010003847.1:0-600000 GCA_037952835.1 Lithobates septentrionalis
AGCAGATTAAACTTCAGCTTTAACAACCTGCAAAAAAAAGAAGAAAAGAAGATTTTCTTCCTCCGGGAACAAAGCACCTTTCATCCCCGGTGAAGCAGTGGAGCGGAACCGGGGAGAAGGGTATTGGTAACTCAGCGGTCTGCAGAGCTGGACTTTACAGGAAGTCATACAAACAATGCAGACATACTGTATGTTCCATGCAAAGACAATGGCTGCTTTGTTGTCCCGAAACATTAAACATGGAAGAGAAGCCGGGAGCGAAGAAGGAGCGCCATGGCCGCGTCTTGGGTTTCAGCTGCCCTTGTCACCAGTCTGGACGGGGGTCTTAGCGCGGGTAATCGGCTCTAAAGACAGTAAATATTTGGACAGCACAAAATTGCAGCAAATATCTACTTTTGAGGATGCGGTTAAATCCTGGGAAGACATTATCATAGAAATGACAGGTGACAGTTTGATTTATAGATTGCAAAACCCTTCACGTTCCTCAAAGCTGAAGTTTAATCTACTTATAGTTTGCCTTGTTTGGTTCCTCCCTTATCAACATGCTAATTACATTTTTTATTTTTTTTTTAAATAAAAATGTCATCATTGGGTCTTTGTGCTTCTCTATGCAATGCAGGCAGATCATGGTTGGTGGGAGGGGCCAGCAGAGTGCTGCACAAAGCTTCCTGATGACATCACAGCACCCGGCCCTCAGTACTCCCCCCGCCCTTTCTGTGACAGAACTCGATCTGATGAGTTACGTGTCCCCTTATACGGTTTGGTAGTTTGTTGGGGGGTCCAGCTGTGGATTGCGGTGGTGGGTGAGTAAGTAACTATAACATGTTTACTGCTCTGCTATAAAAAGTACCATTCACTTTTCCTCCTACGTGTCTGCTATAGATATCTAGTAATCAATTATTTCTTTCAAAGATCCAGGGCTTGGCCTAGATGAGAGACTTAGACCCCTTTCACACTGAGGCGCTTTTCAGGCGCTTTTGTGCTAAAAAAAAAGCGCCTGAAAAGCTCACGAAAACCTATTTCCATTAAGATCAATGAATGCTTTCACACTGGGGCGGTGCGCTGGCGGGGCGGTGAAAAAACTCCTGCAAGGAGCATCTTTGGAGTATGTTTGGAGCGCTAAAAAAAGCGACCCTCTCCATTGAAATGAATGGAAACCGCCTCAAAAGCGCCTGAAAAGCGAACGAAATGCGCTTCAAAAGCGTATCAAAATGGTTCTTTTGAGTCACGTGACCTTGCAAAAAGCGCGCCTCTAATGCCTTCCAAAGCGCTTGAAAAGCGCCACAAAAGCACCCGGCGTTTTATGGGCAGTTTTCAAGCGCCTCAGTCTAATGCCCTGTACACATGAGCGGACTTTTCGACCGGACTGGTCCGACGAATCTGGCGGACAATCCGACCGTGTGTGGGCTTCATCGGACCTTCAGTGGACTGTTTCTGTCGAAAATCTGACGGTCCTTAGATTTGGAACATGTTTCAAATCTTTACGTTGGAACTCCGCCGGACCCAGTTCCTATCGAGAGGTCCGCTCGTCTGTATGCTAGTCCGAAGGACAAAAACCGACGCTAGGGCAACTATTGGCTACTGGCTATCAACTTCCTTATTTTAGTCCGGTCGTACGTCATCACATACGAATCCGTCAGACTTTGGTGTGATCGTGTGTAGGCAAGTCCGTTCATTCGAAAGTCCGTCAGAAAGACTGTCGGACCTTTGTTGCCGAAAAGTCCGCCTGTGTGTACAGGGCATAAGTCATCCCAATTTCAAAAGAAAGAAAGAATAGATAGGAAGATGATATGGAGTGCCAGAGAAAGCTAAAATAGATAGAAGAAAATAATAAAGATATGGATAGGTAGAAAGAAATATAAATATTAGTAGATAGATAGATAAAGATACAAATAGGTAGGTAAATGGGAAAGAAAGAAAGAAAGAAAGAAAGAAAGAAAGAAAGAAAGAAAGAAAGAAAGAAAGAAAGCTCACAGCTCAGTCATGGGAAGCTGAAGAAAAAAAGTCTATCAGGGTCAACCACTGGAAAGAAATAATAAATACATAACTATATAAATAAATAGACCAAAACCCACAACTGATCCAGAGGAAGGCAAATAAAATCCTCTAAGAAAGGAAGAAGAAAAGACAGAAAAGAAAGAAGGAGAAAAGAAAGAAAGGAAGCAGAAAAATAGAAAAGAAGGAAGAGGAAAACAAAGGAAGGAAAGAAGAGGAGAAGGAAAGAAGGAAGGAAGGAAAAAAGGAAGGAGAGAGAAATGAAAGGGAGGAAGGAAGAGGAAAAGAAAAGGAAGAAAAAAGAAGAAGAGGAAGGAAGGAATGAAAGAGAAAACAAAGTGGAAAAGGAAGTGGAAAAGTAAGGGAGGAATGAAGAGGAAAAAGAATGAAGAAGGTGGAAGGAAGGAGAGGGGAAAGAAGGAGTAAAGAAAGAAAGTACTGCACAAAACTATCTACTGATCCAGAGGAAGGCAAATATGTTACATACATAGTTACAAATGCTGAAGAAAGATAGAAATCTTTCAAGGGCAACCACTGGAATAAATAAGAAAATAAACAGACAGTTGATACAGCAGAAGGCAAATTAAGTACCCTAAAAGGCCTCACTCACAAGGGGCATGCATCCCCATATGCCCATGCAGGGCTGTGTCCCAGCCATCCCCATGCAGGCTGTGCCTTAATGTCAAATGAAATACAGCGGCTGACATCTGTGTGGGTCTCTGAATGCAGGCAGTGTGTGTTTGGGGAGCTGCCCTCACACAGATGTCATATTGGGAGCAGTGGCTGTGTCCATGCAGCACCTGTCTCCATGCAGCACCTGTGTCCGTGCTGGCACCTCTGTCCATGCAGCACCTGTGTTCATGCAGCACCTCTGTCCATGCAGCACCTCTTCATTCATGCAGCACCTCTGTCTATGCAGCACCTGTGTCCATGCAGCACCTCTGTCCATGCAGCACCTCTTCATTCATGCAGCACCTGTGTCCATGCAGCACCTCTGTCCATTCAGCACCTCTGTCCATTCAGCACCTCTGTCCATTCAGCACCTCTGTCCATTCAGCACCTCTGTCCATGCAGCACCTCTGTCCATGCAGCACCTCTGTCCATTCAGCACCTGTGTCCATGCAGCACCTCTGTCCATTGAGCACCTCTGTCCATTCAGCACCTCTGTCCATTCAGCACCTGTGTCCATGCAGCCCATCTGTCCATGCAGCACTTGTGCCTTTGCAGCACCTGTGCCCATGCAGCACCTCTGTCCATGCAGCACCTGTGTCCATGCAGCACGTGTGCCCTTTCAGCACCTTTGTTCATGCAGCACCTGTGCCCATGCTGGCACCTCTGTCCATGCAGCACCTGTGTTCATGCAGCACCTCTGTCCATGCAGCACCTCTTCATTCATGCAGCACCTCTGTCTATGCAGCACCTGTGTCCATGCAGCACCTCTGTCCATGCAGCACCTCTTCATTCATGCAGCACCTGTGTCCATGCAGCACCTCTGTCCATTCAGCACCTCTGTCCATTCAGCACCTCTGTCCATTCAGCACCTCTGTCCATTCAGCACCTCTGTCCATTCAGCACCTCTGTCCATTCAGCACCTGTGTCCATGCAGCACCTCTGTCCATTCAGCACCTCTGTCCATGCAGCACCTCTGTCCATGCAGCACCTCTGTCCATTCAGCACCTGTGTCCATGCAGCACCTCTGTCCATTGAGCACCTCTGTCCATTCAGCACCTCTGTCCATTCAGCACCTGTGTCCATGCAGCCCATCTGTCCATGCAGCACTTGTGCCTTTGCAGCACCTGTGCCCATGCAGCACCTCTGTCCATGCAGCACCTGTGTCCATGCAGCACGTGTGCCCTTTCAGCACCTTTGTTCATGCAGCACCTGTGCCCATGCTGGCACCTCTGTCCATGCAGCACCTGTGTTCATGCAGCACCTCTGTCCATGCAGCACCTCTTCATTCATGCAGCACCTCTGTCTATGCAGCACCTGTGTCCATGCAGCACCTCTGTCCATGCAGCACCTCTTCATTCATGCAGCACCTGTGTCCATGCAGCACCTCTGTCCATTCAGCACCTCTGTCCATTCAGCACCTCTGTCCATTCAGCACCTCTGTCCATTCAGCACCTCTGTCCATTCAGCACCTGTGTCCATGCAGCACCTCTGTCCATTCAGCACCTCTGTCCATTCAGCACCTCTGTCCATTCAGCACCTGTGTCCATGCAGCCCATCTGTCCATGCAGCACTTGTGCCTTTGCAGCACCTGTGCCCATGCAGCACCTCTGTCCATGCAGCACCTGTGTCCATGCAGCACGTGTGCTCTTTCAGCACCTTGTTCATGCAGCACCTGTGCCCATGCAGCACCTCTGTCCATGCAGCACCTCTTCATTCATGCAGCACCTGTTTCCATGCAGCACCTCTGTCCATGCAGCACCTGTGTCCATGCAGCACCTGTGTCCATGCAGCACCTGTGTCCATGTAGCATCTGTGTCCATGCAGCACCTGTCTCCATGCAGCACCTCTGTCCATGCAGCACCTCTGTCCATGCAGCACCCCTTCATTCATGCAGTACCTGTGCCCATGCAGCACCTGTGTCCCAATAGACATAATTGGGACTGCCTGCATGGGGATGCACAAAAAACCTGTACATCCCTGTGCTGTACAGGCATACGTTATAACGTTATTGTACACCCCGTGTGAATGAGGAAAAAGCAGGGTTCAATATGAAAAAAAAAATCTTCCTGATCCCTTAGGGAAATCATATGTTCCCTGGATCGTCAGGTGTTATCCCTTAAAAAAACTAAAAGCCAGTTATACAGTATTCTCTGCATATAGGTACATATCCAACTTTTTTTTTTTTAAACTATCAACTGAACTGCCTAGAACCAGCTCTTGAGGAAAACTATTCCACATTTTTACAGCTCTTACTGGAAAGAAGCCTTTCTGTAGGCGGAGGTGGAATTCCCTACCCTACAGCTGCACATACAGAAAGGGACGCAAGTTCCTTTGGCATTATTGACCACGTGGGCAGTGGGTCGCCATTTTGAGGGTTAAAGCAGGCAGTGGGGAGGCAACATATTGTCTCCTCGCCGCCTGTCAAACACCCTTAGAAAAGAATCCCCTGTGGATCGATTTTCAGAGGGACAACAGTATAGCCACTCATGTGAATGGACCCTTACCATGTAATGTAAAAAGCTTAAAAAAAAAAAAAACTGAAAGTTGAAAAAGTTTGAAAACAACTTTCACAAGCCGTGGCTGTTCTTCTAGGCCACAGCAAAAATCAAAGGGCATGTCACTTTCAACGGGCAGTACCACCGCTGAGTGCAACCCAGTCCAATGATTGGGCCAGGCCGCAAACGCCTTGCAACTTTTTAAAATGAATTTATAATAATTCTTTATAACATTTAATGAGTAATTCACTTGTAAACAAACTGGCGTCATGTCCGGTTCCTCTCTCCCCTCTCTGTACCGATCGGTACAGTGTGAGCAGAGAGGGGAGAGATCGGTTGTAGCAGCACTGTGGGCTGGATCTGTAGTGCCCACAGCACTGATCTGTGCCCATTGCAGCCTCATCCAGCCATCCATCAATGCTCAGCCATCCCTCTGTCATATTCCTCCAGCCATCCATACTCAGCAATACTCATCCATCCACCCCCCTCCAGCCACCCCCCCCCAGCCATACTCAGCCATACTCAGCCATACCCAGCCATACTCAGCCATACCCAGCCATACTCAGCCGTTCCCAGCCATACCCAGCCATACCCAGCCATACTCAGCCATACCCAGCCATACTCAGCCGTTCCCAGCCATACTCAGCCGTTCCCAGCCATACCCAGCCATACTCAGCCCTTCCCAGCCATACTCAGCCTTTCCCAGCCGTACTCAGCATACCCAGCCATACCCAGCCATACTCAGCCCTTCCCAGACATACTCAGCCCTTCCCAGCCATACTCAGCCGTACCCAGCCATACTCAGCCATACCCAGCCATACCCAGCCATACCCAGCCATACTCAGCCCTTCCCAGACATACTCAGCCCTTCCCAGCCATACTCAGCCATACCCAGCCATACTCAGCCATACCCAGCCATACTCAGCCGTTCCCAGCCATACCCAGCCATACTCAGCCATACCCAGCCATACTCAGCCGTTCCCAGCCATACTCAGCCGTTCCCTTCCCAGCCATACTCAGGCCTTCCCAGCCATACTCAGCCTTTCCCAGCCGTACTCAGCCATACCCAGCCATACCCAGCCATACTCAGCCCTTCCCAGACATACTCAGCCTTCCCAGCCATACTCAGCCGTACCCAGCCATACTCAGCCATACCCAGCCATACCCAGCCATACCCAGCCATACTCAGCTGTTCCCAGCCATACTCAGCCGTACCCAGCCATGCCCAGCCATACCAGGCTGTACCCAGCCATTCCCAGCCATACTCAGCCATCCCATCTGTACACAGCCATCCCATCTGTACTCAGCCATCCCATCTGTACTCAGCCATCCCATCCGTACTCAGCCATCCCATCCCGTACTCAGCCATCCCATCTGTACTCAGCCATCCCATCTGTACTCAGCCATCCCATCTGTACTCAGCCATCCCATCCATACTCAGCCATCCCATCCGTACTCAGCCATCCCATCCGTACTCAGCCATCCCATCTGTACTCAGCCATCCCATCTGTACTCAGCCATCCCATCCGTACTGAGCCATCCCATCTGTACTCAGCCATCCCATCTGTACTCAGCCATCCCATCCGTACTCAGCCATACTCGACCTTGCTCAGCCATCCCATCCGTACTCAGCCATCCCATCTGTACTCAGCCATCCCATCCATACTCAGCCATCCCATCTGTACTCAGCCATCCCATCTGTACTCAGCCATCCCATCTGTACTCAGCCATCCCATCTGTACTCAGCCATCCCATCCGTACTCAGCCATCCCATCCGTACTCAGCCATCCCATCTGTACTCAGCCATCCCATCCGTACTCAGCCATCCCATCTGTACTCAGCCATATTTGACCATGCTCAGTCATCCCATCCATACTCAGCCATCCCATCCATAATCAGCCATCCCATCCGTACTCAGCCATCCCATCTGTACTCAGCCATCCCATCCGTACTCAGCCATCTCATCTGTACTCAGCAATAGGGATGAGCTTCGTGTTCGAGTCGAACCCATGTTCGACTCGAACATCGGCTGTTCGACCGTCCGTCGAATTGCGAACGATATGGGCCGTTCGCGCCAAATTCGTGTGGCGCGTCACGGCCCATAATTCACTGCGGCATCGCAGTGCATTGCTGGCTGATGATTGGCCAAGCATGCACTATGACCCGCATGCTTGGCCAATCACAGCGCCGTCAGTAGAGAGAGCTGTAATTGGCCAAAGCCAGGGTGGCTTTGGCCAATTATGGCTCAGGGGATTTAGTACACACCCCACACTATATAAGGCCGCCTGCACGGCGGCCCTGTGTAGTGTGTGTTCCGGTGTGCTGAGAGATAGAGAGAGAGAGAGACAGTGTCATTTGATTTGAGTTAGATAGATTAGGCAGAACAGTCAGTCAGTTAGCTGCACTTACAGTGTATTGTGTATATATATGCATCCCAGGTGTTGCATATATATATATACACTGTATTCAGTTTAGCTAGATCCGTTCCTGTTATCTTCTATCTAGACTATTTAGTGCAGTGTGTCCTGCTCACAGTGTTCAGCTAGATCCGTTCCTGCTATTTACATTCAGTGCAGTGCGTCCTGCTCACAGTGTTCAGCTAGATCCGTTCCTGCTATTTACATTCAGTGCAGTGCGTCCTGCTCACAGTGTTCAGCTAGATCCGTTCCTGCTATTTACATTCAGTGCAGTGCGTCCTGCTCACAGTGTTCAGCTAGATCCGTTCCTGCTATTTACATTCAGTGCAGTGCGTCCTGCTCACAGTGTTCAGCTAGATCCGTTCCTGCTATTTACATTCAGTGCAGTGCGTCCTGCTCACAGTGTTCAGCTAGATCCGTTCCTGCTATTTACATTCAGTGCAGTGCGTCCTGCTCACAGTGTTCAGCTAGATCCGTTCCTGCTATTTACATTCAGTGCAGTGCGTCCTGCTCACAGTGTTCAGCTAGATCCGTTCCTGCTATTTACATTCAGTGCAGTGCGTCCTGCTCACAGTGTTCAGCTAGATCCGTTCCTGCTATTTACATTCAGTGCAGTGCGTCCTGCTCACAGTGTTCAGCTAGATCCGTTCCTGCTATTTACATTCAGTGCAGTGCGTCCTGCTCACAGTGTTCAGCTAGATCCGTTCCTGCTATTTACATTCAGTGCAGTGCGTCCTGCTCACAGTGTTCAGCTAGATCCGTTCCTGCTATTTACATTCAGTGCAGTGCGTCCTGCTCACAGTGTTCAGCTAGATCCGTTCCTGCTATTTACATTCAGTGCAGTGCGTCCTGCTCACAGTGTTCAGCTAGATCCGTTCCTGCTATTTACATTCAGTGCAGTGCGTCCTGCTCACAGTGTTCAGCTAGATCCGTTCCTGCTATTTACATTCAGTGCAGTGCGTCCTGCTCACAGTGTTCAGCTAGATCCGTTCCTGCTATTTACATTCAGTGCAGTGCGTCCTGCTCACAGTGTTCAGCTAGATCCGTTCCTGCTATTTACATTCAGTGCAGTGCGTCCTGCTCACAGTGTTCAGCTAGATCCGTTCCTGCTATTTACATTCAGTGCAGTGCGTCCTGCTCACAGTGTTCAGCTAGATCCGTTCCTGCTATTTACATTCAGTGCAGTGCGTCCTGCTCACAGTGTTCAGCTAGATCCGTTCCTGCTATTTACATTCAGTGCAGTGCGTCCTGCTCACAGTGTTCAGCTAGATCCGTTCCTGCTATTTACATTCAGTGCAGTGCGTCCTGCTCACAGTGTTCAGCTAGATCCGTTCCTGCTATTTACATTCAGTGCAGTGCGTCCTGCTCACAGTGTTCAGCTAGATCCGTTCCTGCTATTTACATTCAGTGCAGTGCGTCCTGCTCACAGTGTTCAGCTAGATCCGTTCCTGCTATTTACATTCAGTGCAGTGCGTCCTGCTCACAGTGTTCAGCTAGATCCGTTCCTGCTATTTACATTCAGTGCAGTGCGTCCTGCTCACAGTGTTCAGCTAGATCCGTTCCTGCTATTTACATTCAGTGCAGTGCGTCCTGCTCACAGTGTTCAGCTAGATCCGTTCCTGTTATCTTCCTACTGACAGGCAGGCTTGTCTGGTTACAGTATATAAAGCTACCTGAAGAAAATTACAGGTGTTCTTTTTGATCCTATTAGTACCACGGTCAGGCAGCTAGACTATTTACATTTAGTACAGTGTGTCCTGCTCACAGTGTTCAGCTAGATCCGTTCCTGTTATCTTCCTACTGACAGGCAGGCTTGTCTGGTTACAGTATATAAAGCTACCTGAAGAAAATTACAGGTGTTCTATCCCAGCTTAGTGCAGCTACAGGCCATTAGTATGTCTGGAAGGCCAAGAAGGAGAGGCAGACAGTCACAAGCCAATAAGAGAGGGCAAGCAGGCTCTGTGTCTAGTGCTGGTCGCGGAGACGGTGCATCCTCATCAGCACGTGGCCATGGGACACGCTTGGCCTTTTTTTCGGCAGCTGGCCGTGTTGAGCCGCAACATGCGGAAGACTTGGTCGAGTGGATGACCAAGCCGTCCTCATCCTCCTCATCCTCTCTCACCCATGCCCAGGGTGCTTTGTCTGGCAAAGCAGCGGCCTCTTCCCTCAGCTCAATGTCATCAGTGACTCCTTCCCTAGCTCCACCATGTCCTCATGAGGATTCCCTCGAACTGTTTGACCACAGTGTTGGGTACATGCTCCAGGAGGATGCCCAGCGTTTGGAAGGCTCTGATGATGATACTGAGCTCGATGAAGGCAGTAACATGAGCACGGACAGAGGGGGTGCCCAAGAAGGACAGCAATCTGGCAGTCATGCTCCCCCTGCTGCAGCATACTGCCAGGTTTGCTCCAGTGATGAGGAGGGAGGGGATGATGAGGTCACTGACTCAACGTGGGTGCCTGATAGGAGAGAGGAGGAGGAGGAGGAGGCGGCACATCACCAACGAGGCAGGATGCCCTCCAGGGGCCAGCCTAAGGGCAGCACATTGACTGCATCACACCCCAAAGCTCCACATGTGCAGGGCGCTGCAGTCTCTGCGCGTTATTCAAAAAGTTCTTTGGTGTGGGCCTTTTTTGAGACGAGTGCATCAGATCGCACCGCTGCTATTTGCAACATATGTCTCAAGCGTATCTCGCGTGGCCAAAACATCTCCCGCTTGGGTACCACATGCTTGACCAGACATATGTTGACCTGCCATGCAGTTCGTTGGCAAGCGTATCTGAAAGACCCACACCAAAGAACAAAGAGGATCTCTCCTTGCTCCTCATCAGCTGAGATTTCCAACCCCACTAGACCTTCAGTCCTCTCTGAGACCTGCAGTGAGAGGAATGAAGGTGTAGAATTAGGTGTGTCACAGCCAAGTACTTGTGGGCAATCTGCTTTTGGTACACCGACGTCAGATTGTACCAGGCAAATTTCCCTGCCCCAGCTGCTGCACCGCCGAAAGAAGTTTGCTCCCAGCCATCCACATGCCCAGCGGTTGAATGCTAGCTTGGCAAAATTGCTAGCACTTCAACTGCTGCCTTTTCAGTTGGTAGACTCTGCCCCCTTCCGTGAGTTTGTGGAATGTGCGGTTCCTCAGTGGCAGGTACCCAAACGCCACTTTTTCTCACGGAAGGCGATTCCGGCTCTCTACCGGCATGTGGAAGGCAATGTCCATGCCTCGCTGGACAGGGCGGTCAGCGGTAAGGTGCATATTACCGCTGACTCATGGTCCAGCAGGCATGGACAGGGACGTTACTTAAGTTTCACGGCGCATTGGGTGACTCTGCTGGCAGCTGGGAAGGATGCAGGACAAGGTGCAGTAGTGTTGGAGGTTGTTCCGCCACCACGCCTCCAAAATGCTGATTGTGACACACCTCTCTCCTCCACCCCCTCCTCTTCTTCTTCCTCCATGGCCTCTTCCTCGGAACCAGCGGTGCTCCGTAGGCGTTCAAGGGGCTACGCAAGTACGCAGGCCAAAAGATGCCATGCGGTGCTTGAGCTGGTGTGCTTGGGGGACAGGAGCCACACTGGGGCAGAGGTTCTGTCAGCTCTGCAGGGGCAGGTTCAGAGGTGGTTGACGCCACGCCAACTTAAGGCAGGAATGGTGGTTTGCGACAATGGCACCAACCTCCTCTCTGCCCTCCGACAGGGACAACTGACCCATGTGCCCTGTTTGGCTCACGTCCTTAACTTGGTGGTGCAGCGGTTCTTGGGCAGGTACCCGGGCTTACAGGATGTCCTGAGGCAGGCCAGGAAAGTCTGTGTGCATTTCCGCCGGTCATATAATGCCAGTGCTCGGCTGACGGACCTCCAAAAGGAGTTTAACCTGCCCAAGAACCGCCTAATCTGTGACATGCCCACCAGGTGGAACTCGACGTTGGCCATGCTGCAGCGGCTGCACACGCAGCAGAGGGCCATCAATGAGTACCTGTGCGACTATGGCACCAGGACAGGGTCAGGGGACCTTGGTTTTTTTTCCCCACGCCAGTGGGCCATGATCAGGGATGCATGCACTGTCCTGTCACCATTCGAGGAGGCCACGAGGATGGTGAGCACTGACAGTGCATGCATCAGTGACACTGTCCCCCTTGTCCACCTGTTGGAGCACACGCTGCGTGGAATAATGGACAGGGCACTTGAGGCAGAACAGAGGCAGGAAGAGGAGGACTTCCTTAGCTCTCAAGGCCCCCTTTATCCAGACAGTGTTCCTGCGTGCCCGCCGATCACACAGGAAGAGGACGAGGAGGAGGAGGAGGAGGAGGAGGAAGATTGTGTCAGTATGGAGGTGGAGCCTGGCACTCAGCATCAGCAGTCTTTAAGGGATCAGTCCCAAGGAACACATGGACTTGTACGTGGCTGGGAGGAGGTGGCTGCGGACGTTGTTGTCCTTAGTGACCCAGAGGACTCCGGACCGAATGCCTCAGCAAACCTACGCTGCATGGCCTCCCTGATCCTGCAAAGCCTGCGTAAGGATCCTCGTATTCGTGGTATCAAGGAGAAGGACCAATACTGGCTGGCAACCCTCCTTGATCCACGTTACAAGGGTAAGGTTGCGGACCTTATCTTGCCATCGCAGAGGGAGCAGAGGATGAAACATCTTCGGGAGGCCTTGCAGAAAGGTCTGTGCAACGCGTTCCCAGAGACTGGGAGGTTACAAACTCCTGTTTCTGGACAACGTGTTGCTGAGGCTTCGGTCAGTCAAAGAAGGAGCGGTGGAGAAGGTGGCCGTCTGACCGATGCGTTCAGACAATTTTTTGGTCCGCAGCCCCAAGGTATGATCGGTTCCAGCAACCATCGCCAGCGTCTGTTTTACATGGTGCAGGAATACCTAGGGGCAAGATCAGACTTGGACACCTTTCCCACCGAAAATCCTCTGGGTTACTGGGTCTTGAGGATGGATCACTGGCCAGAGCTTGCACAGTATGCAATTGAGCTACTGGCCTGTCCTGCATCCAGCGTTCTTTCGGAACGTACATTCAGTGCTGCTGGAGGCGTGGTAACCGATCACAGGGTGCGTCTGTCCACTGACTCGGTCGATCGGCTGACCTTCATAAAAATGAATCAGTCTTGGATCACCACCAGCTACCAAGCACCTGATGCTGATGTAACTGAATAATTTTTTTCAGATCCCTTCAAAGACTGCCTATGTTGATGCTGAGTGATTATCCCTGAGTAATTATCCTCTTCCTCCTCAATCATCACGCTGATAGCTTGTAAGAACATTTTTGGTTCTGGGCGCCACCACCAGTGCCTAAGGCACAATTTTTCAGCCCCTGTATAACAGGGGCGTGTAATTACAATTTTTGATGTAATACTTTGCAGCACGGCTCGTTCCTGCATTCCAACTAGAGTGTCTGTGAGGGGTTGCAGTGTTGTGGCACCAGCACCAGTGCCTAAGGCCCAATTTTTCTGCCCCTGTCTAACAGGGGCGTGTAATTACAATTTTTGATGCAATACTTTGCAGCAGTGCTCGTTCCTGCGTTCCAACTAGAGTGTCTGTGAGGGGTTGCAGTGTTGTGGCACCAGCACCAGTGCCTAAGGCCCAATTTTTCTGCCCCTGTCTAACAGGGGCGTGTAATTACAATTTTTGATGCAATACTTTGCAGCAGTGCTCGTTCCTGCGTTCCAACTAGAGTGTCTGTGAGGGGTTGCAGTGTTGTGGCACCAGCACCAGTGCCTAAGGCCCAATTTTTCTGCCCCTGTCTAACAGGGGCGTGTAATTACAATTTTTGATGCAATACTTTGCAGCAGTGCTCGTTCCTGCGTTCCAACTAGAGTGTCTGTGAGGGGTTGCAGTGTTGTGGCACCAGCACCAGTGCCTAAGGCCCAATTTTTCTGCCCCTGTCTAACAGGGGCGTGTAATTACAATTTTTGATGCAATACTTTGCAGCAGTGCTCGTTCCTGCGTTCCAACTAGAGTGTCTGTGAGGGGTTGCAGTGTTGTGGCACCAGCACCAGTGCCTAAGGCCCAATTTTTCTGCCCCTGTCTAACAGGGGCGTGTAATTACAATTTTTGATGCAATACTTTGCAGCAGTGCTCGTTCCTGCGTTCCAACTAGAGTGTCTGTGAGGGGTTGCAGTGTTGTGGCACCAGCACCAGTGCCTAAGGCCTAATTTTTCAGCTCCTGTTCAACAGGGGCATGTAATTACAATTCTTGATCTAATATTTCACAGCAGGGCCCTGTGAGGGCTTACAGTGTTTTGGCCACAGCAACACCTAAGGCCCAAATTTCTGCTGAGTATATAGGGCAGGACCCTACTTTCAAACATCTAACTTACAAACGACTCCTACTTGCAAACGGAAGGAGACAACAGGAAGTGAGATGAAATCTACCCATAGGAAGGGAAATTCTCTCATGTAAGAGTTAATATGGGAAAACAATTTCTCCTTTCCACTGATGCTTTCCAATCCTTGTTCCACAAAAAAACCCAAATTTTCAAAAAACATTTTTCATTGGGACAAAAAAGTGAGGTGAAATCTTCTGAAGAGGAGGAAAGACGCAAAACAAATGTCACAGGGGTGATAACCCTTCCCTATGTTTTCCAAAAAGCTTAGAAAAGATTTTTTGGCTGGAGCTAAACACATTAAAAATGTTCAAAATTACAAAGAGATTCTACTTAACAACAAACCTACAGTCCCTGTCTTGTTTGCACCGCCTGTATACTGCTGTTCAGAGTATATAGGGACCTTTCCTTATTTTAATTTGGGTGCGGGGTTCCCCTTAATATCCATACAAGACCCAAAGGGCCTGGTAATGGACTGGGGGGTACCCATGCCGTTTGTCTCACTGATTTTCATCCATATTGCCAGGACCCGACATGACATTAAACCCGCAAGCAGTTTTAAATGAGATTTTTTCCTTTAAAAATGACATTTGGTGCAGGGACTGTTCTAAACATGGGAAACACGCGTCACTTTACAGGCATACTATAGACACCCCCCAGGTACGATATTTAAAGGAATATTTCACTTTTTTTTTTTTACTTTAAGCATCATTAAAATCACTGCTCCCGAAAAAACGGCCGTTTTTAAAAGTTTTTTTTGCATTGATACATGTCCCCTGGGGTAGGACCCGGGTCCCCAAACCCTTTTTAGGACAATACCATGCAAATTAGCCTTTAAAATGAGCACTTTTGATTTCGAACGTTCGAGTCCCATAGACGTCAATGGGGTTCTAACGTTCGTGCGAACTTGCGGTCCGTTCGCGGGTTCTGGTGCGAACCGAACCGGGGGGTGTTCGGCTCATCCCTACTCAGCAATACTCAACCATACCCAGCCATACTCATTCATGCTCAGCCATCCATTCATACTCATCCATCCCATCCGTATTCAGCCATCCCATCTATACTCAACCATACTCAACCATACCCAGCCATACTCAGCCATACTCATTCATGCTCAGTCATCCTATCCATACGCAGTCATCCCATCCATACTCAGCCATCCACATTTAGGGCTCAACCATGCTCAGTCATCCTCATCCACAGCTCATCCATCCCCATTCATGCTCATCCATACCACATCAGTTCCCACATCCATGCCACTACAGTGCCTCACAAAATTGTAATTGGTAGTCAAATTATATTTGAAATGTAGAACACCTGACGGTGCTCCCTGCATGTTGGGCCTCTGTATGTGGGCTGGCTGTGGAAAAGTCTCCTACATGTGGTATCACCATACTCAGGAGGATTAGGAGAATCTATTTTGGGGTGTAATTTTTGGTATGTAATGCTATGTGTTGGAAATATTGTATAAATGGACAACTTTGTGAAAAAGAAAATGCGTTTTCATTTTCTTTCCACATTTTCCAAAAACTTGTAGAAAAAAATGACACGTTCAAAAGACACATTATGCCTAATAGATTATACATTGGGGTGTTTTCTTCCCAAAATGGGGTCATTTTTGGGGCGTTTCCATTGCCCTGGTGCTCCAGGGCCTTCAAAAGTGTAAGAGGTAGTCAAGAAATTACAGTGGAACCTTGGATTACGAGCATAATCTGTTCCAAGAGAATGCTTGTAATCCAAAGCACTCGCATATCAAAGCGAGTTTCCCCACAGAAGTCAATGAAAACGAAGATAATTCGTTCCACAATGACTTCTATTGCATGCAATACCGCATGTGGCCAGAGGTGGGGGGCGCCGGAGAGACTCAGAAATACTCGGAGACCGCTCGGATGAACTCGGAAACTCTCGGAAAGGCTCGGAAACACTCAGGAATGGAGTATTTCCGAGTATTTCCGAGTGTTTCCGAATATTTCCAAGCAGTTCTGAACAGCTCCAAGTGTCACCGGCGCCCCCGCACCTCTGGCCAAATGCGGTACTGCACACCGCAGAGGCTTGAATCCTGCTCGTTTTGCGAGACAACATTCGCAAACTGAGTCAGGATTTTTTTAAAATAATGTCTCGTATTGCGAAACGCTCGTTGCCCGCGTTACTCGCAATCCGAGGTTCCACTGTATATGTGTAATTTATGCACCTAGAATGCCTGAAGGTGCTCCCTCAATGTTGGGCCTCTGTATGTGGCCAGGCTGTGTAAAAGTCTCACATATGTGGTATCGCCATACTCAGGAGGAGTAGCAGAATGTGTTTTGGGGTGTAATTTGTGGTATGCATATGCCATGTGTGAGAAATAAAGTGCTAATATGACAAATTTGTGAAAGAAAAAAAAATCTTGATTTTGCAAAGAATTTTGGGAAAAAATTACACCTTCAAAAAACTCACCATGCTACTTACTAAATACCTTGGAATGTCTACTTACCAAAAAGGGGTCATTTGGGGGGTATTTGTACTCTACTGGCTTGTTAGGGTGTCTAGAAATTAGATAGGTACTTCAGGTGTGGTTAATTTTCAGAGATTGGCGCCATTTTGGCCAAAATTTATGAAGAAAAATGAATTATTTGCAAAATTTTATAACAGAAATGAAGAAAAATGCATTTTTTAAAAAGAATTTTCAGTCATTTTGCTTTTATAGCGCAAAAATTTAAAAACCCAGCGGTGATTAAATACCACCAAAAGAAAGCTCTATTTCTGTGGAAAAAAGGGACAAAAATTTCCTATGGGTACAGTGTTGTATGACTGAGTAATTGTCATTCAAAATGTGAGAGCACTGAAAGCTGAAAATTGGTCTGGTTAGGAAGGGGGTTTAAGTGCCCAGTGGGTAAGTGGTTAATCACTTCAGCCCCGGAAAGGATTTGCCCCCTTTATGACCAGGAAAAAAGGGGGGATAACTGCGCTATGGTGAACAAACATGACGTGACTTTATCACGAAACGCCGCGTAGGGCAGAGTGACGTGACGTGACTTTATCACGAAACGCAGCGTAGGGCAGAGCGATGTGTTCTCGTCACCTCCCATTGCTGCTGTTGTTTCCAGTAGGACGGGCTGTCTGTGAGCTTCCGGCCGGCGCTCCAGACTACACTATACGCCTACTATTGTCTACTAACATGTGAGTTTAATTCTTTTACTTATTTTAATAAAGTCAACGATTTTACACTATATGGAGCCTTCTTTCCTTTCATGCCATATTCGTAATGCTGTGGGCTGATGTCTAAGTACCTGTCAGTGTGAACATCCCTAGTATGATACCAAAGTTTCTGATGTCTCATCTCAATATAAGGCTTCTGGTCCATTGTTCGTGGTTCAAATCAGTATTGATAAACAGCTCTCTCTGATCCTCTGTAACGGGGGATCACGAGTTTCTGGTAAGCGGCCAGTCTCATTTACGGTGGTGGAACAAGCACTTTTCTCTTCTCATAGCAAGAATTCATATCTTTTGGAATCCTTTTGATTTTCTTTCATATATTTTTATATCACTTGGGTGATTCACAATTTTTGTATTTAGACTCTTATATATTATTTTTGTTTTTTTCATTTTTTGATTATTAATTTGAAATGTGTTTTGAATTTCATGTTTAATGCACTAATGGGGATTTTTTTCACTCAATTTTAATCATTTGGTTTGGTGATGATGTGTATGATCGCTAATCCTCTCTAGCACGATTCAACCCCTCTTTTTTCCCCTTTATGACCAGGCCATTTTTTGCAATACGGCACGTCGTCGCTTTAACTGACAATTGCGCGGTCGTGCGACGCTGTACACAAACAAAATTTATGTCATTTTTTTTCTCACAAATTGAGCTTTCATTTGGTGGTATCTGATCACCTCTGCGTTTTTTTTTTTTTTGCGCTATAAACAAAAAAAGAGCAACAATTTTGAAAAAAAAAATATATTTTTTACTTTTTTGCTATAATAAATATCCAAAAAAAAAAAATGTCTTCATCATTTAGATGATAAAGAAAAAAACACCAGCAAATTGAAAAAGTTTAAAATCAATTTTAACCTGCCATGGCCGCAATGCTTCACTTTCAGGCCACAGCTAAACTTTAGTGGCATGTCACTTTTAATGGGCAGTACCACCGCTGAGTGCAACCCATTCCAGCGAACGTGGCCACGCTGCAACCGCCTTGCAACTTTTTCCACCCGTGAATGAGCCCTTACCATGTAATAAAAAAATGTATAAAATATTCCTAACATTTAATAATTTATTATTAAAATATTTGTAAAGTTTTAAAAAAAAACTTCCTTACAACTTTTTACGATGAATTAATAATAATTCAAATGAATTATTAATTAAAATATTCCTAACGTTTGATAATTAGTTAATTAAATATTTCTAACACTTAATGAGTAATTATTAAAATATTTCTAATATTCCTAAAGGAGAAAAAAAAAAGCTACAAATTTAAAAAGTTTGAAAACAACTTTTGAAAGGACAAGTTGAAGCTTCTGTTAGATTCTAGTGAATGGTTTTTGGTTTATTATAAATTCAAATAAAGTAAAACTATAGAAAATTTAATTGTATTTAAAAAAATGTGCTATTATAGAGTGCAGACCTTGGCAGGAATAAAAGGAGAAAAAAAATCGCCATATGTATAATATAATTATGATAATGAGGTGGTATGAGCGCCAGGACATCAAACCAATCGCAAGGATTTTCCCATCACACCCCCAATATTTAACAGAAAGGAAACAGGTGTCAGAGCTATATGCAAATATGTAGCACTATGTACCACAAACATATGGTAAGGCATATTGTTTTCTTTTTTTTTTTTCCTCCTTATGAATGCTTGTTTTATATATATATCAAACGGCATAATAAAACCTTGCATTTGGCGTAGACAGGAATTTTTTTTCTTTCTTTCCTCCTCTCTCTCTTTCGGTCGCGGTACACAAAAGACACTTCTGATCTTACCCTTTTAAGACTGTACTCTGTTCACACTGCTCTTCTTTTGTCAAGGATTCTTTTCAAGACGACTTTGATAAAAAAAAAAAGGGGAAAAAAAATCAAAGAAATGTCTAGGTTGTTAAATGACCCACTAATAACCAGAGCTAATAAGGAAAATGCTTCTAAACTTTCTTTTAGGCCCATATAAAGGGCCTATTGTTTTATCGCTCAGAGCCGTGAGTGGAACCTGTGTTTTCAAAGATGACTCGGCGTTTCGAAATAATACCTGAATCGGCGCATTATGTATCTAAAAATCCTTTAATAATGCCTTTCCCACAGCAGGTCGCTGCAGCATCCTTTATGTAAACTGAGTCAGCCAGGCGCAGCAGATTGATTTGTCTTCTGTTCCTTTGGCTATAAGAAAAAAAAAAAAATTTTGATTGAAAATTTAGGAATTGTCGTAAAAAAAATAAAATTTTATGTACAACCAATGAGGGCTAAATTGAGGAAGAATAAGACTAAAAATAGGTATGCCATAGTGTATGTGGATATCAAAGCTCCACCTCAAAGGTTAAAGTTCAACCCAAGAATAATAAAAAAAAAAAAAACTTTTTTTTCTTTTTTTTCCACATTTATTAAAATACCATTTTAGGCTTGAAGATTACTTGGCACCCCCACCCCCCAAAAAAGATGTCTTTTCTAAAAGCAGAGACCCTGTAGAATAAATATTTATTTAAAAATGTGTTTAAAAATTTAGGAATTGTCGTACAAAATTCCATTTTATGTTCAACCAATGAGGGCTGAAAGGAGGAAGAATAAGACTAAAGCTAAGTATGCCATACTGCAAGTGGATATTGAAGCTCCACCCCAATGGTTAGAGTTCAATCCCAGCATGTAAAAAAAAAAAAAAATCTTTTTTCTTTTCTTTTTTTCCCCACATATATTAAAATACCCATTTTAGGCCTGAAGTTTACTTAACACCCCCCCCCACCACCACCACCACCCCCCCCCCCCACCACCACCACCACCACCACCACCACCACCTCCATATGTATTTTCTGAAAGCAGAGATCCTACCCTTGTAGAATAAAAATTTAGTTAAACATTTTTTGAAAATGTATGAATTGTCATAGAAAATTAAATTAAAAAAAAAAAGATGTATTTTCTGATAACCTACCTCTACAACCAATGGGGGGTGAAATTAAGGAAAAGAATACTAAAAGAAAAAGGTTGCCTTAGTGTAAGCGAATATCAAAGCTTCACCCCAAAGGTTAGAGTTCAACCCCAGCAAGTAGAAAAAAAAATCTAATTGCCCAGTCCTTTCTTTTGATTCTGGAGCTTTGTTTTTGTTTTTTTGTTGGTTTTTTTTCAGATATATTAAAATACCCATTTTAGGGCTGAGAACACCCCCCTCCCCCCAAAAAATTAAAAATAACAAATATATATAGATATATATATATATCTATAGATATATATGGATATATATCTATAGATATATAGAGATATATATATATATCTATATATATATATATCTGTATATATATATATTTTTTTGCAGAGACCCTGTAGAATAAATATTTATTTAAAAATGTGTTTGAAAATGTAGGAATTGTCATACAAAGCTCCATTTTATATTCAACCAATGAAGGTTAAAATGAAGAAAAATAAGCCTAAAAATAGGTATGCCTTAGTGTAAGTGGATATCAAAGCTCCACCCTAAAGGTTAGAGTTTAACCTCAGGATATTAAAAAAAAATGTAAAAATTGCCCAGTCCTTCTGATTCCTTTTGGTACTGGAGCTTTTATTTTTATTTTTTTACATATATTAAAATACCCATTTTAGGCCTGAAGATTACTTAAACCCCCCAAAAAGATTATATATTTTCTGAAAGCAGAGACCTTGTAGAATAAATATTTATTTAAAGATGTGTTTGAAAATTTAGAAATTGTCAAACAATATTGCATTTTATATTCAACCAATGAGGGTTAAAATGAAGAAAAGTAAGATTAAAAATAGGTATGACTTAGTGTAAGTGGATATCAAAGATCCACCCCAAAGGTTAGAGTTTAGAGTTCAACCCCAGGATAATAAAAAATAAATAAAAAAACAAAGTGCCCAGTCCTTCTGATTCCTTTTGAAAAAAATACCCATATTTTAGTCCCCCCCCCCCCCCCCCCCGATATATATATATATATATATATATATATGTATATATATTTTTTTTTTTTTTGCAGAGACCTTGTAGAATAAATATTCATTTATTAATTAATTTAAAAAAAGACTATATATTTTCTAAAGACAGACCTGTATAATAAATATTTATATTATATTCATCCCAAAAAAATTGTTTGAAAATGTAGGAATTGTCATACAAAATTGAACTTTATATTAAACTAATGAGGGCTAAAATGAAGGTAAATAAGATATGCCTTAGTGTAAGTGGATATCAAAGCTCTGTATGTTATAACATGGCGACCCTAAAGCTTAGTGTTCAACCCCATGATATTAAAAAAATATCCTTCTAAATCCTTTTGCTACTTTTTTTTTTTTTTTGCACTTATATTACCACGCACATTTTAGGCCTGAAGATTACTTAAAACCCCCAAGATGATATATTTTCTGAAAGCAGAGACCCTGTATAATAAAATGGAGACCATTGCAAATTTTTTTTTATGTCACGTGATAATTTGTAGTACTGTTTTTCAAATCTATATTTTCAGTTAAAATACACTGAAATTAATTCTAATATCACAAAATTTTTTTTAAAATAAAATACAAACCATGAGGTTGCATCGAGTAAATAGATACCAAACCTGTCACGCCTTAAAATTGTGCACGCCATGAAATCCCAAAAATCGTTGGTACCCAAAATTATCGATAGGCAACACTTTAAATGCTTTTACAGGTCATTAGTTTAGAATTAACAGTAAAGATCGTCCGTGTGATCATTGCTCTGACCCTGGCGTGTGCGGCAATACCAAATATATGAGGCACAAATGTTGTTTTGGGTGCACACATGAAGAGCATGTTTGCATTCATATGTTCCTGTACATGGGACAGGGGGCTTTTACCAACACTTTTTATAAAATTTTCATCTTTTGAACATTTTTTTTTTAACATAAGTTAAAGAGGGTCTGAAATATGAAAGGGGGGCTATGATGTGAAGGGGGGGCTGAGGACACTGAGGTAAATCGGGGAACTGTGATGTAAAAGGAGGACTAAGGGCACTGATATAATAGGGGGGACTCTGACATAAAGGGGGGACTGGCATGTGAAGGAGGGACTGCGGGTACATATGTAAAGGGGAGACTGTGATTTAAAGGGGGGGGGGGGCTGGCATGTGAAGGGAGAACTGTGGACACTGATATAAAGGGGGGACTGATATATAAAGAGGGGGGGGGTGGCATGTGAAGGGGGGGATGAGGAGACTGATAAAAGGGGGGGGGTAACTGTGATGTGAAGAGGGGCTGTGATGTGAAGGAGGTACTAAGGACACTGCTGTAAAGGAGGGACTGTGATTTAAAGAGGGGGTTGGTATGTAAAGGGGGGCTGGGGAGACTGATAAAAAGGGAGGCTGTGATGTAAAGTGGGATGTGTAGGGGATACTGATAATACTGATGTACAGGGGGGATTGTGATGTGAAGGGAAGGGAGGCTGTGATGTAAAGGAGGGACTCAGGACACTGATGTAACGGGGCGGGGGGGGGGGGGGCTGGCATGTGAAGGGGGGACTGAGAATACTGGTATAAAAGAGGACTGTGATGTGAAGGAGGGACTTAGGACACTGATGTAAAGGGGGGTCATGATACACTCTATTACCAAAAGTATTGGGACGCCTGCCTTTACACACACATTAACTTTAATGGCATCCCAGTCTTAGTTCGTAGGGTTCAATATGGAGTTGGCCCGCCCTTTACAGCTATAACAGTGTTAACTCTGGGAAGGCTGTCCACAAGATTTAGGAGTGTGTCTATGGGAATGTTTGACCATTCTTCCAGAAGCGCATTTGTGAGGTCAGGCACTGATGTTGGACGAGAAGGCCTGGCTCGCAGTCTTCACTGTAATTCATGCCAAAGGTGTTCTATCGGGTTGAGGTCAGGACTCTGTGCAGGCCAGTCATGTTCCTCCACCCCAAACTCGCTCATCCGTGTCTTTATGGACCTTGCTTTGTGTACTGGTCCAATGGTGTGGGGTGGTTGTTTTTCAGGGGTTGGGGTTGGCCCCTTAGTTCCAGTGAAGAGAACTCTTAAGGCGTCAGCATACCAAGACATTTTGGACAATTTCATGGTCCCAACTTTGTGAGAACAGTTTGGGGGATGGCCCCTTCCTGTTCCAAATGACTGCACACCAGTGCACAGAGCAAGGTCCATAAAGACATAGGGGAGCGAGTTTGGGGTGGAGGAACTCGACTGGCCTTCACAGAGTCCTGACCTCAACCCGATAGAACACCTTTGGGATGAATTAGAGTGGAGACTGTGAGCCAGGCTTTCCCGTGCAACATCAGTGCCTGACCTCACAAATGCGCTTCGGGAAGAATGGTCAAACATTCCCATAGACACACTCCTAAACCTTGCGGAGGACCTTCCCAGAAGAGGTGAAGCTGTTATAGCTGCAAAGGTTGGGCCAACTCAATATTGAACCCTACGGACTAAGATTGGGATTCCATTAAAGTTCATGTGTGTGTAAAGACAGGTGTCCCAATACTTTTGGTAATATAATGTATGTTATAGCACAGGAATGAGATTTGGATCTTCAAGAAAATTTTACTGACTGGACCTCCGTGAATTTTAATTTAACACCCCTGATGTACATTATCCCAGTGAGGAGGCCATTAGTCAGCACAGACTATGGGGGTGAGGAAGAGAATCGATAGACTGTGTACACTGTACAGGAAAGGCTGGGGGCATTCACTTTTCTTTTATAAATGATACTAAGAATTGTTGTTACATTTGTAACCAAAGAGAAGTTTGGCTACACCGTTCTTTCCAAGCATGTATCTAAAATCATTCTCTTTTAACTTTATGCTTTACGCAATTTACAGTTCAGTGCTATTCTCTTCCCCCTGCCTATAGCGCTATTCTCTTTCCCTAAATAATTCCAAGCGAGGCCTCTACTTCCTTTTATAAGGCATAAAATATTAGCAACAGTATAATGGTAAATTTCAGACTAATCATCCCCTTTCATGAGAGGTGCGTGAAGGTATTTTCTGGGTGCGTACGCACCTCGCAAAATTTCTGACACATCTTAAAAATTTATAGAAGGCGGCTTTCTCCGCACTTTTTTTTTCCTCTGTTAACAATGAGCCGGTAAATCATTTTAAACGGCTGTCGAGTCTGTCACCTTTCTTTTTTGCTGATGTTGCTGCCTAATCATTCCAAGTGGCTGTGCAGTGTAATGCAAGCACTTCATTATATGGACAGTTTATTGGCTCTCCGATAGGCACGGGCCCCCGACCGTCAGTTGACGATGTAAAGGCCTCGGTGTTTGCGCCTCTGATCATCCGCACGATGCCGGGATATTGCTATTACAAGTCTGGGGATTAGGTTTTCTCCTGTTTTAAAAAGACAACCGGATGAAAACAGGGGGGTGGGGGTGCCAGTGCAGCAAAAGTGTTAAAGTACATCTGAACCCAATCAGTAAAATCTCCTATCAGCCCCAATGTCTTTTCAAAAGCCGTGTCCACACTTTTTTAATATCTGATTTTGATTCAGATAATCCCTTGATTCTGCCATGAAGGCCCTTGTTTCGGGCACTTCCTGTTATAGGGTGACAACCCTTTGTTCCTGTCTCCCAGTTGTGCTCCTGGGTTGTCACCCTGTCAGATGTACCCTGGTATGCCAAAACACATTGCTCAGGCATGGAACACCATTGTCCCTATCAGGAATGATGGGCATCTGACACTTCTGGAGCGAGTGCCTACTGACAAGCCGGAGGCCAAAAGAGGTCAGAGGAGATCAGCAGCACTGAGTTTAAAGTAACTTAAAAATAGGATTCAATAAAAAAAAGCATGACAATTGTTTATGGTACACAGCACTACAAAAAAAAAAAAAATTTAATGTACTTAGGGTTTAGATCTAAAAAATAGCTAAAATAAAACCCAAGAAGAAATAACTTGTGGAATACACTTTGCCCCTTCCTTATGGTCCCATGTAAAAACGTTATTTTCCACGCAATAGCCATGGGCTATAATATAACTGACTAAGGTGAGGAGACTAGGGAAATGCTTCTTAAGCCTTCAGCAGATTGATGGCATAATTTCAGCCTAGGCAGGGTGGCCTGTTGATGAATTTTGAGTCTGCTTAATCCCCCCTCCAAAGCTGATCTCAGTTCATAAAATACGAAATGGCTTTGGTCATATGTGTATTAAATTTGACAATGGTCAGACTACATCTCATCCTCCGTAGGTGTAATATCCGCAGGGGAGTGGACTCTGAGGTTAGATGTAATCTCCTCTGAGGGGTGGACTCTAGAGGTAGTTGTAATCTCTTCAGAGGAGTTTACTCTGAGAGTAGTCTTCTTAGAGGAATGGACTCTGTAGATAGGTGTAGCCCCCTCAGAGGAGTAGGCTATGACGATAGGAGTAGTCTCCTCAGAGGGGTGCACTCTCGGGATAGGTGTAGTCTCCTCAGAGGAGTGGGCTTTGAGGATAGATGTAGTCTTCTCAGAGGAATAAATTTTAAGAATAGGTGTGGTCTTCTCAGAGGAGTGGACTTTGAGGATAGGCATAGTCTCCTCGGAGGAGGGGACTGTGATTATAGGTGTAGTCTCCTCAGAGGAATGGACTTTGTGGATAGGTGCAGCCTCCTCAGAGTAGTGGACTTTGAGGATAGGAGTAGTCATCTCAGAGGGGTGAACTCTGGGGATAGGTGTAGTCTACTCAGAGGAGCAGGCTTTTAGGATAAGGGTAGTCCTCTCAATGTGCAGGCCTTTGGGGAAAGGAGTAGTTTCCTCAGAGGAATGGACTCTGCATATAGGTTTAGCATCCTCAGAGGAGTAGGCTATAAGGATAGGTGTAGTTTGCTCAGAAGAGGGGACTGTGTGATTATAGGTGTAGTCTCCTCAGAGAAATGGACTCTGCAGACAGGTGTAGCCTCCTCAGAGGAGTGGACTTTGAGGTTAAAAGTAGTCTCCTCAGAAGGGTGGACTGTGGGGATATGTGTAGTCTCCTCAGAGGAGTGGGCCTTGAGGATAGGAGTAGTCTTCTTAGAGTGGTGGACTCTGGGGATAGGTGTAGTCTCCTCAGAGGGGTGGACTCTGGGGATAGGTGTAGTCTCCTCAGAGGAGTGGGCTTTTATAATAGATGTAGTCTTCTCAGAGGAATGAATTTTAAGAATAGATGTGGTCTTCTCAGAGGAGTGGACTTCGAGGATAGGCATAGTCTCCTCGGAGGAGGGGACTGTGATTATAGGTGTAGTCTCCTCAGAGGAATGGACTTTGTGGATAGGTGCAGCCTCCTCAGAGTAGTGGACTTTGAGGATAGTAGTAGTCATCTCAGAGGGGTGAACTCTGGGCATAAATGTAGTCTCCTCAGAGGAGCGGGCTTTGAGGATAAGGGTAGTCCTCTCAATGTGCAGGTCTTTGGGGAAAGGAGTAGTCTCCTCAGAGGAATGGACTCTGCGTATAGGTTTAGCATCCTCAGAGGAGTGGGCTATAAGGATAGGTGTAGTTTGCTCAGAAGAGGGGACTGTGTGCTTATAGATGTAGTCTCCTCAGAGAAATGGACTCTGCAGACAGGTGTAGCCTCCTCAGAGGAGTGGACTTTGAGGTTAAAAGTAGTCTCCTCAGAAGGGTGGACTGTGGGGATATGTGTAGTCTCCTCAGAGGAGTGGGCCTTGAGGATAGGAGTAGTCTTCTTAGAGTGGTGGACTCTGGGGATAGGTGTAGTCTCCTCAGAGGGGTGGACTCTGGGGATAGGTGTAGTCTCCTCAGAGGAGTGGGCTTTTATAATAGATGTAGTCTTCTCAGAGGAATGAATTTTAAGAATAGATGTGGTCTTCTCAGAGGAGTGGACTTCGAGGATAGGCATAGTCTCCTCGGAGGAGGGGACTGTGATTATAGGTGTAGTCTCCTCAGAGGAATGGACTTTGTGGATAGGTGCAGCCTCCTCAGAGTAGTGGACTTTGAGGATAGTAGTAGTCATCTCAGAGGGGTGAACTCTGGGCATAAATGTAGTCTCCTCAGAGGAGCGGGCTTTGAGGATAAGGGTAGTCCTCTCAATGTGCAGGTCTTTGGGGAAAGGAGTAGTCTCCTCAGAGGAATGGACTCTGCGTATAGGTTTAGCATCCTCAGAGGAGTGGGCTATAAGGATAGGTGTAGTTTGCTCAGAAGAGGGGACTGTGTGCTTATAGATGTAGTCTCCTCAGAGAAATGGACTCTGCAGACAGGTGTAGACTCCTCAGAGGAGTGGACTTTGAGGTTAAAAGTAGTCTCCTCAGAAGGGTGGACTCTGAGGATATGTGTAGTCTCCTCAGAGGAGTGGGCCTTGAGGATAGAAGTAGTCTTCTTAGAGTGATGGACTCTGGAGATAGGTGTAGTCTCCTCAAAGGAGTGGACTTTGAGGATAGATGTAGTCTTCTCAGAGGAATGAACGCCGAGGATAGGTCTATTCTTCTTAGAGAAATGGACCTTTAGGATAGGTGTAGTCTGCTCAGAGGAGTGGCCTGTGATTATAAGTGTAGTTTCCTCAGAGAAATTAACTCTGTTGACAGCTGTAGCCTCTTTGGAGGAGGGAACTTTAAGGTTAAAACTTAAAAGTAGTCTCCTCAGAAGGGTGGACTCTGGAGTTAGGTGTAGTCTCCTCAGAGGAGTAGGCTTTGAGGATAAGAGTAGTCTCCTCAGCCGGTTGGACTCTGGGGATAGGTGTAGTCTTCTCAGAGGAGCGTGATTTGAGGATAGGTGTAGTCTCCTCAGAGGAGTGTGCTTTGAAGATAGGAGTAGTCTCCTCAAAAGAATGGACTCTGTGAATAGGTGTAGTCTCCTCAGAGGAGTAGGCTTTGAGGATAGGTGTAGTCTCCTAGGAGGAGTGGACTTTGAGAATAGGTTGAGGGGACTCTGAATACAGATGTAGTCTTGCCAGAGGAATGGACTCTGTGAATAAGTGTAGTCTCTTTAGAGCAATAGACTCTGTGAATAGGTGTAGTCTCCTCAGGGGAGTGAACTTTGAGGATAAGTGTAGTCTCCTCAGAGGAGTGGATTTTGAAGGCGGATGCAGTCTTCTCAGAGAAGTGGGCTCTGAGAGTAGGTGTAGTCTCCTCAAACGAATGGACTCTGAGGCTAGGTGTAGTACCCTAAAAGGAGTGGAACCTAAGAAGTGCAGCTCCTAATTTAAGCCAGCAGGGGATGCAGAAATCTGGCCTAGCAAAATAGTTTGGAATATATATATATACTGTATACACTGTATATACAGTCGAGAAGTTAATTATTTGTTCCCCTGCAGATTTTGTATGTTTGCCCACTTATAAAGAAATGAAGGGTCTATAATTTTTATCATAGGTGTATTTTAAATGATAGAGACAGAATATCAACCAAAAATCCAGAAAAAAAACACATGATATAAATGTTATCAATTGAGTTGCAGTTCAGTGACTAAAATAAGTATTTGATCCTCAAGCAAAACATGACTGAGTAGTTGGCGCTGAAACCCTTGTTGGCAAGCACAGAGGTAAGACGTTTCTTGTAGTTAGTGACCAGGTTTGCACACATCTCAGGAGGCATTTGGTCCGCTTTTCTTTACAGATCTTCTGTAAATTCTTAAGGTTTCTTGGCTGTCGCTTGGCAACTCAAAGTTTCTGCTCCCTCCATAAATTTTCTATAGGATTAAGGTCTGGACACTGGATAGGCCACTCCATGGCCTTAATGTGCTTCTTCTTGAGCCACTCCTTTGTTGTCTTGGCAGTATGTTTTGGGTCATTTTCATGCTGGAAGACCCATCCACGACCCATCTTCAGTGTTCTGGCTGAGGGAAGAAGGTTCTCATCCAAGATTTTACAATACATGGCCCCGTCCATTGGCCCCTCAATGCGGCAAAGTCGGCCTGTACCTTTAGCAGAGAAACAACCCCAAAGCATCATGTTTCCACCTCCGTGCTTGACTAGTGTTCTTAGGGTCATAGTCAGCATTTTGTTTTCCAAATATGGCGAGTCGAGTTAATACCAAAGAGCTCAATTTTGGTCTCATCTGACCACAGCACTTTCTCCCAATCCTTCTCTGAATCATTTAGATGTTCATTGGCAAACTTCAGATGGGCCGGTACATGTGCCTTCTTGAGGAGGGGGAGCTTGTGGGAGCTGAAGGATTTCTATCCATGGCGGTGTATTATGTTACCAATGGTTTGTTTGGTGACTGTGGTCCCAAGTGCCTTGAGATCATAGGCGTGCGCACAGGGTGTGCCGGGTGTGCCTGGGCACACCCTAATCACCCCGTGCTGTGTCCAGAGATTTGCCCCAAAATGCTGCATCTAAGAGAGTGTGTGGCCCGCGCTGCCTGTGAAACAGTTTCACAGGCAGCAGAGCGTGATAATTGCCAGAGCTGTTCAGTGTATGAAACTGTCAGATAATGACACTGCTTGCAGGGAGAGACACCAGCTGTCAAAATGTCGGGGTGATGTCGGGGGTGGGCGGGACAGAACGGCCATCAAACACCAGCCAATGGGATGGGGTCTGGGCGGGCCGCTACATTTATGTGGCCCCGCCCCCTCTCTGAAGCAGCTCAAACATTGGCTTGTGTTTATAGCGCTTGGTCCCGCCCACTCCCGACATCGTGGCTGAATTGTAAGTCATCACAACTCAGCCGCGATGTCTGGGGTGGGCGAGATCAAGCGCCAACACCAGCCAATGATTGGGCTGCTTCAGAGAGGGGGCGGAGCCAGAGAAATGTAGCGGCCCGCCCAGACCCATCCTATTGGCTGGTGTTTGGTAACTGTTCAGTCCCGCCCACCACCAGCATCACCGCTGACTTTTAACAGCTGGTGTCTCTCCCTGCATGCAGTGTCATTATCTGACAGTTTCATACACTGAACAGCTCTGGCAATTCTCACGATCTCCTGAATGTGAAACTCCCCCTCTCTCCTATCTGTGCCACCCAATGCTGCCTATCAGTGCAAACCAATGCTGCCTATCAGTGCCAACCAATGCTGCCAATCAGTGCCAACCGATGCTGCCTATCAGTGCCAACCGATGCTGCCTATCAGTGCCAACCGATGCTGCCTATCAGTGCCAACCAATGCTGCCTATCAGTGCCAACCAGTACTGCCTATCTGTGCCAGTGCTGCTAATCAGTGCCAACCAATTCTGCCTATCAGTGCCAACCATTGTAAACCAGTGCTGCCTATCAGTGCAAACCAGTGCCGCCTATCAGTGCCAGCCAATGTTGCCTATCAGTGCCAGTGCTGCTTATCAGTGCCAACCAATGCTGCCTATCAGTGCCAGTGCTGCTTATCAGTGCCAACCAATGCTGCCTATCAGTGCCAGTGCTGCTTATCAGTGCCAACCAATGTTGCCTATCAATGCCAACCAGTACTGCCTATCTGTGCCAGTGCTGCTTATCAGTGCCAACCAATTCTGCCTATCAGTGCCAACCAGTGCTGCCTATCAGTGCAAACCAGTGCTGCCTATTAGTGCCAACCAATGCTGTCAATCAGTGCCAACCAGTGCTGTCAATCAGTGCCAACCAATGCTGCCTATCAGTGCTGCCTATAAGTGCATATAAGTGCTGCCCATCAGTGCTGCCAATCAGTGCCCATCAGTGCTGCATATTAGTGCCCATCAGTGCTGCCTATCAGTGCTGACAATTAGTGCCCATCAGTGCTGCCAGTCAGTGCCCATCAGTGCTGCCAATCAGTGCCAACCAATGCTGCCTATCAGTGCCAACGAATACTGCCAATCAGTGCCAACAAATGCTGCCAATCAGTGCCAACAAATGCTGCCAATCAGTGCCAACCAATGCTGCCTATCAGTGCCAACCAGTACTGCCTATCCGTGCCAGTGCTGCTTATCAGTGCCAACCAATTCTGCCTATCAGTGCCAACCATTGAAAACCAGTGCTGCCTATCAGTGCCAACCAATGCTGCCTATCAGTGCCAGTGCTGCTTATCAGTGCCAACCAATGCTGCCTATCAGTGCCAACCAGTACTGCCTATCTGTGCCAGTGCTGCTTATCAGTGCCAACCAATTCTGCCTATCAGTGCCAACCAGTGCTGCCTATCAGTGCAAACCAGTGCTGCCTATCAGTGCAAACCAATGCTGCCTATCAGTGCCAACCAATGCTGTAAATCAGTGCCTACCAATGCTGCCTATCAGTGCTGCCTATCAGTGCCCATTGGTGCTGCCTATCAGTGCCAATCAGTGCCCATAAGTGCTGCCCATCAGTGCTGCCAATCAGTGCACATCAGTGCTGCATATCAGTGCCCATCAGTGCTGCAAATCAGTGCCCATCAGTGCTGCCTATCAGTGCTGACAATTAGTGCCCATCAGTGCTGCCTATCAGTGCCACCCACCAGTGCCCATCAGTGCTGCCAGTCAGTGCCCATCAGTGCTGCCTATCATTGCAGCCTATCAGTGCCCATCAGTGCTTCCAATCAGTGCTGCCTATCAGTGCCAATCAGTGTCCATCAGTGCTGCCAATCAGTGCTGCGAATCAGAGCCTATCAGTGCCCATTAGTGCTACCAATAAGAGCCCATCAGTGATGCATATAAGTGCCCATCAGTGCTGCCAATCAGTGCTGCGAATCAGAGTCTATCAGTGCCCATTAGTGCTACCAATAAGAGCCCATCAGTGATGCATATAAGTGCCCATCAGTGCCACCTATCAGTGCCAATCAGTGCTGCCTATCAGTGCCACCTATCAGTGCACATCAGTGCTACCAATTAGTGCCCATCAACGCTGCCAATCAGTGCAGCCTATTAGTGCCCATCAGTGCTGCCTTAGCAAGGATGGTGGAAACCCCTCTACAGATAATTGCAATACAAATTACCTTCGAGTGCAACAACTTTTTAGTTGGGAAGTTCACACCATTATAGCACTTTGGATTTTTTTTTTTTAGTGTTATGCCGCGTACACACGGTCAGACTTTCTATCCTACTTGGTCCGGCACACTTTCCGACGGACTTTGTCCGCCAGGTGCGCCGGACTTTAAAACGGACGGACTTGCCCACACACGCCGGGACTTTCCGGCGGGCTAAGTCCGCCCGTCTTTCCGACGGACTTTCGCCGGAGTTCCGGCGGACTTTCAGAATGAACGGACTTGCCCACACACGGACAAGTCCGTTCATTTTGAACGTGACTCAGGTGCGACGGGACTAGCAAAGGATGTCAATCTTGCCGCTTTTATCGGCGAGATTGACACCTTGCGAGCCCCGTCGCGGTTCATACCAGGCCCTTAGGTCTGGCCCTTAGGTCTGGCATGGATTATAAAGGGAACCCCGCTACGCCGAAAAAACGGCGTGGGGTCCCCCCTAAAATCCATACCAGACCCCGATCCGAGCACGCAGCCTGGCCGGTCAGGAAAGGGGGTGGGGACGAGCGAGCGCCCCCCCCCTCCTGAACCGTACCAGACCGCATGCCCTCAACATGGGGGGTGGGTGCTTCGGGGGAGGGGGGCGCCCTGAGGGGCCCCCCCCCCAAAGCACCTTGTCCCCATGTTTATGAGGACAAGGGCCTCTTCCCGACAACCCTGGCCGTTGGTTGTCGGGGTCTGCGGGCGGGGGGCTTATCGGAATCTGGGAGCCCCTTTTAATAAGGGGACCCCCAGATCCCGGCCCCCCACCCTATGTGAATGAGTATGGGGTACATGGTACCCCTACCCATTCACCTAGGGAAAAAGTAAGTAATAAAACACACTACACAGGTTTTTAAAATATTTTATTAAACAGCTCCGGGGGGGGGGGGGAATCTTCCTCCGGCTTCGGGGGTCTTCTTCTGGCTTCGGGGGTCCCTCCGCTTCATCTTCTCCCGGCGTCCGGTTGGTTCTTCTCCGCTCTCTTCTCCCGGTGTTCCTGTTCTTTGGCCGGCTCCTCTGCTGTCTTCAGGTAGCTCTCTTGCCAGCAGAGGTCCGGACTTCTGGGCTTCTTGTCTTCTTGTCTTCTCTTCCCCAGATGTTGACACGACGCTCTCTCCTGCTGGACTGCTCTCCGAGGGCTGCGTTGTGACTTATATAGGCGGAGACCCCGCCCCCTTTTGATGTCACAGTCCCTGGGCATGCTGGGACTGTGACGTTTTAGGGGGCGTGGTCAACATCACCCAGTGCGGGGCCCCCCCACCCCAAAGCACCTTGTCCCCATGTTGATGAGGACAAGGGCCTCTTCCCGACAACCCTGGCCGTTGGTTGTCGGGGTCTGCGGGCGGGGGACTTATCGGAATCTGGGAGCCCCTTTTAATAAGGGGACCCCCAGATCCCGGCCCCCCACCCTATGTGAATGAGTATGGGGTACATGGTACCCCTACCCATTCACCTAGGGAAAAAGTAAGTAATAAAACACACTACACAGGTTTTTAAAATATTTTATTAAACAGCTCCGGGGGGGGGGGATCTTCCTCCGGCTTCGGGGGTCTTCTTCCGGCTTCGGGGGTCCCTCCGCTTCATCTTCTCCCGGCGTCCGGTTGGTTCTTCTCCGCTCTCTTCTCCCGGTGTTCCTGTTCTTCGGCCGGCTCCTCTGCTGTCTTCAGGTAGCTCTCTTGCCAGCAGAGGTCCGGACTTCTAGGCTTCTTGTCTTCTTGTCTTCTCTTCCCCAGATGTTGACACGACGCTCTCTCCTGCTGGACTGCTCTCCGAGGGCTGCGTTGTGACTTATATAGGCGGAGACCCCGTCCCCTTTTGATGTCACAGTCCCTGGGCATGCTGGGACTGTGACGTTTTAGGGGGCGTGGTCAACATCACCCAGTGACGGGGTCTCCGCCTATATAAGTCACAACGCAGCCCTCGGAGAGCAGTCCAGCAGGAGAGAGCGTCGTGTCAACATCTGGGGAAGAGAAGACAAGAAGACAAGAAGCCCAGAAGTCCGGACCTCTGCTGGCAAGAGAGCTACCTGAAGACAGCAGAGGAGCCGGCCGAAGAACAGGAACACCGGGAGAAGAGAGCGGAGAAGAACCAACCGGACGCCGGGAGAAGATGAAGCGGAGGGACCCCCGAAGCCGGAAGAAGACCCCCGAAGCCGGAGGAAGATCCCCCCCCCCCGGAGCTGTTTAATAAAATATTTTAAAAACCTGTATAGTGTGTTTTATTACTTACTTTTTCCCTAGGTGAATGGGTAGGGGTACCATGTACCCCATACTCATTCACATAGGGTGGGGGGCCGGGATCTGGGGGTCCCCTTATTAAAAGGGGCTCCCAGATTCCGATAAGCCCCCCGCCCGCAGACCCCGACAACCAACGGCCAGGGTTGTCGGGAAGAGGTCCTTGTCCTCATCAACATGGGGACAAGGTGCTTTGGGGTGGGGGGGCCCCGCAGGGGGCCCCCCTCCCCCGAAGCACCCACCCCCCATGTTGAGGGCATGCGGTCTGGTACGGTTCAGGAGGGGGGGGGCGCTCGCTCGTCCCCACCCCCTTTCCTGACCGGCCAGGCTGCGTGCTCGGATCGGGGTCTGGTATGGATTTTAGGGGGGACCCCACGCCGTTTTTTCGGCGTAGCGGGGTTCCCTTTATAATCCATACCAGACCTAAGGGCCTGGTATGCCCCGCGCTCGCCGCAATAGGAAGATTTGTTTTTCCTATTGCAGCGAGCGCGAGATCCAATACCCTGCCCTCGTGTCGTATCTGGTCCGTCGGACCAGCCTACACACGAGCGGGCTTTCCGTCAGACCAGCACACACACGAGCGGACTTTCCGCCCGAAACTGAGTCCGACGGAAAGATTTAAAACTTTTTTCAAATCTAGGTCCGGCGGGCTTTTGGGAAGAAGTCCGCCGGAAAAGTCCGCCGCCGCCCACACACGGGCGGATTGTCCGGCACACTCTGGTCCGCCGGACCAAGTATGCCGGAAAGTCCGACCGTGTGTACGCGGCATTACACTTAATTGTATATGTTTTAGTTACAGTTATAATGTGAATTATTGCACTTGAAGTTAATTTCCCACCACCCCTGCTAAGTCCATGTCTTTATGGACCTTGCTTTGTGCACTGGTGCGCAGTCATGTTGGAAGGGGTCATCCCCAAATTGTTCCCTCAAAGTTGAGAGCATGAAATTGTCCAAAATGTCTTGGTATGCTGACGCCTTAAGAGTTCCCTTCACTGGAACTAAGGGGCCAAGTCCAACCCCTGAAAATCAACTCCACACCATAATCCCCCCTCCATCAAATGATTTGGACCAGTGCACAAAGCAAGGTCCATAAAGACATGGATGAGCGAGTTTGGGGTGGAGGAACTTGACTGACCTGCAAAGAGTCCTGACCTCAACCCGATAGAACACCTTTGGGATGAATTCGAGTGGAGACTGCGAGCCAGGCCTTCTTGTCCAACATCAGTGCCTAACCTCACAAATGCCCTTCTGGAAGAATGATCAAACATTCCCATATACACACTCCTAAACCTTGTGGACGGCCTTCCTAGAAGAGTTGAAGCTTTTATAGCTGCAAAGGGTGGGCCAACTCAACATTGAACCCTATGGACTAAGACGGCATTAAAGTTCATGTGCATGTAAAGGCAGGGGTCCCAATACTTTTGACAATATATATATATATATGTATGTGTGCTTGAGCTTTCGGGTGCACACCCTAATGCAATAGGCTGCGCACGCCTATGCTTGAGATCATTCACAATCTCCTCCCGTGTAGTTCTGGGCGGATCCCTCACTTTTCTCATGATCATCCTCACCCCATGAGGGCAAAAATTTGCATGGAGCTCCAGACCGAGGGCGATTGATGGTTATTTTGTATTTCTTCCATTTGCGAATAATCGTTCCAACAGTTGCCTCCTCACCAAGCTTCTTGCTGATGGTCTTGTAGCCCATTCCAGCCTTTTCCAGGTCTACAATCTTCTCCCCGACATCCTCTGACAGCTCTTTGGTCTTCCCCATGATGGTGAGGTTTGAATGGAAGAAAGAGATTCTGTGGACAGGTGTCTTTTATACAAGTAATGAGTTGTCGTTAGGAGCACCTTCTTAAATTGACAGGACTAACCTGTGTACCACATGAGCACCTACTGTAGCCAGTCTGTGGGAGACAGAATTATTGTTGGTTGGTAGGAGATCATATACTTATTTTACTCACTGAACTGCAACTCATTTTATAACATAACATTTGTATCATATGTTTTTTTTATCTGGATTTTTGGTTGATATTCTGTCTCTATCATTTAAAATACACCTATGATAAAAAATTATAGACCCCTCATTTCTTTGTAAGTGGGCAAACTTACAAAATCTGCAGGGGATCAAATCATTATTTTTGCCACTGTATACTGTATATTTTATGTTCATTTAGTGTAGCGCCATCCCATATTTTCCTCTATGCTGATGCGGCTACATTTTTAACTCTCGGAGTAGAAAAATGTGTTCTCAATTATTGGATATGTGCAGACAATTTCCTGTCTGGGACAGGTGCACGGATAATTAAATGTATATGCCTGCCAGAGCCATAACCATGTTTACATAAAAGAAGGTCACTCTCATTTCAAAATGTGGCTGCCATTTAACAATTTAAAGGGATATGCTGGTCTTTCAGTTTCGATACATTTCCTCATAACGGACTGATGTTGGGAGCGGATTGGGGACTTGCCAGTAACAGAAAACTGTTTCTGTCTTTTACGTTCTGCATTTTACCGTTCTGCACGAGAGTAACTGAGATAGCAGTTAGCCTGGTTACTAACAGACTGTAATCACTGATCTTTAGATTCCTTTAACCAATTGTCTACCTGGTCAATTCTTTTTTTTTCATTTTTTGCACACGCTACTGTAAACCTGCCAAAAAGTAAATATTTTCTAAAAGCAGAAACCTTGGAGAATAAAATAGTGGTAGTTGCAATTTTTTATGTTGCACAATATTTCTGCAGTTCTGTAATAAAAAGCATATTTAAAAATGAATGAATTTAAAATGAATTTTAGTGCAAAAAAACAGTATTATACCCATTTTTTTTGTAAAATCTAAAAGATGGGGTTGGGTTGGGTTGCGTTGCGTAAATAGCTGACATGTGTGGTGCAACGGATGTTTATATACTGTGTGCTCGCCCCAATGCTGCCCATTTTATATGGGGTGAGTGTGGGGGTGACAGGGTGCTTTAAATTTTTTTGTGTCATGGACCCTCTGTACATGACACTTCCCACTCACAGTAGATCCTTAATCCTTGACACCCTGGACTCACAGTAGGTCCTCAGTCCATGACACTTTGCACTCATAGTAGGTCCTCAGTCCATGATATCCTACACTCACAGTAGGTCCTCAGTCCACGACACCCTGCAGTGCCTGCACTCACAATAGGTCCTCGGTCCATGATACCCAACAATCAAAGTAGGTCCTCAGTCCGGGATATCCTACTCTCACAGTAGGTCTTCAGTTCAGGATACCCTACACTCACAGTAGGTCCTCAGTCCATGACACTTTGCACTCACAGTAGGTCCTCAGTCCATGACACCCTGCAGTGCCTGCACTCACACTAGGTCCTTGGTCCATGATACCCTACACTCACAGTAGGTCCTCAGTCCATGATACCCTGCACTCACAGTAGGTCTTCAGTTCATGATACCCTACACTCACAGAAGGTCTTCAGTCCATGATACCCTACACTCACAAAAGGTCCTCAGTCCATGACACCCTGCACTCACAGTAGGTCCTCAGTCCATGATACCCTGCACTCACAGTAGGTCCTCAGTCCATGATACCCTACACTCACAGTAGGTCTTCAGTTCATGATACTCTACACTCACAGTTGGTCCTCACTCCATGACACCCTACACTCACAGTAGGTCCTCAGTCCATGACACCCTGCAGTGCCTGCACTCACATTAGGTCCTCGGTCCATGATACCCTACACTCACAGTAGGTCTTCAATCTATGACACCCTACACTCACAGTAGGTCCTCAGTCCATGACACCCTGCAGTGCCTGCACTCACATTAGGTCCTCAGTCCATGATAGCCTACACTCACAGTAGGTCTTCAGTCCATGATATCCTACACTCACAATAGGTCTTCAGTTCATGATACCCTACACTCACAAAAGAACCTCAGTCCATGACACCCTGCACTCACAGTAGGTCCTCAGTCCATGATACCCTGCACTCACAGTAGGTCTTAAATCCATGATACCCTACACTCACAGTAGGTCCTCACTCCATGACACCCTGCACTCACAGTAGGTCCTCTGTCTATGATATCCTGAACTCACAGTATGTCCTCAGTCTAGGAGGCTAAATGAGATTGGGTGTCACTCTTCCTAGAAGTCTGAGGGCATCTTGTGGCGCAAAAGAAGTACTGCATGATATACGTCCAGATTGAAGGTAAGTATTGCATTCTGAGCTGCAATTTTTTTTTTAACACTGCCTAGAGATATCAGAAGTGGTGCTGAGATCATTACTGTTTCTGCATTAGTACACAGTGGGGCAGATCCATGACACCCTGCACTCACAGTAAATCCTCAGTTCATGACACCCAGTGCTCACAGTAGGTCCTCCATCCATGACACTCTTCACTTAACCTCCCTGGCGGTTTTCCCGAGTGTGGCTCGGGGTTAAAAATCAGGACCATTAGCGGTAACCCCGAACCACACTCGGGAATACATCGCAGGATCCTGGTGTGGCATTACTTACCTTGTCCCTGGGATCCTGCGATGTCCCCCGCAGTGTCCGCGGGCTCTGTCCTCTGCCCGAAGCCTCTCTGTGCCAGGCTCCGTTTCCTGCGAGCGTCGCGACGCACGGGGGCGGAGCCTGGCGGCAAATTCAAAAAAATGGCAAAATCATAACACATACAGTATTGTAATCTTACAGATTACAGTACTGTATGAAATCATTTCACATCCCTTTTGTCCCCAGTGCTTTGGCCCATGCCCTGCATGCAGTTTTATGTGATATATACTGTTCTTTCTGCCTGGAAACTGGAGATTGTCCATAGCAACCAAAAAGTGTCCCTTTACGTCAAAAGTGGCTTTAGACCAGCTAGAAAACAGCGATAGTAAATTAGAACACTTGCAGAATTGAGCGATAGTGAATCGTGGGGAAATTTATTTTATTACTATTTATTTTTATTTTTTTTAATTATTTATTTTTATTTATTATATTATAATTTATGTTTTTGTGTTTCAAACTTTATCATACCCGGGATATCTACTAGACACTTGTTTGGACAGATTTAAGTGTGTTATTGTTAAGAATTACAGACCTACAATATAAAACGCCAAATTTCCATGCAAAATAATGGTACCGCTTTCAGCACCTAAAATCCGAAAAAATCATACCACCAGGGAGGTTAAAGTAGGTCCTCAGTCCATGACACCCTGCACTCACAGTAGTTTCTCAGTCTTCCACATTTAATAAGACTGGGCATTGTCTTCCCAGAAGACTGAGGACATCTTGTGGAGGAAAAGAGGTACTGCAGGGTACAGGTCCAATTTGAAGGTGTGTATTGCTCAGTAGGTCCTCAGCAGTGGCAGCTGGTGCTAAACCTTTTTTTTGGGGGGCGGCAAACAAACCCCCCCCCCCCCAGGTCCGCACTCACCCCTCCAGGGTCACGGCGCTGTGGCTTCCCTGTCTTCTCCTCCCAGCTAACCCGGTCTTCTTTAGATCCGCCTCCTGTCCTGATTTCATGGGAGAAGAAGATGGAAACCGATAGCGAATATTTATTCGCTAGTGTCACAAGTGGGTGGGTTCAGGGCCCCAAGACCAACCTTTTCCAAGCCAATTAGAGCCTTTGGCTCTAATCATGTGCTTGAAAAAAAACAACCTCATAGAAACCTGAGAGTCTGGCGCCCCGCATGCAAGCTGGGGGGGGCGGCACCCCTGCGCCCATTATGGACCGACCGCCGCTGGTCCTCAGTCCATGACACCCAGCACTCACAGTAAGTCCTCAGCCTAGAAGACTGAGGGCATCTTGTGGGCAAAAAATAGGTACTGCAAGGTATACGTCTAGATTGAAGCAGCCTGCGCAGCAATTTTTTTTTTTTAACACTGCCTGAAGATGCATTTTTTTAAGAAAAAAATTTGTAGAAAGTTGGACTTTACACACTAACATGGCGCGTGAACATGTGGATTTACAGTAATTGTTGACAAGCGTTCTCCTTTAAGACAGTACAACCCTTGGCTGTGCTTTTCCTTAAACCCCCTGAAGCATTTTCTGCAATGAGATAATGTATACAGGCGATAAAGCGCTTATTATATAATATATCAGCTTATTTAAAATTCAAGTATAACAGGTAGCTAATAAGTAGCGTGATCTCATTACAGGCTGACAAGCTAAATGATGCAACTGGTGGATCTAAAGCGAGATTTGTATAATTTAATATTAGCCCAGCAGCCATTTAATTATACAATAAATACCAAGAATGTGGCCTTAGCGGAAGACTAAACTCCATCTCTGGGACACAGCTCGCACAGCGCTCTATTTATTTAAAGCCGCCGACGCTAAGTTTGCAGCCGGCAGCCGCGGAACGCAGAGGATGTGTTTAGTGATATTAAATTATTCCGACAACACATAAAGTGGTCAAAAAACACTTGATCATTAGGAGCCGCAGTTTTCTCTGCGGCTCTTGCTGTTAAACGCGGCCCTTGGGTATACGAAACTGAAAGCGGCGCAGACTTTAATTTAGAATAAAAAAAAAAAAAAAAAAAGCATCGAAACTAATATAATGGGCTCTTTCATTCAGCCAGGCCGGCCTGTTATAGATACCGAGTCCGGCTCGGGGATTCTGTAGCATTGGTTTTTTTTTTTTATGAAGTCAAATTTGTGAATATAAAAAGGGACAGAAGCAACGATCGACACATTAAAAAATCCGATCTTGAGGCTGGGTTCGCATCTTTGCATTTTTTTGCTTGATGTGTTTTCCATTGAAATCAAATGAAATTCATCTTAATGAATGCATGTATGTAGAAGCATGGTGATGCATCACAACACATGCAAATGCATTATGTGCAACAGTGCACACTTAATGCCGCGTACACACGACCGGACTTTCCGGCAGAATAAACTCTGACGGTTTTTTCGACGGAGTTCCGACAGAGTTAGCAGTATTGTCCCTAACCACCAATGCAGGGAGGGGGGTTAGCAGTATTGTCCCTAACCACCAATGCAGGGCGGGAGGTTAGCAGTATTGTCCCTGACCACCAATGCAGGGTGGGAGGTTAGCAGTATTGTCCCTGACCACCAATGCAGAGAGGTGGGTAGCAGTATTGTTACGGACCACCAATGCAGGGAGGGGGGTTAGCAGTGTTGTCCCTGACCACCAATGCAGAGAGGTGGGTAGCAGTATTGTTACTGACCACCAATGCAGGGTGGGGGTTGCAGTATTGTCCCTGACCACCAATGCAGGGCGGGGGTTGCAGTATTGTCCCTGACCACCAATGCAGGGAGGGGGGGTAGCAGTATTGTTACTGACCACCAATGCAGGGCAGGGGTTGCAGTATTGTCCCTGACCACCAATGCAGGGCAGGGGTTGCAGTATTGTCCCTGACCACCAATGCAGGGTGGGAGGTTAGCAGTTTGTCCCTGACCACCAATGCAGGGCGGGGGGGGGGGGGGGGGTTGCAGTATTGTCCCTGACCACCAATGCAGGGAGTCGGGTTAGCAGTATTGTCACCAACCACCTATGCAGGGCGGGGTAATGGTAATGACTAAGCACTTGTGAAGTGTGCGAAACGCATCTACCCAGCATTCTGATTCCTGTAGTTTTTGGGATGTCCAAATAAAAAGGATTTTGATGTACAGTGGTGTGCGGCCATTTCTTCTAAATTCATTCTGCAGGGCGGGGGGTTAGCAGTGTTGATCCTGACCACCAATGGAGGGAGGGGGGTTATCAGTGCTGTCCAATAATATTGACCATTAATAGAGGGGGAGGTTAAAGGGGATTACCAGCATTGCCACCTACCACCAATGTGGGGATTACTGTGTTCACTGACACCAATGTTGGGGGTTATTATTACTGACACTGGGGTTTATTTACTAAAGGCAAATCCACTTTTCACTACAAGTGCACATGGAAGTGCAGTTGCTGTAGATCTGAGAGAGCAAGGAAAATAAAAAAACAGCATTTTTGCTTGTACATGATTCAATGATGCGATCAGCAGAGCTTCCCCTCATTTCAGATCTTCCCTTCAGATCTACACTTCCAAGTAGTAGTGCAAGGTCCATAAAGACATGGATGAGCAAGTTTGGGGTGGAGGAACTTGACTGGCCTGCACAGAGTACTGACCTCAACCCGATACAACACCTTTGGGATGAATTATAGCGGAGACTGCGAGCCAGGCCTTCTCGTCCAACATCAGTGCCTGACCTCACAAATGTTCTTCCGGAAGAATGGTCAAACATTCCCATAGACACACTCCTAAACCTTGTGGACAGCCTTCCCAGAAGAGTTGAAGCTGTTATAGCTGCAAAGGGTGGAGCCAACTCAATATTGAACCCTACGGAATAAGGCCCCTTTCACTCGGGCGGACTGTTCAGGTCCGCCTGCCAGTTTTTTAGGCAGACCTGAACGGACGCTCCATGCAGGTCCGCTGACATCCGACCCGTTAATGTGTGACGGATGGAAACCCTATTTTTCCATCCATCTGGTGGATCGTATTGGATGAAAACGGACCCTACGGTCCGTCTTCATTCGATCCCCCATAGAGGAGAGCGGCGCTCTGACAGGTCTGTCCCTGCACAGGGCCCTTAGACTGAGATGCCATTAAAGTCCATGTGCATGTAGCGTCCCAATACTTTTGGTAATAAAGTGTATAAGTCAGGTTCATTAATATTGGGACATCGACACAATTCTAATCTTTTTAGCTCTATACACCAAACAATGAAACGAACAAGATGTGCTTTAACTACAGACTTTCAGCTTTAAATTTGAGGGTATTTACATCCAAATCAGGTGAACGGTGTAGGAATTACGACAGTTTGTATATGTGCCTCACACTTTTTAAGGGACCAAAAGTAATGGGACAATTGGCTGCTCAGCTGTTCCATGGCCAGGTGTGTGTTATTCCCTCATTATCCCATTTACAAGGAGCAGATAAAAGGCCCAGAGTTCATTTCAAGTGTGCTATTTGCATTTGGAATCTGTTGCTGTCAACTTCCAATATGAGATCCAAAGAGCTGTCACCATCAGTGAAGCATAAAACAGAGAGCTGATAAGGGCGCTCTGGTGGAGGTGGGTAGCTGGTCAGAGGGATGATAGTGATGAGATGGCACTTCTGGCAGCACTTTGGTTAGAGGAGAAGCGACTCTGAAGATATAAAAAAGGAAAAGAAAGGCGCCTCTAAGTGCAGTATGTAAAATTGAATAGAGTGCACAAAGTGTTAAAAGCACTTACAAGATTGTTAAGTGTTAAAAGACATGATAAAATCAGGAGTCCTCATCTGTGGCATGTGTCCATCCTCAGCACGGTGGTAGAGAGCAGTGTAGAGCCGTCCAGCAGCTGTAAAGCGTTCTCATGCGTGTTGGAAAGAGGAGGCAGCAGGGAAGCCTGTATTCACTGCGGGACACACAAGGCTGATGGTGTCAGTGTAGAGAAGGGCGTGGTAACGCGTTTCGGAGCATGTGCGGCTCCTTCGTCAGACCTACGCCCACACTCCTCAAGCTGGCTTATAAATGGTGAGGGGGAGGAGCAAGGGGAGGAGTGTGGGCAGATACTAAATACACAATGATAAGGGAAGTGACAGATGTATTATGAGGACGGCCAAGACGACCGTGCACTCGCAAAATGGATTATTAACGTCAGTGCTATATACAATGAAGTCCTGAAGGAAATTGACACAGGGGTACAGGGCACAGATGGCAGTGGTTAAATTAACAATAATAAATAAATAAATATACAAACATAAGGTTGACATTGAATTAATATACAGGTGTGTTACATGGTCGGCCGGGTGTCTATATGAATGTGTTATAAAGGCGGCCGGGCGTTTGCACACATGCAAATAGGGTCGTAAGTCTAATGTTGAGTTGACAATGAATAAATCTACAGCCGTGTTACAAGGGCGGCCAGGCGTATATACACATGTGTTACCGGGGCAGCCAGGCATCTATGTGCACGTGTTACAAAGGCAGCCGGGCGTTTGTACACATGCAAATAAGGTCGTAAGTCTAATGTTGAATTAACAATGAATAAATAATAAATAAGTATGTAGCCGTGTTACAAGGGCAGCCGGGGAGCTATACACCTGTGTTACAGGGGCGGCCAGGCATCTGTACACATGCAAATAAAGTAATAAATCTGTTGTAAGGGGATAAAAAAAAAAATCCTGATTTTATCATGTCTTTTAATACGCAACAATCTTGTAAGTGCTTTTAACCCTTTGTGCACTCTATTAAATTTTACATACTGCACTATCAGTGAAGCAAGCCATCAATAGGCTGAAAAAACAAAACAAACCCATCAGAGAGATAGCAAAAACATTAGGTGTGGCCAAATCAACTGTTTGGAAAATCCTTAAAAAAGAAAGAACGGACTCGTTTGTTTCATTTCAGTGGTGTATAGAGCCAAAAAGATTAGAATTGTGTCGATGTCCCAATATTTATGGACCTGACTGTATTAGAAATGACAGGAACCATAACTGTTATCAATTATATAACCAATAAAAACTTTTGACAAGGAGAAATGACAGGAACATGGTAACATTTATAAGGGATTGTAGCAATAAGGTTTAGTAATGTTGCAATATTTGAATGTCATTTCTTCCCAATAACACATCGGAAATGTAACAATGATGCAGCTGACGCACTTTTTTTCTTCACTGACTTTCCTTGCAGGAGAAGTTTCTGGCGTTTCTCGCAGAAGAAGAAAAGAGCAGTCTCCTTTCTCTGGCAGTTTTTCTTTTTTCCTGGGCGCCCGGTCTGACCCTCCCCTCCGTTCAGCGCTGTCAGAGTCGGTTTAATTCATATGGAAGACTTGGTGACATTTCCTCTTCTCCTCCACATGGGTCTTGCTATTGGGCAGGCTGACACTCGGCTCTGTAGGAAAGGCGCGGTACAGCTGTGCAGCGCGCTCACCGCCGGAACCGCGGCCTTACATGACGCCTTCAGCGGGTCTCCGCGTTTTCCGACAAGGGATGTTATTTGTGGGGTTGGAAAGAAGGAATGGACGGGACGCAGAGGACGTGATCTGATTTTACTGTTCTCGACAAGCAGACTTGTAACACGGCGGGCGGACAAAGAGGAACGCCTTAACCCCAAATTCTCCGCGGTGACCTTCCTATGCATTCTCAATCATTTTACTGCCAAATCCTGCCTAATTGAAAGTGCCTATTAAGGCTACGTGCACACGGACGTTTTTGCAGACGCTTTTTTAACGTTTTTTTGCAGCTTAACCACTTGCCGCCCGCTATATAGCAAAATGACGGCGGCAAAGTGGTTTCAATATCCTGACCGGACATCATATGATGTGATCAGGATATTAAGCCGCTGCGCGCCCCCAGGGGCGCACATTGCGGCGATCGTTGACTGACACACCGCAACTCCGATCTAGGTAAAGAGTCTCTGACGGAGACTCTTTACCACGTGATCAGCCGTGTCCAATCACGGCTGATCACAATGTATATAGGAAGAGCCGGTGATCGGCTTATCCTCACTCGCGTCTGACAGACACGAGTAGAGGAGACTCAGGAGAGCCGATCGGCTGCTCTCCTGACAGGGGGGGGGGTCTGTGCTGATTGTTTATCAGCACAGCCCCCCCTCGGATCCCGCCCAGGACCACCAGGGAAGCCGCCCAGGACCACCAGGATGGCCATCCATACTGGACCACCAGGTATGCCCCCTAGACCCCCAGGGAAATATTAATCTGTGCCCAGGCAGCTGCCAATCAGTGCCCACTCACAATGCCTACCACTGCCAGTGCCACCAGGGATGCCTATCAGTGCCTCATATCAGTGCCCATCAGTGCCGCGTATCAGTTCCCATCAGTGCCACGTATCAGTGCCGCCTATCAGTGCCCAGCAGTGCCGCCTATCAGTGCCCAGCAGTGCCGCCTATCAGTGCCACCTATAAGAACCCATCTTTGCAGCCTTTCAGTGCCCATCAGTGTCGCCTATCAGTGCCCATCAGTGCCACCCGGTGCAACCCATGAGTGCCCATTAGTACCACCTATCAATGCCCATTGTCAGTGCCCGCTCATTGGTGCCACCTCATTGGTGCCGCCTTATCAGTGCCTGTCAGTGCCGCCTTAGAGGAGAGCGGCGAGAGCTTGCTGCATATCAGTGCCACCCATCAGTGCCGCCTACCAGTGCCCATCAGTGCCGCATATCAGTGCCCATCGTCAGTGCCACCTCATCGGTGCCGCCTTATCAGTGCCTGTCAGTGCCACCTTATCAGTGCCCATCAGTGAAAGAGAAAACTTACTTATTTACAAAAATTTTTAACAGAAACAAAAGCAAAACTTTTATTTTTTTCAAAATTTTTCGGTCTTTTTTTATTTGTTTAGCAAAAAAGAAAAATCGCAGAGGTGATCAAATACCACCAAAAGAAAGCTCTATTTGTGGGCACAAAATGATAAAAATTTAGTTTGGGTACAGTGTAGCATGACCGCGCAATTGTCATTCAAACTGCGACAGCGCTGAAAGCTGAAAATTGGTCTGGGCAGGAAGGTGTATAAGTGCCCTGTATTGAAGTAGTTAAAAACGCCTCTCCATATTAGTCTATGGCCTCATGCCCACCATGGCATTTTTGAGCTGTAAATGGCATAGGAAAAAAAAAAACCCAGGACCAGTGCGTTCTGAGGCTCCAGCGCTAGAGCTGTAAAAACGCCAGACGCCGGCAAAAGGTGTTAAACGAGAATTAATTAGGCTTAACGCTGTGTTAAGCCTCGTCCTGCATTTCTGTCTCTATTCAAAATCAATGGTTCCCTAAAATAGAAGTCCCGCGGGGCGTGATGGGGCTGTGACATCATAAGGGGCAGGCTCACCGGATGACATCACCCGGTGACCCTGCCCCATGCCTATATAAGTCGTTGCACACCGCGCACACGCATTGCAGCTGGAGAGAGCGTCGTGTCAACATAGGAGGAAGACCGGAGGGAAGAAGACGACGGAGAAGGCCGGGCAACCACTAGCAAAAGAGCAGAAGATAGTGAAGGAGCCCGGCAAAAGACAGCGGGAGAAGAGGCCGGAGAGCGTGGAGAAGTCGGAAGAGACCCCCGGAGCTGCCTAATAAATTACTTTAAAAACCTGTCTAGTGTGTTTTTTTTTGTTGACACTTTTTCCCCCAGGTGAATGGGTAGGGCGATGTACCCCATACTCATTCACATAGAGTGGGGTGCCAGGATCTGGGGGCCCCCTTATGAAGGGGGGCTCCCAGATTCCGATAAGCCCCCCGCCCGCAGACCCCGACAACCCCTGGGCAAGGGTTGTCGGGAAGAGGCCCTTGTCCTCATCAACATGGGGACAAGGTGCTTTGGGGTGGGGGGGGGCAGGGCCCCCCCTGCCCCAAAGCAACAACTCCCCATGTTGAGGGCATGTGGCTTGGTATGGTCCAGGAGGGGGGGCGCTCGCTCGCCCCCCTTTCCTGACCTACCGGACTGCGTGCTCGGATAAGGGTCTGGTGTGGATCTGGGGGGAACCCCCAGGCCATTTTTTTTTGGTGTGGGGGTTCCCCTTAAGATCCATACCAGACCGAAGGGTCTGACATCGTCTTGGGGGGAGAACCTCGCGCAATTTTTAAAAAAATTTTTTGCGGGGTTCCTCCTTAAAGATTCTCAGCACATAAGTCGCATCTTGATCCGACTTCTGGTGCGACTTCTATTCAAATCAATGTGCTCCCATAGGGAACCATTGATTTCTGAAAAGAGACAGAGAAACGCGGCCGAAGGCTAGCGCGGCTTAACGTGCATTGAATTCAATGCAAAACGTGGAAAAAAATGCGTTTTTTTAATGCTGCTTTTTTCCTGATGTCTGTACTAGCTTTACAGCCCGTTTTTTAAAATGTCCGTGTGCATGTAGCCTAAGGCCGGGCTCACACATACGCCACCGCAGTTTCCGTGCAGGAGTCTGACGCGGTTCTGTTCACGGGCGCAGGTGCGGTTCAGGTACAATTTTTTCACCTGAAATTGCACCTGAGCTGGACCCAAAATCACATAGGACTCCTTTTTAACCACTTAAGGACCGGAAGGATTGACCCCCTTCAATGACCAGGCCATTTTTTGCGATACGGCACTGCGTCGCTTTAACTGACAATTGCGCGGTCGTGCGACGCTGTACCCAAACAACATTTTTGTCCTTTTACCCTAACAAATAGAGCTTTCTTTTGGTGGTATTTGATCACCTTTATATTTTTTTGCGCTATAAACAAAAAAAAGAGCGACAATTTTGAAAAAAAAAAAAATTTTTTTTTTACTTTTTGCTATAATAAACATCCCCCCAAAAAAACGTAAAAAAAGACGAATTTCTTCATCAGTTTAGACTGATATATATTCTTCTACATATTTTTGTTTAAAAAAAAAAATCCCAATAAGCATATATTGATTGCTTTGCGCAAAAGTTATGGCGTCTACAAAATAGGGGATAGATTTATGGAATTTTATTATTTATTTATTTTTTTACTGGTAATGGCGGTGATCAGCGAATTTTAGCGGGACTGCGACAATGTGGCGGACAGATCGGACACTTTTTGGGGACCAGTGACATTTATACAGCGATCAGAGCTAACAAAAAATGCACTGATTACTGTATAAATGGCACTGGCAGGGAAGGGGTTAACACTAGGGGGCGATCAAGGGGTTAAATGTTCCCTGGGAGGTGTTTCTAACTGTGGGGGGGAGGGGACTGACTGGAGGAGGAGAGAGATCGCTGTTCCTGATCACTAGGAACAGACCATCTCTCTCTACTCCCCTGTCAGAACGGGGATCTATCTGTTTACATTGACAGACCCCCATTTTGGCTCTCTGTGGAGCGATCGCGGGGGCCGACGGATATTGCGGCCACCGGCCACGTAAATCGGCTCCGGTCTCACGCCGCGGGCGCCCCTTATTGCTCTTAAAGCGGCCAATGTTCACCTATGGGGATTCGCGCAGCCGTGCCAACCTGCCGCAGAATAATGATGGCGGCTGGTCAGCAAGCTGTTAAAACCGCAATGTGTGTGAACCGGCCGCATTGAGAAGGCGGTTAAAAATGCATGAAATTTGCATATATGTGAACCAAGCCCAAAAGTTTTTCTTACAGCCCCCACATGAAGAAGGACCCTTTGTACCCCAAAACGCATCGGCTTTAAATCCTCCCTCCGGCCTCCCCTTCAGTCTTGCACATTTGTAGCGGCTCCTCTCCTGGACTGAAATTGTTTACTTCTGATTTCACCGCACACTGTGAGCTTCTCACAATGTGCATCAGAAGGTGCAGCAAGTCAGAAGGAGCCTCAATTCCTAGCTGGAGGACGTCCAGCATTATTTAACCCTTTCCTCCCCAGCCTATCCCTGACCTCCCCCTTTCATTCATTGGATTTCAGTCCTGTCAATCATGGAGGCTCAGCGTCACATGTGGGTGTCACCTATGTATAGACAGCCTGCCTAGGAACGCCCACTCCTCCAGATTGACATCCACCATTCAGTGCATTTTGAATCATGTACAACCCCTTCAGGCGAGGCCTGTCCATTCTGGATGCCCGCCCTCACCCGATCCCCGCTGATGCCCGCTGCCTAGGATGGGACAAGTCCCGGTGGACCGACCGTCAGACGGGGGGGGGGGGGGGGGGTTCAGTTGCCGTGGAGGAGGGGGTTCGGTTGTTCGCCGCCCCCCCCCCAAACAAAAAAACACCAGCCGCCACTGCACCCCTTTAAGATCCAACTCACTGCTTGCATCAGGGCTGAGGAGTACTGAGGTAGAGGCCTGTGATGTTTTCAGGAACCTATGTACAGCACCCTCCCACCAGCCGTGATCTGCCTGCACTGCATAGAGAACCACAGAGGCCTAGAAAGGTATGTACAGCACCCTTCTGGCCCCTCCCACTTGCCATGATCTGCTTGCATTGCACAGGGAACCACAGACACTTAAAGTATTTGTTACCCCAGCATTTTATATTCCTGATATTTGCCTGCTGTTCCATGTACTTGTATGAAAAAGTCTCCTGTTAGCTTTTTTTTTTTGCTTCCTTTATGTGAAATCCCTGTTGTTCCTGTCAGTCCCTCTGATTTCCTGTTAAAAACTGACCATGCTAGGCAGGAGAACACACCGTGGTCAGTTCTCTAGCTGTGCTGGGAACTCAGCCTGCTCTCCTCCAATGATCAGACTTGTCCTGACATACCCCCCACTGCACAGCCATTCACTGGGAAGATCAGTGTACTGCTGCTTCTCCTCCCCCCAGCTCTTATGCAGCTGAGAACAGAGGCCAAAAAAGGGGAAAAAAGGTATTTATAATGTTTTTTTTTCTATTTATACACAAATGATTGCCTTTCATTTCAGTTTTAAACCGAATGGGTTGTTTTACAAGGTGATCATTTACAATCACTTTAAAAAGCTTTGTGCAGCACCCTGCCGACCCCTCCCTCTATGGTTACCTAGGCCTCTGGAGAAGCAACCCAGTTGGATGCTGCTGCCCCTTGTGACTCTGACAGCCATCTTGGGTCAGGCTGAGCCCATTTAAGGCCCTGTTGCCCCTCACCTGCCACAATCTGCATTGCATAGAGAACGACAGAGAACTAGAAAACTATGTACAGCACCCTGCCAGCCCTTCCCACCTGCCATGATCTTGCATAGCTAACCACAGAGACTTAGAAAGCTATGTACAGCCCCCTGCCAGCCCCTCCCACCAGCCATGATCTGCTTGTAGGCAGGTGCAGTCTACTTCCTCCACTGCAGGTGGCGCTCATCTGCAGTGGCCCTGTAGCTGGAGAGGAAGTCAAGAGGAACACAGTTCCTCTATGGTTTCCTAGGTCACTGGGGAAGCAATCCAGTTGGATGATGCCACCCCATGTGACTCTGGCAGCTATCTTGGGTCAGGCAGAGCCCATTTAAGGCCCTGGATCCCAGGTTTTGGCCCGTATTTGCGAGTTGGTAGAGTGGGGACAGGTACCCCGTCTACAAAGGACAGTACTAGCGGTAGGGAAAGGTTCCCGAGGATTAGGAAAAGTGTAGGGTTGCATCGCCTTTGGTCGTCATCTGACTTGGGCAGGAGTCGGTCAGGCCGCATTCCCCTCTCTTAACAGTCCGTCTGATATCCGCTCTCTTCACGTTGCCGGAAACTGTGAGCGCACCTGGTTGGGCAGCCTTCCCGCCGGGTTTGTTGTGAACTGTTGCTGTATTATTTCAATACAATTCTTCCATTGCACCTGGTTGAGTGAATCATTTTAACAGCTTCCCACCCGGCCTATAATAAAATTAATGAGGGCCAAGCAGGAGCGCTGCCATCCTGGATGGATGTCATAAGAAGTCCTCCCAGGATTGCTCCTTGCGCCGCACTCAAGAACGATCTGTCACCCACCGGACACAGCGAATGACAAATCAGTGTGCTGGGCCGGTACCATGTGATCACTGCGACCAATCACAGCAGATCACATGGCAATTGTACACAATGAATGGCTTCCATTCATAGCTATTCATTGTGCACTATTGAGTTGATCTCTGTGATTGGTCACAGAGCTCACATGGTACAGACAGGATCAATCACAGTGCACCTGTACCATGTGATAGCTGTGACCAATCACAGCTTCACAGGAGTACACACTGGACAATTGCATGCAAATGCAAATCATAGTGTGTGCAAAAAAATAAAATACAGATCACTATGGTAAAACTGTACTGCTTTGATCACAGGAAGTAAATAATAAAAAAAAAATCATAAAAAAAATTGTAATAAAAAAATGTCGGACCTTTTACCCATTTAGCGAGTATTTTAAATTGTGGAAGAAATGTATTCTTTGTTTTAACTTTTATATTCTTTCATGTGAAATACAGTCAGGTCCATAAATATTGGGACATCGACACAATTCTCATCTTTTTGGCTCTATACACCACAATGGATTTGAAATGAAACAAACAAGATGTGCAGAACTGCAGACTTTCAGCTTTAATTTGAGGGTATTTACATCCAAATCAGGTGAACGGTGTAGGAATTGCAACAGTTTGTATATGTGCCTCCCACTTTTTAAGGGACCAAAAGTAATGGGACAGATTAACAATCATCCATCAAACTTTCACTTTTTAATACTTGGTTGCAAATCCTTTGCAGTCAATTACAGCCTGAAGTCTGGAACACATAGACATCACCAGACGCTGGGTTTCATCCCTGGTGATGCTCTGCCAGGCCTCTACTGCAACTGTCTTCAGTTCCTGCTTGTTCTTGGGGCATTTTCCCTTCAGTTTTGTCTTCAGCAAGTGAAATGCATGATCAATAGGATTCAGGTCAGGTGATTGACTTGGCCATTGCATAACATTCCACTTCTTTCCCTTAAAAAACTCTTTGGTTGCTTTCGCAGTATGTTTCGGGTCATTGTCCATCTGCACTGTGAAGCGCCGTCCAATGAGTTCTGAAGCATTTGGCTGAATATGAGCAGATAATATTTCCCGAAACACTTCAGAATTCATCCTGCTGCTTTTGTCAGCAGTCACATTATTAATAAATACAAGAGAACCAGTTCCATTGGCAGCCATACATGCCCACGCCATGACACTACCACCACCATGCTTCACTGATGAGGTGGTATGCTTTGGATCATGAGCAGTTCCTTTCCTTCTCCATACTCTTCTCTTCCCATCACTCTGGTACAAGTTGATCTTGGTCTCATCTGCCCATAGGATGTTGTTCCAGAACTGTGAAGGCTTTTTTAGATGTTGTTTGGCAAACTCTAATCTGGCCTTCCTGTTTTTGAGGCTCACCAATGGTTTACATCTTGTGGTGAACCCTCTGTACTCACTCTGGTGAAGTCTTCTCTTGATTGTTGACTTTGACACACATACACCTACCTCCTGGAGAGTGTTCTTGATCTGGCCAACTGTTGTGAATTGTGTTTTCTTCACCAGGGAAAGAATTCTTCGGTCATCCCCCACAGTTGTTTTCTGTGGTCTTCCGGGTCTTTTGGTGTTGCTGAGCTCACCGGTGCGTTCTTTCTTTTTAAGGATGTTCCAAACAGTTGATTTGGCCACACCTAATGTTTTTGCTATCTCTCTGATGGTTTTTTTTTTCAGCCTAATGATGGCTTGCGTCACTGATAGTGACAGCTCTTTGGATCTCATATTGAGAGTTGACAGCAACAGATTCCAAATGCAAATAGCACACTTGAAATGAACTCTGGACCTTTTATCTGCTCCTTGTAAATGAGGGAATAACACACACCTGGCCATGGAACAGCTGAGCAGCCAATTGTCCCATTACTTTTGGCCCCTTAAAAAGTGGGAGGCACATATACAAACTGTTGTAATTCCTACACCGTTCACCTGATTTGGATGTAAATACCCTCAAATTGAAGCTGAAAGCTGAAAAGTTGGCCTTCGCAGGAAGGGGGCGAACGTCTATTGTGGTGGTTAAAGTGTTACTAAACCCACAACATTAAAATCAGTCTGTATATGCAGTAAAGCATGCTTGTTATACTCACTGTGGAACCTAAGGGGTTAATCCTCTGCATTGTGTTTGATCCTGTCTTCCCTTCTTTTACTGTCCCCAATCCATCTTCTGATAAAACAGAGCCCCAGGGGTACTCTGCACATGATCAGTTTAGTGTGTATTGTTACAGAGTTTTTTTTTTCTTTTTCTGGGCGGGTGCATGTGATCAGCACTGTCCAGGCAGAGGGGTCCGGGGTCCGGCAGACAATCAGGGGAAAATGAAAACTCCCTCCTATAAGCTTTAACAAGACACTGATAGACGTCACATGACTTCTATATACTGCTGATGAGACAAGGTATTTAGCAGTTTATATTTACTAAATTAATGTCATTTCCTTGTTCTGTGTACTGTGGGAGACCAGGAACAGTCAGGGCCGTCTTTAACCACTTCAGCCCTGGAAGATTGACCAGGCCATTTTTTTTTTGCGATTCAGCACTGCCTCGCTTTTACTGATAATTGCACGTCCGACGTTGCACCCAAACAAAATTGACACCTTTTTTCCCCCCACAAATAGAGATTTCTTTTGGTGGTATTTGATCACCTCTGCGGTCTTTATTTTTTGCGCTATAAACAAAAAAAGAGTGACAATTTTGAAAAAAAAACACAATATTTTGTACTTTTTGCTATAATAAATAATCCTCATTTTTTTTTTTTTTTTTTAAAAAAGCAAATTTTTTCTCAGCTAAGGCCGATATGTATTCTTCTACATATTTTTGGTAAAAAAAAAAAAATCGCAATAAGTGTATATTGATTTGGTTTGCGCAAAAGTTATAGTGTCTACAAAATAGGGGATAGATTTATAGCTTTTTTATTATTATTATTTTTTTTTACTAGTAATGGCGGCGATCTGCGATTTTTATCGGGACCGTGACATTATGGCGGACGCATCGGACACTTTTGACACATTTTTGGGACCATTGACACTTATACAGCGATCAGTGCTATAAAAAATGCACTGATTACTGTATAAATCTCACTGGCAGGGAAGGGGTTAACACTAGGGGGCGATCAAGGGGTTAAGTGTGTTTCCTAGTGTGTGTTCTAACTGAAGTGGGAGGGGACTGACTAGAGGAAATGACAGGTCGTGGTTCCTAGCTATTAGGAACACACAATCTGTCCCTCCTCACAGAACAGAACAGGGATTTATGTGTTTACACACACACATGTCCCTGTTCTGCCTCTCGTGCCCGCGATCGCTCATGGCTGGCAGCCATCGCGACCATGGGCCACGAGCATCGGCACCCTCGCAGTGCATTGGGAGCGTGCGCGCGCCTGCTATCTCGATCCCGTGAGCCGACGTATAGCTACGACGGTTCGCGGGATCATGCCGACCTAATGACGGTGGCAGGTCGGCAAGGGGTTAACACAGGGCAAAAGGGGCAGCTGCCCCGGGCCCAGTCATTGTGGTGGGGCCCAAGGCAGCTTCCCCTTGAGCCTGCACTGCCTGCAAATATTTGCTAGGTGGATTTGAGAGGGCCCAAGAAAATGTTTGCCCTGTGGTCCGATCAATATTAAAGACGGCCCTGGATACAGTGAATGCAAGCTCCTGGGTTTATTAACATTTTAAATGCCGCTGTGACTTGAGTCGCATTGGCTAACAAAATGGCACGCCAAATCGTATGGTAACAAAGTTCCATGAATTTTGGTGCGGCGCAAAAAATGGGTCATGCGCTTTTTTCGTGCGATTTGGATGCAATAGGCGGCCCTACTACATTGCACAGTAACGCGAGAAAAGATGCGCGGCCACGCATATGCGTGAACCAAGCCGTAATTTCACTTTCACAGTCAAGTATATCCTGACAAGCCCCAGAAATTAATTTAGAGTCGCACAAATAGATAAAAAAATAAATAAAAATAATGCGTCCCTGAAAAGCTGGGGCGCTTCCATCCATTCCTCCCATTATGAATTCTTCGTACGCGCGGGGGAATTAAGCTCGGTCTCCTCCGAAGGAAATCGCAGACATATGGAGGAGGAGATGGGTGCAGGGAGTCCTAGGGTGCCTTTAGCCAGTTCGGCTGAAATGGAAAGTCTGTCCTCTCCTATCACCCAGCAGCCATAGAACGTCCGTTCCCGGCGGGGGAGGCATTCTGCCAGCAGCAGGTGTTGGTCTGTCCTCTGGGAGAAGGGCAGCAGGCACGGGCACTCATGCGTTCCTCCGACAAGATGTTTCAAATCTGCTTTCATTGCGACAGCACAAGCATCTGGGACGACGCTGTGAGTCACCCTCCTGTAACCACTAAAAAAACCAGTCGCCTTCCTTTCTCCTAATAATACATTCAGATAGGACTGCCGAGCGAGCTGGTTTCACCGGGTAAAAAAAAAAAAAAAAAGGGGAAAAAAATGGAACCATATGTTATCTCCCGGGTTTATGAAGTCGTCGCGGTGTAATTACACGGAGATAAGAGATTTCTTCAAATGGAGTTCTTTGTGTGTTTATAATAAAAAAAAAAAAGCGCAGCCAAAGCCGGCTAACGGTGGGCGAAAGTCTCATCCAACGCTACGGGAGAGAAAAAGTCAATAGGTGGGAAAAGGTCCATCGAATTCAATCGATAAATACATTAAAAACCTCCATATGCAGAACACGATACCCATAGCTGATCCAGAGGAAGGCAAAAAAAATAAAAAATAACTCCAACGGGCAGAGAAAATTCCTTTATGATGCCCTGAAGATCACCCTACACATTACAATCTGATTGCACAATCTCCTTTAGATCTACCAACAGCTATGTAGTGCAAGTACCCTCTCAGTAAGACATAAATTGAGTGGATAGATTGGGTAGGTCATCATATTCCACAGTTGCCCAATTGGATCCAAATTGAGGTAGGTCTTCATCTTACATAATTGCCCTATTTGATATAAATTGTTTGGATAGATTGGGTTGGTTCTCTTATTACATTATTCCCCAATTGGATACAAATTGATTGGATAGTTTGGGTAGGTCCTCTTATTAGATTATGGCCTGGTTGGATACAAATTGATTGGATTGATTGGGTTGGTCCTCTTATTGCAAAATTGCCTGATTAGATACAAATTGATTGCATGAACCAAGCCTTCATTTTCACTTTATGAATTTGGATATAATTTAATTGGATAGATTGGGTAGGTTCTCATATTACTCAGATGCCCGATTGGATTCAAATTGATTGGATAGATTGGTTAGATCTTCATCTTACATAATTACCTGATTCGGTACAAATTGATTAGATGGATTGGGTAGGTCCTCATATTACACAGAGGCCCTATTGGATACAAATTTATTGGATAGTTTGGGTTGGTCCTCTTATTATATTATTGCTCGATTGGATACAAATTGATTGCAACTGTAGATTGGGTTGGTCCTCTTATTACATTATTGCCCAATTGGATACAAATTGATTAGATAGATTGGGTAGGTCCTCATATTACTCAGACACTGGATTGGATTGGTTGGGTTGGTCCTCTTATTACATAATTGCCTGATTGGATACAAATTGATTGCATGAACCAAGCCTTCATTTTCACTTTATGAATTTGGATACAATTTAATTGGATAGATTGGGTAGGTTCTCATATTACACAGTTGCCTGATTGGATACAAATTGATTGGATAAACTGGGTAGGTTTTCATCTTACATAATTGCCCCATTTGATACAAATTGATTGGATAGATTGGGTAGGTCCTCCTATTCCACAGTTGACTGATTGGATACAAATTGATTGGATTGATTGGGTAGGTCCTGTTATTACATTTTGCCTGATTGGATACAAATTGATTGCATGAACCAAGCCTTCATTTTCACTTTATGAATTTGGATACAAATTGATTGGATAGATTGGGTTGGTCCTCTTATTACATTATTGTCCGATTGGATACAAATTGATTCGATAGATTTGGTAGGTCCTCATATTACTCAGGCGATCGATTGGATTCAAATTGATTGGATAGATTGGGTAGGTCCTCTTATTATATAATTTCCTGATTCAAGAAAAATTAATTGAATAGATTAAGTAGGTCCTCATATTACTCAGATGCTTGATTGGATACAAATTGATTGGATAAACTGGGTAGGTTTTCATCTTACATAATTGCCCCATTTGATACAAATTGATTGGATAGATTGGGTAGGTCCTCATATTGCACAGTTGCCCGATTGGATACAAATTGGATAGATTGGGTAGGTCCTCATATTACTCAGATGCCCGATTGGATTCAGATTGATTGGATAGATTGGGTAGGTCTTCATCTTACATAGTTAGCTGATTCGGTACAAATTGATTCGATGGTTTGGGTTGGTCCTCATATTACACAGAGGCCCTATTGGATACAAATGTATTGGATAGATTGGGTTTGTCCTCTTATTACATTATTGCTCGATTGGATACAAATTAATTGGATAGATTGGGAAGGTCCTCTTATTATATAATTGCTTGATTCAACACAAATTAATTGAATAGATTAAGTAGTTTCTCATAGAACGCAGTTGCTTGATTGGATACAAATTGATTGGATAAACTGGGTAGGTTTTCATCTTACTTAATTGCCCCATTTGATATAAATTGATTGGATAGATTGGGTAGGTCCTCATATTACATTATTGCCTGATTGTATACAAATTTATTGGATAGATTGGGTTGGTCCTCTTATTACATTATTGCCCGATTGGATACAAATTGATTAGATAGATTGGGTAGGTCCTCAAATTACTCAGACACTCGATTGGATTGATTGGGTTGGTCCTCTTATTACATAATTACCTGACTAGATACAAATTGATTGCATGAACCAAGCCTTCATTTTCATTTTATAAATTTGGATACAATTTAATTGGATAGATTGGGTAGGTTCTCATATTACACAGTTGCCTGATTCTATACAAATTGATTGGATAAACTGGGTAGGTTTTCATCTTACATAATTACCCCATTTGATATAAATTGATTGGATAGATTGGGTAGGTCCTCTTATTCCACAGTTGACTGATTGGATACAAATTGATTGGATTGATTGGGTAGGTCCTGTTATTACATTTCACCTGATTAGATACAAATTGATTCCATGAACCAAGCCTTCATTTTCACTTTATGAATTTGGATACAAATTGATTGGATAGATTGGGTAGGTCCTCATCTTACATAACTGCTCGATTCAACACAAATTGATTGGATAGATTGGGTAGGCCCTCATATTACACAGAGGTCGGATTGGATACAAATTGATTATATAAATTGGGTAGGTCCTCATCTTACATAATTGCCCAATTCGGTAGAAATTGATTGGCTAGATTGGGTAGGTCCTCTTATTACATAATTGCCTGATGAGATACAAATTGATTGGATAGATTGGGTAGGTCCTCATCTTACACAGATGGCAATTAAGTACAAATTGATTGGATACCTTTGAACATTCTCAGGATGACTTCCCCACCGGCATATAAAGTGCTTTGACTCCCCAGAGAGAACACAGCTATAGAAATACAAATTAATACAAAAAAAAAAATCTGATAGATTAGGTATTGGTAATGAAGGTAGACCCTCCTGATCAGTGGAAGGACCTCCCCAGTGTGCTGCCACTCCTTCACTGTCCAATCACAGGCAGGGGGCGGATCCTGGACCAGGCCGTGTTAACTAACAACAGAGAAAACAATACAACCTAATGGGGGTTCCTGGGTGAAATGAGTGACCCATTCCTTATTAGAAGAAGCAGCTCACGTAAATGTATTTAAAGAGGAACTCTGGTTTAAAAATAAATAAATAAATAATAAAAGTCACCAGCTACAAATTAGACATGTGCACTGACAAACAATTTGTTCGATTTCGTTTCATTTGTTTTTTTGCTTTTTTTGGAAATTCGGAAATCCAAAAATTCGGATTTCCGAATTTCGAATTTTCTCATTTTCAAATTTCCGAATTTTCAATTTTCCGAATTTCCGAAATCTTGAATTTCCGAAATTTCGCACTTTCCGAAATTTCGAATGTTTGAAATTTCGAATTTTCGAATTTCAAAATTTCCAATTTCTGAATTCCGAATTTGCGAAATTCCAAAATTTCGAATTTCCCGAAATTCTGAAATTTGTCAAAATTCGTTAAACTAATTCGGAACTAAACGAATTGCACATGCCAACTACAAATACTGAGTGGCCCAAGCAGACATCATATCCATGGGCGGCAGAGCTTTCTGTGCTGAGAGCGTGCTCACTTTACACTCTAAGCACAGTGACTGAGCTGTCAAAGACAGCTGTCGATCTGTACTAATGATCGGGAGTAGGCGGGACTGGTTCATGATCATGTGACCAATGTGACAGTCAATCACAATGGTCACACGATCGGCTGATCCTGCCAGGCCCCCAGCGTACCGACCCAGAAAAGGGACTGGGGCTGGGCGAGGAGGGGTTAAAGCGATGATATTGGCACAAGATGAACACCGAGCACTGCTGTATTTTTATCCAGGCACAGCACAGTGCACCAGGACGCCCCATTAATGCCAGTAATCTGCTGCTCTGGGAACACCATTCCTCAAGCCATGTGAGTGTGCAGAGTAATATTCTCAGCTCTGCACATCGTAGATTCCTTTGCTGTCTCTCCGCCGCCCAGAGGCGGACTGACCATTGAGCCACTCGGGCACTGCCCGGGGGCCTTGGGCCACTAGGGGGCCCCATCAGGGTTGCCAGCCTCAGTAAAACCAGGGACAGTATGTAAAAATCTGTGTTTTTTTTACATCTGTCTCTGAAATGTCCCTTACCGACATCCTTTTGGGCTAAAAATCCTGAGATTATAGCTGCCCCACCTCTCCAGTACCTTCTCAGCCAATAGAAACATGTCTGTGTATACTGTGTGATTGTATACTGTGTGTGTGTATACTGTGTGGCCCCATAATCTCTGATTGCCTGGGGGACCCATAATCTCCTATTGCCATGAGTTGTCAGTCCGCCCCTGCCGCCGCCCCTCCAGATACCCATGGAATCTTCTAGAATCCAGAATGCATTAGGCTGGCCATACACAAACCTTCATATGAAAATTCTCTGTACATTCGATGACTTGACAAATGTCATTTCGAAATTTTGTTATCTTTTAACATTCAGTTTTAGAATTAATTTTTCTATCTTGCTCCTTTGAATCTTCTCGTTATTGTGGTCAAAAACAAACATTGACAAATGTTCTTAAAGTTTAAAAATTGAAATGAAACTCTACCAGTGTATGGACAGCTACAGATCTCTTGCAGACAAGGACCTTTGCTCTCTGTGTGGAAGCAGTTGTCTCTCTGCAGAGGTCTAACCCCCACCCCATCACTGAGTCAGAGCACTAATTCTGCTATCGGCAAAACTCAATGCTCTCTGGAATATGCAGATCTCTGGCTTTGACTTAGCAAGGGTTGTGTGGCATTTCTCCAGAGGTCATCTCTGTGCAGTAGTGACACCTCATGATGAATTCCGCTACTTCCTGTTGTGGATATATCGTTCGGTTGTCTGTACACTTGGTGGTTGGGTGAAAGGAAGCACATTTGTTGGTGTAACCGGAAATATAAACGTTTTTTTTCCGCATGGGGCCGTATGAGAAGGGTTTCCATAGTGCACGGTGTTTAATAATAAAGATAATGTTCCATGTCCTGCTAATTTAGGACCAGGCTGAGGTCTGGATTCTGAGGAAATGTGGGTCAGCATGGACAGCCGAGGCTCAGAACGAGGCTTGGTTGTTTTGCAGTGTATATATGATGGTGACGCGGTGTGCCGCCCGTGCCGCTGGACGACGTCATTTGTGAAGAAACACGTAGGGCGGAGCGACGCGCTGACGTCACCATCTCCCTCGTGTCCCCGCAGGACGGGTTTGTTTAGTTGTGTGCTGGCCGACACACCAAACTTACGGCGGTGTTTACTATTTACTGTTGTAAGTGCAACATTTTTACTACCTCAATAAATAGACCAAGGATTTTATGCTTTGTGGAGCTTCTTGTTTTTCTGGTGAAATCTACTACCTTTTCCTCACCGAGTGACGTATAAGGAGGAGATCTGAGATGTGGAGAAAGGCCCAGGGTGGGTTTTAACCTCTTGCTTACTGGGCACTTAAACCCCCTTACTGCCCAGACCAATTTTCACCTTTCAGCGCTGTCACACTTTGAATGACAATTGCGCGGTCATGCTACACTGTACTGAAATTACATTTTTATCATATTTTTTCACACAAATGGAGCTTTCTTTTGGTGGTATTTAATCACCACTGGGGTTTTTATTTTTTGCCAAACAAACAAAAAAAGACAGAAATAAAAAAGAAAAAAGAAAAACATGTTTCGTAGTTTGTTATAAAATTTTGCAAACAGGTCATTTTTCTCCTTCATTGATATTCGCTGATGAGGCGACACTGATGGGCACTAATGGGATGCACTGATGGGCATAGATAAGGCGACACTGATAGGCACTGATAAGACGGCACTGATGGGTGGCACTGATAGATGTCACTGATGGGCACTGATAGGCACTGGTAGGTGGCATTGATAGGCAGCACTGGTGATGACGCACTGATTGATGATTTATAGGCGGCACTGTGAGCACTGATAGGTGGCACTGTGGGCACTGATAGGTGACACTGTGGGCACTGATGGGTGGTACTGTGGGCACTGGTAGGTGGCACTGGTGGGCACTGATAGGTGACACTGTGGGCACTGATGGGTGGTACTGTGTGCACTGGTAGGTGGCACTGGTAGGTGGTGCTGGTGGGCACAGAAGCCTCTGCAGAGGCTCTCCATGATCGGGATCGATGTCCCTCTCGCAGTCGCCGGTGATCGACTTTTTTTGTAGCATGAGGAGGAAAAATAGCCGATTACCGGCTCTGTTAACATCACATGATCAACTGTCATTGGCTGACAGCTGTTCACATGATAAGGGGTCGGGATCGAACCCCCTACTCCGATCTGTGATCAGCCTCGTCTCATAGACTCGCTGATCACAGAGCACGCCCTGCAGGGGGCGCACAGGCCGTTCAAGCACAGGAGGACGTCCAGGGAGGCCCTCACGGCAAATTAAGTCTGCGCTGCGGCCGTCTTTTGGCTATAGCACGGACGGCAAGTGGTTAAGCCAAAAAGCGCAGACCGACCCCCTGTAATAAGGGGTCAACAGGAGCTGGTAAGCAGTTATTACAGCTTTTTGGTGGAGGCACAGCGGCACAAGGTGGTGGATGGTGGACATTGTCACTAAAGAAGTTTCCAGTTTGTCACAAACACATGTGGATGTACCTATGGACTTTATATGTTTTTTAACTTCATATTTTTGAATATTTAGCGCAATCCTTTTTTTTTTTTTTTTTTCTTTTACTGTTTATTTCTGTGACTGTGCTACACAGGAGAATCGCTGCTTGACTTTAGTAATGATAGGTAATTCTTAGCGCCGTTTTTTTTTTTTTAATTGTCTTTTCTATTTCAGAGCATCTCCAACTATCATCTCCTTAATGCCCCCAAAGAAGTGATTTATCTTGAATCTCCCGAAACGCGTCGGGCCATAGGAGAAGTGCTCTTTTCTTATATACTATATATGGATATTATGTATCACTTTGTGTATGGTTGTTACCTTTGACCGTTGCACCGTTTTTATGAAATAATACATTTTTCTATTTTTTTTTAAATATTGTGTATAAAGTTCGCCCTTTTTACCGGGGGAGGGTACTAATTCTTTACATACATGATTTCTGCAGAGAGACCTCTGCTTCTCTGCAGAAAGCCAAGGGTCCTTCTCTGCAGCGTGCTGCAAAAGGGAACAGGCTCATTCATATGAAGCATCAGAAGCAACTAAATAAATGACAAGAACAAGGACTTCTACTGATATTGAAGGCATAAGACAAAGAAACGACTTGTACGCCATTAAAAAGTAAGAGGACACGAATGCAGATATCGTACTCAGCCCGGGAGTCTCACCAGCGATCCCATCTGATAAAAGGTTAAACTCCGTTTACACAGCTTCTTTTCAGATTTTTTTTGCTTATAAATTGTGCAATGCGCGGCGGAGATGAGCCTGTTCTGGATTCGCTGTTCGGTCGATGAAGCGTGAAACAAGGGTTACCTATTCAGCCGTGAACAGATTGCTCACTCTTCTCTCCAATGGATTATGGAATAAAATTATTATGGAGGTTAAACACGTTTTAGGGAGTCGCCGTTCACCTTACAGGCCGGCTACTGATCGCAGCAAACATGACCCGCTCAGTGCACCGGACGGGGGGGGGGGGGGGGGGAGGGATATTCTGAGAGATACAACGGATATCAGTTTGGTGGAAGCTGTGACATCACAGGGTGACATCAATTAAAGCCGAACTTCAAGCAGATTAAAAAAAAAAATGAATGCAACGTACATTAAAACAGTATTAAACCCAATAAAAAACATTTAATATATTGCAGCTCACCAATTCTTAGATGTGCTGGCTGCATTTGTTTTCTTTTTTTTGGCTTTCTTTCTTCTATTTTCATCTGATGATCCAGCCAGTAAGTCTGTTGTTTTTTTTTTAAAAGCGCAAGCTCTCCAGCACAATGTATCAGCTACAGAGATGGGACAAACCATTTGCCACTGACAGGGGTGCTTACAATGATCAGCTTTTGCCTATTTGTGTAAAACCTTTATGCCAAAAGGAAAACCTGTTTACTGCAACTGACTATAAGGTGTAAGCTGGAGTTTGGCTTCAATTTATTATTTGTAAAATCCGCTAGTTCATCTAATGCTCCCCCCCCCGACTGGCAACGCTGCCGCCCAAAAGTCATCCAGAGTGAGGGGGCGCTCTAATACAGGAGGTGTGTTACTGGCCAGATCACCCGGTGAAAACAGAGGGGAAAAGTCTTTAGAAAACGAATGCAGTCATCCCATTTAATGATTGGGTTTGAGAGAGAGGAGAGAGAGAGAGAGAGAGAGAGAGAGAGAGAGAGAGAGAGAGAGAGAGAGAGAGAGAGAGAGAGAGAGAGAGAGAGAGAGAGAGAGAGAGAGAGAGAGAGAGAGAGAGAGAGAGAGAGAGAAGAAGAAAGAGAGAGAGAGGAGGAAGAAGAAGAAGAAGAAGAAGAGAGAGAGAGAGAGAGAGAGAGAGAGAGAGAGAGAGAGAGAGGAAGAGGAAGAAAAGACTAAGAGGAAGAAGAGAAGAGAGGGAGAGAAGAGGAAGAAGAAAGAAGAAAGAGAGAGAGGAAGAGGAAGAAAAAAAGAAGAGAGAGAGAGAGGAGAAAGAGGAAAGAGGAAGAAAAGACTAAGAGGAAGAAGAGAAGAGAGGGAGAGAAGAGAGGGAGAGAGAAAAGGAAGAGAGAGAGAGAGAGAGGGGGGGGAGAGAGAGAGAGAGAGAGGGAGACTGAGAGAAGGAAGAGAGAGAGGGAGGAGAGAGGAGAGGGAGAAGGGAAAGGAGGGAGAGAGAGAGGAAGAGTGCTCGCTTGTAAATAATTCTATGGACAAGGAATAGAGAAAGTGGGGAAGAGCCGGAGCTGCAGTACCCCGAGTACTATGAAGAGTCCCAGGGTGAAGAACAGAAGAGCCCTCCCTTTCTTTCTTCCTATGATGACAATACTATGCTGAGGGCTGAGCCCCTTCTGTGGACCCATCCATCTCCATTCTAGCACCTGACGTCCTTTCCAGTTTCCATCTCCATCTTTGCCCCTGGGAATTCCGGACTAGCAGGATCTCAAAGCCCTTCTAGACCCTCTGTAACGGGGGTCATGGGGTTCTGGTAAGCGGCCAGGCTCTTACTATTGGTGGTGGTCCCACACATCCAAGGTTTCCATGCGGTTGAAAGACCTGGGATTGCTATTCACTGTTTTGGGTTTTTCTTATGGACTATTCCTTCAACCATTCACAATTATTTTCTACTATATTTATTACACATGGACTTAATTTGACATTTGCTTGCACTAATTGTGATATATTACTGCACTGATGGTTTATGTATTCACTAATACCTGTTGTATCTAGTGTTTTTGGTGCGGCATCTTTGGCCACACATTCACTAATTTGTATAGCGCGAGTCAACAATTTTTTCTTAGAGAAGAAGAAAAGAAGAGGAAGAAAATAAGAAGAGATTCAGAACTATATCGCTATATTAAGATAGCTCATTTTTTAGCAACAATAAATCGTACTTCAGATATGACCACATCCACCCCAATGGAAAATTTCTGCAGGACCTTCGACAGACACACAGGCCACATTTCGCAGATATATAGTATTTTATCTTCGACTTTTCAAAAACTATTTTACATGCAAAAATGGGAGCAAGATATTGAAATCAATCTAGAAGCTGAGGAATGGAGCAAAATGTCACTATGTGCGTCCAAATCATATATCAATACATCGTTGATAGAGGCAAATTATAAAGTCTTGATGAGGTGGTATTTTGTCCCAGCGAGAGTGGCAACCTTTGTTCCAGGGGCCTCCCCGCGGTGTTTTAGGGGTTGCATTATAGATGGCACCATGTTTCATACATGGTGGACTTGTCCAAAAAGTACGTAGGTTTTGGATTCGCACATACAATTTCATATATTCACTAACTCAAGTGAAACTCACCAAGTCACTCCTACAGGCACTGCTGGGACGCCCAGTGGAGGGGAAATCGAAACACATGAAAAGACTCATAGCTTTTATATTTGTAGCAGCAAGAATAGCGATAGCTAAGTCTTGGAAATCCCCAACGATTCCCTTTCACTTGCTAAAATCCAAATTGTCATGGATTATGGTGAATGAACGCCTCTCTGCAATTTTAAATGATAAAATGGCTTTGTTTGAAAGAATATGGGACCCTTGGATCAATTATCTTTCAACTACATAATGAGATGGGAGTGGTTCAGGAATATCTCTCTCCAGGGCCAGAGTGCACCTCTCTTTCCTATCCTCTACTTTTCATTCAATTTTTCTCTTTCTCTTTCTCTCTCTCAGTTGGAATGGGCCTCAGGGGGCTCACGGGCCAATTGAGGCCCCGGGGCCCACTTAGGGGCCAAATTAGATGGTTACCCCAAGCGGAGGGGACGGAGGGAGATGGTCCTCCCCCTGCGATTCTCCACATTACTTGTGAAGTACATTTGTGTGCCTACTAGAGGAAGTTCCTCCTTTCTATGTTCTATTGTTGTTTAAATTTAATATATATTTTTTTTTTATTTAGGTTGAGGTCTTTACTATATAGTCCTAAAATAAGGACAAGGAAACGTAAAACTTCAGGGGAATACAAAATAATTTGTGTTGTAACCTTCCCATAAACGACTTGTCAATTGTTTCAATACTTCATACAAAAGAAAAGATAAAGGTCGATTTTGTATTTGTTGAAAAAGTTTTCTGAATAAAAATATTGGAAAAGGAAAGAAGAAGAGAGAGAGAGAGAAAGAGGAGGAGGAATAGGAAGAAAAGACAAAGAGAGAAAGAGAGACAAAGAGGAAGAAAAGAGACGAGGAAGAAAAGAAGAAGAAAAGAGACGAGGAAGAAAAGAAGAAGAAAAGAGACGAGGAATAAAAGAAGAAGAAAAGAGACAAGGAATAAAAGTAGAAGAAAAGAGACGAGGAAGAAAAGAAGAAGAAAAGAGACGAGGAAGAAAAGTAGAAGAAAAGAGACGAGGAATAAAAGTATAAGAAAAGAGACGAGGAATAAAAGAAGAAGAAAAGAGACGAGGAAGAGAAGAGAAGGGAAGGCTATAATATCATAAAACTATACAGTATATTACACGCTAATACAGGAGGTTTGTTACTGCCCAGATTACCAGGTGAAAAAAGCCTAAAAAAAGAAAACAAATGCAGCCACCACATCTAAGGATTGGTAAGCTGCAATATAATAAATATTTGGTTTTAGGTTTAATTCCGCTTTAATATGTCCCCAACCACTTCCTGCCAGCCCTCTAATGCCCCGTACACACGGTCGGACTTTGTTCGGACATTCCGACAACAAAATCCTAGGATTTTTTCAGACGGACGTTGGCTCAAACTTGTCTTGCATACACACGGTCACACAAAGTTGTCGGAAAATCCGATCATTCTGAACGCAGGGACGTAAAACACGTACGTCGGGACTATAAACGGGGGAGTGGCCAATAGCTTTCATCTCTTTATTTATTCTGAGCATGCGTGGCACTTTGTCCGTCGGATTTGTGTACACACGATCGGAATTTCCGACAACGGATTTTGTTGTCGGAAAATTTTATATCCTGCTCTCAAACTTTGTGTGTCGGAAAATCCAATGGAAAATGTGTGATGGAGCCCACACACGGTCGGAATTTCCGACAACAAGGTCCTATCACACATTTTCCGTCGGAAAATCCGACCGTGTGTACGGGGCATTACAGTATAGCAATGAATGCATCCCTGAACATGTATGATTATTTACTGTATTTTTTTATTGTATATAGTAATAATAGTAATAATATTTAACTATTATTGTTGTTTAATTATTTATTAAAAATGTCTTTTTTAAGTGATAAACAAAGCTACGTGATTACCATTACACTGGAAATAATAATAATAATAACAATAATAATATATTATTATTATTATTATTATTATTATTATGATTTTTTTAAATGAACATATATTTATTTATTTAAAATAAATGTATTTTTTAAATTCATAAACATCTGATATAATAATAATGTAGCAAGGTCCCAGGCCTCCTTCGGTCTAATGAGAACTTCCAGGGCCAGAGACAACTGATATCCTTCCGTATGTAGTGGGTTGTGAGGCATTGTGGGTGCAAGGTAGTTAAAGTTATTGGGCGTCAGACACTTCTTGAATACAAAAGAGATTTTATTTCTCTTAGTAAACTTTTTTGGGGGAGAGAGGGTTAGGGCCAGGACACCCTTAGTTGCAAGATTAATTAGCAGACTCCGAGACTTCATCAGGGGGACAGCCATGCAGGGAAAGGCATCCAGCAAGACGCCACATCTGCATGTGTAGGAATGCTGTCTCCTATGGTAACAGTCTTTAACAGTTCCTACCACAAAGTGTAACAGTTCCTTCAATTCCACTACAATCACTCCTTGTAGTTCTTCAGATCACTGAGCCAGTCACCCAGTCTCTCCCACTAGACCTTGAGCTCCTCCAATCTTCATGGTGGCATCTTCCTCAAGCGTCACCCCTGTCTCTCTGCTGAGTCCCTAGTTTGGCACTCTAGATACCTCTTAAGCTTTCACCCCACTGGCCTGCTCGGTCCCTGGATTGACACACAAGGCTGTTCTGCAAGCGTCACCTCCGCTGGTTGGGTCCCTGGCTTGATACCCACTGAAGTTTCCCAATTCTTCACCATCCCCAGTTGGTGAGAATACTTCTCCGGTACTTGCTTCAGTTACTCCATGTGGTCCCTGGTAATAAGGTGGTTGGTCCCTTAGTGGCGACAGCTTCCCCTCTACCTCCGACCACAACAGGTTCTCCGGCCAGCAGAACCGTCACAGCTGGTTGGACTGCAAGCCGCAATCCCAACCCTGAGCTGCTCTCTTGCTTCTGGATAGGCCCTCAGACAGCCTAGCAGCCAGATGTGCCCAGGATAGGCCCAATCTCCGGCCTAGCAGCCCGGGGCAACACAACACACGTCCACCCAGACTGCTGTCCAGGTGGCACAGGACACCCATCACCTGACTACACCCAATATATATTGGCTCTCCCAGCAGGCCAAGGGATCCAAGAAAACCCATGCCCATTGGCTGAGACACCCCACATACCCATAATCTAACCTTGCATGCCCCTCTCGTATCTAGTACCACCAGGTACCCGACCACCTAGCGGCAGAAGAGAAAAGTGCAACAAGGCCAAACCTAGGGAGAAATCAATTGATCTCTAACAATTAGCCAATATGACTATTCTTGGCGAGTACCTTTTGGGGAGCAACCCTGACTAAACCTCAGGGTGCTACAATAATAACAATAATAATAATTATTATTATTACTATTACTATTATTATTATTATCATTGTTACTATTTATTTATTAAAATAATTAAATTATTGATATTATTATTATGAATAATTAAATTATTATTATTAGCATTTAAAGCAGAGCTCCAGCCCCTCCCACCAAAAAAATGTAAAGTCAGCAGCTACAAATACTGCTGACTTTTCCTATTAGGGCACTTGCCTGTCCACGGATCCCGCGGTGTCCTCACCCAAGCCCAATCTTAAATCGGCTCTGGGGTGCTGGCGTTGCCATCTTGGGTAAGGGAACCTTGCGGCATCACAGCCGGTTTTCTACTGCGCATGAGCGAATCGCGCTGCGATTTCTCAATGGGCTGGCTGCGGCGAGGGCCGAACTTCTGGCTGAGTTTGCCGTCAGCAGGAACTGGGAGCGGTGCTTGTCAAAACCAGGTACCCCCCCACACAAGGTGCAAATGGGGCACTGGAGGGGAGAGGAGGCAGACAAGCGGAGCTTCCCCGTTTCTAAAGTCATAAACAAAGCCATGTGATTACGATTTCACATGGCCTTTTATTAAAAAAAGGGTAGATATTTTTAAGCACATTTCATCTAAGCAGCCGCAGGATGAAATTTTGCCCAAATTTTGGCAAACGTAAAATCTGTCATTTTTGAGGCAAAACCAATTTTGCCACAATCACCGTGCTCAAGTCAGGCATGTCTCAGAAGACCGGGATAAAATGTACAACAAAAATAATTCTGGGCTCCATGTTCAGGGCAAGCAAACATATGGTATAAAGGCGAATGATAGAACAAAGGGCTGGAGTTTTGGGTAAAGCTGTCATCGATATAACTGATTTTTTTGGGGGGGGGGGGGGTTTCATCCGTAGTTTTCCTCTAATCAGAAATACCGTGAATATTCAAGTGCTTATTTAGACTTTATAATTAGATGAAAGAAAATTGCTTGGAAAAATAATCTTTGGGAAACAAAAAGATTGTGCCGTTAGAAAATCAGATACGGTACAAGGTACGGTAATCGGACTCCTCGAGATTAAATAGAATGGGGATTTCTGATGGTCCATTGACTCTGAGACACTATCTGCCTGCCGCTTTGTGATAATCACTGGAAGGACTTAAAGGGAAAATATAACAAAGCATTGTTACTGCTGAATCTGGGACAGCTGATCGAAAAGATGGAGGAAAGTGACTGCTTATCCACATTTTTTTAGATTTCGGTCAAGGGGTTGTGTAGACATTAAATTCCAACATATACCATGGGGGGGGGGGGGTTATCCAACACCAAAGTGCTGGGATGGCTCTATTGTGATTGGTAAATCCTTAACAAAACAAAGCTACAAGGAGATATGGGAATGAGGGCGCTCCAGGGAACCCTTTGGGCAGGGCCGAGACAAGGGGTGGGCAGGAGGGGCAGCTGCCCTGGGCTCTGTGGTATCATGTGAGGTGGAGGGGGGGCAGCACAAGGAGATTAGGGGAGGGAATTTGTGTTGGGAGGGGGAATTTAGGGGGTTGTGCTGAGAGTAATGATTTGGGGGGATTTGTGTTGGGAGGGAGGATGGGTGAATAGGATTTGTGCTAGGTGGGGGGGTTTGTGTTAGAAAAGGTAATATGGTTGGGGGGGTTTTGTGTTAAGATCTGATTGGGGGGGGATTTGTGCTAGTAGGGATGATTGGGGGGTATTTGTGCTAGGAGGGGAATTTTTTTTTGAGGGGGGAGGGGGGTTTGTGCTAGTAGGGATGATTGGGGGTATTAGTGCTAGGAGGGGATTTTTGTTTGGGGGGGGGGTTGTGCTAGTAGGGATGATTGTTGATATTTGTGCTAGGTGGGGAAATTTGGGGGGGGGGGGTATTTGTGCTAGGAGGGATAATTGGGGGTATTTGTGCTAGGAGGGGAAATTTGGGGGGGGGGGGGGATTTGCGCTTGGAGGGGAAATTTGGGGGGAGGAGGGGATTTGCGCTAGGAGTGGAAATTTAGGGGGGGGGTTTGTTCTAGGAGGGGAAATTTGGGGGGATTTGTGCTAGGAGGGTTCATTGAGGGTATTTGTACTAGGAGGGGAAATTTAGGGGGGTATTTGTTCTAGGAGGGGAAACTTGGGGAGATTTGTGCTAGGAGGGATCATTGAGGGGATTTGTGCTAGGAGGGGAAATTTTGGGGGATTTGTGCTAGGATGGATGATTGGGGGTTTTGTGCTAGGAGGGGAAAATTGGGGGTATTTGTGCTAGGAGGCATGACTGGGGGTATTTTTGCTTAGAGGAGGAATTGGGGGGGGGGGGGATTTGTTCTAGGAGGGAAAATTTTGAGCAGTACAGGATTTGTGCTAGGAGGCAGGGCTGGTGCAAGGATTTTTGACACCCCAGGCGAAACCTCATTTTTCCGCCCCCATGGCCCCGCCCCTGAATCCACCTCCTTTGCCCGAGCATCAGTGTGATGGCGCTAGAGGAAGCATGCGGCTGTAGTAGAGAACACTGATCATAGAGGTACACAGGGGATGTTTGCTTCTGTTCCTCCAGTGCTGCGCCTCTATGATGACACTACAGAGCAGCTGCCTGAGTAACATGCAGCAGAGGCATCCCCTGCCTCCCCCTAGATGTGAAAGACAAGGAGAGGGGCGCCTCTGAATAAAGACCTTCATGCCAGGACTACCAGGGATTCAGGAAAAGCGAAATATGCACAAATTAAACTTCAGTTTTAACCCCTTTGTGTCTAAGGGTAAAACTAATCTTAATGCCTATGCACAATTTTGCAGCTTTGACATGTGTTAGTAAAATTGTACAAATCATCACAACTAGTTTGTGGATTATACCGTGCTTTTTTCAGGACAAATGGATATCTCCTGATTTTTTATTTTTATCAATATTATCAAAGGAAAACTGGCCCAAAATAGTAGGAAAATAATTTTTTTTTTAACATTTAGCTGTATATGTCACCATAACCTAGCACCAAAGAACAACGCAAATCGTGATGATCGCAGTGATACCACACATGTGTATATTAGTTGTTGTTTGTACCCGTAGTACAGCCCAGAAACAATAGTGTGCATTTTGCTTTTTTTTTTTTTTTAATCCTACCTGAAGTCTAGGTTGACAAATTGCATGCCAAATCGGCGGCAATTGCCGGCAATGGCACCGACCAAAATGGTGCGATGCCGCATTTGCGGCGCCGCACCGATTCCCAAAAGTAGTTTCTGTACTACACAATTCCCAGCAAATAATATCCCCCTAGCTAACAATCTTCTAATGGAGGCAATAAAATGCCCAGACCCCAAGAAGCTGATCTCTCAGTTTTATAGCATGCTGTCACTTCCACAGGCAACCGTGACAGCATATGCATTAAAGACTAGATGGGAGGGAGAATTGGGACCCCTAGAGGATGAAGAGTGGAGTGAAGCCCTCGATAACTGTAAATTGGTTTCCCCCAAACTATCTGACCGCCTTACCCAGATATTCATATTGCACAGATCGTATCTTACACCACTTAAAATAGCCAGATATTTGGCCCAGCCAGGCCACTAACTGCCCAATGTGTAGTCAGGCCACGGGTTCATTCTACCATCTCCTCTGACAGTGCTCTAAAAAACAGACATTCTGGACGCGGGTGGTAAGATTCCTACATGACAACCTGGGCTCCCCTATAATGGTGCAACCCAAACCCTGCCTACTGGGAATTTTTCCAGAGCCGGAACTAGATAAATTCACCAAAATATTTCTAGATGAAACCTTATTCTCAGCATGGAAGGTCATAGCCAGGGTATGGATGAGACCCACCCCACCAGAGCTCGCGCACTGGATAGTGGAAGTGAATAACACATTACCGTATAAGAAGCTTGTCTACTCCCATAGAGGATGTCCCTCCAAGTATGATAAAATATGGGAGAGGCGGCTTAAGGCGTCTGAAACAATAGCATGATTCCAAACTGATGTAGCATGATACTCCTAAAAATAACTACACAGCACTCACCCAAGTAAATGACTGTTTATTCCAGTTAGTAGTCATAATGTTTTATGTTTATGTATGTGTCTCTAAGAAATGTTGACATGTAAAAATAAAAAAAGACTTTTTTGTTTTACATACCACCCATAATATCAGGGTTTTGTCCTGTACGCTCTTTGTCTCAGTGTATGATTTCTCTTGTTCAATAAAACTTTTCTTGATTGAAAAAAAAGCTTCCTGCTAATATGCATTTTCAGGTATTGACAATGCTGATCCATAAGCATATATTGCTCTATAAAGCTTGATGAATGTTCTCCTGATTTCCAGGTGTGGTTTTCTCTATAAATGAAGGGATTGTGTATTTTTGGGAGGCCGTGGTTTGTAATACTTTCTTACCTGAAGATGCTGCTGGTGTAGAAACACTTTGTGATGATCCAGAAGCAGCAGCAAGAGTGCTTCTGGAAGAGGGAAAAGCTCCTCCCACTTTCATTCTAGTCCCCATCATTTCATTCCATAAAGTATTTTCAATGTCTTTAAGGCTCCTCTGGCATGCCAGGATGGGGTTTGTCATCCTTGTAGCATTTGGAATATAAATTGCATTCTGGAAACGTTTCCAAACTCTAGATGTTGGTCTCCCCATTTTGCTGAGAGGAGGAAAAGGAAAAAACAATTTACTGACCAGACTATAGGGAACCGTTATGCTGCAATGGTGACAATATTAACAGGAATCATTTAAAAGGTTACAATGTTTGTTACCCCAACGCTTCATATTCCTGATATGTGGCTGCTGTACCATGTACTTGTATGAAGAAGTATCCTGTCCTCTTTGTATTGCTCCCTTTATGTGAAATCCCCGGTGTTCCTGCCAGTCCCTCTGCTTTCCTATAAAAAAACTGACCCCACTAAGCAGGAGAGCACAGCGTGGTCAGTTCTCTAGCTATGCTGGGAACTCAGGCTGCTCTCCTCCAATTATCAGACTTGCCCTGACACGCCCCCTCTGTACAGCCATTCGCTGGGAAGCTCAGTGTGCTGCTGCTTTTCCTCCCCCCTAGCTCTTATGCAGCTGAGAACAGAGGGAATGGGGAATGGGGAAAAGGGTATTTATAATGTTTATTTATATCTATACAAAAATGTTTTGCCTTTCATTTCTATTTTAAACTGAATGGGTTGTTTTACAAAAAGATAATTTACAATCACTTTAACCACTTCAATACCCGCCCATAGTCATATGACGTCCACAGATGGGATCTCCCATCCTGGGTGGGCGTCATATGACGCCCTGGGATTCCCGGCCGCCTAGGGGGCGCGCGCGCGCCGCCGGGAGCGCGCGCGCACGCCCGCCGCGTTCCTCGGGACACGGTGCGTGTGCCCGGCGGCCGTGATGTCCGCCGGGCACCCGCGATTGCCGGTTAACCGGACCGGCATGTGGATCTGTGTGTGTAAACACACAGATCCACAGCCTGTCAGCTCTGAGGAGAGCGATCTGTGTTCCCAGAACGGAGGAACACTGATCGGTCTCCTCCCCTTGTACGTCCCCTCCCCCTACAGTTAGTAATCACTCCCTAGGTAACATATTAACCCCTCCCCGCCCCCTAGTGGTTAACCCCTTCACTGCCTGTCACATTTACACAGTAATCAATGCAATTTTATAGCATTGATCGCTGTATAAATGTGAATGGTCCCAAAAATGTGTCAAAAGTGTCCGATGTGTCCGCCATAATGTCGCAGTCATGAAAAAAAATCGCGATCGGCGCTAAAAAAATAAATACATTTTTTTTTTAAAAAACTCCATAAATCTATCCCGTATTTTGTAGACGCTATAACTTTTGCGCAAACCAATCAATATACGCTTATTGCGATTTTTTTTACCAAAAATATGTAGAAGAATACGTATCGGCCGAAACTGAGGAAAAAATTAGTTTTTTTAAAAAAAAATTGGGATATTTATTATAGCAAAAAGTAAAAAATATTGTGTTTTTTTCAAAATTGTCGCTCTTCTTTTGTTTATAGCGCAAAAAATAAAAACCGCAGAGGCGATCAAATACCACCAAAAGAAAGCTCTATTTGTGGGGAAAAAAGGACGTCAATTTTTTTTGGGTACAACGTTGCACGACCGCGCAATTGACGTTTAAAGTGCGACAGCGCTGAAAACTAAAAATTGGCCTGGGAAGGAAGGGGGTGAAATTGCCCTGTATTGAACCGGTTAAATAGGATAAACTAATTTGTCAGACAAAGGTACCCTCTTACCTGTCAATAAAGGCCCGAGAGGACAGAAACTATCATCTTCTGTATCCCAACAACCACCCAAATGTACAAGATTGAGCCCACAAGAAATCTTAAGCCTTTCACCTGCAGTGCCCCCTAGTGGCAGAAATGCATATTTCTCTTGTTTAAGAACTGCATTTAGAAGTACAGTGTTACTTGAACTGTATTCCAGGATTTGCTTGTCTTTAGCTGAGAGAACTTGCAATCATTTAGGACTTTACATGTCATATAGTTTAAATATCATTTTATAGATTGTGGGAGATTAGCTCGTGGGGATCACCTTTTCTGGAAACGAAGGTCAGCTTGCAGGCAGTTTTTTAAAAATCTGGCGGGTTGCCAGCTTTATTTAGAAGAGGTTTGCAAAGTCCTGAAGACAAACAAAAAACAGTAAAGTAAATCCTTGCCGTCCGGCGTTATACTAAACAGTAGACTCCTCTCTATACGGTGTGGGGCTGGTCCCCATCAACCACAAAACACGTGGTAAAGCAAACCATCTTTTTAAATCCAAACAAAGCTCCTCTCTCTCAGATTCCCTTCTGAGTCTCAGGCCAGAGCTCTCTTGTGCTCTCTTCCTGCTCATTTAAAGTCCACCTGAGCGTTGACTCAAGTTGACCACAACATCCGGACCGGAACCTAGCCTGCCACAGAGGTTGGGAAAACCCGGGCCGGATTCTGGTTCAGTCTTTTACAAAAGAATGCATGTGAAATATACCGATTATCCATTACCTGACCTTGCATAACGTCACAAGATACATTATTTATCATTGTAAAAGAACACATTCACCATTTCTTTTTTTTTCTCCCAATTTTTTCGGGAAAAACAAAACAAAAACAGCTTTGAAAAAAAAACTTAAAAAAAAAAAATGTTCCCCCCCCCCCCCAATTTTCCTGTTTTTTTCCAGGCCTTCCCACCTCTAGACCAGAGTTTTTAAATGCAAACCTTTCAGTAACGTAAGTTTGCATTAATGAATCAATCATATGTCTTAATATACAAATGTATGGGCTCTGTAAGACGGGCAGCCGGGGGGGGGGGGGGGGGGGGCAATAAAAACAGGCGGTTTTACTGGCTCCGGTTGCCCATAAGAATTGTAACAATACAGCCAGACAGAGCTGTACACAGTTGCAATGCTTCGCTTTGAGAGCAAAGCATTTTTAGCTCAGGGTGCAGAGTGTGACAGGCGGTGCCACCTGTCAAACTCGCCCATTGATTTAAAAAAGGCTGCACTGCAACTGCAAGCCGAATGCTTGGCTCACAGTTGCGGCTCAGTCCCGCAATGTAAAATTGCCATCTGACAATTTAGGAATAAAGGCTTTAAAAAAAACAGTCTTTCAGGAGACAGCAGTAGCACTTCCCAAACGCCCAGGGGCGGACTGACCATTCGGGCACTTAGGGCACTGCCCGAGGGCCCCATGCCACTAAGGGGCCCCATCAGGGTTGCCAGCCTGGGACATTATGTAAAAATTTGTGTTTTTTTTGTAAATCCCAAGATTATAGCTGCCCCGCCTCTCCAGTACCTTTTTAGTGTGTGTATGTGTATTCTGTGTGTGTATACTGTGTGTCTGTGTGTGTATACTGTATGTGTGTGTGTGTGTGTATATACTGTGTGACCCCATAATCTATTGCCTGGGGGCCCCATAATCTCCTATTGCCCAGGGGCCCCATGAGTTGTCAGTCCGCCCCTGCAAACGCCTGACAGTTACTGCTATACCACCCCCTGAAAAGCAATCCAAAGGGTAGTAAGCAGTCAGAAAGATGGCTATTGCTTTTTTCAGAAAAGAAAACTCTGCCTTTTATCATTAAATATCCATCCTTGATCTCCACTCCAGTGACTTTGCCTAGGCTGAGTTGAGGTCATCAGTCTGCTGCAGACAGGAAGAAGCATTTCCTTAGTCTCCCGTTGATCAGACAGACTGCAACATTGTAACTTTGTGTCAGACATTCGTAAACAGGATTTATACAGTATGATTGTGTCATCCCTGAGCCGGCATCTCAGTCCAGGAAGTAGATGGTGATACTGGATGATGCCTGAACAAAGATGACGCCGTCCTTCTAGAGAGAAAATCAGAAGGTGTTTTCAGGGGGAGTCCTGTGATCTCTATGAAAGGTAATAAATACCTAAAAGTGTTTTTGACGCATTAACAAGCATGCTGCACTTAAAGTGCAGTTCCACCCACTTTTACAACTCTTCAGCATCCCTCACTAAACTGTGCACTGTAAACGATATTTTTTAAAAAATTTTCTCAGCACCTACTGTATATCTGCTGTATTCATTTTTCACTTCCTCCTCCCTGGCCATGGCCCATCGCATCATTTCCCGTTTGCAATGCCTTCTGGGAAGGGGCGGCAACTTCCTCTGACACTGACGTTGCTATGGAAACCTGACCTGAAACCTATTACACTGCTTGTGCTGCACTGAGCATGTGCGAGATCTGCAAGGATGAGATCCAGGAAGAAATACTGTCTGGCTTCAGATGCCCACACTTAAGATGGCCACGGCCTGCTGTAAGTTTATAAAATAACAAACTACTGCTATAAACTAACAAAACAGACCTTAGTTTACAGACTAACTTTACTAGAATACATTAAGCTTGTGTATTATAGGGGTATTTTTATTTAAAAAGTATAATTTCGGCCGGAACACCACTTTGATCTGAAAAATATATCTAATGCTAGGTCCACTTCAATCTGTGAATTATGATAATACTTTTTTCTATTATTTGATTGTTATTTTCTTTTGTGTCCAATTTCCTCTTTTTTTTTTTTTTCAAATGTCTAAAAAAAAAAAAAAAATCCTGGCTCCTGTTCAGCATTTGGAACATTTGTTATTTGATATTTGAGATATGTACAACATGTTCACAGTGACTTCTCCAGCAGAAAACACTGGAGTTCAAACCAAGTCAATTAATTCACAGATCGAATGGAGAGGAGCCCAGAATGGCGTGCCTCGTGGTGGAGGCCCCTCCGCGTTGTCTGCCAACAGATACGTGTTTATATATTCATCCCGCGCTACTATTGGCGACTTGCGACGCCGCTAACCTTATGTGATCCTTTCTATTGTTTTGGCTGATCTCGGATCTTTGTGGACTTTTGTTTTGCACTTGATAATCATCTTGTAATTCATGAAATATTTGACAGTTCTAAATGTTCAACAATATTCATTACAGATTTTTGGGATGGCTTTAGACATGTACAGGATGGAAAAATTTGTTTTGTTTCAGATAGATTCGTTATGTTACTAATTTTGTTTCGTTGATTTGTTTCGGAATTCATTTAGTTTCATTTAAAGTGATTGTAATGCGTGTTTTTTTTTTTTTTTAAATAACAAACATGTCATACTTACCTCCACTGTGCAGTTCGTTTTGCACAGAGTGGCCCCCCGATCCTCCTCTTCTGGGGTCCACCGGCAGCTCTCGCGGCTCCTCCCCACATCAGATAAACCCCTAGGAGAAGCGCTCTCCCGGGGGGTTACCTTGCGGGCATACTCACAAGTCCAGCATTTGCGTCCACAGACAGGCCCCGCCCCCCGGGCGCCTGCATCATTTGATTTGATTGACAGCAGCGGGAGCCAATGGCTGGGCTGCTATCAATGCATCCAATCAAGAGCCGGGACCCCGTGGAGAGAGGGAGAGCGCGTCCCAGCCGAAGAGATGAAGGGGCTCAGGTAAGTAAAATGGGACTGCCAGGTGTTTTTTCACCTTAATGCATAGGATGCATTAAGATGAAAAAACACAAAGGTTTACAACCCCTTTAAGGACCGAGCCTCTTTCTGAGATTTGGTGTTTACAAGTTAAAAAATTTTTTTTTTTTGCTAGAAAACTACTTAGAACCCCCAAACATTATATATATTTTTTTTCTAACACCCTAGGGAATAAAATGGCGGTCGTTGTAATACTTTCTGTCACACCGTATTTGCACAGCGGTCTTACAAGTGCACTTTTTTTGGACTTTAAAAAAATAAGACAACAGTAAAGTTAGCCCAATTTTTATATCGTGAAAGATACTGTTACGCCGAGTAGATTGATACCCAACATGTCATGCTTCAAAATTGCGCCTGCTCATGGAATGGAGACAAACTTTTACCCTTAAAAATCTCCATGGGCGACGTTTAAAAAATTCTACAGGTTGCATGTTTTAAGTTACAGAGGAGGTCTAGGGCTGGAATTATTGCTCTCGCTCTACCAATCGCGGCGATACCTCACATGTGTGGTTTGAACACCGTTTTCATATGCAGGCGCTACTCACATATGCGTTCGCTTCTGCACGCCAGCTCGGTGGGACAGGGCCCGTTTAAAACATTTTTTTTTTTCTTATTTATTTTACCTTCTATTTTTTTATTTTTACACTGTTCTTTTTTAAAAAAAATTGTGTCACTTTTATTCTTATTACAAGGAATGTGATCATCCTTTGTAATAGAAAAAAAGCATGACAGGACCTCTTAAATATGAGATCTGGGGTCAAAAAGACCTCAGATCTCATATTTACACTAAAATGCAATAATAAAAAAAAAAATTTCATTTGAAAAAAAAAAAATTAGTCCCTTTAAGAACTATGGGCGGAAGTGACGTTTTGACGCTGTTTCCTCCCTGCAATGATATGGAGACAAGTGGGGGCCATCTTCTCCTCACTCGTCTCCATACCAAGCCAGCAAGAGAACGCGAGGGAAACGGAGCGTGGCTACTCCGTCACAGAGACCACTTTTATCTGAAAGCAGACAGCTGAAGAAGAGGATACCGGGGTTAAAGTGGTGTTCCGGCCGAAATTATAATTTTTAAATAAAAATACCCCTATAATACACAAGCTTAATGTATTCTAGTAAAGTTAGTCAGTAAACGAAGGTCTGTTTTGTTAGTTTATAGCAGTAGTTTGTTATTTTATAAACTTCCAGCAGGCCGTGGCCATCTTAAGTGTGGGCATCTGAAGCCAGACTGTATTTCTTCCTGGATCTCATCCTTGCAGATCTTGCACATGCTCAGTGCAGCACAAGCAGTGTAATAGGTTTCAGGTCAGGTTTCCATAGCAACGACAGTTTCAGAGGAAGTTGCCACCCCTTCCCAGAAGGCATTGCAAACAGGAAATGATGCGATGGGCCGCGGCCAGGGAGGAGGAAGTGAAAAATGAATACAGCAGATATACAGTAGGTGCTGAGAAAAAAAATAAAAAAATATCCAATTTGTTTACAGTGCGCAGTTTAGTGAGGGATGCTGAAGAGTTGTAAAAGTGGGTGGAACTCCACTTTAAGTCAGCAAGCTGCTGCCATAACAACGATATTTCTCTTCAAAGTAGCAACATAAAATGACGGTGGGCGGTCCATAAGTGGTTAAAGCAGAGTATTCATTAAGGTGAAAAAACATGAGGGTTTACAACCCTTTTAGTTTTGTTTCGTTTATTAATTGTCTAACAAATTCAAAATTTTTGGAACGATTTGAATTCGGAAAAATGATCAACTGATTCGAATTCTTTGTGAAGAATAGCTGGTTGTTAAAGAGTGAGCTGGGAAGCCGGCCGCTGCGTCCTTAACAACCGATGACTCATCAGCTGTCAGCGGGATTCCTCACTGAGAGCTGGAATGTAACCAAAATTACTTATTTACATAATCATTATTGCAGCCTCACTCGTGTAGCTTCACTCGTGTCCATCATTGCAGCCTCACCAGTGCAGCCTCACCTGTATCCATCATTGCAGCCTCACCCATGCAGCCTCACCTGTTCCATCATTGCAGCCTCACTCGTGCAGCTTCACCTGTGTCCATCATTGCAGCCTCACCCATGCAGCCTCACCTGTGTCCATCATTGCAGCCTCACCAGTGCAGCCTCACCTGTGTCCATCATTGCAGCCTTACCTGTGTCCATCATTGCAACTTCACCTGTGTCCATCATTGCAGCCTCACCTGTACAGCCTCACCTGTGCAGCCTCACCTGTGTCCATCATTGCAGTCTCACCCATGCAGCCTCACCTGTGTCCATCATTGCAGCCTCACCAGTACAGCCTCACCTATGTCCATCATTGCAGCCTCACCTGTGTCCATCATTTCAGCCTCACCCGTGCAGCCTCACCTGTGTCCATCATTGCAGCCTCACCTGTGTCCATCATTGCAGCCTCACCCGTGCAGCCTCACCTGTGTCCATCATTGAAGCCTCACCCGTGCAGCCTCCCCTGTGTCCATCATTGCAGCCTCACCAGTGCAGCCTCACCTGTGTCCATCATTGAAGCCTCACCCGTGCAGCCTCACCTGTGTCCATCATTGCAGCCTCACCTGTGTCCATCATTGCAGCCTCACCAGTGCAGCCTCACCTGTGTCCATCATTTCAGCCTCACTCGTGCAACCTCATCTGTGTCCATCATTGCAGCCTCACCTGTGTCCATCATTGCAGCCTCACCAGTGCAGCCTCACCTGTGTCCATCATTTCAGCCTCACCTGTGTCCATCATTTCAGCTTCACCTGTACAGCCTCACCTGTGCAGTCAGACCTGTGTCCATCATTGCAGTCTCACCCATGCAGCCTCACCTGTGTCCATTATTGCAGCTTTACCAGTACAGCCTCACCTATGTCCATCATTGCAGCCTCACCTGTGACCATCATTTCAGCCCCACCCATGCAGCCTCACCTATGTCCATCATTGCAGCCTCATTTGTGTCCATCATTGCAGCCTTATCTGTGCAGCCTCACCTGTGTCCATCATTGCAGCCTCACCTTTGTCCATCATTTCAGCTTCACCTGTGTCCATCATTGCAGCCTCACTTGTGTCCATCATTGCAGCCTCACCAGTGCAGCCCCACCTGTGTCCATCATTTCAGCCTCACCTGTGCAGCCTCACCTGTATCCATCATTGCAGCCTCACCTGTGCAGCCTCACCTGTGTCCATCATTGCAGCCTCACCCGTGCAGAGGGAGCGGCCGGATCATTATAGCGGAAGAGGGCGTTGAGGAAGAGGAGATCACATAGCGGAGTTTGCCCGCTGTAACAGCTTACATTACAATTGCAGTCCGCGTTCCGTCACACACAGCCCCGCCCTCCTGACCCCACACCTGTGACAGACAGAAAGCGCCCTGACAATGGACCGGCGTTCCGTCTGTCTCAGGTGTAAATTCTAGCACTAGACCTCCTCTGTAACTCTAAACATGTAATCTGTAAATATTCTTAAAGCGCTGCCTATGGAGATTTTTAAGTACCGAAGTTTGGCGCCATTCCACGAGTTCGCGCAATTTTAAAGCGTGATATGTTAGGTATTTATTTACTAGCGTAACATCATCTTTCACATTATACACAAAAATTGGGTTAACTTTAGTGTTTTTTTAATTCATGAAAGTGTTGTTTTTCCAAAAAAATTGCGTTTGAAAAATTGCTGCGCAAATACCTAAAAACCCTACCTCCTAATATTAACCCCTAACCTAACAAAATTAATAATAAGTGAATAAATAAATAATCATAAAAAAAAAAATGAACCCCTAACCCTCAAACCCTTACAAAAAAAAGTGAAAAAATGTATAAATAAATAATAATAAGAAATAAATAACAATTAAATAAAAGCGGATGAAAAAGCTGAAAAACATAGCAACAAATGATAAAACAGATGATATTTTTCTCTATTGGCTATTTAACCTCTTGACGGCGACGGCGACGTAAGGGGTTGTACCTGCAGCTGCAGGCATCACCCCGGTACCATTTTTTAGAGCCGATGGTTGGCTTTCCTGTAATATCAACTGATGAGATTAAGCAGCCGCTTGGCTGTTACTGCAAGCAGCGGGAGGGGACGTCCCCCTTTCCCTCCCGCCGCTTTCCGCTGCTCACCCGGGCTCACCCGTCCCACCGGGAGGCCAGAGCTACCAGCTGGCACGTCCACCAGCTGACCGGAGACCCGAACAATGCCGGAATCGACTTTGATGGGGTCTCAAGTCTAGTAACCTGGAAGAGATGTCATGACGTCACTTCCGGATTACTGGAGCGGCGGAGCCTTAAAGGCACCAGATTTAAAAAAGAAAAAAAATGGCAGTATTCAAAACAGTCAAACTTGGCGTTTTGAATGCTTTTAAGTGCAAAGGAGGGATTTGGGGTCTTATAGATCCCAGATCCCTCCATAAAGAGTCACCTGTCACTGCCTGTCACATTCCTTGTGACAGCAATAAAAGTGATCAAAAAAAAAAAAAAGGAGGAAGGGACAGTGTAAAAAAATTAAATAAATAAATTTAAAAAATTTTTTTTAAAAAATAAAAAAATAAATAAAATACATTTTTTTTTTTAAAGCGCCCCATCCCTCCGTGCAGAAGTGAACTCATACGTAAGTCGTGCCCGCAAATGTAAACAGTGTTCAAATCACACATGTGAGGTACCCCCGCGATCATTAGCGTGAGAGCAATAATTCTAGCACAAGACCTCCTCTATAACTCTAAACAGTTAAAGCGGGAGTCCCGCGAAAAAAGTTTTTTTAGATGTCAGCAGCTGCAAATACTGCAGCTGCTGACTTTTAAAATAAGGTCACTCACCTGTCCCGGGGTCCAGCGATGTCGGCACCCGAGACAGAACCGTCCCTCGATACTCGGGTGCTGCTGCCGCCATTCTCAGTGAGGGAATCAGGAAGTGAAGCGTTGTGGCTTCACTTTCTGATTCCCTAGTGCGCATGCACGAGTCGCGCTGCGCTTTCTCAATGGTCCCCGCTATGTCCTGGGACCTGTGTCTTTCCCAGGAGACAGCGGGGGAGTGCGGTAGGGGGCGTGACTCCCATGGGAGTCTATTCCGGGAAGTGGGTGCAGATACCTGTCTTAGACAGGTATCTGCACCCCCCTCCCCCCTGAAAGGTGCCAACTGTGACACCGGAGGGGGGGAGGAATCCGATGAGCGGAAGTTCCACTTTTGGGTGGAACTCCGCTTTAACCGTTAGAAATTTTAAAGCGTCACCTATGGAGATTTTTAAGTACCGTAGTTTGTCGCTATTCCACGAGTGTGCGCAATTTTAAAGCGTGACATGTTAGGAATCTATTTACTCGCCGTAACATCATCTTTCACATAATACAAAAAAAAACTGGGCTAACTTCACTGTTTTTTTTTTTTTAATTCATACAAGTGTATTTTTCCCTAAAAAATTTTCAAAAAAAGTTTGAAAGACCGCTGCGCAAATACAGTGTGGCATAAAATATTGCAACGACCAACATTTTATTCTCTAGGGTCTCTGCTAAAAAAAAAATTATATAATTCTTTGGGGTTGCTAAGTAATTTTCTAAAAAAAAAAAAAATACTGATTTTAGCTTGTAAGCAACAAGTGTCAGAAAAAGGCTTTGGCGTGAAGGGGTTAAAAAAAAAACATCAAGGCTCAAAAACGCTTTCAAAATGCTGTAAAAAAACACTAGAAAAAAACACCAGAAAAAATGCTCAAATGCGACGCTCAGGTGTGAATGCAGCCTTAAATGAACGGACTGCTCTGATTGCGTAGCGCGGCCAACGCGCAAACGCACAACACCTGCTATCACGCGTCATAGTGCGACATGCAACGGAAAAATTTGAATGCGATCTCCCCAAGAAACGAGGAATAGTGCGGTCCGTGTTTTTCCAGCCCCCACCCCACGACGCGCCCAGGTCCTTTTTTTTATCTGGCAGCGGAATCGGCGCTGTTGTCTGCAGCGTCCGGAGCTGAACCGGAGGCCGCGCTGCCAGGAGGGTAGGGAAGGTGGGAGGGAACATGTAGTTTTAATTTTAACATTAAAGTTCCCGTTGAAGTCATGTTTTACCGGAGGCGTTTGTGTTATTTAGATTAAGTCAGCCAGCACAAACCAGTCCTTTGACATTCCAAATCCTCCCGTCCTCAGCAGCTGCTGCTGGATGGGAGCCGAAACCCTTCTGCTCTTGGCCGGAACCGCGCCGTATCCAGCCTGGGCTCTACAGTTGGCCGAGCGCTCACAAAAAAGAAAAAAAAAAGGAATTGTGTAGCGGCTTGGAACGAGGAGCGATGCACATATCTCATGTTTGCACGCTGAGCGCTACGCATGATAAACACATGGCAGACCCAAGCCAAGCTCAGTCACTGTTAAAGAAGACCTCCGCTAAGTACTATTTGCAGCTAAAATGGCAGAATGAGATAACGCCGCTGTTGTCATATGAAAACCCGCCGCCAAAAAAAAAAAATGGGATCCTAATACCTAGAATTGTCATAGAGCTCATGAAATGCTGTTGATTTACTAAAACTGGAGAGTGCAAAATCTGGTGCACCTCTGCATAGGAACCAATCAGCTTCCAGGATTTTTCGTCAAAGCTTAAGACCCCTTTCACACTGGGGCGTTTTTTTAGGCGCTTTAGCGCTGGAAATAGCCTCTGTTAAGCGCCTGAAAAACCGCCGCGCATTCATTCAAGTGTGACGTCCCGAAAAGTCCAAAGCAGCATCTTTGGGGTGGTTGGGGAGCGCTGTATTTAGAGATCCCAAAGCACCCTGCCCATTGGAATGAATGGGCAGTGCATCCAAAGCGCCTGAAAAGCGCTTCCGAAGCGCCACAACACTGGAGTTTTTAACCCCTTCTTTGGGGTGAAAAGCGCTCCGCTAGCAGCCCGAAAATTGCCGCTTAAAGCGGAGTTCCACCCAAAAATGGAACTTCCGCTTTAAGGGAACGTGAGCCCCTGACATGCCACATTTGGCATGTCATTTTTTTTGCGGGGGGGGGGGAGCGGATACCCTTTTTTTAGAAGGTTCCAGCTCCCACTTCCTCCCGGCGCGCCGAAAGCAAGTTCACCTCTCCCCCCTACCTGTCGGCAATCATCTGGGACACGTCACAGGTCCCAGATGATTGCCCGGACAGTCACGGTGTGCCACGCGGCTTGCGCATGTGTAGTGCGTGGCCGGCTGTGGAGCCACAGCCGGGCGCCCACAGTGACAATGCCGGCGCCACAGAGAGGAGGGAGAGACTAGCGCGGCTTCCCTCCCCCGCATCGCTGGACCCCGGGACAGACAAGTGTCCGATTATTAAAAGTCAGGAGAAACAGTATTTGTAGCTGCTGATTTAAATTTTTTTTTTATTTTTTTTTTTTAAGCGGTACTCCGCTTTAACCACTTGCTACTCAGGCCAATTCTGACATTTCTCTCCTACGTGTAAAAATCATCATTTTTTTGGCTCGAAAATCACACAGAACCCCCCAAACATTATATATGTTTTTTTTTTTTAGCAGAGACCCTAGAGAATAAGATGGCGGTCGTTGCAACTTTTTTTATCTCGCACAGTGTTTGCGCAGAAATTTTTCAAACGCGTTTAAATAAAAAATAAAACTGTTTCATGCATTAAAAAAAAAACAAAACATTAAAGTTAGCCCAATTTTTCTTGTATAATGTGAAAGATGATGTTAGGCCGAGTAAATAGATACCCAACACATCACTCTTCAAAATTGCATACGCTCGTGGAATGGCACTAAACTTCGGTACTTAAAAATCCCCATAGGCGAAGCTTTCAATTTTTTTTTACAGGTTACATGTTTTGAGCTACAGAGGAGGTTTAGTGCTATAATTTTTGCTCATGCTCTAACGTTCGTGGCGATATCTCACATGTGTGGTTTGAACGCCGTTTACATATGTGGGCGTGACTTATGTATGCGTTCGCTTCTGCGAGTAAGCACGCGGGGACAGGGGCGCTTTACATTTTTACATTTTTTTTTTATTGTTAATTTTACTTTTATTTATCTATTTTGACACTTTCTTTTTCCATTTTTTTTAATCACTTTTATTCATATTACAAGGAATATAAACATCCCATGTAATAGGAATAAGCATGACAGGTCCTCTTTACAGTGAGATCTGGGGGTGAGTAAGTCCCCACATCTCACCTCTAGGCTGCGAAGCCTGAAATCCAAAAAAAAATAAAAAATAAAAATGATCTTAGCTTCCCAGCTGAGACGGCGCCATCTTTTCAAATGCAGAGGCCGGGCGTGACGTCATCGTGCCCAGCCTCCGAACGATCATCTAGCCCGCCGGAAATCAGCATCAGTGGCCGGTCGGTTCCTTCTCCGGTTTGCCAATGGCAGGGGCGAGCCGGATGAAGCGGGAGGTGGGGTGGGGACGTCCCCTCCTGCTGCCTGTAAGAACAATCAAGCCGCTATGATTGTTCTTATGGTGTAGGGAATCGCCGGCTCTAAAAGACGATATCTGAATGATGCCTGTAGCTGCACCCATCATTCAGATATCACCGCTCAAAGTCAAGAACGTCATATGACGTTACACGAGCGGCAAGCGGTTAAGCAGCAGTAAAATGCCGCTAAAACAACGCGGCCGCAGCCCCAGTGTGAAAGGGGTCAAACTGAACAAGCTGAAGATAGAAGCTGATTGGCTGCCATGCAGAGCTGCACCAGATTTTCCACTCTCCAGTTTTAGTAAATCAACTTTTTCTTCTGCTGCACCGCATGTTTGATACATTGTAACAGCTGCAGACTCTCATGGCCTTATAGGACTGATCAAATATATTTTACTTTAAGGTGGAGCCGAATCAGTGCCTGACTTCTATGTCTTGGGTACCCCAACAGTGAGATCTCCTTGCCATAGTTCTTGGCTCTGTCCCACCGTTGTGTATTCCAACTCCATCTGTTACATTCCCCATAATAAAAGAATTATAACTCAGCACAGGGATGGTGGGAACCCCTCATAATGGGCACAGCGGGTGTACAGACCTGAGAACTCAGCACAGGGATGGAGGGAACCGCTCATAATGGGCACAGCGGGTGTACAGACCTGGGAACTCAGCACAGGGATGGTGGGAACCCCTCATAATGGGCACAGTGGGTGTACAGACCCGTGAACTCAGCACCACCCATGGTTGCAGGAACGAAAATCGCTTCATCTATGGCTGGCTTTAGATCCAGTCTGTCTGGACAGTATGGTGGCCTACTGACTTGGCACCATCCACAGGCAGCTTATCTCTGCAATAAGACACAGAAGTTGAATCCAATCCTATTTTAATTCAGCTAATTACATTACACAGGTTGTTTTTTCAGTCTTTTAGAGGTGTAAAGAAGGTAATGACTTTCCTGAGCCCTGTCTTTGCGAATAATAAACACTGACTGAGGGAACATGGAAGAAATGGACGGGGTATAGCTAGGACTAAACTCACTAGCGCTAAACAGGAGGGGAGGACAGAGGAAGATACCAACAGCAGATAGTAAACAAGTGGTCCAAAGCGGCCACGAGATCTGAGCATGCTACAAAGAAATGATGACATCTCATGGCCGCTTTGGACCACTTGTTTAATATGTGGTTTTGGTATCTTCCTCTGTCCTCCCCTCTTGTTTAAACACATGCAGTGATTACACTACAACACAGAAATATTACATGAAAGTGGGGCAGAACACATACATCAGGTGTGAACTTCAGGATTCCACAAACTATTGGCCACTTAGTGAAAAAGGTGAATTGAGTATGACTAAAATGAAGGAACTGGATCCCATAGAGAGCTGGTGCTAAATGAAAAGGAATTTACAATACTGGTGAAGTGTCCAGATTGGGTGGATTAACGGCAGAACAAATGAACATCACTGATCCCTTGTATTCCTCCAAAGCTTATCAATGTTCGAAATGTAAAATCAGAAATTAATTTCCGCATTGTAATTCATTTATTTATAGCTTTTTCCTAGATCCCCACACGGAGGCGTAAGTACAGGGGTCGCAAGGGTCTCAATTGCGACGTAAGCAAGTAAAGGCGCAAAAATGCTGGGCATTCCTATGTACCCATTATGTAGATGGCAGGAGGTAATGACTAATAGAGTCCATAAGAAGTCTATGTGGGAAAAAAGACTCAATAAAACGTTCAAAAAAGTTTTTAAAGTCCACACAAATGGCTGCCTTCCTGGAAGAGCTGAACCTAAGCCCCAACAATCTGCAGAGAAAACACAAGGAGAGGAGGCGCCTCTAAGTGCAGTATTAAAACCAGATTTTTTTTAAAAGAAAGTTAAAACCAGATTTAATAAAAAACCCTGTGCAAAAACACTCACATTTTGTAGAATAACATTAAGCATGTAATGTGGTTACAATCCAGGAAGAGAGGGGTCCGTCAGATCCATCACAACTAACGCTGAGTCCTGCTGTGCGTACGGCTGTGCTTGAACACCGCTAAAGCCGGCCGCGGTGATGGAATTCCAAAGCGAGGCCTGAGACGCTGATGGAAGGCAGGCGCGGAGCTGTGACGTCACTGGAATGCGACGCGTTTCATGAGCGTACGGGCTACGATGTCACGGTAGCCGCGCTCCTTCATCAAAGCTACAGATGGATTGAGGAAATGGTTTAAGAAGAGAATGGGGGCGGGGACTGGAAGGAGAAGGGGAGGAAGGAAGAGCGGATTGACAAAAACACAGGGGGGGGGGGGAAGAGGACGGAGAATGATGGCCATATATCTGGTTTGTCCAAAAGATGACAGGGTGCATGTCGATAATTGCATATATACACATGTCTATATAAGAAAATATGTATAAATAAAATAAAGGTAGATATAAAAAAGGATAAATTTAATTGAAGATAAAAATGGAAATAAAAATAAGTATGAGAAATATAAAAATAAATAAATAAATAAAAAATAATAATACAAAAATAAGAATGAAGAAAGGGCGAAAACAGAAGGGAAATAGACGTGATACGTCAGAGTAATTTTGGGAATAATTATAGGAGAAACACACGATCAAAAATGATAATAATAATAATAAATGCTAATAGGGATAAATAAAATTGAATGAGAGTATTATTATATCATGAAATAATAATTTGGGAAAATGATATATGATATATATAGGAGGGGGGTGAATAATTTCTCAAGGTCATAAAAAACTGCTGATTAACCCAAAAGGAATTGGGGATTAGTCATTAATTGGGATTTATAATCAAAATCACATATGTGTGATAATTTAAATGAGATATTTAGCATTATTGTAGTAATTAAAATTAAAATTAAAATTAGAATTATTAATACATCTATATACATATACACATATGTGCATATATGTGCACAGGTATGTATTTAGTCAGGTGCATGCGCACGCATAAGGAACCCACTACCGAGTGGCCCCCATACATGCGCCGCTCATAGCAATAACGACATTAAGGGAAGAAGAGGGGCCTATTCCTTTAGAAAAGAGCCCATGTATATAGAAATGTACATGGGTTCTATATAATTCATTTTAGGAAGAAACACAATCAAAACACAAAAACGGAATCAAAAACAAGGAACCCATCTGACCTTTTGAGGTCAGTGTATGGTTATCATTAAGACAGCTCACTCATTTGGTTGTTGATGGTAAACAGATATAGAATAAATATATTGAGGTATATATATTGTGTTTACAGAATGCTTTCATTGATTCCTCCCGGCGCGAGTACATCTAAGGTATAGATCCAAAAAGTCTCACGTGCACAGAGCTTTTTGAATCTTTCAGCCGCTGGGAGAGACCTCGGGATCTGTTCAATGACCCACACTTTCAGGCCCTCAGTAGAACCTTGGTGGGCTAAGGAAAAATGTCTTGGAACACTGTGAGGATCTGTTCCACCTTCTATGAGCCTTCTATGTTCCCCAAATCTTCGTCTCAGGGCCCTAATTGTCCGGCCTACATACATTAGGCCACACGGACACCTTAGGCCATAAACGACAAAATCGAACGAACAATTGTAAAATTCCTTTAGCACAAAGGTCTTACCTTTAGTGGTAAAGGAATTTTGTCCATGCTGAACAAAATTGCAGGTTTTGCATAAGGCCTTACGACACTGGTACATGCCTACTAGGGGGATCAATGTAGGTGCAGACGATACTGTTGGGATGGATTTGAACTTGCTGGGTGCAATCTTATTTTTAAGATTGGGAGCCCTGCGATAGATGACCTTGGGGCGAGTTGGAAGTGATGTTTTTAAGTGGGGGTCTTGGTGTAATATCCCCCAATGTTTTTCCAGAATCTTCTCCATACCTTTATATTTATTTATACCCATCATAAGTAGATGGATTAGTTTTGGGTTTTGATGGTTTACCTTGCAGGTAATAACTAAAGGCATCTTCCACCAGGGGTTCGGGATATTTTTTATCATAGAACTTTCTCTTGAGGGTTTCACTTAGTTCGACATAATCTGAATCCTTAGTGCAGTTCTGCCGAAGCCGGCAGAACTGTCCTTTTGGAATATTTGTGACCCATTTGGGAAGATGACAACTGTTAAAGTGTAAATAGGAATTACCTGCTGTAGGCTTAGTATAATTTTTAGAAGTAATGATGGAACCATCATGTCCTAATTCTAGGTCAAGAAAAGCAATGCTAGCCGGGTCAGTAGCTGACGTAAAAGACAACCCATAAGGGTTGTTATTACAATGTTGGACAAAGGAGTTGATCAGGTCAATATCCCCGTCCCAGATGATAATTAGGTCATCGATATATCTACCGAAGAATATAATATTGGCCGCAAAGGGGTTGTTTTTATAAATGAAGTTGTTTTCCCATAAGCCCATCGCTAGGTTAGCGTAAGATGGTGCAAAGTTTGCCCCCATTGCTGTACCCTGTATCTGTTGGTAGTGCTCTCCATTAAAGGAAAAATAGTTATGCGTCAAGCAAAACCTTGCTGCTTGCACTACAAACTCTGCTTCGCGCATCAGCGTCTCTGGCCTCGCTTTGGAATTCCATCACCGCGGCCGGCTTTAGCGGTGTTCAAGCACAGCTGTACGCACAGCAGGACTCAGCGTTAGTTGTGATGGATCTGACGGACCCCTCTCTTCCTGGATTGTAACCACATTACATGCTTAATGTTATTCTACAAAATGTGAGTGTTTTTGCACAGAGTTTTTTATTAAATCTGGTTTTAATACTGCACTTAGAGGCGCCTCCTCTCCTTGTGTTTTGTCTCAATTGCGACCCAGCCCCATGCTCCAAGGCCCCTGTACAGCCCCCCCTGTACACCAGGATAGGAGAGGCGGCGGGGGCAGCATATAGAGGAACCGATCCCCTCCATTTTCCCCCTGCAGCCGCTGAAAGGAAAAAAGGAGGGTATTGGTTCTTCTACATGCTGCTCCGCCACCCTTCCTATCCACCATGCTGTGATCGTGACATAGTAAACTGCTGTGATCGGGACATAGTAAACTGCTGTGATCGTGACATAGTAAACTGCTGTGATCGTGACATAGTAAACTGCTGTGATCGGGACATAGTAAACTGCTGTGATCGGGACATAGTAAACTGCTGTGATCGTGACATAGTAAACTGCTGTGATCGTGACATAGTAAACTGCTGTGATCGTGACATAGTAAACTGCTGTAATAGGGACATAGTAAACTGCTGTGATCGTGACATAGTAAACTGCTGTGATCGGGACATAGTAAACTGCTGTGATCGTGACATAGTAAACTGCTGTGATCGGGACATAGTAAACTGCTGTGATCGTGACATAGTAAACTGCTGTGATCGGGACATAGTAAACTGCTGTAATAGGGACATAGTAAACTGCTGTGATCAGGACATAGTAAACTGTTTACTATGCTTCAGTAATGGAGGGGAAGCTTGGTACAGAGCTCTTCCTGTCCATTCAATCTGTGCAGCTGAGGCTGCAGAAATTGAGATTGAGGCCTGTGTGTTCCAAATGTCCTTTCTCTGGCTAAAAGGTGAAACATCAGAGCTCTGTTTAGACCCCTGATATCGCACCAAAGCCCCCCCAATGGGGCTCCCAAAAAATTGTAAAAAAAATTATAAAAAATAAAATTGTAAAAAAAAAATACAATGGTAAAAAAAAAAAAAAAACTACTGACACCAGTGGCGGAACTACCAGGGTCGCAAACAGGTCCCAGTGTTCTGCTGCAGGGGGGGTCCTTTATGGTTTCTTGCACCGGGGCCCTAAAGGTTCTATTATAATCATTTACAAATGTTGTTTCTCTTATAGTATACTTTACTTCATGTGACACTTCAAAAAATCTCCTGAGGAAGCTCATGTGAGCGAAACATGTAGAGTAAGAAGTGGTTGTACATGTAAAAAATTGATACGGGATCCTTGTAAATGCTTTTTGTGATTTTAAGAGTTGTTTATAATAAAATGTATATTTTTCTAAATTTATTGTATATTTTCAATCTTTGGTACCATAAAAGTCCCACTCGCCCCTTCTCCTTTTTTTCCCCTAAAGATTCTAGTTATGCCTCTGTCCCCACACATTTACTTCTTTGAATTCTGCGACAAGTAGCCACTATGCCCTGTGAGTAGGCACTGCTGTGTCACACGTTTCACAGAGCCTGCATTTGACAAAGGAGCCGAGAGGAGGAGTTTCAGGAGGCGGAGTCAGTATAGGAATTACAGCTGGCAGGCAGCAAGGTACCATGGGATATGTAGTCATTTAGAATAGACTACAAGTGTCTATTTCTACACATATTACACAGGCATGGTCCATTCTTATAAACATCAGGATACCCGCCCTGAGAAGTGCCATGCAGCCATCACTGGACTGTATGTGGACAGGAAGTGACTTCAAAGAGGCTGCAGGAGATCAGAAGCACCAAGATGCAACAGAGATTTTTTTAAATTTTCCCACCGTGGTCACAAAGCAAGGTATCACAGGCATGGCATGGGCACACCCAGGGGGTAGCAGTTGGTGGTGGGGGGGGGGGGTGGTAATAGTGCATCTCGACAAAGGTTTTACAGCCCCTCAATCTCATTTGTGAACCCTGTTCAAAAATCACGCAGCTGGCACGAGCTTGCGATTTGTAAAGCATGATTTAGCCCTGGTTTACATTGACTGCGGATATGAAATCATGCGAGTTCATTCCCGCAATGTCAGTCCCGACTTTGGGGGAGACATGTCAAATCACATCACTGTGAACCAGGGCTTACCCGTGGAAGCGTGCGTCATGCATAGGGCAACCCGTTCATTTCAATGCACTGCCCTGTGCGTGTTTGTTGCCCAAAAGAGGCTCCTTCTCCTTTTTTTGGGCGGCAAGGTCAGTGCGATTTTAAACGCCTGTTTTTTTACCACGATTCTGTCGCTCAACAAGCGTGGCAGAATCGCACCCGCATTTGGGGTGCCATTAAGAACAATGGCAGCCATACGCGCGTTGCACATTCTGATGCGAGGAATGTGGAATTCTACCAGCGATTTCTTATGTGAAGGAGTCCTAAGGCTCCATTCACACTAATGCGTTTTTTGATGCATTTTGCATTTTGCAGAAATGCATGGGAATTTTTTAACATGGGTTCCTATGGAACATGTTCACATCAATGCATTTTTGTGCCTCTGCGTTTTTGGAAAGGGTCGGGGACTTTTTTCATGCAAAATGCAGCGTTTTGCATGTAATAGAATTCCATGGACCCGCATCCAAGAACGCAAGTACCGCGTTTTGCGTTTTTTTTTTCTTTCTTTTTTTTAACACTGTATATAGTATAAAAAAAAAAAAACAATGTAAAAAAAAAAAAACGCAAAACGCGGCAAAAACGCATGTTCAAAAACACGGCAAGCACCGCAAAAAGCACTGCAGAAACTCTCAAAAGCAACATGCATAGATGTGAATCGAGCCTTAGGGTCCCAAAAAATTGACTTGCACCATTTCTTGTTGCCAAAACTTTGTGCATTGAATTCTTGTACTGAGATGCTCCCAATCCGGGAACAATGGCTCCAGTTTTCAGAAGCTGACGACACACTGCCTGACCCCCCCCCACCCCCACCCCGGGCCCCTAATAACATTGTGGCCCCCATGACACCCCCGATTCATCCCTCTGCCCTCAGTCAAGTACGGCACTTTCCATTCCCTTTGATTCGCGGCTCCACTTACACCGTACTTGGCGAGATTGAGATCATGACGCTTCTATTTTGTTTTTCAAGTGGAACCTTTGAAAGTGCAGCTGAATCGGCCTGGACAGATCCATTAGTGGCAAAGTTTCAGACATGATACAAAAAAAAAAAACCCGTGTGTGGTCCCCCATCCCCCCCCCCCCCTTCAGTTAAAGGATAAATCTTCCAGCCCGCTAAGTCCCCGCGACGAAATCGCCTTTTTTTTTAGGCTGGCAGCGATGTCGCAGTAGGAGGTATTAAAATGACACTTTTATTTAAACAAACACAGCTGGACGGGAACCTCTTAATGTGACGCTTCTGACATCGCAACAATGTATCCAACTGGCCTTTTTTTTATGTAAAGCTCCGCTTGTGAACAGCGCAGGAGCGGCGGCGATCCATTGCACGCCTATGTTTTCCTAGTAGAGGGTGATTAGCGGCACAGGGAACCGCGCCGCAATCAATAAACTCGGCATCCTGCAGGTAAATGAAACCGCTTGACCTCCGGGAAGATTTTGGCTCGGTTTACACAATCCCCACGCAAGTTCCCGCGTCGCATGTCACACCGCCCTATGCGAACCGCTGCGGGTTAAACGCTTACCGACCAGCCGCCGTCATTATACTGCGGCAGGTTTGCACGGCTGCGCCAATCGCCGCTTTAAGAGCAATAGGGGAGTTAATGCACGTGGCCGGCGGGCCGCGATGTCCGCCGACCACCCGCGATCAATCCTCAGAGGGCCGGAACGGGGGATCTGTCAATGTAAACAAACAGATCACCGTTCTGTCAGGGGAGTAGAGAGAGATCTGCTGTTCGTAGTGATCAGGAACAGCGATCTCTCTCCTCCTCCTCCTGTCAGTACACTCCTCCCCCACAGTAGAGCTGCACGATTCTGGCCAAAATGAGAATCGCTATTTTTTTTGCTTAGAATAAAAAGATCACAATTCTCGCGATGTAAAATCTTTCACATTATACAAAAAAAATTGGGCTAACTTTATTGGTTAGTTTTTTTTTTTTAATTCACTAAAGTAATTTTTTCCAAAAAAAATGCATTTGGAAGACCGCTGCGCAAATACAGTGTGACATAAAATATTGCAACAACCACCATTTTATTCTCTAGGGTCTCTACTAAAAAAAAAAAAATATATATATATATATATATATATATATATATATATAATGTTTGGGGGTTCTAAGTAATTTTCTAGCAAAAAAAAAAAGATTTTAACTTGAAACCAACAAATGTCAGAACAAGGTTTAGTGTTTAAGTGGTTAAACTTTCCTCATTTACACACAAAGTCTATTTCTTTGACAAATTGTTACAATGTTTATACTTAAGTTCCACTCCTAAAGAATGTTGTGATTCTTGGCAGACTGCCCGTTTTTTTTTCTTCCTTTCTTTTGAGGGCTGTGGCTTCAGAAGAGCAGAGAGAATTCTCTGCATAGCAGGAATCGGGAAACACTTTTGTCAAGATCGCAATGGGGAAAAACAACGTGATAGCGATTCATGACGATTAATCGTGCAGCTCTACCCCACAGTTAGAAAACAGCTCCCTAGGAAGCACATTTATCCCCTTGATCGCCCCCTAGTGTTAACCCCTTTCCCTGCCAGTGACATTTATAAAGTAATCGGTGGCTATTTTTACCTCTAATCGCTGTATAAATGTCACTGGTCCCAAAAAAGTGTCGAAAGTGACCGATCTGTCCGCCACAATGTCGCAGTCCCACTAAAAAACACAGATGGCCGCCATTACTAGTAAATAATAAATGAATAATAAAAATCCCATAAATCTATCCCCTATATTGTAGATGCTATAACTTTTGCGCAAACCAATCAATAAACGCTTATTGCGATTTTTTTTAACAAAAATATGTAGAAGAATACATCTTAGCCTAAACTGATGAAGAAATTTGAAATTTTTTTTGTGGATATTTATTATAGCAAAAAGTAAAGAATATTGTTTTTATTTCAAAATTGTCTCTCTTTGTTTGTTGATAGCGCAAAAAATAAAAACCGCAGAGGTGATCAAATACCACCAAAAGAAAGCTCTAGTTGTGGGAAAAAAATGACGTCAATTTTGTTTGGGTGCAACGTCGCACGGCCGCGCAATTGTCAGTTAAAGCGACGCAGTGCCGAATCGCAAAAAATGGCCCGGTCATTAGGGGGGCAAATCTTTACGGTCCTTAAAGTGGAGTTCCACCCACTTTTACAACTCTTCACCATCCCTCACTAAACTGTGCACTGTAAACGAATTGGATATATATATTTTTTTTCTCAGCACCTACTGTATATCTGCTGTATTCATTTTTCACTTCCTCCTCCCTGGCCGCGGCCCATCGCATCATTTCCTGTTTGCAATGCCTTCTGGGAAGGGGTGGCAACTTCCTCTGACACTGCCGTTGCTATGGAAACCTGACCAGAAACCTATTACACTGCCTGTGCTGCACTGAGCATGTGCGAGATCTGCAAGGATGAGATCCAGGAAGAAATACAGTCTGGCTTCAGATGCCCACACTTAAAGCGGAGTTCCACACAAAAATGGAACTTCCGTTTTTCGGAACCCTCCCCCCCTCCGGTGTCACATTTGGCACCTTTCAGGGGGGAGGGGGTGCAGATACCTGTCTAAGACAGGTATTTGCACCCACTTCCAGCATAGACTCCCATGGGAGTCTATGCCTCTTCCTGTCCCCACCGCGCTGTCTGCTGGGAACACACAGCTCCCAGGAGAGAGCGGGGACCACTTGGGACGCCCAGCGCGACTCGCGCATGCGCAGTAGGGAACCGGGAAGTGAAGCCGCAACGCTTCACTTCCTGATTCCCTCACCTAGGATGGCGGCGGCAGCTCCCGAGAAGCGAGCGGGTTCTCGGCGTCGCCTGCTGACATCACTGGACCCTGGGACAGGTAAGTGGCCATGTAAGTTTATAAAATAACAAACTACTGCTATAAACTAACAAAACAGACCTGAGTTTACAGACTGACTTTACTAGAATACATTAAGCTTGTGTATTATAGGGGTATTTTTATTTAAAAAGTATAATTTCGGCCGGAACACCACTTTAAGTGGTTGTAAACCCTCTGGGACCACTTTAATCTACAGGTAAGCCTAGATTAAAGCTTACCTGTAGGTGTAAGAAATATCTCCTTAAACCTACACGGTTAAGGAGATATTTTCCTAAAAACGGACACCGATGTCTACGGCCCCTGCGCGTCGTAGACAACGGCGCAGGCGCACTGAGCGTGCCGGTAGCGAAGGTGATCATGCCGTCACTGACGGCTCCCGTGCGCATACGCCGGAGTGACGTCATCACCGCTCCGGCCGGTCACAGCGTCGGAGCGGCAATACCCGGAAGTCACTCCGGGATAGATGGCGGCGACGGAGGAGGTGAACGAGGGTCGCTTTGGGGGCTTCAATCTCAGGTAAGCAATTCATAATGAGCTAGTATGCTATGCATACTAGCTCATTATGCCTTTGTCCTGCAGGGGTTTTTTTTGTTTTTTTTTTTAGAGAGGGTTTACTTCCTCTTTAAGTGGTGACACCCACAGATCGATTCAAAGTGCGAACTGTGAAATGGTGCAGGAATCGGATCGGATCGCATCATTGTGAACATCCATGCGATCCGTTTCCTGTGCAGACCAAAAAAAAAAAAAAGTGTCCTGTACCCTTTTGGTCCGAATGCGATGCGAATTCAGCCAATACAATCTCTATGGCTGAATTTGCATCGCACAGAAATCTGCACAGCAATACGGTGCGAATCACATGCGACGTCTGACATCGCAATAGTGTGAACCCAGCCTAACCCCCCTTTCATGACCAGGCCATTTTTTTTTTTTTTTTTTTTGCTATTCAGCACTCCAATACTTTGACTGTCAATTGCGTGGTCGTGCGACACTGTACACAAATTAAATTTATATCTTTTTTTTTTTCACACAAATAGAGATATCTTTTTTAGTGGTATTTGATCACCTCTGCATTTTTTTAATTTTTTTATTATATAATCAAAAAAAAATGACATTTTTGAAAAGACTATTTTCTACTTTTTGTTATAAAACACATCCAATAAAATCAAATTTCTTCATAAATTTTGGCCAAAATGTATTCTGCTACATGTCTTTGGGAAAATAAAATCCCAATAAGGCCTCATGCACACAGGCTGTTAAAATAACGTTATGAAAATGCCAGTATCTTTGCAGTGATTTTTTAAACTTTTTTCAGCTTTTTTCAGCGTTTTTGCAATAGCGGTTTTTAGCGTTTTTGAGCGTTTTTCCGCGTTAGCGTTTTTTAGTGTTTTTTTCAATGGATCAAAAACGTTAAAAAAAGTTGGTGAATGACGTTTTTGAGCGTTTTTCAGCGTTTTTCAGCGTTAGAGCGTTTTTACAGCTGAAAAACGTCTCTCAGAACCCACTGGTCCTGGGTTTTTTTTACAGCTTAAAAACGCCTATGCCACTTGCAGCTCAAAAATGCCTAGGTGGGCATGAAGCCATAGACTAACATAGACAGGCCTTTTTAAGCTGCAAAAAAAAGCTCAAAAAAGCAGCTCTAAAATCGTCCGTGTGCATGAGGACTTAGTGTATATTGATTGGTTTGTGTGAAAGGCCCCACTGATCAGCTGGGGGGGGGAGCAAATGACAGAAGAGAGCTCTGTGTTGGTAAACAACACAGAGCTCTCTCCAGACAGCAGCGATGTGTCAGTTGTTTTCTGGTGTAAAAACAGGCACATCGCTCAGTAAAAGCAGCACACAAAACATTGTTAGGCACACAGTTAACCCCTTCAATTGCCCCTAAATGTTAACCCCTTCCCAGCCAGTGTCATTAGTACAGTGTCAGTGTATAGTATTATCACTGATCACTGTATTAGTGTCACTGGTGATATCAGTTAGTCCGTTCTCCCCCCAGCGTCAGTTAGTGTCAGATTTCTTGCCGCACTATCACAGTCCCGTTAAAAGTCGCTGATCGCCGCCATTACTAGTATAATAAATAAATAAATAAAAATAATAATAAAATAAATAAAAACTCCAGTATAGATCCCACAGTTTGCAGACGCTATAACTTTCACGCAAACCAATCAATATACGCTTATTTTTTTATTTTTTTTTTACCAGACATGTAGTAGTGGAATATATATTGGCCCAAATTTATGAAGAAATTTGATTTTTTCCTTATTTTCTTTATGTTTTATTTTTTTTTATTAAGTAAGTTTTATGTTTAATCTTTTTATTAAGTATTTGTAGAAAATACAAGTATGTTATGCGTATTACAGATTTATAATTGAACGAATACAACCAGATTTGCACACCTCCCAACATTTTTAGATGGGAATGAGGGACACCTACTAGCAAACGTATGTAGGCATAAGACACGCCCCCCTGCCACACCCCCTTTAATGGAGAATTAACCAACGAAAAGATTAAAAGAATCCACAAGGGCTTTTTTTTTTAACCACTACTATTCCTTTATATTGGCTATTAAAATTTACAACAATTTAGAATTTGGATGAAAGGTTTAGCACTTTGAAACACTTTTTGAAAGATAAAAAGTACATTTTGTATACAATTATATGGATCAGACCAAAATGAGGGACAAATGAGGGGGAATGAGGGACAGAGGGACATTGCTTCAAATCAGGGACAGTCCCTCGAAATCAGGGACAGTTGGGAGCTATTAGATTTGTACTTCCCCCTGTATGACGAGCAACAAAACACCATAAAACAGAAACATTTGCGCATAGCTCCCAACTGTCCCTGATTTGGAGGGACTGTCCCTGATTTGGAGCAATGTCCCTCTGTCCCTCATTCCTCCTCATTTGTCCCTCATTTTGGTCTGATCTATATAGATGTTTTAAAAATGCACTTGTTATCTATCAAAAAGTGTTTTCAAGCACCAAACCTTTCATCCGAATTCTAAGTTGTTGTAAATTTCAAAAGCCAATATAAAGGAATAGTAGTGATAAAAAAAAGCACTTGTGGGTTTAGCCAATCTTGTCTTTTTTTGTACAATTCTCCTTTAAGGGGGCGTGGCAGGGGGTGTGTCCTATGCCTGCATACTTTTGCTGATAGGTGTCCCTCATTCCCATCTGAAAAAGTTGGGAGGTGTGTTTACGGGTGAGTACATTTAAATGTAATGTTTACATAACAAGCAACTAAAGAATGCTAGCTTTCTAATTCAATATATAGGAAAAGTAAAAACAATTGTAATAGGAAAAGAAGGAAAAAAAAAAAGAGAAAAAAGAAATTTGATTTAAATTTTTTTTTTTTTGGATGTGTTTTATAGCAAAATGTTTTTAAAATTTTCAGTCTTTTTTTCATTTATATATTAATAAAAAATAAAAACTGCAGAGGTGATCAAATACCACCAAAAGAAAGCTCTATTTGTCTGAACAACATGATAGAAATTGTATTTGGGTACAGAGTTGCATGATTGCGCAATTGCCAGTTAAAGTAGCGCAGTGCCGAATAGCCAAAAATGGCCTGGTCATGAAGGGGTAAATCTTCCGGAGCTCAAGTGGATATACTGGAATTTCCACAGCTTTTAAAACTTCCACCCAAAAGTGGAAGCCCTGCTTATCTGCCTCCTCCCCCCTCCCCCACATTTGGCACCTTTCGGGGGGGGGGGGAGGGGTCAGCGGGTACCCTTATTTGAAGTTTGCTCCCCCTCCTCCTTCCCCCACCGCCGCCGAGCCATTCACATAATGCACTTCACGTGTGCCGATCGGGTGTATGTGTGCTGGTTGTACTTACTGATCTGGCTGCTTTTCTCCCTGATCTCAGCTCTGAACGGTAAGTGAAATCAGGGAGAAGGAGCAGATCCGTGTTCTGTGTTTACAAACACTGTGATCTCCGTGTTGTGGTTGGCCACCGCCATCAGCAGGTTCACAGCCAAAATCATTGGCTGGGCGTCTGCTGACAAACCCGTAATGTGTCCAACCACAGCGCACAGCAGCGGAAACAACAGAGCCGCCGGCCAGCAGGAAAAGATAAACTGCTGATCGGCAAGTGGTTGAAAAAAAAAAAAATGACATTAGGGCTCGTTCACATGTGCTTTGATCTGTGAAGGGCGATTCACATTTGGATTACTCTTCAGAGCGTTTGTCAGGAACAGGGCTGTCTTTAAGGCAGGGCAAGAGGGGCAGCTCAGTCATTGTTGTGGGGCCCAAAGCAGCTGCCCCTTGAGCCTACGCTGTCTGAAAATAGTGGACAAGTGGATTGGGGGGGGGGGGGGCAAGAAAATGTTTGCCCAGGGTCCAATCAATATTAAAGATGGCCCTGGCCAGGAACCTGCTTTTACCCCTTGAACCTCAGAGTCCCCCCTTTCATCAAAGTCCCTTTCAGAGTCCCCCCCTTACATCCAAGTCCTCTTCAGAGTCCCCTTACATCAAAGTCCACTTTAGAGTCCCCTTATATCAAAGTCCCCTTCAGAGTCCCCTTATATCAAAGTCCCCTTCAGAGTCCCCTTATATCAAAGTCCCTTTCAGAGTCCCCCCTTACATCAAAGTCCCCTTCAGAGTCCCCTTACATCAGAGTCCCCTTCAGAGTCCCCTTATATCAAAGTCCCTTTCAGAGTCCCCCCTTACATCAAAGTCCCCTTCAGAGTCCCCTTATATCAAAGTCCCCTTCAGAGTCCCCTTATATCAAAGTCCCTTTCAGAGTCCCCTTATATCAAAGTCCCTTTCAGAGTCCCCCCTTACATCAAAGTCCCCTTCAGAGTCCCCTTATATCAAAGTCCCCTTCAGAGTCCCCTTATATCAAAGTCCCCTTCAGAGTCCCCTTATATCAAAGTCCCCTTCAGAGCCCCCCCTTATATCAAAGTCCCTTTCAGAGTCCCCCCTTACATCAAAGTCCCCTTCAGAGTCCCCTTACATCAGAGTCCCCTTCAGAGTCCCCTTATATCAAAGTCCCTTTCAGAGTCCCCTTATATCAAAGTCCCTTTCAGAGTCCCCCCTTACATCAAAGTCCCCTTCAGAGTCCCCTTACATCAGAGTCCCCTTATATCAAAGTCCCTTTCAGAGTCCCCTTACATCAAAGTCCCCTTCAGAGTCCCCTTATATCAAAGTCCCTTTCAGAGTCCCCCCTTACATCAAAGTCCCCTTCAGAGTCCCCTTACATCAGAGTCCCCTTATATCAAAGTCCCTTTCAGAGTCCCCCCTTACATCAAAGTCCCCTTCAGAGCCCCCTTACATCAAAGTCCCTTTCAGAGTCCCCCCTTACATCAAAGTCCCCTTCAGAGTCCCCTTATATCAAAGTCCCCTTCAGAGCCCCCTTACATCAAAGTCCCCTTTTACATTGTAGTTCGCCTTACATGAGAGCCTCCATGAGAACCCCCCCCCCCCCTTACATCAGAATCCCCCTTACATCAGAGTCCCTATCAGAACCCTCTATAATGACAGTCCTCATCAAAACCTCCTTATACATCATAGTTCTCCTTACATGAGAGTCCCCTCTTAGATGAGACTCCCCGTCAGTGTCCTCCCTTACATCAGAATCCATATTTGCATCATAGTTCCCCTTACATGAGAGCCTGCATCAGAGCCCCCCCTTACATCAGAATCCCTATCAAAGTTCCCTTTTGCATGGTAGTTCCTCTTACATACAAATCCCCATCAGTGTCCTCCCTGACATTGGAGTCCACATCAGAGTACCCCTTTATATCAGAATCCCCATCAAAGTGCCCTTTTCATTATAGTTCCCCTTACATGAGAGTCCCAACTTATGTTGGAGTTACCATCAGAGCCTTCATCAAAGTACCCTTCTACATCATAGTTCCCCTTATATGAGAGTCCCCTCTTAGATGAGAATCCCCATCAGTGTCCTTTCTTACATCAGAATCCCTATTTGCATCATAGTTTCCCTTATTTGAGAGCCCACATCAGAGTCCCCCTTTACATCAAAGTCCCTTTCAGAGTCCCCTTACATCAAAGTTCCCATCAAAGTCTTATTTTACATTGTAGTTCCTCTTACATGAGAGTCTCCATCAGAGTCCCTTATACATCAGAATCCCTATCAAAGTTCCCTTTTGAATGGTAGTTCCTCTTACATGAAAATCCCCATCAGTGTCCTCCCTGACATTAGAGTCCACATCAGAGTCCCTATCAAAGTCCCCTTTTATATCATAGTTCCCCCTGTATGATAGTCCCCTCTTAGATGAGAATCCCCATCAGTGTTCTCCCTTACATCAGAATCCCTATTTGCATCGTAGTTTCCCTGTCATGAGAGCCCACATCAGAGTCCCCCCCTTACATCAAATTCCTTTTCAGAGTCCCCTTACATCAAAGTTCCCATCAAAGTCCAATTTTTCATTGTAGTTTCTCTTACATGAGAGCCCCCCATCAGAGTCCCTTATATATCAGAGTCTATCTCAGAGCCCCATTACATCAAAGTCCCCATCAAAGTCCCCTTTTATATCATTGTTCCCTTACATGAGAGCAGGGTTGCTGTTAGAAATCACAGGGGCCCCATACAGCTTACCTGAGAGGGGCCCCCCCCCCCCAGCCAAAAGTGAATGAGGACATAGATTTATCAGTCCTTTCCTCAGCCGCACAGATGAATGAATAGGAAGCGCTCTGAGGCTTCCTGCTCATTCACAAATTGAAACATAGTAAAAACAGTTTACTATGCTTCAGTGATGAATGGACACTGGAGTTATTGGTACCTATCGTTTACTGTGTTCATTCAGGAAAGGAAGGGGCCAGAAAATGACATATTTACCGGCCTCTTCCCCTGCTCTCCATCCTGAAACATCCCCCCATGTGCCTGCAGCAGCTGTCGGCAGGAGTGGAGAGGAGGGAAGCCGGGCACACAGGGGGGCCCGGACAGCAGATGGAAGGGGTGCATGTGCTAGAACCAATCCCCCTGCAGTGCAGCAGAAGGGAGAAAGAGGAGGAGAAGCTGGCAGCGCTGCGAGGGGAAAGGGGTACACCAAGGGGCTCAGACAGCAGGAGGTAGGGGGACATGTGCTAGAACCAACCCCCCTGCAGTGCAGCCAGAGGGAGAAACAGGAGGAGAAGCTGGCAGCGCTCTGGAAGGAAGGGGTACACCAGGGGGCCCGGACAGCAGATGGAAGGGGTGCATGTGCTAGAATCAATCCCCCTGCAGTGCAGCCGGAGGGTGAAAGAGGAGGACAAGCTGGCAGAACTGCAGGGGGAAAGGGGTACACCAGGGGGCTCGGACAGCAGACGGAAGGGGTGCATGTGCTAGAATCAATCCCCCTGCAGTGCAGCCGGAGGGTGAAAGAGGAGGAGAAGCTGGTAGCGCTTCGGGGGGGAAGGGGTACACCAGGGGGCTCGGACAGCAGATGGAAGGGGTGCATGTGCTAGAATCAATCCCCCTGCAGTGCAGCCGGAGGGTGAAAGAGGAGGAGAAGCTGGCAGCACTGCAGCAGGAGGCAGAAGAGGTTCGGTGTCCCTAATAAGAAAGTACAGCCAGCCCTCCTGCTCAACAGGTGCCCGGGCCCCCCTTTTTGAACTGATGGGGCTGGGGGGCCAGTACAGGAGGGCTGGCTGTACTGCCTTATCAGCGGCCTTGCATGAGAGTCCCCCCCTTCCATGAGAGTCCCTCTTACATCCAGGTATACATCAGAGTCGCCTTACATCTTCCAGCAGTGCAAATTTGGTTGGTGGGTCGCAGTTTGAAGACCCCTGACTTGCGGCAAAAAAAAGGGGTTACAGTTTCCCTTTAAGATGCCACTAAAGACGGGACCTCTGTTCTCTAATCAGAGCAGCTGGTAAGCAAAGTATTAATGGAGAGATTACGAAGAGCTGGATGAGTGGTGACGCATTGAGAGGAGGCAGCCGACATCTTGAGTAGCGGAGATACAGCGTGGAGTCAACCCCTGGAACTGAGAAGGCTTAGGAGAGCCGGAGAATGACACGATTGTATTGGAAGAGCTCTGATAAAAGGCTTATGGAAAAATCTTGTGAGAGAACCCAGTGAACTGATAGAAGCAATAAATGATTTGGAGAGGTTCGACAAGAGCTGAGGAGGACCATGCATGACTAGCTCAGAGGCTTCGGGCCTCCACATGGTCCATGATGCTCATGGCGGCCTCCCCTCTCCGCGGATCCGGCTCCCCTAATCTGCGCTCTGCTAGACAAAGGTTACCCGACACAAAGGGTGCACTGTGTACTGGAAACTTCGCATTAAATAAATATATATATAATAAAAAAAAGACTTTTTTTTTTTTTTTCTGGGAACCGCATCTGCTTTGGATCTGCTGCTACAAAGCCGGAGGGTCTTCTTTTATTTAGAGGGATGAGTAGAGGCCGCGGGCTGCAGACAAGCAGAACCTGCGACTGCAGGCCAAGAATTAACCCGCTGCATCCTGTGGCGTGGGAAAATGTTTCCGAAAAAAAATAAACCTCATTGATGTTTTTGAATATTTAGTCATATATAGTCACCACATTTATTTTCAATGCACTCAACGCATTAAAAAAAAAAAATACAACTGCAATATTTTTTTGCAATACATCTGTCCATTGCACTGTGTTGGAATTGGAATGCAGGGACTTTTTTTTTTTTTTTTTAATGCTTCAGCTCTGGAAGGTTTTACCCCCCCCCCCCCTTCACGACCAGGCCATTTTTTGCAGTTCAGCACTGCACTACTTTAACTGGTAATTGCGCGGTCATGCAACACTGTACCCAAACCAAATTGATATCATTTTTTTCCCCACAAATAGAATTCTTTTGGTTGTATTTGATCACCTCTGGAATTTATATTTATATATATATATATATATATATATATATATATATATATATATATATAAACAAAAATGATCAAACATTTAAAAAAAAAAAAACAATAGTTTTTTTTACTTTCCGCTATAAAACATATCCAGTAAAATAATAATAAAGAAACAAAAACCAAATTTGTTTCATAATTAAGGCCATAAATAAATAAAAAATAAAAAAAAATCATTTTTTTCATAATTAAGGCCAAAGTGTATTCTGCTACATGTCTTTGGTAGTAAAAATACCAATAAGTGTATATTGATTGGTTTGCATGAAAGTTATAGTGTTTACAAACAATGGTATATACAAACTTCTTTTTTTTTTCATACGAGTAATGGCAAAAAAAGGTGGAACATTTTGAAAAAAAAAAAAACAATATTTTTTTTACTTTCTGCTATAAAAGGTATCCAATAAAAAAAAAAAAAAAAAAAAGGAAAATTTATTGTCAAATACTTACCGTAATTTTCCTTTCCTGATGGACTCCATGGCAGCCTACGTGTGGGTTAACCCCGCCTCCTCTCCAATGCTATAGGACCCCATTCCCATAAATGAGTGCTCACCACTAGCTACTGCGTTCCGTAACTAGCCTACTCGTTGACCAATGGGTGGGAACTCCGTCTGCCATGGAGTCCATCAGGAAAGGAAAATTACGGTAAGTATTTGACAATAAATTTTCCTTTTTCCTGACAGACTCCATGGCAGCCTACGTGTGGGAAATAACTAGCCAACCACACGGGCGGGTATGCATGATCAAAACATAAATTTTAATTTGTCCTATCGGTCGATAGGATTTGTAACCCAAAGTTTACAGAGGATAGTGAGGCAGGCTCTATACAATAATGCAACATGAAGGTATTAATAGAAGCCCATGAAGCTGCCTTGCAGATGGTATCTGGAGCCACATGCCGAGCCGCTGCCCACGAGGCTGCCATACCTCTGGTGGAATGGGCTGTCACCACCTTTGGAGGAGCCAAGCCCTTAGCCCTATATGCCTGTTGTATGGTCTGTACGATCCAGGACGCGATAGTCCTGGTTGAGGCTTTCTTCCCTATATTGCTGCCTGAGTGAAGCACGAAGAGATGACTAGAACGTCTGAAGGGAGAAGTAACCTTGAGATATTCCTTAATAGCTTCGCCCACATCTAGAGGGTGATTCTCAGTGGACCCTGGGGTCCTAAATGTAGGTAACACGATCTCTTGATTGACGTGGAATACTGAAGACACTTTTGGGTTGGAACCCAGCATAGGAATGAGGACTACCCGGTCCGGGAAAAACGTTAGGAAGGGTTCTTCGTGACCAAGTGATGCAATTTCAGAGACCCTTTTGGCTGAGGTAATGGCCACTAAGAAGGCCACCTTTGCTGAAAAGACCTTGATAGGGAGCGGGGAGGGCCCCGAAGTACTGAGTCCAGAGATCGAGTCAAGGACTAATGGGAGGTCCCATTTGGGGAACCTCGGCTTTCTCTGGGGCTTGAGTCTCGATGCGCCTCGGAAAAATTGTCTAACCAGAGGATGAATTGCCCATGAAGTGCCGGAGAAGGCCGAAAGTGCCGAAACTTGGACTCTCAGAGAGCTGACAGATAGATGTAAATCTAGGCCCGTTTGGAGGAAACTGAGAACGTCCTGGACTTTTGGATGTCTAAAAGACCTGCCCTGAGGAGAGCAGAACTCCACGAATTTGGACCAGATCCTTCCATAGACTTTATTTGTACTGGATCTTCTCGAGCTCATGAGAGTGGATATAACTTCTGAGGCACAACCTAGGGATTCCAGCCTCTCCCTCTCAAGAACCAGACCATCAGTCTCAGCACCGCAGGACAAGGGTGCAGGACTGACCCTTGAGAAAGAAGGTCCGGTCTGAGGGGGAGAGGCACTGGGTCCCGACAGCTGAGCTGGACCAGGAGAGGGAACCAAGGCCTGTTCGGCCAGTAGGGAGCTATTGTCACCACCTCCACTGGCTCTGCTCGGAGCCTCTGCAGGAATCTCAGCAAAACTGGCAGTGGCGGAAAGGCGTATGCCCGCTTGAACCTCCACTGATCCGTCAGGGCATCTGTCCCGATGGCTTGACTGCAGAGCCCCCGGGTGTAGAACTTCTTCAGCTTGCGATTGCAGGGGGAAGCAAACAGATCTACTTCGGGATCGGTCTTTAGTGACAAGATCCACCTGAACGTCTCTATGTGGAGAGACCACTCGTTGTTGTCCAACTCGGTCCGTGACAGGAAGTCTGCTTGAGTGTTTTGGACGCCTGGGACAAAGACTGCCGAGATGTTGGCAAGGTATTTCTGCGCCCACGATAGGATGGGCTCGACTTCCCGAAGGAGTGTGGGACTCCGAGTACCCCCTTGCCTCTTCACATACGATACTGCTGTGGTGTTGTCCATTCTCAACAGCACTGACTCCCCCATCAGGAGATGAGAGAAGAACTGTAGGGCACACCAGGCCGCACGAAGTTCCAAGACATTCGACCCTAGGTTGGGGAGACAAGTTTCCCACTTGCCTTGGGCCAGGTTCGACCCACAAAGGGCTCCCCAACCGGTACCGCTGGCATCGGTCGTGACCGTCACCCAGGAGATGGGAGCGATGGAGTGGCAAGTCAGGAGGTTCTTGCGCTGAAGCCACCAGAAGAGGCTGTTTCTCATTGCAGATGTTATGCGGATGACCTGGTTCTTGTCCCCTGACTTCCATTGCCGTAGGAGACCTGACTGGAAGGGACGCAATCTCCATAAGGCCCATTTGACCATGGGAGTCGTAGAAACCATCGTGCCAACGACTTTCAGACACTGAGAGGCTTTCATTTGCCGAGCATGTAGAGCCCGGGAGACTCTGTCTCGAACTGTAGGAATTTTCTGTAGTGGAAGGGAGATAGTGTTTGCCACTGTATCGAACTGGGCTCCCAGATATATTAGACGCTGAGTTGGGCTCAGTTGACTCTTTTCTATGTTTAGGAGCCACCCGAAGTTGGACAGAGTGGAGATTACTTGATCCCGGTGGACCAGCAACTGCTCCCTGCTCTGGGACAGCACCAGCAGGTCGTCCAGGTAGTGGTAAAGACGTACCCCTTTGGATCTTATTAGTGCCACCGTAGCTAGGAGGACCTTTGAAAAGACCCGGGGGGACGTTGTCAGCCCGAAGGGGAGGCAAATAAATTGAAGATGATCTGACCCAATGTGAAAGCGGAGGTATTTGTGAAATTCTTTTTCCACTGGAACGTGGAAATAAGCGTCCTTCAGGTCGATTGATATCATCCAGTCGCCTGGTTGTATGGCTCTCTGAATGGTCACCAAGGTTTCCATCTTGAACCTTCCATTCTCTATGAATCCGTTGAGATATGTGAGGTCTATGACTGGGCGCCAAGAGCCCCCCTTTTTTTGAACTAGGAAGAGAGGGGAGTATATCCCCTGGAACCATTCGTCCTGTGGTACATGTACTACTGCTCCTTGAATTTTCAGGAGGTCCACATAGGACAGCAAAATTTGTTTTTGATCCTCTGCCCGAGGGAGAAGAGTGGAGACGAACCTTGGGTGCGGAGTCCTGGAAAAGGCCCATCTGTGGCCTGACGAGACCGTCCTTATGACCCAGAAGTCTGAGATCGAGGCCACCCAGACGTGCCGGAAGAGGAGCAGACGAGCCCCCACCCGGCCCGCCTGGGCGGGCGTAATCTCAAAAAGATTTAGCCTGATCACGAGCACTGGACGTTTGATTTTTAACGGGTTTGCGGAAGGATGACTGCCCTCTGCTCCAATTCTTCCTAAAGTCCCGGCCAGGCTTGTAGGAGCGTGCTTCCCTGGAGCGCTCCGGACTTCGTCTTCTGAACTGGGGCTTCTTTCGACCCAGCATGCGCCTGTCCTGGGGAAGAAAACCCGATTTGCCACCTGTGGCTCGCGTAATGGCATCGTCAAGCTTATTGCCAAACAGTGAGGACCCCTCAAACGGGATTTTACACCACGCTTGCTTAGAACCAGGGTCCGCAAGCCAGGGACGCAACCAGAGGGCTCTCTTGGCCGTAACTGAGGACAGCATAATACGAGCCAGAAGGCGGATCAAGTCAATGGACGCCTCCCCCAGGAAGACCGCTGCAAGCTTCAGCTCTGCGGCTGCTGAACTTCCAGCCAGCTCTTCTGACACGCCTTTAAGGAAGGATTCCACGTTCTCCGTCCAGGCCTCCATGGCCTTAGACATGGCCGCTAATGCCAGGGCTGGTTTACAGGCCATACCCGCGAGCCCATAGATTCTTTTTAGATCTAGGTCTATCTTCCTCTCGAGCCCATCTTTAAAAGATACTGCGTCTTCTAGAGGAAGAGTCACATGTTTGGCCAGACGCATAAGAGCTGCGTCCACAAGGGGAGTATTCTCCAAATTCTTTACTTCTTCTGACTTGAAGGGGTACAATCTGGAGGTTTTATTAGACATGGAGGATTTTTTCTCTGTTTTACTCCATTCTTCCTCAATGATTTCCTTTAGCTCTGGAAGGAGCGGAAAGTTTGCGCGTTCTCTCCCCAGGTGCTTGAAGAATTTTTTCTGCTTGGCTGGGGGAGTGGAAGGGTCTTCCCACTTCAAGGCTTCCTTGATCGCTTTGATTAAAGGGGAAACCATCGCGAAGTCGAACCCTCCAATGACCTCCTCACTGATAGACTCATCCTCTGAGGAGTCAGGAGAGGTAATATAGGGCTGCGAAGTACCCGGATCATCACGGGCCTCTTCCGCCGGCGGGCCAGACGCAGTGGTAGACTGGCTCAATGTGCGAGGTGCTTCCCTCTCCATTAGGGATTGCTGTACCACTCGTTTCACAAGAGACTCTAAACGCTGGTTTTCCGTCTCTTTTTCCCCAACCGCACGGGCAAAACAACGGTCACATAAGGACTTGCCCTCCGGGATTCGTGTCCTACATCCCCAGCAGGCTCTGTGGTCTGAGCGGCTGTCATGGCGGTGGGAGCGGTGTCTTGAGGAGGAACGAGAGCGTCTCCTCTGGTGGGATCCGGACTGTGAATCTCGTCTGGATGAAGATGAATTGTATTGTGGCTTGGCAAGGTCATTGGCATTCTGGACCGCATTTAGCGGGTCCGACCTAGAAGGGCTGGGAAGAGAAAAAATAGGGGAAGGGGAGAGAAGAAAGGTAGAACATGGTATCAGCACGACAATAATGTGCATAAATCTCATCCCCTCCCCTCACGAGCACATACCTTGTGCGTGAGGGCTGGCCACTTAAAGGCGGTGAATTGTCCATAACCAGGGACACGAAATGTCACTTTAATAGTCTGCAGGGATAATGGTCTAAGAAAACCTAGGCATCAAAATATGAGAAGGTTTTAGAGAAAAAGAAAAAACTCTGCTTGCCTCTTCTTTTTTTTTTTTTTTTTTATAATATGCACAAGGCATGTATCAACATATAATCAATGCAAAGGAGAAACAACTTCCAGCCGCATATGTATGTATATTTAGATAACATATATAATGATAAAAGAACAATTTTCCATTATTTTGCTCTCTTTTTTTTTTTTTTTTTTTAATTTGCAGAGGTTTCCACCACTCACCTGGAGACCAGCAGGGATCCGCTCCTCCTTTCCCTACCAAGGGAGATCCCAACTCAGCAGGACAGGAGGGCGGAATTTAAATTCCCCGCCCGTGACATCATTATCCCCTACAGCGCACGCGCAAAGGGGAACCACCGTACGGCGCCTGCGCGGACGACGAACGAGCCGCCGTACTGCGCATGCGCGAGCCAAACCTCGCTCTCAGGTTGGCTACAGCGCAGGTGCCAGCGGCGAGACTGCCGCAACCCGGAAGTGCCGTGGCGGGCTGGAACGCACGCGAACCAGCCGCCATGAGGGGGATAGGACACACTGGATCACCAGGGAAAATACATACAACACATAGAAACACTGCCATGGAGTATGAGAAAACATCCACAGACCTTGCCAGCCGTTGATGAGAACTGTCCGCCGGGCATACAGAGGCGACCACCCATCCACCAAGGGGGAACATTCAAGCCTCTTCAAGCTACTCGCCCGCTCATAGCTGGGCTTTTGAGCTGCACCGCACAGGTATGCCAATCTTGGATTCAATCAATCTTGATGCGAACAGCATGTGTAGGTCCATAGAGGAGGACAAAAAAGGAACGCAGTAGCTAGTGGTGAGCACTCATTTATGGGAATGGGGTCCTATAGCATTGGAGAGGAGGCGGGGTTAACCCACACGTAGGCTGCCATGGAGTCTGTCAGGAAAGCAATTTTTTTCATAATTAGGGCAAAAATGTATTCTGCTACATGTCTTTGGTAGAAAGAAAAAAACAATAAATATATATTTATTGGTTTGCACTATAGTGTCTACAAACAATCGTATATACGAGAATTGTTTTTTCATACTAGTAATGGCAAATAAAGATCGAACATTTTGAAAAAAAAAAATAAATCTTTTTACTTTCTGCTATAAAACATATCCAATAAAATAATAATAATTAAAAAAATCTAATTTTTTTCATAATTAAGGCCAAAGTGTACGGTATTTTGCTACATGTCTTTGGTAGAAAAAATCCCAATAAGTGGATATTGATTGGTTTGCATGAAAGTTATAGTGTCTACAAACAATGGTATATGTGAGAATTTTTTTTTCATACTAGTAATGGCAGTGATCAGCAACTTAAAGGGTAACTCAGAATTTTCAACAATTCTTTTTTTCAGATCCTTAGAGAGTTCTTTGCCATGAGGTGCCATGTTGAACTGCCAGTGACCAGTATGAGAGAGTGAGAGCGACAACACCAAATTTAACACACCTGCTCCCCATTCACACCTGAGACCTTGTTACACTAACGAGTCACATAACACCGGGGAGGGAACATGGCTAATTGGGCCCAATTTGGACATTTTCACTTAGGGGTGTACTCACTTTTGTCACCAGCGGTTTAGACATCAATGGCTGTGTGTTGAGTTATTTTGAGGGGGCAGCAAATTTACACTGTTATACAAGCTGTACACTCACTACTTTACATTGTAGCAAAGTGTCATTTCTTCAGGGTTGTCACATGAAAAGATAGAATAAAAAATATTTACAAAAATGTGAGGGGTGTACCTAATTTTGTGAGATACTGTGTATGGTATAAGTATTTTAATCTGCTAATGGCGGTAATTAGACCCAAAAACATTAGAGAAAGTAACATTTTATTGTAGTGATCATACACGCTTTTGTTTTAGTACATTAGACCTACTGTGTGCATGACTGGGGATACAACGTGCGGCTCCTGGCACCTTTCTACTACTTTTGTCTCATAAATCTCCTTTCATTCAAACTTCAGAAGTTTTAACGTGGATTTTTTTTTTCTCAGGTTGGAAAGAGATGTGTGTGTGGAATCGGCACCGCCGACTGCCGAGAGTATTCCCAGCGGGGGACGTCTGAACATCACACAGGTGGGTATTGCTCTGCTCTTGTATGCACATTGTGTGCCGAGGATGGCACCGACATATGCTGTGAATGTGAAATGGAACGCCCGGGCTCGAGGTTAGCAGCCAGACCTGTCAGGTGTTGTGGTCGGAAGCAAATCACTTTTACTTTATTCTTTTTGATGTTTAAACAAAAGAACACTCTACCGGCACCGGCGCTGAATCCCAGCCAAGCCAAGAGGAATGAAGAAAGTAAAAGTTCATGTTTTATATGTAGTTAAAAATCTGTTAGAATATTTAACCCCAAATTACATGATAGTAAAGGGATCAGAGAGAGCGCTATGGATGAAACATTAAACTTCCAAAACTACAGCCAATGGATAGATAGGCTATGATGTCATTGATTTCATCAGTTCTAGTGAATGGATAGGCTGCATTCTCTGTGATGTCATTGGTCTCTAGTGAATGGATAGGCTGAATTCTCAGTGATGTCACCGCTCTCTAGTGAATGGATAGGCTGCATTCTCAGTGATGTCACTGGTCTCTAGTGAATGGATAGGCTGCATTCTCAGTGATGTCATTGGTCTCTAGTGAATGGATAGGCTGAATTCTCAGTGATGTCACCGCTCTCTAGTGAATGGATAGGCTGCATTCTCAGTGATGTCACCGGTCTCTAGTGAATGGATAGGCTGCATTCTCTGTGATGTCATTGGTCTCTAGTGAATGGATAGGCTGAATTCTCAGTGATGTCACCGCTCTCTAGTGAATGGATAGGCTGCATTCTTAGTGATGTCACCGGTCTCTAGTGAATGGATAGGCTGCATTCTCTGTGATGTCACCGGTCTCTAGTGAATGGATGGGCTGCATTCTCTGTGATGTCACCGGTCTCTAGTGAATGGATGGGCTGCATTCTCAGTGATGTCACTGGTCTCTAGTGAATGGATAGGCTGCATTCTCAGTGATGTCATCAGCCTCTAGTGAATGGATAGGCTGCATTCTCAGTGATGTCACCGGTCTCTAGTGAATGGATAGGCTGCATTCTCAGTGATGTCACCAGTCTCTAGTGAATAGATAGGCTGCATTCTCAGTGATGTCATCAACCTCTAGTGAATGGATAGGCTGCATTCTCAGTGATGTCATCAATCTCTAGTGAATGGATAGGCTGTATTCTTAGTGATGTCACCAGTCTCTAGTGAATGGATAGGCTGCATTCTCAGTGATGTCACCGGTCTCTAGTGAATGGATAGGCTGCATTCTCAGTGATATCATCGGTCTCTAGTGAATGGATAGGCTGCATTCTCAGTGATGTCACCGGCCTCTAGTGAATGGATAGACTGCATTCTCAGTGATGTCATCGGTCTCTAGTGAATGGATAGGCTGCACTCTCAGTGATGTCATCGACCTCTAGTGAATGGATAGGCTGTATTCTCAGCGATGTCACCGGTCTCTAGTGAATGGATAGGCTGCATTCTCAGTGATGTCACTGGTCTCTAGTGAATGGATAGGCTGCATTCTCAGTGATGTCATCGACCTCTAGTGAATGGATAGGCTGCATTCTCAGTGATGTCACTGCTCTCTAGTGAATGGATAGGCTGCATTCTCAGTGATGTCACCGGTCTCTAGTGAATGGATAGGCTGCATTCTTAGTGATGTCACTGGTCTCTAGTGAATGGATAGGCTGCATTCTCAGTGATGTCACTGGTCTCTAGTGAATGGATAGGCTGCATTCTCAGTGATGTCACCGCTCTCTAGTGAATGGATAGGCTGCATTCTCAGTGATGTCACTGCTCTCTAGTGAATGGATAGGCTGCATTCTTAGTGATGTCACCAGTCTCTAGTGAATGGATAGGCTGCATTCTCAGTGATGTCACTGGTCTCTAGTGAATGGATAGGCTGCATTCTCTGTGATGTCACCGGTCTCTAGTGAATGGATAGGCTGCATTCTCAGTGATGTCACTGGTCTCTAGTGAATGGATAGGCTGCATTCTCTGTGATGTCATTGGTCTCTATTGAATGGATAGGCTGCATTCTCAGTGATGTCACCGGTCTCTAGTGAATGGATAGGCTGCATTCTTAGTGATGTCACTGGTCTCTAGTAAATGGATAGGCTGCATTCTCAGTGATGTCATCGGTCTCTAGTGAATGGATAGGCTGCATTCTCAGTGATGTCACTGGTCTCTAGTGAATGGATAGGCTGCATTCTCTGTGATGTCACCGGTCTCTAGTGAATGGATAGGCTGCATTCTCAGTGATGTCATCGGTCTCTAGTGAATGGATAGGCTGCATTCTCAGTGATGTCACTGGTCTCTAGTGAATGGATAGGCTGCATTCTCTGTGATGTCATTGGTCTCTATTGAATGGATAGGCTGCATTCTCAGTGATGTCACCGGTCTCTAGTGAATGGATAGGCTGCATTCTCAGTGATGTCATCGGTCTCTAGTGAATGGATAGGCTGCATTCTCAGTGATGTCACCGGTCTCTAGTGAATGGATAGGCTGCATTCTCAGTGATGTCAGTAGTTTCTAGTGAATCAATAAGCTATATATTTATCAATATAAAGTAGATTAATCTTCAACATGGCTATTTTTGATCAGTGCCATTAGTTTTCGACAAACTTTTGTTTAACTCTTTTGGGTTTTAAAGTGTACGGTATCTACAAACAAAACTTTTTTTTTGACTCACACCATTCTCCTCCCTATTTAAACCCCTTCCTCCTTCCTGTTCTTTACCCAAGTTTGACTCTGTTTTCAGTCCTTTCTAAAGCTTTGTTCCTTCTGATTGTGTTTATCTTAGTACCAATCTTGGCCTGTGGCCTCCATCCTGAACCTCCTCTGCCTGCCTGGAGTACAAATCTGGAGTACAAATCTGCTCTGGATTCAACATCACAGTGGGGTGTTGCTTCGCTTCCAGTCTCTACCTGTGGGTCGACTTTCTGTTTTCCAGGATTGGGGCTGTGCGGAGCATGACAACCACTGACGATGGTCACCGGGACAACCATGAATCTTCCCGGTGGGGATATCAATAAAAACCTGACAGAGGTTCTAAACATCCTTTATATTGTCCAAATCTAAAAGAAAAAGTATGACTAGAGATACAAATTAGGTAAAAATTTCATCCAGATTTCAGAAAAAAAAATTTCAGATTACAGATTTCTGAAAAAAATATATTAAAAAATATATAAATGACATATAGATACATAGTGAAAAACTATTCTAATCTAAATTAGTTAGATAGAGTTCCTTCACTGCTATGCAGATTTCTCTTTTTTTTGGAATATGATCATTCAGAGATGGTGATGGTGGTTTTCTCCATCCAGTCTAATCGGTACTTTCTGGTGGGATAGAATGGGGCTGCAGCCGGATGAGTTGGAATATTGCTTGTTTTATTTGTCTGAATCTTGGAGCTTGCTCATAGAAGCAGAAGGCTCACAACCTGCTTTTGCAGCCTATATATAGTCATTGTCTCCTGGGGATACTTTTCTCACTGATCCTCAGCATCCTGTAGCAGTGATTCGTTCAATTCTTTAGGCTGTTGACATGTTCCTCACCCAGCTAAAATATACTACAAAGTATGTGGACACCTAACCATTACACCTACCTATATGGCCAACAGTATGTGGACATCTCTTCAAATGATTGAGTTCAGTTCTTTCCAGTGAAGGGTTTAGTTTGCACACATTTGCAAATGCATGCGTAAGCTGCAAAGCCACTTCATGGAACCCCAGTATTATCTGCAGTCTTAACTCAAAACTTTGAGAGCTTCCATAGTAGAAGCGCATACATAACAATGGATAGATAGGGGGCTGGTGGGCCTGGAGGGAGCCCACCCCTCCTCAAAAGGCACAGGGGGTGCACTGGACACCCAACACATAGCACAATGGCAGAAAAGCAGTGGCGGCCTGTGCACTGTGGGTGCACGGATGCCGCCCCCCCCCCATCCATGCGTCCGGCGTCCTGAAAGGGGCCGGACGCATGGATGGGGGGGCATGGATTCCTATGGCGGGGGCTGGAGGGGGTGGTAATTCTGAAGCACCTGATTAGAGCCAGAGGCTCTAATAGGCTTCAAAATAGGGTGGCTCAGGGAGCAAAGAGTGCGCCCTGATCCCACCCAATTGTGTGACAATAGCAAATTAATTTTCGCTTTTTTCACACTAACCTTCCTCCCCGCCAATCAGGAGGCAGGACGTCAGACCTGTTTCCTGATTAGCCAAAGCGCCAGGCCACCCTATTGGATGCCTGGCGCTTAGGAAGAGGAGCAGAGGAGACACACGGGAGCGGAGATCGGTAAGTCCCTTCTGTCAGAGCCGCATGCATGGGGGGGTGGGGGGGGGTGGGAGGGTCATGTCAGAGCCACATGCGTGCGGGGGGGGGAGGGGTGTCCGGCTGCTGCCAGAGCTGTGAGCCCTGCGAGTGGGGGGATCGATAGTCACAGTGGCTGCATATACTGGGCACAAGTGGCTGCATTTGATGGGCACAAGTGGCTCTATATGATGGGCACAAGTGGCTGCATTTGATGGGCACAAGTGGCTGCATATGATGGGCACAAGTGACTGCATATGATGGGCACAAGGGACTGCATTTGATGGGCACAAGTGGCTGCGTTTGATGGGCACAAGTGGCTGCGTTTGATGGGCACAAGTGGTTGCATTTAATGGGCACAAGTGGCTGCATATGATGGGCACAAGTAGCTGCATTTGATGGGCACAAGTGGCTGCATATGATGGGCACACATGGCTGCATATGATGGGCACAGTGGCTGCATATGATGGGCACAGTGGATGGGTATGATGGTCACAGTGGCTGCGTTTGATGGGCACAATGGCTGCAATTGATGGGCACAGTGGCTGCATTTGATGGGCACAGTGAGGCTGCAATTGATGGGGGGGGGGGGCATTCAGTAATTTTCAGTTTGTTTGGCCCCCCCAAAGATTTTGAGCACCAGTCGCCACTGCAGCAAAGGTGCCCTGTGCATTCCCTCACCAGTATTCCAACAGTACAAACAAATGGCCACATTGCCTTTGCAGCAAGGAGCACATGAAAGGGCGACGCATGTCAAACAAAACCAAAGTTTTTAGAAAAATTGTCGACGCTTCCTGCTGACACCCCGAATTGTGGAAGGGAGTTCCACATGATTACCGCTCTAATAGGGCGTACACACGGTCGGACTTTGTTCGGACATTCGGACAACAAAATCCTAGGATTTTTTCCGACGGATGTTGGCTCAAACTTGTCTTGCATACACACGGTCACACAAAGTTGTCGGAAAATCCGATCGTTCTAAACGCGGTGACGTAAAACACGTACGTCGGAACTATAAACGGGGCAGTGGCCAATAGCTTTCATCTCTTTATTTATTCTGAGCATGCGTGGCACTTTGTCCGTCGGATTTGTGTACACACGATCGGAATTTCCGACGGATTTTGTTGTCGGAAATTTTTTTTATCCTGCTCTCAAACTTTGTGTGCCGGAAATTCCGATGGAAAATGTGTGATGGAGCCCACACACGGTCGGAAATTTCCGACAACAAGGTCCTATCACACATTTTCCGTCGGAAAATCCGACCGTGTGTACGGGGCATAACAGTAAAAAGAACCCATTAAGCAGTCTAAAGTTGAACCTCTTCTCATCTGCAATGTAGCTTCGTTGAGTGCCATGTGTCTTCTTAGGCGACGTGAGACTGAATATTTTTTCCCTATGGTAACATCACCGTTTAGATATTTGTATATTGTAATCATTTCCCCTCTTAAGCGTCTCTTCTCCAGGGAAAATAAATAAGGGTGGAGAATAAAATTCCCAGGGCCTCTTTAAGTATGTTGTGTGATTGGGGTACTTTTACCAAGACTGACACAGAACTTTCATGAAGTGGGTGTAGGCCATGTCAAAGGAGTCTTACCACTTACCTGATTCAGCACTGGCCAGAGAATCCTGCAGAGGATCTAGGATTGGGACCCTCATGGCATCTTTGTCCATCCTGTGTGGAGACCGGTTATCCTCCACCTGGAGAAGGAAGCTTGCATGCATCTACCCTTTAGGGTCACCAAAACCTCAGCAGATGTAGGTCATTCTCCTTTTAAACTTCCAAAAACTTTTTTTTGAGGTAATGATCTTTTTTTGAGTCACCCACTATAGAATAAGGGATCCCCTCATCTCCCCCTGCTTATTTTCTGGTGGACACTCTGAGTTGCCCCATGGGTCTATAGGCAGGTGCAATCTGCTTTCCCCACTGCAGGTGGCACCCAAACCTCAGCAGCATTGCAGAGGGACAGGAAGTCAAGAGGAACATGTTTCCTCTATGGTTTCCTAGGTCAGGGGTCTCCAAACTATGACCCCCCAGTTGTTCAGAAACTACAATTCCCATCATGCCTAGTCATGCCTATGAATGTCAGCGTTTTACAATGCCTCATGGAATGTGTAATTCCACAACAGCTGCAGGGCTGTAGTTTGGAGATCCCTGTTCTGGGTCACTGATACATCTATCTGTATGGATGTTGGCACCCCATGTGGCTCTGGTGGCCATCTTGTGTCAGGCAGAGTCTTTTTTAGATCATGGCTCCCGGGCTTGGCACACACTTTGCGTGTGGGTAGTGCAGGGACAGGTCACCCATCTGTCAGGAACAATAATTAGCGGCAGGGAGAGGTTCCAGATGAGTAGGGAATCAGCAGGGACACGCCATCCTTCATGGAAGCCTCCACGATTTGGACTGTCCAGGCCGCATTCCGGCCCTGGAGCCAGACGCTGTCGGTGTACCCAAGACCTACATTTATACTCTTATCTGTAGCATTCTGTGAGTGGGCCCAGTCGTCCCAGTTGGGTTGTCTTCCCGCCAGGTGGTCCTGCTTTTATTGAACTTTTTCTTCAATACAGTTCTGTTACCAAAACTGGACTGAGTGTTTACTGCCTCCTCACCGCGCTGCACCCCCCCACAGGTCTATAACAAGTCTTTTGTGGCTGAACCCCTTGGACCAACACAACCCAAAATTCTTCTTTCTTGCTCCATTGACAACCGAAAATTTGGGATTTTCCTTCTCCGTGATGCCAGGACAAAATAAGAAGATGAATCTCCCCAGCAGAGACACAGAGATGGCAATAGAAACCTGACCGAAAGTTCTAGCCCTTCCCCACATTATCCAAAAGTTTTGGCCTTAGATACACTTCAACTTCAAGAGATATATTCAGAAATTAGACAGTTTAAGACTTTCTACCCAAGCATAGCTAAAAGAAAAAAATAGCCCCTCATACAACATATATAAATGCCTATGTTTATCGTTTCCCTTAATTGACAGGTAGAGGGCAAATTTGCATAATGAACTATTTAAATATGCATATTACGAGCGCTGTAAGGCTTTCTTTGTCCTCACCAGCTCCGGGATCTAGTAGCCCAATATAAATAAGCTGCGGCTGTCGCATCCAATTAGGTGCGCCGTTAATCCGAGACAGCGACGTTCAGATTTTTGATCCTTTCAACAAGTGCGGCCTAACGAGCAGTGACAAGACTGCTGCACAGACATGAGAAATGACTCACTTACCCCACGCTGCAATTGTCATGAGCCTATAAAGAACGCTCGCAGCTAGAAAACCACTGGGTCACTTGAAATGTATGCAAATTTGACATTTCAGCTCCGTTTTGCATATCTGCGCATCAAACTTTTCCCGGGTATCGCTTCTGATCATTGCGCTGGGACAGAGGCTTAAGGTCAGTGGCTGATTCCGTACAAAATGACAAGGGGACAATTGTTTTGTTCTCGGCGGAGTCTTATTGATAAATACCAGCCCCTTCGGAGACGCGGCGCTGGCTCAGGTGATGTTTCGGGGAAAAGCGGCGTCTGGTGACACGTTACCTGCGGACAGGGGCCGTCAGAGATGTGTTAAAGCAGCAGAAAGGTCAAATGCAAGTTATGGCGCTGCAAGGGGGGGGACATTTCGGAAGCTGGAGGCGTAAGGTGAAAATAAGGTGACGCGGCTGGCAGTAAGTTTCTTGGAAAGGAGAAGAAACTAATTTCACTCAATCTAGATGTAAAGCTTAAAGCTCAACTCCAGGTGATCAGGAATTAAATACATACACTATATTGTCAAAAGTATCAGGACGCATGCCTTTACGCACACATGAACTTCAATCCCAGTCTTAGTCCGTAGAGCAGTGATGGTGCGTCCATTAAGAGCGCCCGGGCACCGCCCCCTCTGTGTAGAATGGATAGATTCATGCATAGCATGAATTTATCCATGGCCGCTGTAGCCACCCCCTATTCAGGCGTCCGGCCACTTTTCGGACGCCGGACGCCTGAATTATCAATTATCCATTTATCCTGGAAGAGGAACAGCACTGGATCAGTGAATAGTTGAATATGCAGGGTTCAACACCACAAAGAAGGTGAGTATTACAAACGGATTTAATTTTTTGGGATCCATTTTTTTTAAATGTAGTACCCCTGTGAATCCCCAAAGGCAGGATAGCACCTCCAGAGGCCAGGGGCGGACTAGCATTTCACCCTCATTGCAACCTCCACGCGAGTCAACAGGTCCTTCTGAGAGACCAGACTTCTTCCTGGCTCTCTCCAGCAAGGGGACTCCCCATGGGTCTCCTCTTTGGCGCAGCTTCCTCCAGACAAAGCAGGAGAACTTCAGGACCACTTTAGCACACATTTGGCCCCAAAACAGACTATTGGGCCTAACAGTAGAGCTCCACCCAGAAGAACCTCCCTAAGCCTCAGCCCAGGGAAAGAGAGAGAGCACATGGCCTGCCCTAAATATGTATATCCTCCCCCAGCATGCACCAGTGGCAAAAACCTCCTACTGGGTTGGCCGTAAAGAAACATAAATATTCATTATTCAAAGTTTTATTTGTGAAATCTCATACTATGAACGGTGATACCAGTGACATCTACTGGTGACAGTGAGAAATCACAAGCCTACTTAAAGTGGTTCTAAAGCCTTAAAGTGGTTGTAAACTCTCCCGACATCTTTGTCCCATGTAAATCAGCAGAAAAAACCCTAATGAACATTGCTTGTAGATATCTCCTTACTTGCTTAGTATTGTTGTAATCCTTTTTGTTCTTTAGAATGACTTCACTGAGCATGCCCAGATCTCCCCTGATTTACGGCACACTCTGTGTACTTATCTGTCTATTATCAGATCTTCCTACGGCACAACTCTGAAATCCCACGAGACTGCATAATCACTCAGAGCTTCCTACTACACCCCATGTGACATCACATGCAGTGTAAACTTGGGCATCGGACAGGATTACTGCAGCCTTATCAGCTGAAGCTGATAAGACTGACACAGGCAAACACTATATAATAGGCACAAGTAAATACGTCAGCTATGAGCAGTGAAACAGGGTTGCCATAGAAACATTGGATTGAAAAGGAAGCTTGGTTAACAGTACAGGAAGTGCTTAATGTAAGGGCGGAAATACACTCTACTGTGGACTCAGAAAACAATACTTAAGATGGCGAAGCCTAACCCCTGGAAACAAGTTTTTTAAAGTTTCTTTAAACATTAAGTAATATGCGATTTGGGCTGGATTACAGTGGCTATAGTTTGATAATTATTATAATGGACTAAATGAAAAGCAGCATTAGATTGGGAGAGTTTACTTCCTCTTTAAGGTTCTAAAGCCCTAAGGTTTTTCACCTTAATGCATTCTATGCATTAAAGCGGAGTACCACCCAAAAATAGAACTTCTGCTTTTCCGGTTCCTCCCCCCCTCCGGTGTCACATTTGGCACCTTGCAGGGGGGAGGGGGAGCAGATAACTGTCTAATACAGGTACTTTGCTCCCACTTCCGGGCATAGATACCCGAGCCACCCGCAGGTATCTACACCACTTCCCCCCCCCCCCCCCCGCTGTCTTCTGGGAGACACACGAGTCCCAGAAGACAGCAGGGACCAGTGGGATAGTGCAGCACGAGTCACGCATGCGCAGTAAGGAACTGGGAAGTGAATCCGCAAGGCTTCACTTCCTGATTCCCTTACCGAGGATGGCGGAGGCAGCACCCGAAAGCCGAGGGACAGATTGGCAAGGGTGCCGACATTGCGGGCATCCTGGACAGGTAAGTGTCCTTATTTTAAAAGTCAGCAGCGGAAATATTTGTAGCTGCTGACTTTAAAGAAAAAAAAATCAGCGGACCTCCGCTTTAAGGTGAAAAAACGTTTGTGGGGCAGCTCTTCTCAGACCCCTCTCCCCCTTTTTCTTACGTGAACCTGATCTGATTCAGCGAAATGTGCAAGAAGAGCGGCTCCCGCCGCTCTCTCCCTCCTGACTAGACAGATTGATAGCAGCAGGAGCCATTGGCTCCCGCTGCTATCAATCGAAAGCTGTGACACGGGAGTGGGGGCAGGGCCAGGAGTGAGCGTGCACAGGTGCCCACCCCCCATGGAAAGTGGCTTTCTGTGGGGGCACCTGCCGAAGAGGAGGGGCCTGGAGCACCGGCAGGGGGACCCCAGGAAGAAGAGGATCGGGCTGCTCTGTGCAAAACCATTACACAGAGCAGGTAATTATAATGTGTTTGTTATTTTAATTTAAAACAAAATCATAAACATTAGGCTTTAGTAACACTTTAAGGTTATGGAAAAACCAGGTGAACAAAACTATACAATAAGTTTGAATTAACTACAGCCCAACCAAAAACTGCATTGACATAGTAGCCCCTTTTTAGGACAAGGGGGCTACATGAAAAAAAAAAAAATTAAAATGAACTTGGGCTTTAACTCATCATTATCTAACAGATTCCAAAGATTAATTTTTCACAAATGTCCTCACTTCTTGCAATCCACGGGGCAGGCACAGGACACGTCATTTACAATGGTGGCAGGTACTGTGCTGCCAATTAAGTGATCTCCAAATTGCAAAGGCAAAAAAAATGCTAACTGGCTATTTTTGATTCAAACTGCCACTCATAAAATAAATGTTTCTTAATTAGTCTGGAATCTGTCTTCATGATAAAAAAAAAAAAAAATCCTGTAATGACTGTGAGACTGTATCCTAAATTCTATTTAAAAAAAAGCAAAAAAAAGCTCTTGAAGCATTCGGCAGACGAGCTTCTCAGGTCCTTTCGCTGTTGCTGAACAAATATAAAAAGTCACCAATATTTTGACACGTTCCCTGGCCGCCTCTGATACCAGCTGGCTGTGACTTCCCCATCTGCATTTTTCTTCTATATTTTTAAAGACTGGTGCCATGCCAATGCACTGGACCCTATCCATTTACTCCTTTTTAAAACTCAAGTTTTAGCCAACTCTAACGGCCATTTTTCATGAGGGATGCAGAAGCCGGCTCTGCTTTAACAAGGTTACTGAATAAAATTATTCATACATTAGCTGGAGAAGAGACAGCAATTTGAACTGAAATGTTCTGGCAACTTGATTCTGTTTTTTTTTTTTTTCCAGTCTTTGAAAGGAATTGTATTATGGAAATGATAATATTTAAACTGTCTTTAAATAAGTGATACGTTAAAGATAGTATATACGATGATGCAATTTATACGTTTGAAAGAAAAACATATAATATCAGAAATCGAATGCAGAATACATTTTTTTAAGATTAGGAGAATATTTTTAGGTTATTATTTGTAAGAGGAAACAAGAGAATGAAGGATTTTTAATAATTGAGCAATAAAATTTTATTCTGGGTTATTGATTTAAGCTAAACATTTTTTTTTAACAATTAAGACCTCTGATCCCTCCTGTATTGAATTATATTGTAACTGTACTGTCTGCCCTCATGTTGTAAAGAGCTGTGCAATCTGTGGTCGCTATATAAATCCTGTATAAAAATAAGGGTAATAATAATAATAGTAATAATAATAATACAAATGATTGCAAATATAGTTAATAAAGAAAAAATTGAGGATGCACCAAAATTTTGGCGGCCGAAACATATCGGCGGAAAATTGTGTTTTCGGCATACTGAGAAAAGAAAAAAAGTGCTGATAAGGCGCCAATAATAGCGCATGCGCAGTAGCGGTGGCCGCACCGCCAGGTGCCGCCCATTGTGGGGTGTCATCCTGGTGGCTCAAGGTCCTGTCCTCCCCTCCCTCCTCCTCCATTTAATTTTTTTAATTGGTAAAATTTGCAGAGGCCAAAATCTATATTAAATATTAATATATAATTTAATAATATATTTATCATAGGTTTTTTTTTTCAATTTATATTTATTTTTTATTTTATTTTTATTTTCTTGGGTTTTTTTGTGTTCTAATTGGTCAAATTTGCAGAGGCCAAAACCTATATTAAATATTAATATATAATTTAATAATATATTTATCATAGTTTTTTTTTTAATTCTGATTTATTTTTTATTTTATTTTTATTTTCTTGGGTTTTTTTGTGTTCTAATTGGTAACATTTGCAGAGGCCAAAACCTATATTATATAATATATAATTTAATAATATATTTATAATAGTTTTTTTTTAAATTTATATTTATTTTTTATTTTATTTTTATTTTCTTAGGCTTTCTTTCAATGGTTCATTTTTTTTATGTGTTCTAATTGGCAAAATTTGCAGAGTCCAAAACTTAAATTATATAATAAGATATAATTTAATAATATATTTATCATAGTTTTTTTTTAAATTTATATTTATTTTTTATTCTATTTTTATTTTCTTAGGCTTTCTTTCAATGGTTCATTTTTTTTAATGTGTTCTAATTGGCAAAATTTGCAGAGTACAAAACCTAAATTATATAATAAGATATAATTTAATAATATATTTATCATAGTTTTTTTTTTAATTTATATTTATTTTTTATTCTATTTTTATTTTCTATTTTTTTTTTTAAATCTATATATATATATATATTTTTTTTCTATTTCTATTTTATTGAAGTTTTTTTTTTCATTGGTTAATTTTATTTATTTTTGTATGTGTTCTAATTGGCAAAATTTGCAAAGGCCAAAGCTTAAATTATATAACAATATATAATTTAATAATATATTTATCATTTTTAAAATCTATATTTATTTTTAATTTTATTTTTATTTTCTTGGGGGTTTTTTTTAATGGTTATTATTATTATTATTTTTTATGTGTTCTATGTGTTGGCAAAATTTGCAGAGGCCAAAATTCTCTTTTTAGTATTCTTATATATACTGGGCATCGCTCACAGACACATTACACTCAGTTACCATTTTTGAGCTGAGGATTTCAGTTACAATAATCGGCGGCGTTTGTGATCCGAGATGTTTATTCCTTATCCCACGCTCCTCTTGTACTGAGGTTGACTTGGATATTAATCAAGCATATTTTATAGAAGACTCACCCCCCCCCCCCCCTGCTCCCCCTAGCTCCGAACAGGATTGGACCACCAATTCACATTCAGCCCTCCAGCTTCCCGGTTTCCCTGATTAAAAACTTAGACTGCCAGAAGTCTTCCGAACGACGAGGTTGTCTACGTTTCTGTCACTGGTTTAATTTCCCTGATTGTCCCATACACTATTCATGAGATCCATAATATTCTAAAACTGTAATTTCAACAGATTAATTCCTGCTAATTATTCAGCATATGAAGCGACGCGCGCAAGGATCCTACCGCACGCCGCGTCCCGAGGCGGGGAACGCAACGTCGAGTCTTTTTCTGATTTCAACTGGAAAACAAACTAATTATGTGGAAATATGTTAATATATTGCGCTGCGGGGACCGGGGGCCCCTTTGTTCTGCTCAAGTAATGTTTCTGGTGACGGGGCTGTTGGTGATATTTCTTGCAGGAGTAGCTGCCCTTTCCTGATGCATGAACGTTCTACACCGACCCATGCTCCTTTCCTTCATAATAAAGACCATTTGCATAATTTGGAATTACTCCGGTCTGGTGGAAACGGACAGGATACCCTGGGAACAGGCTCTACCACCAGCCTCTCAATGCAGTTTCTATTAGGGGAAGGGGGCCTGTTCACTTGCATTTGTGTCCCCTGTCATATTAGCTCATTATTCAAAAACTGTGCCCGTGCTATTAGCCTATTATAACTAAATATGTGCATATCTCTAGGAGAGCTTATGTGGCTCCATGCTACCATTAGCCATGGGTGAGTATTTTGACTAGGAAGCCAAGGAACCAAAACCATGCCAATGACAGTTTTCTGTTTTAAAAGAGACCCTTGTTTGCCTTTAGGACAAAGCAACAGGGCCTCTTTAAAAAGTAATTGTGTCTTTTATCGTACTCCCTGCTGTCCTTAGTCTGACCTACAAGTCCTATACTCACATATTCCCAATTCGTGTGTGCTGAGGCCATATGCAGGCTCGGGTGCCGCCAAGGGCGCAAAACAGGTTGTCACAACCTTCTCGGCCAGGCCAATTACAGAGATCATACGTTTCCTGTAGATCTTGACCAGGTTTGCACACACTGCAGCAGGGATTTTGGCCCACACCTCCATACAGACCTTCTCCAGATCCTTCAGGTTTTGGGGCTGTCGCTGGGCCATACGGACTTTTAGCTCCCTCCAAAGATTTTCTATTGGGTTCTGGTCTGGAGACTGGCTAGGACACTCCAGGACCTTGAGATGCTTCTTACGGAGCCGCTCCGTAGTTGTCCTGGCTGTGTGTTTTGGGTCGTTGGGAAGACCCAGCCATGACCCAACTTCAATGCTCTTACTGAGGGTAGGAGGTTGTTGGCCAAGATCTCACAATACATGGCCCCATCCATCCTGGTGCAGTCGTCCTGCCCCCTTTGCAGAAAAGCATCCCCAAAGAATGATGTTTCCACCTTCATGCTTCACGGTTGGGATGGTGTTCTTGGGGTTGTACTCATCCTTCTCCTTCCTCCAAACACGGCGAGTGGAGTTTAGACCAAAAAGCTCTATTTTTGTGTCATCAGACCACATGACCTTCTCCTATTCCTCCTCTGGATCATCCAGATGGTCATTGGCAAACTTCAGACGGGCCTGGACATGCGCTGGCTTGGTTTTCTATGAGACTGCGGTCCCAGCTCTCTTCAGGTCATTGACCAGGTCCTGCCGTGTAGTTCTGGGCTGATCCCTCACCTTCCTCATGATCATTGATGCCCCACGAGGGGAGATCTTGCATGGAGCCCCAGACCGAGGGAGATTGACCGTCATCTTGAACTTCTTCCCTTTTCTAATAATTGCGCCAACAGTTGTTGCCATCTCATCAAGCTGCTTGCCTACTGTCCTGTAGCCCATCCCAGCCTTGTGCAGGTCTACAATTTTATCCCTGGTGTCCTTACACAGCTCTCTGGTCTTGGCCATTGCGGAGAGGTTGGGGCCTGTTTGATTGAGTGTGTGGACAGGTGTATTTTATACAGGGAACGAGTTCAAACAGGTGCAGTTAATACAGGTAATGAGTGGAGAACAGGAGGGCTTCTTAAAGAAAAAATAACAGGTCTGTGAGAGCTGGAATTCTTACTGGTTGGTAAGTGATCAAATACTTATGTCATGCAATAAAATGCAAATTAATTATTTAAAAATCATACAATGCGATTTTCTGGATTTTTGTTTTAGACCCTGTCTCTCACAGTTGAAGAGTACCTATGATAAAAATTACCGACCTCTACATGCTTTGTAACTGGGAAAACCTGCAAAATCGTCAGTGCATCAAATACTTGTTCTTCCCGCTGTATGTATGTCCTCTGAACTCTCATTTGCTGCTTTATGGGAGGAGTCAATTCAGCTCTGTATTGGACCTCAAAAGTAGACGTGCAGAACAGGAAAATCTGTTTAGTTTAGTTTCAGATAGATTCGTTATGTTACTAATTTTGTTTCATTGATTCATTTCAGAATTCAAAAAAGGGGTTTCTGGGACTTTAAATGAGAGATGTATACCAAAAAAGCAGTCATTGCAAAGAACATTTTATTTTACCGTACCTTATGAGGTCATATACAGCATACTCAATGGCAAATGGTGCATACACAAGATCGCATAAACGCAAACGCAAGGCATGCTAAAACCCAGATATACATATTGACGCCATGGTACTTTGGCATATCATGGGGTGAAGACAAGTCCTACACAACATAGGTCACTGGAAAGGCTGGATGGTATTTAAAAGTCTTGAGTGGAACAATGTAAAAAAAACATATAAAATCATCTGTAAGGACATCATGCATCTATGTAGGCCCAATGTGTTTCATTGGGGTATACCAACTCTTCAGGGGCGAATGCAATGGTGATCTATAAAGAGACATAACCATATGGTATAATGTTGTAGATAAATAATAAGGGTAAGTGATGGTATACATCTCTCATTTAAAGTCCCAAAACCCCCTTTTTGAGTTTGTATATAGGGATGGAGTCGCATGGGTGCATGCATCTCATACAAAGTCCCAAACTGCTTCTCTGTTGACAGATGGATATAAACAAAAGGAAGCTGGCAATAGAAATTACAGAAAAAAACTGCGTGGGGTCCCCCCCCCACAATCCATACCAGGACCTTCGGGCTGGTATCGATTTTAAGGGGAGCCCCAAGCCCCATGCCGTTATATTTATTTTAGTGATTTTGGCATGGGGACCCTCCCCCCAATCCACCCCCCCAATCCATACCAGGCCCTTTGGGGCTAGTATAGATTTTAAGGGAGGCCAAAATTACAAAAAAAAAAAAAAACGGCGTGGGGTCCCCTCCAAAATCCATACCAGACCCATATCTGAGCATGCAGCCTGGCAGGCCAGGACGAGCGAGTGCTCCCCTCCTGAACCATACTAGGCCACATGCCCTCAAAATGGGGGGGTGCTTTGGGGCAGGGGGGGTGAGGTTTTGAGGGTCCCCTTGTCAAGGGGGGCTTCCAGATTCCGATAAGCCCCCGCCCGCAGACCCCCACAACCACTACCCAGGGTAGGGAAGAGGCCCTTGTCCCCATCAACATGGGGACAAGGTGCTCTTGGGGTGGGAGAGCAGAGCGCTCTTCCCCCTCCTTTCCTGGCCTGCTGGGCTGCATGATTGGATAAGGGTCTCGTATGGATTTTGGGGGGGACCCCATGGCATTTTTTTCAATTTTGGCGTGGGGTTCCCTATACCAGACCCGAAAGGGAAACCCGCTGACAGCTGATGAGTCATTGGTTGTGAAGGACGCGGCGGCTGGCTTCCCAGGCCAGTCCTTAACCACTTAACAACCGGCCCATAGCCAAATGACGGCTACAGGGCGGTTGTTTAACTCCCTGGACGCCCTCCCAGAATTCTGCTCTCGCGCGCCCCCTAGGGCGCGCACTCGAGAGCATCCGTGACCGCCGGGTCCAGAGGACCCGGCGCATCACAGATCCCGGTAAATGGCCGCTGATCGCGGCCGTTTACCATGTGATCGCTCCGTCAAATGACGGAGCGATCACATGTAAACAAACCGGCGTCATCTGATGACGCCGGTTCCTCTCCTCCCCCTCCATCCCGGAGAGGCGGATGGATGGATGGCTGCAGCGTTGTGGGCTGCATCTGTAGTGCCCACAGCGCTGCACAGAGACATCCAGCCATCCATCCATCCATGCTCAGCCATCCCTACTACTCTGCATGCCCTGCAATGCTGTGCAATACTCTGCAATTCCCTCTGCAATGCCCCACAATACTCTGCCATACCCCTGCAATACTCTGCCATACCCTGCAATACCCCGCAATACTCTGCCATACCCTGGAATACCCCGCAATACTCTGCCATACCCTGGAATACCCCGCAATACTCTGCCATACCCTGGAATACCCCGCAATACTCTGCCATACCCTGGAATACCCCGCAATACTCTGCCATACCCTGGAATACCCCGCAATACTCTGCCATACCCTGGAATACCCCGCAATACTCTGCCATACCCTGCAATACCCCGCAATACTCTGCCATACCCTGCAATACCCCGCAATACTCTGCCATACCCTGCAATACCCCGCAATACTCTGCCATACCCTGCAATACCCTGAAATACCCCGCAATACTCTGCCATACCCTGCAATACCCTGCAATACTCTGCCATACACTGCAATACCCCGCAATACTCTGCCATACCCCAAAATACCCTGCAATACTCTGCCATACCCTGCAATACCCTGAAATACCCCGCAATACTCTGCAATACCCTGCAATACTCTGCCATACCCTGCAATACCCCGCAATACTCTGCCATACCCTGCAATACCCCGCAATACTCTGCCATACCCTGGAATACCCCGCAATACTCTGCCATACCCTGGAATACCCCGCAATACTCTGCCATACCCTGGAATACCCCGCAATACTCTGCAATACCCTGAAATACCCTGAAATACCCCGCAATACCCAGCCATACTCTGCAATACTCAGTGATACCCAGCCTTACTCTGCCATACCCAGCCATGCTCTGCAATACCCCGCAAAAATCTGCAATACTCTGCCATAACCCGCAATACTCTGCCATACCAGGCCATACTCTGCAATACTCGGTGATACCCAGCCATACTCTGCCATACCCAGTCATACTCGGCGATACTCTGCAATACCCAGCCATGCTCAGCCATACCCAGCCATGCTCAGCCATACCCAGCCATGGTCAGCCATACCCAGCCATGCTCAGCCATACTCGGCCTCTGTATGTGGCCAGGCTGTGGAAGTCTCACACATGTGGTATCGCCGTACTCAGGAGGAGTAGGAGAATCTATTTTGGGGTGCCATTTTTGATATGTACATGCTTTGTGTTAGAAATATTGTATAAATGGACAACTTTGTGTTAAAAAAAAAAAGCGTTTTAACCACTTCCCGCCTTCCGTCATACGACGTCCTTGACTTTGTGCGGGGATATCTGAATGATGGGTGCAGCTACAGGCATCATTCAGATATCATCTTTTTCAGCCGGCGATTCCCTACACCATAAGAATGATCCTAGCGGCTGTTACACTGCTTGATCGTTCTTACGGGAGGCGAGAGGGGACGCCCCCCCCTCCCGCCGCCCTCCGGTGCTTCTACCGACTCACCGCTACGATCGAAGCCAGGATCTTTTTTTTTTTTTTTTTTTTTTTTTAATTTCAGGAACAGCCTAGAGGTGAGATGTGGGGTCTTATTGACCCCATATCTCACTGTAAAGAGGACCTGTCATGCCATATTCCTATTACAAGGGATGTTTACATTCCTTGTAATAGGAATAAAAGTGATCAAAAAAATTTTTTTTTTGGAAAAAAGTGTCAAACTAAAATAAATAAAGTAAAATGAACAATAAAAAAAAAAAAAAAATTTTTAAAGCGCCCCTGTCCGTGTGCTCGCATGCAGAAGCGAACGCATACGTAAGTCCCGCCCACATATGAAAACGGTGTTCAAACCACACATGTGAGGTATCGCTGTGATCGGTAGAGCGAGAGCAATAATTTTGGCCCTAGACCTCCTCTGTAACTCAAAATTTGTAACCAGTAAAAAATTTTAAAGCGTCGCCTATGGGGATTTTTAAGTGGCGAAGTTTGGCGCCATTCCACAAGCGTGTGAAATTTTGAAAGTTGACATGTTAGGTATCTATTAACTCGGCGTAGCTTCATCTTTCATATTATGCAAAAACATTGGGCTAACTTTACTGTTTTGGTTTTTTTTTAAAGCAAAAAACAGTTTTTTTTCCAAAAAAAACGCGTTCGAAAAATTGCTGCGCAAATATCGTGCGAGATAAAAAGTTGCAATGAACGCTATTGTATTCTCTAGGGTCTTTGCTAAAAAAACATATATAATGTTTTGGGGTTCTATGTAATTTTCTAGCAAATAAATGATGATTTTTACATGTAGGAGAGAAATGTCAGAATTGGCCTGGGTGCTCCAGAACGCCTGAAGGTGCTCCCCTGCATGTTGGGCCTCTGTATGTGGCCACGCTGTGTAAAAGTCTCACACGTGTGGTATCGCCATACTCGGGAGTAATAGCAGAATGTGTTTTGGGGTGTAATTTGTGGTATGCATATGCTGTGTGTGAGAAATAACCTGCTAATATGACAATTTTGTGAAAAAAAAAAAAACGAAAAAAAAAAACCTTGATTTTGCAAAGAATTGTGGGAAAAAATGACAACTTCAAAAAACTCATCATGCATCTTTCTAAATACCTTGGAATGTCTTCTTTCCAAAAAGGGGTCATTTGGGGGGTATTTGTACTTTTCTGGCATGTTAGGGTCTCAAGAAATGAGATAGTCCGTCAGTACTTCAGGTGTGATCAATTTTCAGATATTGGTACCATAGCTTGTGGACGCTATAACTTTCACAAAGACCAAATAATATACACTAATTTGGGTTATTTTTACCAAAGATATGTAGCGGAATAAATTTTGGCCAAAATATATGAAGAAAAATTACTAATTTTCAAAATTTTATAACAGAAACGAAGAAAAATTTATTTTTTTACAGATTTTTCGGTCTTTTTTCTTTTATAGCGCAAAAAATAAAGAACCCAGCAGTGATTAAATACCACCAAAAGAAAGCTCTATTTGTGTGAAAAAAAGGACAAAAAATTCATATAGATACAGTGTTGCATGACTGAGTAATTGTCATTCAAAATGTGAGAGCACCAAAAGCTGAAAATTGGTCTGGTTATTAAGGGGGTTTAAGTGCCCAGTGGTCAAGTGGTTAAGGACTAGCCTCGTTTTGGATTTTAGGTGTTTACATGTTTAAAACAGGTTTTTTTGCTAGAAAATAACTTAGAACCCTCAAACATTATATATTTTTTTTTTTCTAACATAAAATGGCGGTCATTGCAATACTTTTTTTCGCACCGTATTTGCGCAGAGGTCTTCTAAGCGCACTTTTTTTTGGAAAAAAAATCACTTTTTTGAATAAAAAAATAAGACAACAGTAAAGTTAGCCCAATTTTTTTAATATTGTGAAATATAATGTTACACCAAGTAAATTGATACCCAACACGTCACGCTTCAAAATTGCGCCCGCTCGTGGAATGGCGTCAAACTTTTACCCCTAAAAATCTCCATAGGCGACGTTTAAAAAATTCTGCAGGTTGCATGTTTTGTGTTACAGAGCAGGTCTAGGGCTAGAATTATTGCTCTCGCTCTACCGGTGGCGGCAATACCTCACATGTGTGGTTTGACCACCGTTTTCATATGTGGGCGCTACTCACGTATGCGCTCGCTTCTGAACGCGAGCTCGTCGGGACAGGGCACTTTAAAAAAAAAATTGTTTTACTTTTTCTTATTTATTTTACTTTATTTTAATTATTTTTTTCACTGTTTAAAAAAAAAAAAAAATTGGATCACTTTTATTCCTATTACAAGGAATGTAAACATCCCTTGTAATAGAAAAAAGTATGACAGGTCCTCTTAAATATGAGATCTGGGGTCAAAAAGTCCTCAGATCTCACATTTACACTATAATGCAAAAAAAAATGACAAAAAAATATATGCCTTTAAGACATATGGGCGGAGCTGACGTTATGACATTGTTTCCGCCGTCCTATGGTATGGAGACGGTGGGCGCCATCTTAGCCTCACTCGTCTCCAGACCGAGGAACTGACAGGTCCCGATACCCTCCGCCGCTACCGACGGCTCCGGTAAGCGGCGAAGGGCGCGGGAGAGCGGAGGGAGGGGAGTGGCACCTCTCCCGGGCTGATAACGGTGATCTCGCGGCGAATCCGCCGGGGAGACCACCATTATCGGAAACACGACCGGCTCCTGTAAAGATGTATACCTCAGTTGTGGCAGCAGCTGCTGCCGTTACCGAGATATCCCTCTTCAAAGTGCCGATGTATATGTACAGGAGCCGGTCGGTAAGTGGTTAACAATCAGCTAATCTTCACATAGAATTTGAATTGATATTTTGACTTAACCAAATTCAAATGGTTCTGCAAATTTTGAATTAATTAGCAAAACAAATTTCAACAATATTCGTTACTATTTAACCAATCGTAACCAAAAATTAGTCCAAATTTACATTCGGACCAAAATGAATTGCAAATGTCTACCTCAAAGCTTCCTAAAAGGTCAAAACAGCTTAATCCATATACGGGCACACAATTCAGATCTATATTCAGTAATTACTCCACCAAAAGACATCTTCCACAACAAGCAAATCATAGGAATAGCATGAAATAGAAAGGAAGACTAATGCCCCGTACACACGGTCGGATTTTCCGATGGAAAATGTCCGATCGGAGCATGTTGTCGGAAATTCCGACCGTGTGTGGGCTCCATCGGACATTTTCCATCGGATTTTCCGACACACAAAGTTGGAGAGCAGGAGATAAAATTTTCCGACAACAAAATCCGTTGTCCGAAATTCCGATCGTGTGTACACAAATCCGACGGACAAAGTGCCACGCATGCTCAGAATAAATAAAGAGATGAAAGCTATTGGCCACTGCCCCGTTTATAGTCCTGACGTACATGTTTTACGTCAACGCGTTTAAAACGATCGGATTTTCCGACAACTTTGTGTGACCGTGTGTATGCAAGACAAGTTTGAGCCAACATCCGTTGGAAAAAATCCTAGGATTTTGTTGTCGGAATGTCCGAACAAAGTCCGACCGTGTGTACGGGGCATTATAGTGCTCTCCATATACAATTTATTTTACTAAAAACACACTAAGATCTATATTCTGGTCACATCTCACCTCTCCATCCTTAAAGCACCCGAAATTTTGAGATGAATGCCCATTTCCTTGAAATCCCAACTCCAGCCAAAAACTTTTGCCAGTTCCCAGATATACAGTGTTATGGCAACATTGGCATGTTCCCCTCCTATACACGTTACGCCCCCCAACGGGGCTTCCTAAGTAGATGGGAGGTCACATCTTATCCCTCCTTCCTTAAAGCACTGAATATTTGAGGTGGCTGCCCTTTTCTTTCAAATCCCAACTCCAGCCAAAAACTTTTGCCAGTTCCCAGATATACAGCGTGAAGGCAGCATCGGCAGGTTCCACTCCTTACTCCTACTCGTTACGCCCCCAACAGGGCTTCCTCAGTAGAAGGGAGGAGGTCACAACCCAAACAAAACTGACGTCCTTTTTTTCCCACAAATAGAGCTTTCTTTTGGTGGTATTTGATCGCCTCTGCGGTTATTTTTTTGCGCTATAAACAAAAGAAGAGCGACAATTTTGAAAAAAAAACACAATACGTTTTTGCTATAATAAATATCCCACATTTTTTATTAAGAAAAACTAATTTCTTCCTCAGTTTAGGCCGATACGTATTCTTCTACATATTTTTGGTTAAAGAAAAATCGCAATAAGCGTATATTGATTGGTTTGCGCAAAAGTTATAGCATCTACAAAATAGGGGATAAGTTTATGGCATTTTTAGTATTTTTTTATTAGTAATGGCGGTGATCTGCGATTTTTATCGGGACTGCGACATTATGGCGGACACATCGGACACTTTTGACGCATTTTTAAAACCTTTGACAATTATACACTGATCAGTGCTATAAAAATGCACTGATTACTGTGTAAATGTCACTGGCAGGGAAGGGGTTAAAACTAGGGGGCGATCAAGGGGTTAACTGTGTTCCCTATGTGTGTGTTCTAACTGTGGGGGGAGGGGACTGTCTAGGAGGAGAGAGAGATCTGTGTTCATACATAGTATGAACACACAATCTGCCTCCTCTCCCCTGAAAGAACCGGGATCTCGCTCTGTCACGCATCGGCTCCAGGCACACAATGCGGGGGGAGCGCGTGCCCCTAGTGGCCAAAAGGCGAAGCGACGTAAGGTAACGTCGTTTTGCCCAGCCGTGCCATTCTGCCACAGTAAAACTGCGGCGGCTGGTCAGCAAGCGGTTAAGCTTTGACAATAAAACCTGGAAGCTGATTGGTTTCTATGCAGAGCTACACCAGATTTTGCACTCCCCAGTTTTAGTAAATCAACCCCCATTTTCTTGTAACTGCTGTTACTTCTTCAGTGAAGCATCCTTCCTTTTAAAGGTGATTAAAAAAACAAAAAAAAAACATTGCTGGATCCTCGGGCATCTGTTTCAACAGTTGGTGTCAAAGTGCAAGCATCTACAATCAGAAAGAGATTGCACCAATTTAAATTGCATAGAACGTGCGCCAAAAGACAAAAAGCAGGGAGGGGGAGGCGCCAACTAAGTGTAGGATTATTGGATCAACATTTATTGCACAGGGTTAAAAACACTTATTAATATTCCACAAAAAACACACTAATATGCCGTACTTATGGGCACTGATAGGTGGCACTGATATGTGGCACTGATGAGCACTGATATGCGGCACTGATGGGCACTGTTAGGTGGCACCAATTTAATAGGTGGCACTGGTGGGCACTGATAGGCGGCAGTGGCGGGCACTGATAGGCGGCACTGGTGGGCACGGATAGGCGGCATGGATAGGCGGTACATATGGGCACTGATGGGCATTGATGGGTGGCACTGATGGGCATTGATGGGTGGCACCGATGGGCAGCAGTGATGGGCATTGATGGGCAGCACTGATAGGTGGCACTGATTGCCAGCACTGACTGGCATGGCTAAAGGGCACTGATTGGTAGCACTTGTGGGCAGTGGTGGGCACTGATTGCTGCCACTGGTGGGCACTGTATGCTGCCATTGGTGGGCAATGGTGGGCACTGTATAGTGACACGGTATTTCACTATTGTAATCAGGGCACTGATGATCAGTGCTCTGATTACATTCCTACATGTCCCCCTGTGAGGAGATGCCGCTGATCGGCTCTCCTCTCCTCATACTCTGTCAGTGTGAGGCAAGGAGAGACGATTACCGGCATCTCCGTGTTTACATGTGACCGGCTGTGACTGGACGCGGACGCGGCTCTTTAAACAGATCGGGGTCGCGCCGTGTCCTAACAACGCTGCAGGCGCGCGAGAGCAGCCGTTCCGGGACGCCATCATATGACGGCGTCCCAGAACAAGAGCTAGACCGCTCCGCTGTCATTTGACGGTGGACGGGCAGCAAGCAGTTAAACTCTCCACACTGTCCCTCCAGGATACATCCCTGCTAAGCAAAGGTTTAACCTTTGCACCCACTGTTCATCCTAACCCTTTAATTCTCTTTAGGGACCTAAACAAGTTCGCCAGGGACTTAAAGGGTAAAAAAAAATAGCAAATGAAGAAAAAATAATATAGTGTGTACAATTGCGATACAAGGCATATTGTAATTGAATGTTTTTAAAAATGACCTTTCCTTTTCAATCTGCAGCCGCTGTAATTTTCTATAAATGCAATATGGCTACATGGAGTTGTTCTGTGCGCAGAGTGTGTACTGACCACTCCCCCGAAACATAATTTCTTGCTTGTGTGATTGGCTCACCAATTTTCCCAGAAGTCTGCACTGAGATACAAGTCAGATGTCAGGCATCCCCTGCAACAAAAATTTCATTTTTGGTGAGATATTTATTACCAATAGGAGCACGTCTAAAGGGATGCAGGCCCAGCAGATTTCCCCATTAGCGCCCTGCAGCTGCCACATCTGATTGATAATTATGAAACCACGGTGCTTGGCACCAGATGCAGATTGCCACAGTCACTTGCCACAAGCCACCAGATGCAGATTTCCACAGCCACATGCCACCAGATGCAGATTGCCACAGTCACTTGCCACATGCCACCAGATGCAGATTTCCACAGCCACATGCCACCAGATGCAGATTTCCACAGCCACATGCCACCAGATGCAGATTGCACGTGCCACTGTCTCCTGCCTCCTAGACGCAAATTGTCACTAAGCACAGAGGCAGTGGAGTGGAGTTGTGGGTTCCGCGTGAGAGAGAACAGCGGTGATGCGGGGCGGGCAGAGAGATGATGTCATCTCTCTGCTCCCCCGCTTCACCTCCATCAGTATACTGGCCGGGCTGTGTGGGCGGAACAGCGGTGATGTGGGTGGGCGGTGGGAGATGATTTCATCTCTCTGCTTCACCCCCAACAGTTTACCAGCCCGGTTGTGTGGGGGCGGAAGTGCGGTGTTGGCGGTGATCTTTCTGCTTGGTCACCGCACCTCAGATTGTGCAGACTTCGTGGCCCACCTGTAAACCCTGGTGTAGAATATATAATACAGTGCAGTCAGTGTAGTGTATATCATACAGTGCAGTCAGTGTAGTGTATATAGTGCAGTGCAGTCAGTGTAGTGTATATCATACAGTGCAGTCAGTGTAGTGTATATCATACAGTGCAGTCAGTGTAGTGTATATCATACAGTGCAGTCAGTGTAGTGTATATCATACAGTGCAGTCAGTGTAGTGTATATAGTACAGTGCAGAGTATATAATGCAGTGCAGAGTATATAGTGCAGCAGAGACGTGCGGTGAGGTCAGTGGCTGGTGAGGCACTGGCTAGTATCAAAGCCAGATACACACAGGTTACATACGCCGCGAACGTTAGAGCGAGCGCAATAATTCTAGCACTAGACCTCCTCTGTAACTCTAAACATGAAACCTGTAAAATTTTTTAAAGAGTTTGGCGTGGAGAAACTTGACTGGCCTACACCCGATAGAACGTCGTTGGGATAAATTAAAGAGGAGACTGCGAGCCAGGCCTTCTCGTCCAACATCAGTGCCTGATGTCACAAATGCGCTTCTGGAAGAATGGTCAGACATTCCCATAGACACACTCCTAAACCCTGTGGACAGCCTTCCCAGAAGAGTTGAAGCTGTTATAGCTGCAAAGGGTGGGCCAACTCAATATTGATGGTGAAATGCTAGTCCGTCCCTGGCCTCTGGAGGTGCTATCCTGCCTTTGGGGATTCACAGGGGTACTACATTTAAAAAAAATGGATCCCAAAAAATTAAATCCGTTTGTAATACTCACCTTCTTTGTGGTGTTGAACCCCGCATATTCAACTATTCAATGATCCAGTGCTGTTCCTCTTCCAGGATAAATGGATAATTGGTAATTCAGGCGTCTGGCGTTGGAAAAGTGGCCGGTCGCCTGAATACGGGGTGGCTACAGCAGCCATGGATAGATTCATGCTATGCATGAATCTATCCATTCTACACAGAGGGGGAGGCGTGACAGAGGAGGCCGCGCCTGGGCGCCCTTAATGGGCGAACCACCACTGCCCTACGGACTAAGACTGGGATGCCATTAAAGTTCATGTGCGTGTAAAGGCAGGTGTCCCAATACTTTTGACGATATAGTATATATTCTGTATATATTATAATAACTTTTACCTTTTGTTAGTATCACCTAATTTTAATTTTATTTTACTTTATTCTGGAGTTCTTCTATCGTACTACAGAAATCATTACTTTTATCAATGCTGCTCTCCAGCACATAAATATATAAATATAAAAGGAATTACCATGTGCTATAAAAAAAAAAAAAAAAAAAAAATAGATGAAAGCACCAAACTTTTTTTTTTCCCTGTATGTTATAAGCATGTAAGCACCTTCTGTCCCTGACATGAAGTGGGACCCGAGTCCCCCAGTCTGGTCACTGCCCTTCTGTTACTTTGATATCCGGGACTCACAAATATTTTGCTCGTGGTGTTGCTCGCATTAGGTCTTTTCACGGTTTGCCTTTGATCTTTTAGCAGTCTTTCGGGCAAGGACACTTCAGATACTAAGCAACAAATGCAGACTATTATATCTCCAACACGCCATATTGCACCAGAGTTACATGTGTGATATACAACACCTCCTTCCACTCTCCCATATGTCAGCCAAGTGTAAAAAACAGCCAGCAGACCCTTATAAGAGCTATTAATATAAGACAACACAGCTTGCAGAAGCATTTATTGTGAGTATCCTCTGAGTATTGTGGGGTGTTTTTATTTTTTTATTTTTTTGTCTTTGAAGAGGTCTCCTGCTCATCATATATTGGATAAGTGAACAGGACTTTAGTTTTCAGCACTTGGGACCATACAGATCAAATCATAAAAGTATTTATTTAAAGCTTTTAATTAAAAAAAAATATATATATGGATGGCCACTGTCCCATTTCATTCATTAAAATAAAGACAGAAGGCTCAATTCACAAAGCTTTAATACAAGTATACGAATCTTTATCTTAGCCCTGTGACAGTTATTTTCACATTTCATTGGATTCAACAAAAAATAACTGTCACTTTTTTTTTTTTGGAAAAAAAGTAGCCCTATTCTGGTGTGTCAGCTTTGAAAATTGAGCCTTATAAAAAAAAAGTCTGAATCTTATCAAAATGTGATTGATTGAGAGAGTTTATACAACTCCAGGATATGTGCAGGACAATGTTGCGATCAATGCGTTTTCTGGACAATGATCTGTCCATCTGTCTTTTCTGGACCATGCCCCAGTTGAAGTCCTTTGGGACGAAACGCGTCGGGCTTGGCTTTCTGCTCCCCACATTGCTCTGAATTTTATTCTGTGATCACAGTTTTTACTCCTATTGTTGTATGCCGGTTTTTAGAAATTAAAAAAAAACTATTTTTCGACCTACACCATATGGAAGCATTTATTTCTTTACATAACCATGTGGATGAGAGTTCCCTTGCGGTCCAGCCGGTCTTTCCACACCTTCCTTCCATTTGAGGTTCGGTTGGGTGGTTACCCACAACAGCCCTGGAGTCGTGCTTGGAGGCCCTGGTTCCCTTGGAGTTCCGTCGATCCACCGATTTCGGCACCCTTGCCTTTATGACTCGTTGTCGCTGACACTGGAGTCCACCTGTTCTGGTAAGAGTAGATATACTTCCCTTTTTGGTTGAAGATGTACCACCCTTGATGCTTCCCATGCCGGACAGTGCCAGCTTATTCCATCTTTGATTTATCATCATTTGGTGGTTGACCTTCTTAAGACTTTCACACCCATTGGACTTTTTCTACATTTCCATTTGTGTCATTTTTGTATATTTGACCTTTGCACTATTTCACTTATATATCGATATATGTGTTTACTTGTTAGCGCTACATCATTATCCACCATTCACGTTTTCTGGACAATGTCCGCTTCTTCAGGACCAAATATAATCAGCAATTTCCATAAGAGTTGACTTTTATACAAATCTTTTATGGATCACAGGAAATATAATCGGTATACTGTATATGTTATGTCACAAGCATGTAATAAGCAAGTACATATTTATATACAGAACACACAAAAAACAATGCCCCAAAAATAAGGATGACATTAATTTTTTTTTAATTTTTTTTAAAGAATTCAATTTGTTACTACAAAACCATAAAAAAACTATATGCAATATTTGTATCAAAATATCTCTATCCCTGTTAATAGAATATTATAAAAGAACAACTAAAGCAATCTTATGGGACACCCATTGAACAGATGTAGAGATGTCATTAAATGACTCTACAGTTCCACTGTTATTGGTGAAGTAATATTGATGGTAAATTCTTTGTGTAGATGTATTAAATAGTCCACATCGGAATGAATATTGTGATTTCTCTAGCTGGTTTAGAAATGCCTGATGGGGCTGTTACTCATAACAGAAGGCTACCGAAAGTTTACGGAGATAACACCATTGACAAGACGTTGCTCTCAATGGTGTCATCTCCATAAACATTCTGTAGCCTTCTGTGGATGTCAGACTGCCTGTATCCCTCCTTCATCAAGAACTCAAAGACGGCACGTTGCTTCTGCTAGGAATCCATTTTTTTACCTGCAATGAAAAAGAAGAAGAGTTACTATAGAGCAGTGGTCTCCAAACTGCGGTCCGGGGGCCAGATGCAGCCGTTTGCTTGCCTTTATCCGGCCCTTGTGGCCACTGATACAAGACACTATTCCCCCCCAATGACACCAAAAATGGGACAAAATTCGTGCTACTGACATCAGCAACAGGCACTCTTCCCCACGCTGACACCAACAATGGGGCACTATTCCACAAACTTAATCCAAACAGGTCCTTACAGGTCCTTACACTTAAATAAACGAACCATCACGTTCTTTCCTGAAGAAGCCATATGGCGAAACATGTAGAAAAAATATGGATGTGACTACAGCAGGGGCGGACTGAACATTCGGGCACTCAGGCACTGCCCGAGGGCCCCTTGCCCTAAGGGGCCCCATCAGGGTTGCCAGCCTCAATAAAACCAGGGACAGTATGTAAAAATCTGTGTTGTTTTTTTTTAAATCCCAAGATTATAGCTGCCCCGCCTCTCCAGTACCTTTTCAGTGTGTGTATGTGTATTCTGTGTGTGTATACTGTGTGTGTATATTGTGTGTGTATACTGTATGTGTGTGTGTGTATACTGTGTGGCCCCATAATCTCCTATTGCCTGGGGGCCCTATAATCTCCTATTGCCCCGGGGCCCCATAATCTTCTCCTATTGCCCGGGGGCCCCATAATCTCCTATTGCCCGGGGGCCCCATGAGTTGTCAGTCCACAATTGTCATTAATAGGATGCTTTGAATACATCTTTGGCTATATTGTACTGTTTTTATGACATTGTTAATTTAATAAAAGTTGTATATATTCTCTTATATATTGTTGTTTCAATATTTTGTCGTTATGCACCTTTAAAGTCCCACATCTCCCAAATGTTTCCACTTTTGTGTACATGGTGTGTGCTTGCTGTATGATGTGACGCAGCTGCTTTTACATAGACAACGTTGTCTTATTTTAACATTTAGTCTAGGTGTTGGTAGTGGGTACCCAGTTTTTGTAATAAATAAACAATTTTCCTTAGTTAAGCTGCTTGGTCCGCCCCGTGACTTCTTTTTAAGGAGGTCTCTTTCCCTCTTATCCCCTTTTTTCTCATATGATTGTTTTTCAGTCTCGGAGACCGCACCATATTTGGTGAGTCAGGCAACCGGGAACGCTGCACCTGCCGCGCACATACATTTGGTGGTGCAGCGTCTATATTATAGTGAGTTGATGGTTCCCCCCTCCTTTTTTCTTCTGCACCATAGGGTATGTACCTGGGTAGAAAACCGATTACAAGGACGAGTTCAAAGAGTGGTGATAAATAGTGAGCACTCACAATGGTCTGGTGTGGTAAGTGGGGTTCTCCAAGGATCTGACCTAGGACCAATTCCATTTAATTTATTCATAAATGATATAGAGGTTGGTATAAATAGCTCAATCTCAGTGTTGATACAAAGCTAAGCAGGGCAAGAACATCACGGCATCCTGACGAAACCTTACAGGAGGACCCAGACCCAGTGGCGGCTGGTGCTCCATTGGTGGGGGGGGGCGGCAGACAGACCTGACCACAGACCGCCCTCCCGGTTGCCGGCTTGAGAGGCCCCCGTCAGGGGGCAGACACACACGGGGAAGGTGTGAGGAGCGGAGCATAGACAAAGGAGCAGAGCGAGCTCCTCACTGTACATTGTGCGCCTCCGAGGAGCTTGCTCTCCTCCTTTGTCTATGGACGGGATGAACAATGCAGGCTAGGATGACAATCTCTGGATGACACTGCTTTACCTGCAGGCTCTGGTCTCTCCTCCTTCTCCCATTCAGCTCCTCATCCGGGTGCTGTGCTGGGCTTGCTCTCCCCCCGTGTTCGAATCCAATGCCGGCGATGGCTTCCCCCATCTGTCTCCTCTGTGTCCCGGGCCTCCGTGTCCCCACTTGGTTTTCTCCTCCCAGCCAATCGGGTCTTTGGACTCCCAGCCAATGGGGTCTTAGGAGCCGCTTCCTGATTGGCCTGGAGGAGAAACAGGAAGACCTTAGCGAATATTAACTTGCAAATGTCACAAAACAGGGTAGGCTACTGTGCCCCGTGCCCATGCTTTTTTTTTAAAGACAATTAGAGCCTCAGGCTCTAATCATGTGCTTCTAAAAAAAAAAAAAAACAACAACATTGGAATCCATGTGTTTGGCGCCCCGCATGTAGATTAGGAGGCCGGACGCATGGATGGGGGGGGGTGTTCTCCCGTGCGCCCCCTATGGACGGGCCGCCACTGGGAGAGCCTCAATAAAATAATGGATTGGGCAACTACATGGCAAATGAGGTTCAATGTTGAAAAATGTGAGGTAATGCATTGGGGGGCTTAAAATAAGAACACAAATTACTCACTAGGAGGAAAACCTCGGGGGTGGGGGGGAATCGACGATGGAAAAGATTTGGGGGTCCTAGTAGATGACAGGCTCAGCAAAGGCATGCAATGCTGCGTTGCTGCAAGCAAAGCCAGCAGAATATTGACATGCATAAAAAAAGGGGATTTACTCCAAAGATAAAACGATAATTCTCCCGCTCTACAAGACTCTGGTCTGGCCGCACCTGGAGTATGCCGTCCAGTTCTGGTCACCAGTCCTCAGGAAGGATGTGCTGGAACTGGAGAGAGTCCAGAGAAGGGCAACAAAACTAATAAAAGGACTGCAGGACCTCAGTTATGAGGAACGATTACAAGCATTAAATGTATTCTCTCTGGATAAGAGACACTTAAAGCAGAAGTAAACCCATCCATAAAACAGCTACCTTTCCGGCACGTGCCGGAAATGTAACACTCCCATTGGTTGGGCTCTCAACCAAACTGTCAAACCATCCAATGGCCGGTGTCATAACTGATCACATGTGCAGCATCATGGCAGTTCTAGACTAAACAGAGGCCAAGATGGCGGCTTCCTTGGCTGAAAACGATAGGAGGGTTTACTTCCACTTTAAAAAGAGATATGATAGCGATATACAAATACCTCAATGGTGATTCTAGCATAGGGAAAAATGTTTCAGTTGCAGGGAGTTTTAAAAGACACCCGGACATTTATTACAACTGGAAGAGAAGCGGTTTACCCTAAAAATGCGTAGAGGGTTCTTTACCGTCAGAGCAGTAAGGATGTGGGGCTCCCTTCCACAAGCAGTGGTGTCAGCAGTGTCGATAGTTTCCAAAAAACTGTTAGATGGGCATCTTAATGATCACAACATACAGGGATATGATTATTATTGACATAAACTTACGCACACACCCACACAGTTAGTGTCAGATTGTCCGCCGCACTATTACAGTCCAACTATAAGTCGCTGATCGCCGCCTTTAGTAGCATAAACAAAACAAAACAAAATTACAGTATATATCCTATAGTTTGTAGACGCTATAACTTTCACGCAAACCAATCAATATACGCTTATTGCGATTTTTTTTTTTTTTTTACCAAAGACATGCAGCAGAATACATTTTGGCCTAAATTTATGAAGAAATTAGATTTTTTACTTTTTTTTATGGGATATGTTTTATAGAGGAAAGTAAACTTTTTTTTTTTTTTTTGTGAAGGTGTGTTTTATCATGTTTTTTTTTTTTCGCACTACATGCATGAGGCAGCCCATTCATTTCAATGGGCTGCCCTCCAGGTGACAAATATGCCAAAGCAGCTCAGGCAGCTTTTTGGGTGTTGAATTTTGACGCATTTACCACACATTTTGATGCATGCAGAAATGCACAACTGCTTGCCATGTTTTGGGTGTCATTGACAATGGCATGGCAAGTGCGACACAACTCGAGAAAGTGCTTTTGCAAAACTCCCAGGTTTGAATGCAGCTGCAGGATAAGCTTCTCTACAGAGATGATTTTTTTTTTTTTTTTTAGGGATCGCCTAAAGGAGGACAGAGTACAGATAGTTAGTGATGGGGGGAGATAGTAAGACAGATTGGGGTAAGGAGTTCCAGAGGATGGGACAAGTACTTTAAAGCAACATTAAACCCAAAACCAAAAATGTGATATATTGCAGTTTCCCAATCATTCGTTTTGGTGACAGGGGCGGATCCAGGGGGGGCAACGGGGCAATCCCCCCCCCCCCCCAAGAAAATAGTGAGCAGGCTGTCGGGTGACTTAGCGGGCCGGCAGGTGACTCGGCAGGCAGGCTGCTGAGCGGGCCGGTGCCGCGGGTGAGTAAGCAGGCTGGCGGGTGAGAGAGCAGACTCCCTGACCTGACGGCTGAGGGAGCAGGCTGACGAGCGGGCAGGCTGCTGAGCGGGCCGGCACCGTGAGCAGGCTGGCGGGTGACTCGGTGGGCCGGTGGGTGAGGGAGCAGCCTGGCAGGCTGCTGAGCGGGCGGGCGAGCAGAGAGATGGCCACTGGCAAGCGACAATCCACATCTAGTGGCAGGCGATGGTGGCAAGGGACAAGCTGCATCTGGTGGCAGACGACGGTGGCAAGTGACAAGCCGCATCTGGTGGCAGATGACGGTGGCAAGTGACAAGCCGCATCTGGTGGCAGGCGACAGTGGCAAGTGACATGCTGCATCTGAAGACAGGCGACGGTGGCAAATGACACGCTGCATCTGGTGGCAGACGATGTGGCAAGTGACAAGCCGCACCTGGTGGCAGATGACGATGACAAGTGACATGCTGCATCTGGTGGCAGACGACGGTGGCAAGTGACATGCTACTACATCTGGTGGCAGGCAACAGTGGCAAGTGACACGCTGCATCTGAAGACAGGCGACAGTGGCAAGTGACATGCTGCATCTGATGACAGGCGACATGGCAAGCGACAAGCCGCGTCTGGTGGCAGGCTATATAAATATGAAATATGCAGATATAAATGTATAAATATAATATAAATAAATAAAAATATGACTATATAAATATAACTATATGAATATGAACAATATAAATATATAAATAAATAGATAAAATATGACTACAGTGTATATAAATATGACTATATAAATATGAACTATATGAATCTAAATATATAACTATAATATAAATAAATAAAAATATGACAATATAAATATGACTATATGAATATGACTATATAAATATAAATATATACTTAATATAAATAAATAAATGTAAATGTGACTATATGAATATGAACTATATAAATATAATTATATAATATAAATAAATATAAATATGACTAAATGAATATGAACTATATAAATATAATATAAATAAATAAATAAAAAGATGACTATATAAATATGACTATATGAATATGAAATACATGTAAATATCTGAAATTTGGTGGACATTTGCCGGGGGGTGGGGGAGTGGGGGTGGGGGGTGACCCGAACAATGACCATTAAAAACCCGGCTGAAACTTTTCCAGGCTCGTAACTTCATTCACCGTTGACTCTACTTAAGTCATTTTTTCTCCTCTCTCCCCTTTTAGAAGTGCGCGTGTAATTCCTACATACATGAGTCCCAAAAGTCCAATTCCGCGCTCGCAGCCTTCGCCTCCTATAAACATTACTAGAAATATGTCACCATCCGTACCGAGGCATTAGCGCCTTTTTTTTCTTTTTTCTGCTGTGTCGCTTTTTTTTTTGTTGCTGTGGATTAAATTCGCCCTAATACTTTTATATAAAAGATTCTCCCCCGTTCCAGATTGCTTCTGCCAAGAAATATTTTTATATCAGAGAGAGAAAAAAAAATTCCTTTCTAGAATCTCAGCCTGTCGTCGTTTCCAGTCCAGATGGTTGCAGCATTTGATACTTTGTACCGGCTGGAAGTTTTCATTTCCCTTTTTTTTTTGTAAGAGGTGAGGCAGCAGCACCCTCTAGCACTGAATTTTGGCGTTCAGTAAAAGAACAGACGACGGGCGACATAAACTTCCAAAAATGATCCACCTCTGCGGCAGCCTTGGATCACCGGCTCCGGCTCCAGTTGACTTGTTTCCTCTTTCTCTCTCTTTTTTTTTTTTTTTTTTGTTAATTTTGTTTCCTAATTTAATCGCGGGCCCAACTGGCACTCTCACCCAGCGAAACGAGGATCCTGGGGGAGAAAAAATTTTGGTCCGGCAGAAGCTAATTAGTAACTAGCAGCAGCCAGGCATCTCGAGGAGGAAGCGCAGCTGCGCCACCAAAAACAGGACTTGCTGAGTCGCAAAAATTTGCGACACCACCTGAGGTGCCCATAGGCTGGCACCTGCCACTTGGATGCGTCCAAAGCCCCGCGCCTCCTCCTGGTATAAAAGAGAGATCATTTTTCAAGTATTAAAGCTGATCTTTACTGCATCTGAGCACCACAAACCATAAACAATTAATTTTTAATATTCAAAGCAAACTCTCCCATTTATCCATCCATGTCACCATAAATCTGTCTCAATGCCTTATTTGGTGGAGAAATGACTTTGAAAAACACCCCCCTAGAATTTATGGCCGTGGCCATCTTGAGTAAGGGCAAATGATTCATGTAGCCAGGGCTGCTGATAAGGCATTACAGCCAGCCCTCCTGTATTGGGCAGCGGCCGCCCTTTTGAACTGATGGGGCCCGGGCTGCTGAGCAGGAGGGCCAGCTGTACCTTTTTATGCCGACACCGATCCTCTTCTACCTCCTCCTGCAGCACTGCCAGCTTCTGCTCTTCTTTCTCTCTCTGCTGCACTGCAGGGGGTTTGGTTCTAACACATGCACCCCCTTTCATCTGCTGTCTGGGCCCCCCTGTGTGCCCCCCCCCCACACACACACACACACCCGAAATGCTCCTGGCTTCCCTTCTCTCCTGCCATTGCTCATCCATGTCTTTATGGACCTTGCTTTGTGCACTGGTGCGCAGTCATGTTGGAACAGGAAGGGGCCGTCCCCAAACTGTTCCCACAAAGTTGGGAGCATGAAATTGTCCAAAATGTCTTGGTATGCTGACGCCTTAAGAGTTCCCTTCATTGGAACTAAGGAGCCAAGCCCAACCCCTGAAAAACAACCCCCCACACCATAATCCCCAAATGATTTGGACCAGTGCACAAAGCTATGGGGTTGAGGTCAGGACTCTGTGCAGGCCAGTCACGTTCCTCCACCCCAAACTCGCTCATCCATGTCTTTATGGACCTTGCTTTGTGCACTGGTGTGCAGTCATGTTGGAACAGGAAGGGGCCATCCCCAAACTGTTCCCACACTGTTCCCACGTGAAATTGTCCAAAATGTCTTGGTATGCTGACGCCTTAAGAGTTCCCTTCATTGGAACTAAGGAGCCAAGCCCAACCCCTGAAAAACAACCCCCCACCATAATCCCCCCTCCACTAAATGATTTGGACCAGTGCACAAAGCAAGGTCCATAAAGACACGGATGAGCGAGTTTCGGATGAAGGAACTTGACTGTCCTGCACAGAGCCCTGACCTCAACCCGATAGAACACCTTTGGGATGAATTAGAGCGGAGACTTTTGGTGGAGGGGGGCATTATGGTGTGGGGTTTGTTTTTCAGGGGTTGGGCTTGGCCCCCTAGTTCCAGTGAAGGGAACACTTAAGGCGTCAGCATACCAAGACATTTTGGACAATTTTATGCTCCCAACTTTGTGGGAACAGTTTGGGGACGGCCCCTTTCTGTTCCAACATGACTGCGCACCAGTGCACAAAGCAAGGTCCTTAAAGATATGAATGAGTGGTGTTTTGAATACTTTGAAGTGCAGAGGAGGGGTTTGGGGTCTTTTAGACCACAGATCCCTCCATAAAGAGTACCTTTCATTGCCTATTACTGTCACAAGGGAGGTTTACCTCCCTTGTGACAGCAATAAAAGTGATCAGAATTTTTTTTTAAAGGAACAAGGTAAAAATAATAAAAAAGCAATAAATAAATAAGAAATTTTTTTTTTTTTCAAAGCGCCCCTGTCCCTGCGTGCTCGTGCACCAAAGAAATTGCGTACGTAAGCCGCGCTTGCAAATGTAAACAGTGTTCAAATCACACCTGTGAGGTATCGCCATGATCGTTAGAGTGAGAGCAATAATTCTAGCAAAAGACCTCCCCTGTAACTCTAAACTGGTAACCGTTAAGCATTTTTAAACGTCGCCTATTTTAAGTACCATAGTTTACTGCCATTTCACCAGTGCAAGCAATCGGCGTAACATCATCTTTCACACTATGGGGGAAAAAATGGGCTAACTTTACTGTTTAGTTTTCTTTTAATTCAGTGAAGTGTATGTTTTCCAAAAAATTGAGTTTGAAAGACCGCTGCGCAAATAACCTTTGACATAAAATATTGCAATGACCGCCATGTTTTTCTCGAGGGTGTTTGCTAAAAAATTATATATAATGTTTGGGGGTTCGAAGTCATTTTCTAGCAAATAATACTTATTTTAACACAGTGGTGTAGTGGTTAGCGCTTTCACGCGCTAAGGGTCGCTGGTTCGAATCCCGACCATGACACCATCTGACAAGATAGTTACCACCGCTCAAGGCTTTTCGGGTTCAAATCACCCTTCCTCCACTGTGTGACACGACACCATCTGCCTGGAGTTTGCATGTTCTCCCTGTGCCTGCGTGGGTTTCCTCCGGGTACGCCGGTTTCTTCCCACACCCTAAAGACATGCTGGTCAGTTAATCAGATCCTGTCTAAATTGGACCTAGTATGTATGAATGTGAGTTAGGGACCTTAGATTATAAGCTCCTTGAGGGTAGGGACTGATGTGAATGTGCAATGTATATGTAAAGCGCTGTGTAAATTGATGGCGCTATATAAGTACCTAAAAGAAATAAATAAACAACAAGTGTCAGAAATAGGCTTAGTCTCGAAGTGGTTAACAGTCTAAACAAGTGCCAGATCCACTTACTATGTGATGCACAGGCCTCATAAAGTGAACAGAAGACTTCCTTTAGGCTGGGTTCACACCATCGCCGCATGCGGCTCCCGGCAGGGGTCCGGTGCGTTCTGGTTAACCGTTTCAGGTCCGATTTCAGCTTGAATTTTTGGCTGAGGTCTGGCCTGAAACAAACCAAAAGACGCACAGGGCTCCTGTGCAAATTTGCGCCAGAACCGCAGCGGAGATATGTGAACCGGCTCCTGCTATTGCGAATTGGGTGCGGGGACCCGGCATCCAATTCGCAATGGTGTGAACCCAGCCTAACTTTCTCTAGTATAGGAGCCAAATCCTCCCAGGGACTGCAGCTCACAGTGGGAGGGCTTCAGCAGCAGAGGCCGCTCTGTCAATCCAGAAAGCAGTAGGCGGGACTAGGTGTGGCTACTGACCGACAAGCTACAGGCTTGTGAATCAGCAGTGACAATGCTTATAGCCACACCCCCTGCAACATCTTCTCCTCCCACTGTAGTGCAACCAGGCACAGCCTACAGGAGAGTGGCAACTCTGCTCTGGATTCAGGAACAATGCAGCATTGTTGCCACAGCGTCACAGGAAGCTGCATTAGGTGGACTTCACTGGCAGGATCAACAGATATTTGTGAAATTAAGAGAAAACTTCTAAGCGGAGATGCTTTTCTAATGAAGTGCTGCAGAATAAACATGTTTTTTAATGGGGGGGGGGGCTAGTTCTACTTGAAAGGTTATATGCTATTTTGGATCAGATTTAAATCTACTTTTATATAAAACAATGAACTGCGGTAATTACGTAAAGTGAAGGTTAAAAGTGAGCCTAGCAAGTTTCCTGTATGTACAGATTAAATGGAAGTTTTAACATCTGATCATTTGTTAGAGTGGCCATAATACAAATGTGCATGCGTACCGACTTCCCACAAAATCTTCTTCTTCCTAAATAAACTTTCACTCGTGGTAATTTATCAGATTAATTACTACATTGCGTGTGTTGTCTCTCTAAGGAAATCCTTTCCATTCTCTGTTATAACATGCCGCTATCAATTATTTCTCACTATCCGTACCCAAATCTGTCACCGCATTTCCTCCGGTTGCAGGTGCGCGAAGAAAAATCTGCCATCGAATACACTTTTTTTTTTTTGGCACCGCGGCCAAAACCAGAAATGTTTTAGAGGCAAATCACAGCCAGGGTTTGACTGTGGGACGGCTCGATGCAATATCTAAAGTAACCGAATTTATGTTAGGTGTAATTTACAAATGAACCTTGAAACATACAGAGAGCCAACGGAGGGAGAATTGGCAAATTTGTGTAGAAAATAAGATCAAGGGTGGGGCGCTAGTGAGCAGTGGAGGGAAATGGACCCACATTCACCTCGTTCCTTGTCAACCAGGCATATCAGACGGTTGAAAGGCAACTCAGAGACTTTACTCTCCTTTCCAAACCCCAACACTGCTGTTTTCCAACACCCTCCACCACACTATGGGTGATAAACCACTGGTTGTATGTACCCCAGCTCCCAGAACCAAGGTTCTGCTTGGGGCATGGTCTACACTCTCAATATTTTTGCAGGAGCCTTGAGTACCATGCCCCCACCACCTGCCTGCCTCCTCTGCCTAAAATTGCCTTGTAGGCAGGTGCAGGTATTTATCTTTCCTGTGGGTGGCACAATGCCGATGCTACAAGGAAAGAGGGGTCTGTTACAGGAAATGTCCCTTTGAAGACTCAGTTAGCTTTCTGAAGGGAAGGCAGGTATCTGATTTGATGCTGAGGTCCCACGAGGCTTGAGGTGGCCATCTTAATAAGGGAGCCTTTACATAGGGAATCACACATCATTTGGGCATGTTTCTTAGTGAGTGGCTGGTTATTGAGAGCAACCCACTGGTTTAGGGATAGTGTTTAGCGCAGGGACAGGTTCCTGGTGAATAGGGACAATGTAAGGGACGCTGTGTGGTACCGGAGAACCTCTCTTGGAACCTGTCTAGTGCGTCGGTGCTTTCCGGTTCTACAGTATACCAACGACCCATCCACCAGAAGCCATCCTCTGGTAATGGTACAGTGTAAAACCATATTCAGAGCTCTTTTGGACTGTCTTGTTATACAGCGTGCCAATTAATCAACCACCATGACTGTTCTGTCTTGATTAACTAAAACTCTAAAGTCTCCACTTTGCTGAGGCCTGTGGGTATGTGCATTCCTTACCAAGCAGGTACCTTATTAAGGCTCCACCTACACCCCTCACCACAAGATGCAGCACTCCTGGATACATTTAAAATCTATGCTGCAGAAAGAACGTGAAACATCCACCAATAAACTCACCACTTATCTTACGGGGAAGATTAGGGAGATGGGCAATCACACCTACAACTTAAAGCAGCATGGGTGATGCCATCATGGTCATTGACAGCCAAGAACAAGACCCGGAAATAAACTTGTCCGGGTTCTTCTGTGACTCAAAGATTGCTAAAACCTAAAAGGAAGGGGCAATCTGAGTCTAAGCAGCCTTCCAGAGATCGTTATTGATTTGAATGATACCACCACTGCTTTGTTCTAGGAACTAGCCCCCATCCATTACAATAGAACAGTTGTAATTCTATCAGATCCACAAGGCTTTATGTCTCAGAGAACCAGAGGGCCCTCCGTGTGATATCATTACATTTACATTCTGTCACACAAAAGAACCATTAATCTACGGTTCCAATGACAAATCACATCTATAATTTCAGGGTTTCCTAGTACTAACTGTTTGCAGATTTGTAACAAACAACAATTCAGAAGCGCCCTTCGACACAACACCTCCCCCATACCAGTTTGAAAAAAAAAAAAAAGGTTTTCCTCTGATATTGGTTTTCGCTTACAAGGGCCAGACCCACTCAGTCACCACATCAGAAGAAGCCAAAGACAATTCTCTACAACTACTTCCCCACACCAAACCCAAAGAAGCCAAGCCAGGTCACCCTCTCCAAGACCCCAACCTCAACGGCTGAAACCACTGTGGGGAAAATCCTGAAACTACAAGCATCCTCTACACCACCTCCATCAACAAACATGGGTTCATTAAGCTAAGATCACTGTTGATTGACAGTATGGGTAAGCTCAATTCAGCTAATCGTACCCTTTAACTGCAGATTCCTATAAAAACACAGGAACCCATCAGTCTAAGACTAATGTTGCCTTCTGTTTTGAATGCTGTTTAGTTGTTTCCCATTTTAAGGAGACACTGGCCTCTGAACAACCTTGCAACCTGACTTCCATGTGCAGCCATTATGGTTTCCACATCTCTTCAGTGTTCTACCAAGGTCTAAGCTCATGCTACCCTTAACTTCTCTTACCATGTTGGCTCATTCTGCTTTGAAAGCTACTCATAGTCGTATTAAGGTCTAAGCTCATGCTACCCTTCACTTCTCTTACAATGTTGGCCCATTCTTCTTTGAAAGCTACTCAGTCGTATTTCTGTTAACCCTTACATACAGTATGTGCAACTCAACTAACTGGGTCCAATAATGCCCCTACCTACTGACATGTGTCTATTTTACTCATTGCTTATTAAAAGCAAAAGAAGGGATTGGGCTCTCCTGCAACCTTCCTACAACCTTCCTACAATAAGCCTGTGACATGCAAATTTTACGAAATCCAAAACAACGATATGCCTGGTTGGTGGCACCTCACGGAATTCTTCATCTCTGTGCATGACCAATCCTGTTAGGGATCACACTTCTTATGGACTTCTTGATACTCTTTTCTTTCCCATTCTCTCTACTACTTTCCCCCCATTATCTGTGTTTTTTCCAAAAGAAAATCCCTTTGCCTATCTGGGCACATAAAAGGTCTAGAATGTACTCTACACATTTATACACAAAAACTTCATGCAGGCCTCGGTGTTCCCACTGCTATACAGCCATGCAAAAAACAAATCTTTTGTTGCACACTAAACACCCCTCTCTGGGTTTTTCTGGAGGACCTGAATTGTGTTAGATTGCCAATAGATGCTTTACTCTGACTTCCACATATTGCTTAATCACCCTCTTTAAGCCCTTTAATGCCTCACAGCCTTGAAATCTGGGATTTGGTGTAGTTCCCAAGCAAACAAAAATGGCTTTTATTGCCTCTACTACCGATCTAAAATAGCCCTCTTTTTCCCACCAGGTCTAGACAACCCCAGAACCTTTACATGTTGGACTTCCATTGTCTTTCCCACATCCATCATTTTCTCACTTACATAGTTGGTAAGGTTGAATAAAAAATCCAGTCCATCTAGTTCTACTTCCAATCTTGACCAGAACTGCAGGGACATCATGAAGTTCCTCAGGCAGAATATAATAGATATCTTCAGAATAAACAATGGATGACTTTCTTAATAATGAATAAAGAATACCCTTTTAGCAAATCTGTCTATAAACATTTCTGCCTCTGCAGTCTTAGTATTTCTAGACTAATATATATTTAGCATTTAGTATTTCACTCTGAATACATGCTTATCCCGTACTCCTTTCACATACCACAAAATGGGAACAAGACCAATCCTATAACAAATGAGGATTGGAAAAAAAGATTTGGTCCAAAGCAGCTAAATTATCCTTCAATACAATGATAATGAAATCAAATGATAATGAAATCTTACTGAGGTTGTGCTGGGTCCCAGCACAAATTGTGAAAGCCAACCCATAGAGTAATGGATATTTTAAAGGCTGTGGTCATAAAAGGGTGATGTCCCACAAACCTGGTGGTCCTGTCCAAAACTGGTTCCATTTTTATCAAGAATCTTCACTCTAATACAAATGCTTTTCTGCACCACTATCCCTAAAGGCCCCTAACTAGTTCTTCTCCACCTCATAATACTGGGCTTGACCTCAACCCAACAAAAGTTGGCCACTTTCCTGTTTCTGGCTGCCAAACGAACTGTGGCCAAGGCTTGGAAAAAGAACAGAGTAAACTTAAAGGAAGTAAAAGAGTACATGAACACATTCCTAATTATTGAGAAATTAATAAGCGTAGTCAATGTCCCCCAATCTAAATTTCTCAAAATCTGGGAACCTTGGCAACATTATGCACTTCCCACTCGAAATTCATCCAGCTTTAGCTACTTGTGAAAACAATCTGTCATCCCACTCCTTAAGCCCCTGGGGGCAAATCCTTTCCAACAACATATTGTCTCCCTTCTCTGCCTTTCCTGGAACCCACTCATTCTTTCATCCCCCCCGCCCCATCTTTCATCTATACTTTCCATTTCATGTTCTTTTTTCAACATGTGTGGAAGACCCCCAATGGCCAAGAAACCATGCAATGCCTCCTTCTTCTATGTCAAATCGTAATACTGTCACCTTGGCATTTTTTAATGAGCCATGCTGTAAGCTTTCTGATGACAAATTGCCCCTGCGTGGGCATTTCAGTTGATATACCCTTTCCTGGAAAATTAATAAAAATCTATGGAAACATAAATCAGATCAACAGCATAAAGCAGCCTTTCTCAACCAGGGATCCATGGAACCCTAGAGTCCCTCCAGGGATTTCTAGGGGTTCCTTGGGTAATGAGCAACTTCTTCTTCTCAGATGAGTAACTGCTATAATCAACAAGCTTTTTGGCTATCTGTAAGGGGAGGAATCTTTCCAATGACCACAAATGTAGGGAGCATTCTTCTAATTGACCATCATACTAATGTACTGCGAACTTTTGATATAGTAATTATAAGCAGGGGTTCCTGAGACTGGAAAGTTATTTCAAGGGTTTCTCTGTGTTAAAAAGGGAAAGGCTGGCATAAACTGTGAAGATCACATTAAATATTATTTTCAGTTAAACTTTACAAAGATTCATAACTTGTACTCATTTGAAATAGATGAAACGTTCCCTTTAAAGCGGTAGTAAACATCACTTGGACACTTGTACCTACAGATAAGCTTTTATTAAAGCTTACCTGTGGGTACAATTAATATCTCCTAAATGTGCCCCATTTAGGATATATTCACTGTCTCTGAAGCTGGTGACATCACTGGTGCATGCACTATGAAGGGACACATACTCACGCCGTCCCTTAAGAACTCCGTGGTGCGGTCGTGACAGCTAAGGAATGCTGTTTAAAATGTGTGTGTCACGTACCTGGTAGGAAGAGCATGGTATGCAGAGGAAGGCTTCTCTTACTCCTCTGACTCGGGGCTCCTGGTAGAGCAAACAGGTGGCGCAGGAGTGCAGAGTCACACGAGGGCCGGTAGTCGTGCTAGCTGCTGGGATTCCGGCAGGGCCGGACAGGCCTACCGGGACACCCGGGAATTTTCCCGGTAGGCCGCCTGCCCTGGGGCCGCTTTGAGCGGCGACTGCTGCGCTCCCCTCCCTCTGTCCTCCGGCGCTCGTATGTCACGGAGCTGGGTCTGTGTGTGCAAAGTCCTGCCCCTGTAGACAAGCCGGTCTAGCTAGGGGGGGCGGGACCTTGCACACAGACCCAGCTCCGTGACATACAAGCGCCGGAGGACAGAGGGAGGGGAGCACTGTGTGTTATCCAGAAAATGGTGAGGCTGACATTAGTGGGCACAGAGGCTGCAATTGGTGGGCACAGAGGCTGCAATTGGTGGACACAGAGGCTGCAATTAGTGCCTACAGAGGCTGCAATTGGTGGACACACAGAGGCTGCAATTGGTGGGCACAGAGGCTGAAATTAGTGGGCACAGAGGCTGCAATTTGTGGGCACACAGAGGCTGCAATTGGTGGGCACAGAGGCTGCAATTGGTGGGCAAACAGGGGCTGCAATTGGTGGGCACAGAAGCTGCAATTGGTGGGCACAGAGGCTGCAATTGGTGGGCACACAGAGGCTGCAATTGGTGGGAACACAGAGGCTGCAATTGGTGGGCACAGAGAGGCTGCAATTGGTGTGCACAGAGAGGCTGCAATTGGTGGGCAGAGAGGCTGCAATTGGTGGGCACACAGAGGCTGCAATTGGTGAGCACAGAGAGGCTGCAATTGGTGGGCACAGTGAGACTGCATTCACGGGCACAGAGAAGCAGCATTTGTGGGCACAGCAAAGCTGCATTGGTGGGCACAGTGAGGCTAAATTGGTGGGCACAGAGAGGCTGCATTGGTGGGCACAGTGAGGCTGCAATGATGGGCATAGAGAGGCTGCATTGATCAGCACCATGAAGCTACAATGATGGGCACAGTGAGGCTGCAATGATGGGCACAGTGAGGCTGCGTTGGTGGGCACAGTGAGGCTGCATTGATGGGCACAATGAGGCTGCAATGATGGGCACAGAGAGGCTGCAATGACGGGCACAGAGAGGCTGCATTGATCGGCACCATGAAGCTACAATGATGGGCACAGTGAGGCTCCAATGATGGGCACAGTGAGGCTGTGTTGATGGGCACCGGGAGGCTGAATTGGTGGGCACAGGGAGGGTGCATTGATGGGTACAGGGAGGCTGCATTGGTGGGCAAAGGGAGGCTGCATTGGTGGGCACAGGGAGGCTGCATTAGTGGGCACAGTGGGTATGCATTCACGGGCACAGAGAAGCTGCATTGGTGGGCACAGCGAAGCTGCATTGGTGGGCACAGTGAGGCTTCATTGGTGGGCACAGAGAGGCTGCAATGAAGTGAAGCTGCATTGGTAGGCACAGCGAAGCTGCATTGGTGGGCACAGCGAGGCTAAATTGGTGGGCACAGAGAGGCTGCATTGGTGGGCACAGTGAGGCTGCAATGATGGGCACAGAGAGGCTGCATTGATCAGCACCATGAAGCTACAATGATGGGCACAGTGAGGCTGCAATGATGGGCACAGTGAGGCTGCGTTGATGAGCACAGGGAGGCTGAATTGGTGAGCACAGGGAGACTGCATTGATGGGTACAGGGAGGCTGCATTGGTGGACAAAGGGAGGCTGCATTGGTGGGCAAAGGGAGGCTGCATTGGTGGGCACAGTGGGACTGCATTCATGGGCACCGTAAAGCTGCATTTGATGGGCACCGTGAGGCTGCAATGATGGGCACAGTGAGGCTGCAATGATGGGCACAGTGAGGCTGCATTGGTGGGCACGGGAGGCTGCATTGATGGGCACAGTCAAAGTACATTGATGGGCCCAGTGAGGCTGCATTGATGGGTACCATAAAGCTGCATTTGATGGGCACAGTGAGGCTGAAATGATGGGCACAGTGAGGCTGCATTGATGGGCACAATGAGGCTGCATTGATGGGCACCGTGAGGCTGCATTGATGGGCACAGTGAGGCTGCATTTGATGGGCACTGGTGAGGCTGCATTGATCTCTTGTATCATGTCCTCAGTCTCTAGCCATCTCTTGTATTCTGTCCTCAGTCTCTAACCATCTCTTGTATAATGTCCGCAACCTCTAACCATCTCTTGTCTTATATCATGTCTGCAGTCTCTGAGGGGGAGTCTGGAGAGGAGTTAATAGTGGGAGTGCCGCCAGGATGGGGGTCATGGGAGAAGTCAGATGTGTGTGGACTGTGGAGAAGAGACTATAGGATAAAACCAGAGCCACCAACCTGGAGCCGTCAGGCAAGTCTGAGGGGGGTCACTGATGTAAGGGGGAAGTGAATACAATAATATAAGGGGGAAATGATATAACTGATATATATATATAAGGCAGATATATATATATATATATATATATATATATATATATATATATATATATATATATATATATATATATATATATATATATATATATATATATATATATATATATATATAAAGCCCTATGTGCTTTCATAGCTGCCTTCTATGTATATATATATACATGTTCAAATGTGCTTTAAAATGCATGGTTTTCCCTTTCATGAACAAAGAAGTAATGACGTTATGATGGTTATGATGTTGGGCTGGTATAATAATGCTATGGGCTGGTATGACATTTTTTACAGGGATGGTTTTTATTCCCAGTTTTTCCGGTTGAGTGGTGAGCCAGATGACAGCGGATGCAGGAATGCTGTGGATGCAGGTCAGCGGTACCGGAGCTACATAGGCTGGAAGCAGAAGACTGGAGCAGGACTGGACAAGCCGCGTCATACACAGTGCGGTCAGATAAGGTACAGATGCGGAGACTGGAGAGTGGTCAAAGTTCAGGCCGGGGTCAAGGCATGTGGAGAGCAGCAATAGTCAAAGCAAGCCGGGTAGGTAACTGGAATCAGATGCAGATAAACAGGAAACAGGACACTCACGGAAACGCTGTAGGCAAGACAGCACTGGATCTGTGTACTGATCTGGTTTAAATAGCCCATTTGGCGCCCTCATTTGTCACAGGATGCGCATAACCGTTCATATTCTCGCTCACCTTCGTGTGCATGTGATAACGTTCGTTAGAACGCGCTAACGCAGCTTCCCCAAGACAAGTTTGGGGAACAGGAGTTAGCCTGCGGGAAACATTTCTTCCTCTGGAAAGCCTTTCCCGACAGTGTGCTTTAGGAGGTGGAAGAGGAGAGAGGGCCGCAGATAAACAGGTACAACTTACGTAGGAGGATTTGTTTCATCGCTGTGTATCACCTGGGACTAGTCACATCACTGAGTATATTAAAGGGTTTACAACTACTTTAATACAAATACAGTAGGGCATAGAGATCAAGAATCTTACATAGACAAATACACATCACCTGGTAATATCAGGCCACCCAGCCTTACATGGGAACCCTATATCAAATAATTAAAATGGTAAATATTTAATAAAAGGTACCATCCTACAGCCAAAATACCCCAGCTCAGAGAAAAATACCCAACATACACCCCAAATGGGCTTCAAAGGAGCCTAGTAGATTATTAGACACCTGGAAACTGGACCATATGACCGCATGGGATCATTGCTGGATGGTCTTTCAGCTTGTATTTCTTTTAGTTTTTTGGGGTTTTTTTGCTTTCTCTTTTTTTTTTGTGCAATGTTATTGGGGCATCCCGTAAGAGGGAAGCAAAGCGTGGTGATGATGCTGATTTAGAGAAGTAGATGAACGAGTAACTTGAAGTCTGAGCATTACACAGGTAGTTGATGTGGTTCATCCTTGATCCTAAAGCCCTGTTTGACTCCACTATTGACCCAGCTTTCATCTGACCTACCCCTGGATTACCCTTGCCTGTTTTAAGTCTGATACCTACCCATGTTACTGACCTTGGCCTAGACTCCTAACAAAGATTTTGCCTATCCACTCGTTACCTGCACATTGCCAACTTCTGCTTATCTCCTCCAACTTTAATACTGCTTGTCAACCTCCTCGCCTCTGACCTTGATCCTGCTCCATTCTGCCCGACTGTTACTGAACTCAGTTTGTGACCCGGCTCTGCTCTCTACTGGTCTGGGTGAAGTCAAGGCACCCTCATTGCTGTGCTTCTCCTCACCTGACACCAACGCTTCCAAATTCAAGTCTGCAGTTCCAGCTTACTGACACCTGTGCCCTTCCATTGCCCTAGGGGTCCCTGTCTCAACTTTCTGTGTTGCTTGGATGGGAATTACGCAAGGAGACACCCTTATCATATCGAGCTCCTCATACAAGTAAATGACAGCTTATGCCGCGTACACACGAGCGGACTTTTCGATGGACTAGGTCCAACAGTCTTTCCGACGGACTTTGCAGCGTAGGTCCGCCGGGCTTTCAAACGAACAGACTTACCTACACACGATCACACCAAAGTCCGACGGATTCGTACGTGATGACGTACACCGGACTAAAATAAGGAAGTTGATAGCCAGTAGCCAATAGCTGCCCTAGCGTCGGTTTTCGTCCGTCGGACTAGCATACAGACGAGCGGACTTTTCGACCGGACTCGAGTCCGTCAGAAAGATTTGAAACATGTTTTATTTCTAGGTCAGTCGGACTTTTGGGGAAAAAAAGTCCGCTGTAGCCCACACACGATCGAATTGTCCGACGGAGTCCGGTCCGCCGGACCAAGTCTGCCCGAAAGTCTGCTCGTGTGTACGCGGCATCACTGGCACCTGCACCCATTCATTGCCCAGACTGTCCCTGTCTCAACTTTTGGGGTTGCTCGGATGGGAATTATGCAAGGGGTTACCCTCATCATATCGAGCTCCTCATACAGGTAAATGACAGCTTACTGGCACCTGCGCCCATCCATTGCCCAGACGGTCCCTGTCTCAACTTTGGGGGGTGCTCAGATGGGAATTGTGCAAGAGGCCACCCTCATTATATCGAGCACCTCATACACAGTATCTCACAAAAGTGAAAACACCCCTCACATTTTTGTAAATCTTTCTTCTATCTTTTCATGTGACAACACTGAAGAAATGACACTTTGCTACAATGTAAAGTAGTGAGTGTGCAGCTTGTATAACAGTGTAAATTTTCTGTCCTCTCAAAATAACTCAACACACAGCCATTAATGTCTAAACCGCTGGCAACAAAAGTGAGTACACCCCTAAGTGAAAATGTCCAAATTGGGCCCAATTAGCCACTTTCCCTCCCTGGTGTCATGTGACTCGTTAGTGTTACAAGGTCGCATTTATAAATGGGGAGCAGGTGTGTTAAATTTGGTGTTATCGCTCTCACTCTCTCATAGTGGTCACTGGAAGTTCAATATGGCACCTCATGGCAAAGAACTTTCTGAGGATCTGAAAAAAAGAATTGTTGCTCTACATAAAGATGGCCTAGGCTATAAGAAGATTGCCAAGACCCTGAAACTGAGCTGCAGAACGGTGGCCAAGACCATACAGCGGTTTAACAGGACAGGTTCCACTCAGAACAGACCTCGCCATGGTCCACCAAAGAAGTTGAGTGCATGTGCTCAGTGTCATATCCAGAGGTTGTCTTTGGGAAATAGACATATGAGTGCTGCCAGCATTGCTGCAGAGGTTGAAGGGGTGGGGGGACAGCCTGTCAGTGCTCAGATCATACAACGCACACTGCATCAAATTGGTCTGCATGGCTGTCATTCCAGAAGGAGGCCTCTTCTAAAGATGATGTATAAGAAAGCCAGCAAACAGTGTGCTGAAGACAAGCAGACTAAGGACATGGATTACTGTAACTGGAATGTCCTGTGGTCTGATGAGACCAAAATAAACTTATTTGGTTCAGATGGTGACAAGCGTGTGTGGCGGCAACCAGGAGAGGAGTACAAAGACAAGTGTGTCTTGTCTACAGTCAAGCATGGTGGTGGGAGTGTCATGGTCTGGGGCTGCATGAATGCTGCCGGCACTGGGGAGTTACAGTTCATTGAGGGAACCATGAATGCCAACATGTACTGTGACATACTGAAGCAGAGCATGATCCCCTCCCTTCGGAGACTGGGCCGCAGGGCAGTATTCCAACATGATAACAACCCCAAACACACCTCCAAGATGACCACTGCCTTGCTAAAGAAGCTGAGGGTAAAGGTGATGGATTGGCCAAACATGTCTCCAGACCTAAACCCTATTGAGCATCTGTGGGGCATCCTCAGATGGAGGAGCACAAGGTCTCTAACATCCACCAGCTCCGTGATGTCGTCATGGAGGAGGGGAAGAGGACTCCAGTGGCAACCTGTGAAGCTCTGGTGACCTCCATGCCCAAGAGGGTTAAAACAGTGCTGGAAAATAATGGTGGCCACACAAAATATTGACACTTTGAGCCTAATGTGAACATTTTCACTTAGGGGTGTACTCACTTTTGTCGCCAGCGGTTTAGACATTAATGGATGTGTGTTGAGTTATTTTGAGGGGACAGCAAATTTACACTGTTATACAAGCTGTACACTCACTACTTTACATTGTAGCAAAGTGTCATTTCTTCATTGTTGTCACATGAAAAGATATAATAAAATATTTACAAAAATGTGAGGGGTGTACTCACTTTTGTGAGATATTGCAGGTAGATGACATCTTACTGGCACCTGTACCTGGCGGTCCCTGTCTCAACCTTTGGGGTGCTTGGATGGCAATTGTGAAAGAAGCCACCCTCATCATATCGAACTCATCATATAGGTGTATGACAGCTTCCTGTGCCCATCCATTGTCATGGTGGTTCCTGTCTCAACTTTCAGGGATCAACAATTGGGAATTGTGCAAGAGGCCACTCTCATCATCTCAAGCTCCTCATACAGGTAAATGACAGCTTACTGGCACCTGTGCCCATCCATTGCCCAGACGGTCCCTGTCTCAACTTTCGGGGGTGCTCAGATGGGAATTGTGCAAGAGGCCACCTTCATTAAATCAAGCTCCACATATAGGTAGATGACACCTGCGCCCTTCCACTGACCAAGCGGTCCCTGTCTCAATTTTTGGGGTGCTTGGATGGGAATCGTGAAAGTAGCCACCCTCATCATATTGAACTCCTTATATAGGTACATGACAGCTTCCTGCGCCCATCCATTGCCATGGTGGTCCCTGTCTCAGCTTTCAGGGGTCTCCGATTGGGAATTGTGCAAGAGGCCACTCTCATTATCTCAAGCTCCTCATACAGGTACATGACAGCTTACTGGCACCTGTGGCCTTCCATTGCCCTGGCAGTCTCTGTCTCAACATTTGGGATGCTTGGATGGGAATTGTGCAATAGGCCACCGTCATTATATCGAGCTCCTCATACAGGTAGATGACAGCTTACTGGCACCTGTGCCCTTCCATTGCCCTAGCAGTCCCTGTCTCAACTTTCAAGGGTGCTCAGGTGGGAAAGAGGCCACCCTGATCATCTCGAGGTCCTCATACGGGTACATGGCATTGTGTGGCTGTACCATACAATATATCTCAGGCTGCTGTCCAAAACTCCCCACCAAATATAGGTCTTACCACTGCCGCCCCCCATACTGGAAGTTGTGCCAGACAGAAGTCCGCTCTCCACACAGGAAATGAGCCCATGTTACAGTAATGAAGGCTCGATTGGATATCTGAAGTGAACACATCTTGTCTGGGCCAATATAAAAATAAAAACTCATCATTAAACCTCTCCATCTTTCTTTATATCATAATTAGTTGAAAGAACATTTGGAGAACACAAAAGAAGCAAATCCCCAGGCCCCACTACATTGGCCGTGTTGCACCTGCACGAGTATTTTTGGCAAGGCGCGCCCGAAGGTCATGCAAAAAGCCTTTCATCCGACACTTGTCTACTTTGTGCGTTTGACCTCGTAACAAGTGTGGCTCTCCAAAGGAAGTTGTCGGAAAAATGAAGTCATTCCACAGCTTTTTGTACTGACGTGCCATCAAACCTCGACACCACCTGGTCCGGCGTAGGACGGGAAACAGAAAACAGCTGCGATTCCAGCGAGCAGCACATGAGAAGGACGGTGTCACGTAAGGATAAAGGGTCATCTCCAGATTCACGCAGTGCGATAGGATTTCAGATTATTTTTGTAAGTGATTCCCTTCAGTTCAGTTAAAGCGTATCTAAACTCAAGAAAAAAATGAACTATACTGCAGCTGGCCAGTTCTTTGATGCAGAGGCTGCATTAGTTTTCTTTTTCAGGCTTTTTCTTACCTTGATTTTCACCTAGTAATTCTACCAGTGACAAATTTCCTATCTTAGCGCGTGGCAACGCTTACTCACTGTACCTTTATCTTTGAAGGAGTTGTCACATTAGGATAGGAATATAGCAATGCCATGGGGAAGGTATTCTGTAACCTCCAGAGAGACCTGAGGAAAATGTAACTAATAACTAGGGATAAGCCAAGAGAGTTTGGACCAAGCTTTGGGGGTTTGGGCATATACATTATATTGTCAAAAGTATTGGGACACCTGCCTTTACACGCACATGACCTTTAAGTCTTATTCCGTAGGGTTCAATATTGCGTTGGCCCACCCTTTGCAGCTATAACAGCTTCAACTCTTCTGGGAAGGCTGTCCACAAGGCTTAGGAGTGTGTCTATGGGAATGTTTGACCATTCTTCCAGAAGCGCATTTGTGAGCTCAGGCACTGATGTTGGACGAGAAGGCCTGGCTTGCAGTCTCCACTCTAATTTATGCCAAAGGTGTTCTAACAGGTTGAGATCAGGACTCTGTGCGGGCCAGTCAAGTTCCTCCACCCCAAACTCGCTCATCCATGTCTTTATGGACCTTGCTTTGTCCACTGGTCCAAATCATTTGGTGGAGGGGGGATTATGGTGTGGGGTTGTCTTTCAGGGGTTGGGCTTGGCCCCTTAGTTCCAGTGAAAGGAAGTGATTGTAGAGTCAGTGGCTCCCACTGTGTCCAATCACATTGTGAGTAGGTGATTCTGCCCAGAAGGGCCGCCCTGCCGCAGTAAATGCACGTGGGGCGGTCGGAATTTGGTCATTAACAAATAAAAGAGGCCCATATCAAGAATGGAAAAGTTACTCTGGTGTCAGAGCTGAACTGGATGGTAAACTGGATGGTTCTTCCCCTTTCCTTTCTACTGATCTCTCACACATAAAACCAACATGAGATTCTGGTGTTTCGTTGCTTCATCAGCAAAGTGTCCCCGGAAATAATTTCACCCTAATGGTCCCTATATGCTTCTAATGTACACATTTCCTGCGGGGAATCTTTGATCTGGCACTGTTTTACCGTCTTCCAGCAGCATTGACCTGCTCTGAACTCCGTCAGCGGATGGAAAAGCTGTTTCTTGACATAAATTATTCAATCCATCCCAGTTTTTTGCCATTGGGAGTAAAATTTGGAGCAAATGTGTGCGTTAGTTGTAAATGTTCACCTTTTGAGGACGAACTTCAACCAAACTATTCAGGACAATAGAGAAGCTTTGAAAATGTTTTCCCCTTTTCAGTTTAACTATCTTCTTTTTTTGGGGGGGGGGATCCGATTGCTTCCTTGTGCTACGATTGGTTGCACTCAGAAAACAATATTCTAAGGGCCCATTTAGAGTTTATTCACACTAGATGCAGCAGGGGGCGTTTGTGAGCACATTCTAAAAGCATGGCAAACAAAAAAATATTGGTACGAATGCAGTTCACATCAACACATTGCATTGCAGCTGCTCAGTGCTGAAAAAAACAGAAGAGCATGCACTACTTTTTTTTCAGCGCAATGCGTTTATATGCACACAAAACACGAATGAACTCAATGCACTGCAAGGCAAACAAAGTCAATGCATTACAGCATAAAGCAGGAAACCACCGCTCACCTAAGGCCCCTTTCACACTTGTGCAGCTTGTCCTGGGACTTGAGACTGTAAAGTTGCATGACAAGTCGTACCCCATGATTTCCAATGAGTAACATTCATTATATTATTATTATATACCTACTTAAGTTCCAACATACAGTCCAGGTGTCATGGTTGGGGGCAGGTGTGGAGACCAGTAGCTATAGCAGTAGAGAGGCTCCCATCGAGCACCTGGATAAGTACACAAGTAGGTCACTCTGGTGGATGACGCGGGCTCACCAGAAAGTGCATAATTTAAAGAGGAGTTCCACCCAGGGGGGCCATAAAAAAAAAAAAAAATTAAAAGTCAGCAGCTACAAATACTGCAGCTGCTGACTTTTAATTGGACACTTACCTGTCCTGGAGTCCAGCGAAGTGGGGGATCGAAGCCCCGCTTGTCTCCCCCTCCGTTCAGCGGCGCCGGCATTGCAACTGTGGGCGCCGGGCTGTGGCTTCACAGCCTAGTATCCACTGCGCATGCGCGAGCGGCGCCGCTCGCCGTGATTGGCCGCTCAGTCACCTGAGACCTGTAATGGGTCCCAGATGATTGACAGGAGGGAGGGAGCAGAGCGGAGCCCTTCCTGTGCCGAGGGGGAAGTGATGTCACCAGCCCAGGCAAAGGAAGGGGCAGACTACGAGGGACCACCTAGCAACAGGCATTTAGAGGTAAGTGAAAAAAAAAATATCCAAATGTTTTGTTTTTTAGGATTTTTTATGTACTTTTGTTTTTTTGGGTGGAACCCCACTTTAAGCACTAACTGATGTTCACCAGAGCTCCTGATGGTTGAGATGGGTTTTGCTGCACCAGTCCGCAGTACTCAGGATCGCCCCACCAGGAGGTGAGCAAGCCGGCGTCCAGTAGCGTATATAGCAGGTAGGAATCGAGCAGAAGTGAAGTCAGGAAACAAGCCAAAGGTCTGCAACAAGCGGTTGCAAGTTGGGGTTGAGCAGAAGTGTAGTTGAGGAACAAGCCAAAGGTCGGTAATGAGTAGTAGCAAAGATACAGACGGCAGCAGGAGTAACAAGAGCGAGATATTGGCTGGTCGAGCACAAAAATCTGGCAAACAGGGAGTGCAAAGGCAAAGGATAAAACAGGAAGTTCATGGGAGGAGCAAATGATTCAAGGTTTAAGTGAAACCAGGTTCAAGGCAAGATCGTTCAATGAAGTGTTCAGGGAGCTGTCCAGGTGGCTCAACAAGAAGAGACATCCTCAGACACAGCAGAGGTCGCAGTTCAGACCCTGGTCCTGACACCAGGATGGTATCCATCACCCTATGGTTATCATTCTACAAGCCCTAATGAGGAGTGTTTAGAATAAAATATTTTATAGACAGTAGAAACTTGTGTGGTGCTCCTAATCTTTTCAAATTTTTTTTTTTCGCAAACTCCTCGGAGAGTCCAGCAGGACACCAGGGTTGTTGGTGAGCAGCCTCCAGGACCACACGCCAGATATAATATCTTAAAAAACCACAAAGACCAGCCCTCCAATACCAAAAAAAAGAGAGAAAATCCTAACAAGGTTAAAACTCCTCACCACCTTGCCTAAAGGTAAAGCAAACGTTTTGGCTAGAGACATTTTCAAGTGTCCTCGTGATTTGTATCCTGATGGTTACTCATGATTTTACTGGATCTTCATACAATCTTCATCTCATATCTTTAGAAGTATATCTTCAATATTGCTTAATACAACCTTTTTTTTTTTTTTTACATTTTTGACTAATGGTCCGGTCTTCCTGTAACAATTTGCATTTGGTGTAGATCATATCCAGTGATTCATCATCAGATGGTCTCCAATATGGCGGGTCACTCTCTCATCTGTTTTGCTATAGGTGTCTTCTTGCTCCGTTGGCGATGGTGAAGCCATATTGGTGTGATAAGCCTCATTACATTATTAGAGTTTGTTAGGTACCTAGACACAGATCTTCTGCTCTTTGAGAAATATAACAACAAAGAAAACATTTTTATCTAAATGTAAAATGAGAATGTGACCTGTCATAATCTTATATTTCAAGAAAAATATCAATTTAAATAAATTTTTTTTGGATCTTAGATCTTAACAAATTTGACCAAATTTTTGGAAATATGGTGTTTCATCGTTTAGGAAGTATGAGTAAATCATTGACTGAGTTCTTAGTGATAGCAATGTATACTATTTATTTGAAATAAAATGTAGCACCCTCTAGTGTGCAACTAATGTAGGTAAATTGATTTTTTTTATTACTCACAGTAGCCTGTGAGTCTGGGTAATTGGTTGGGGTTACTGTAAGTCAGGCTGGAGGGCTCTACAAGGCAGGCCTCTGGTTAGGGTTGCCACCTTTTCCTCAAGTCAAACCCGGACACTTTAGCGGCGCACAGCAATTTTTTTTTCATAGTATAAACTATAAATACTGTATATTTTGCAATTAAATAACATTTCTAATCATATTATTATTATTTAGGGTACTTATATAACGCTGTCAATTTACGCAGCACTTTACATACAGTCAGGTCCATAAATATTGGGACATCGACACAATTCTGATCTTTTTGGCTCTATACACCACCACAAAGCGCTGTCCAATGAGTTCTGAAGCATTTTGCTGAATATGAGCAGATAATATTGGCAGAAACACTTCAGACATCATCCTGCTGCTTTTGTCAGCAGTCACATCATCAATAAATACAACAGAACCAGTTCCATTGGCAGCCATACATGCCCACGCCATGACACTACCACCACCATGCTTCACTGATGAGGTGGTAAGCTTTGGATCATGAGCAGTTCCTTTCCTTCTCCATACTCTTCTCTTCCCATCACTCTGGTACAAGTTGATCTTTGTCTCATCTGCCCATAGGATGTTTTTCCAGAACTGTGAAGGCTTTTTTAGATGTTGTTTGGCAAACTCTAATCTGGCCTTCCTGTTTTTGAGGCTCACCGATGGTTTACATCTTGTGGTGAACCCTCTGTATTCACTCTGGTGAAGTCTTCTCTTGATTGTTGACTTTGACACACATACACCGACCTCCTGGAGAGCGTTCTTGATTTGGCCAACTGTTGTGAAGGGTGTTTTCTTCACCATGGAAAGAATTCTTTGGTCATTCACCACAGTTGTTTTCCGTGGTCTTCCGGGTCTTTTGGTGACGCTGAGCTCACTGGTGCGTTCTTTCTTTTTAAGGATGTTCCAAACAGTTGATTTGGCCACACCTAATGTTTTTGCTATCTCTCTGATAGGTTTGTTTTGTTTTTCCAGCCTAATGATGGCTTGCTTCACTGATAGTGACAGCTCTTTGATTCTCATATTAAGAGTTAACAGATTCCAAATGCAAATAGCACACTTGAAATGAACTCTGGACCTTTTATCTGCTCCTTGTAAATGGAATAATGAGGAAAAACACACACCTGGCCATGGAACAGCTAAGCAGCCAATTGTCCCATTACTTTTGGTCCCTTAAAAAGTGGGAGGCACATATACAAACTGTTGTAATTCCTACACTGTTCACCAGATTTGGATGTAAATACACTCAAATTAAAGCTGAAAGTCTGCAGTTAAAGCACATCTTCTTCGTTTCAATTCAAATCCATTGTGGTGGTGTATAGAACCAAAAAGATTAGAATTGTGTCGATGTCCCAATATTTATGGATCTGACTGTATACATTGTACATTCACATCGGTCCCTACCCTCAAGGAGCTTACAATCTAAGGCCCCTAACTCACATTTATATACTAGGGCCAATTTAGACAAAAGCCAATTAACCTACCAGCATGTCTTTGGAGTGTGGGAGGAAACTGGAGTACCTGGAGGAAACCCACGCAGGCACAGGGAGAACATGCAAACTCCAGGCAGGTAGTATCATGGTTGGGATTTGAACCAGCAACCTTTTTTACTGCTATGCAAGAGTGCTACCCACTACACCACTGTGCCGCCCATATGACCTTTTACGTCCTTTTACATCTGAACCCGCAGAGTTCCCCTTTTACGTCTAAACCCACAGAGTTCCCCTTTTACATCTGAACCCGCAGAGTTCCCCTTTTACGTCTGAACACACAGAGTTCCCCTTTTACATCTGAACCCGCAGAGTTCCCCTTTTACATCTGAACCCGCAAAGTTCCCCTTTTACATCTGAACCCGCAGAGTTCCCCTTTTACATCTGAACCCCCAGAGTTCCCCTTTTACGTCTGAACCCGCAGAGTTCCCCTACACTGTAAGGAGGGACTCTGTAGACTCTGGTGTAAGGGAGAACTCGGGGGACTCTGACATAAGGGATGCTCAGGGAACACTGGGAACTCTGATGCACGGAGAGGACTCTGATGTAAGGGGGAACACTGTGGCTTCTGGTGTAAAGGGGAGCTCTGATGTAAGGGGTGCTCTGAGAACCCTGATTTCCCTTAGTGTACTCACTCATAGGCAGGAGAGAGAACAGGGGAGGGGGGAAGACTTCAGTCAGACAGGGATGGATAGTGAGCTCCCCACCCCTTGGCACCTCTCATCCAGATGTATCTGAGGCTGCTGGACTTCAAATTTCCGGCCCCCCATTCCTTTTCTGAGGCACAGCGCCGGGAAATGGAGTGTGGGCAGACAAAGAGGGGTGGGGGCGGAAGCAAGAGGAGCAGATCGAGCCCTCTCTCCTTTCCTGTCTGTGTGTGTGGCAAGGGGGGGGGGGACTGTTAGTGCTAGCTTTGGGCAGTGTGAAAGAGAGTGTAACAGACACTCTCAGCTGAAACAGCAGCCAGCAACCCTTCTGGGAAGACATAGTCCAATCTGAATAATGTGTCCAGGTTTCAGGCAGTTTGAAACCCGAACACATGATTCCAAACCCAAACTGTTCGGGTGAATCCCGGACAGGTGGCAACTCTACCTCTGGTACCCCCCCTGGTTCTCAAAGCTTGGAGATGTTTCTAGAAGCTAGTGGGTGGAGGCTAGGAGGTCCCGATCTGCATACTTGAGGGAATCTGGCCCATCCCCAGGCAGAAGGCCTGGCGAGTGGCTGGATCAGCCCTCTATGTTGGTTTCCTTGGTGTTATCATTTTAAACAGTTAAAGGCAATCAGGATTTCTGGATGTGCAGCCATTTCTTTCTTCTCTTAGACACGTTTCACACATACATCTTGTGCCTAATCAATGATTAAGCACAAGATGTATGTGTGAAACGCGTCTATGTGACCATATGTTGGTGTCTTTGGTGTTATCATTTTGAACAATAAAAGGTAATCTGGATTTCTGGATGTGCAGCCATTTCTTTTCTTCTCTTACAGGGTTCACTAAGGATCTGGCCTGGGAGCTCACGGGAGAAGTGTCTGGCTAATATAAACAGAGGCATCTTGGTATACGGGGACATTGTGAGTATAGGTCTGAATGTAGGATCCTAATAACTGTTTGCTGCCCTAACCCTTTGAGTATCTGCTCAACTGTTGCTGAATTGGGACTCTTCCTGTGCTTGGAGTCCTTGAGTTGCTTGTTGTCCTATTGTCTGTCAAGAGGGCAATTATCGTGAAGAAGGCAGAGAGTGTCCTCTTCTGTTTTTGAATTTGGAGTATTCCACAGCTCGCCCTACACCTCAGCTACATTCAACAAGCATTAAATCTTAAAAAGATATTCCCCGACAATCTGCGGGGCCCATCAGGGGTTCATGCTACACCCGCAATGAAGAAGGTTCTGTGATGTGCAGGCTTCTGGGTTCTGAAGAAGTCTTCTCTCCATGGGCGCCCTCTTCCTGCTGCTCAGCTTTCAGGGCTGTGGGGGTCAACAGCTTCAGATCTCCAGGCTCAGCTGCACTAAGGATGATTTGATGGGGACAACCCCCGTCCGGCCTTCTCTTCCCAATGAAAGAAATTATTTCACTGATCTGTGAATGGGGATAGTCAGATCAGTCACAGGATGACCTCCCTCATTCACCGATCATGTTACAGGCAGTGTGATTGTGGAAGAATTTATTGTAGTACTGCAGACTCTAAATTCATGAAGGGTTAGTAGGCCACTAATAAAAACCCACAACAGTAAAATTGGTCTGTATATACAGTAAAACATGCTTTTTATACTCACTGTGGAGCCTAAGGGGAAAATCCTCTGCCCTGTGTAAAAAGGCTGTTTAATGCTGTCTTCTCTGACCCTCCCCTTCTTTCACAGTCCCCAAACCATCTCCTGATATTAGAGAGCCTTGGTGGCACTCTGTACATGCTTAGTTTTGGTGTGTATTACTAGAGAGCACTGTCCAGACAGAGGGTCAGGGGGTGCTGCAGCCTCATAGGACAGTCAGAGGAGAATGAAAACTCCTCCTACAAGCAGGGCCGTCTTTAATACTGATTGGACCCTGGGCAAAACTTTTCTTGGGGCCCCCTCCCCATGTAGTTTCGCTCTCCACCTGCTCTGAGACATACAATAAATAGCAATAAATAGCGGCTGGACTCAAAATCAGTTTACTGAATCAGATCAGACAGCTATTGTGATTGGTTGCCAGAGGTTACAGTGTATCATTACCGCTCACTGACTGGTTGCTAGAGGTTACAGCACACATTACGGCTCACTGATTAGTTGCTAGAGGTTACAGAACATAATTTCTGCTTGTTGATTGGCTGCTAGAGATTACTGTGGACATGACCTCAGGGGGGCATAATGTACATATTAATGTAAAAGTGGAGACTCCTGCGCTGTCGGGGAGGGCCTACGCTACAAGGACACTGCTGCAACACCTAGGTACTGATCCAAAGCAGGACAAATAAGACAAAAGTGGGGGAAGATGGTAGATTGCGCTGTGATGAAGGGGGGATACACAACAATAGGGCAGAGCTGGGCAGCATTAGTAGCAGCACTTTACACTGTATTATTGGCACACAGCACGGGACTAAAACCTCAAGGGACGAGGGAATTTAAACCAGGATAGTTGGCAAGTATGAGGCAGCTGCTTTGGGCCCCACAACAATGACAGGGCCCTGGGTACCTGCCCCTTTTGCCCTGCCTTATAGTCGGCCCTGCCTACAAGCTTTAACCAGTGCTTGGCCGCACACTGATAGAACTCACAAGACTGCTATATACTGCTGATGAGCAGTAGCGGATGGTGCTCCATTTTGGGGGGGCGTCAAACAAACCGCCCCACCAGGTCCGGACCTAACCCATCCAGGTTGCGACTTCCCCGGCTTCTCCTCCTGGCTAATCCAGTCTTAAGATCCACCTCCTGTCCTGATTGGCCGGCAGGAGAAGACGGAAGGCAGTAGTGAATATTGATTCGCTAATGTCACAAGTCGGTGGACCAGGGACGCAAAGCCCAACCTTTTTGAAGCCAATTAGATCCTCAGGCACTAATCATGTGCTTCAAAAAAAAAACTCAGAAAAATCTATGTGTCCGGCGCCCCGCATGGAGGTTAGGGGGGCGGGGCCCCTGCGCCCCTCATGGACTGGCCGCTGCTGCTGATGAGAAAAGGTATTTAGCAGTTTATGTTTACCTTGGATTACAAGCATAATCCGTTCAAGGAGAATGCTTGTAATCCAAAGCACTCGCATATCAAAGCGAGTTTCCCAACAGAAGTCAATGGAAACAAAGATAATTTGTTCCGCATTGACTTCTATTACATGCAATACCGCATGTGGCCAGAGGTGGGGGGGGGGGCGCCGGAGAGCCTCGAAAATACTCGGGGACAGCTCGGCTGAATTTGGAAAGCCTCGCAAAGGCTCAGAAACACTCGGGAACGGAGTATTTCCGAGTATTTCCAAGTCATTCTGAGTATTTCCAAACGGCTCCGAACCATTCCAAGTGTCCCCGGTGCCCCCACACCTCTGGCCAAATGCGGTACTGCACTGCCTATTAGCTTGAATTCTGCTCGTTTTGCGAGACAACATTCGCAAACCAAGTCAGAATTAAAAAAAAAAAAAGCTGCTTGTCTTTCAAAACGCCTTCCTCGTAAACCAAGGTTCCACTGTATCGTGAATGCAGGCTCCTGGGTTTAGGAACACTTTGTGTTATAATGTTATTTAAGAATTGCTGTTTGCAAATAACCAAAACACATGGGAGGAGGGTGACAGGAGGCTGTAGTCCTGCTCTAAAGACCATGTGCTCATGTTGGGAAAATAATAGATCTCATATTACATAGTTACATAGTAGGTGAGGTTGAAAAAAGACACAAGTCCATCAAGTCCAACCTATGTGTGTGATTATTAGGGATGAGCTTCGTGTTCGAGTCGAACCCATGTTCGACTCGAACATCGGCTGTTCGACCGTCCGTCGAATTGCGAACGATATGGGCCGTTCGCGCCAAATTCGTGTGGCGCGTCACGGCCCATAATTCACTGCGGCATCGCAGTGCATTGCTGGCTGATGATTGGCCAAGCATGCACTATGACCCGCATGCTTGGCCAATCACAGCGCCGTCAGTAGAGAGAGCTGTAATTGGCCAAAGCCAGGGTGGCTTTGGCCAATTATGGCTCAGGGGATTTAGTACACACCCCACACTATATAAGGCCGCCTGCACGGCGGCCCTGTGTAGTGTGTGTTCCGGTGTGCTGAGAGATAGAGAGAGAGAGAGACAGTGTCATTTGATTTGAGTTAGATAGATTAGGCAGAACAGTCAGTCAGTTAGCTGCACTTACAGTGTATTGTGTATATATATGCATCCCAGGTGTTGCATATATATATATACACTGTATTCAGTTTAGCTAGATCCGTTCCTGTTATCTTCTATCTAGACTATTTAGTGCAGTGTGTCCTGCTCACAGTGTTCAGCTAGATCCGTTCCTGCTATTTACATTCAGTGCAGTGCGTCCTGCTCACAGTGTTCAGCTAGATCCGTTCCTGCTATTTACATTCAGTGCAGTGCGTCCTGCTCACAGTGTTCAGCTAGATCCGTTCCTGCTATATACATTTAGTGCAGTACGTCCTGCTCACAGTGTTCAGCTAGATCCGTTCCTGCTATTTACATTCAGTGCAGTGCGTCCTGCTCACAGTGTTCAGCTAGATCCGTTCCTGCTATTTACATTCAGTGCAGTGCATCCTGCTCACAGTGTTCAGCTAGATCCGTTCCTGCTATTTACATTCAGTGCAGTGCGTCCTGCTCACAGTGTTCAGCTAGATCCGTTCCTGCTATTTACATTCAGTGCAGTGCGTCCTGCTCACAGTGTTCAGCTAGATCCGTTCCTGGTATTTACATTTAGTGCAGTGCGTCCTGCTCACAGTGTTCAGCTAGATCCGTTCCTGCTATTTACATTCAGTGCAGTGCGTCCTGCTCACAGTGTTCAGCTAGATCCGTTCCTGCTATATACATTTAGTGCAGTACGTCCTGCTCACAGTGTTCAGCTAGATCCGTTCCTGTTATCTTCCTACTGACAGGCAGGCTTGTCTGGTTACAGTATATAAAGCTACCTGAAGAAAATTACAGGTGTTCTTTTTGATCCTATTAGTACCACGGTCAGGCAGCTAGACTATTTACATTTAGTACAGTGTGTCCTGCTCACAGTGTTCAGCTAGATCCGTTCCTGTTATCTTCCTACTGACAGGCAGGCTTGTCTGGTTACAGTATATAAAGCTACCTGAAGAAAATTACAGGTGTTCTTTTTGATCCTATTAGTACCACGGTCAGGCAGCTAGACTATTTACATTTAGTACAGTGTGTCCTGCTCACAGTGTTCAGCTAGATCCGTTCCTGTTATCTTCCTACTGACAGGCAGGCTTGTCTGGTTACAGTATATAAAGCTACCTTAAGAAAATTACAGGTGTTCTTTTTGATCCTATTAGTACCACGGTCAGGCAGCTAGACTATTTACATTTAGTACAGTGCGTCCTGCTCACAGTGTTCAGCTAGATCCGTTCCTGCTATATACATTTAGTGCAGTACGTCCTGCTCACAGTGTTCAGCTAGATCCGTTCCTGTTATCTTCCTACTGACAGGCAGGCTTGTCTGGTTACAGTATATAAAGCTACCTGAAGAAAATTACAGGTGTTCTATCCCAGCTTAGTGCAGCTACAGGCCATTAGTATGTCTGGAAGGCCAAGAAGGAGAGGCAGACAGTCACAAGCCAATAAGAGAGGGCAAGCAGGCTCTGTGTCTAGTGCTGGTCGTGGAGACGGTGCATCCTCATCAGCACGTGGCCATGGGACACGCTTGGCCTTTTTTTCGGCAGCTGGCCGTGTTGAGCCGCAACATGCGGAAGACTTGGTCGAGTGGATGACCAAGCCGTCCTCATCCTCCTCATCCTCTCTCACCCATGCCCAGGGTGCTTTGTCTGGCAAAGCAGCGGCCTCTTCCCTCAGCTCAATGTCATCAGTGACTCCTTCCCTAGCTCCACCATGTCCTCATGAGGATTCCCTCGAACTGTTTGACCACAGTGTTGGGTACATGCTCCAGGAGGATGCCCAGCGTTTGGAAGGCTCTGATGATGATACTGAGCTCAATGAAGGCAGTAACATGAGCACGGACAGAGGGGGTGCCCAAGAAGGACAGCAATCTGGCAGTCATGCTCCCCCTGCTGCAGCATACTGCCAGGTTTGCTCCAGTGATGAGGAGGGAGGGGATGATGAGGTCACTGACTCAACGTGGGTGCCTGATAGGAGAGGGGAGGAGGAGGAGGAGGAGGAGGTGGCACATCACCAACTAGGCAGGATGCCCTCCAGGGGCCAGCCTAAGGGCAGCACATTGACTGCATCACACCCCAAAGCTCCACATGTGCAGGGCGCTGCAGTCTCTGCGTGTTATTCAAAAAGTTCTTTGGTGTGGGCCTTTTTTGAGACGAGTGCATCAGATCGCACCGCTGCTATTTGCAACATATGTCTCAAGCGTATCTCGCGTGGCCAAAACATCTCCCGCTTGGGTACCACATGCTTGACCAGACATATGTTGACCTGCCATGCAGTTCGTTGGCAAGCGTATCTGAAAGACCCACACCAAAGAACAAAGAGGATCTCTCCTTGCTCCTCATCAGCTGAGATTTCCAACCCCACTAGACCTTCAGTCCTCTCTGAGACCTGCAGTGAGAGGAATGAAGGTGTAGAATTAGGTGTGTCACAGCCAAGTACTTGTGGGCAATCTGCTTTTGGTACACCGACGTCAGATTGTACCAGGCAAATTTCCCTGCCCCAGCTGCTGCACCGCCGAAAGAAGTTTGCTCCCAGCCATCCACATGCCCAGCGGTTGAATGCTAGCTTGGCAAAATTGCTAGCACTTCAACTGCTGCCTTTTCAGTTGGTAGACTCTGCCCCCTTCCGTGAGTTTGTGGAATGTGCGGTTCCTCAGTGGCAGGTACCCAAACGCCACTTTTTCTCACGGAAGGCGATTCCGGCTCTCTACCGGCATGTGGAAGGCAATGTCCATGCCTCGCTGGACAGGGCGGTCAGCGGTAAGGTGCATATTACCGCTGACTCATGGTCCAGCAGGCATGGACAGGGACGTTACTTAAGTTTCACGGCGCATTGGGTGACTCTGCTGGCAGCTGGGAAGGATGCAGGACAAGGTGCAGTAGTGTTGGAGGTTGTTCCGCCACCACGCCTCCAAAATGCTGATTGTGACACACCTCTCTCCTCCACCCCCTCCTCTTCTTCTTCCTCCATGGCCTCTTCCTCGGAACCAGCGGTGCTCCGTAGGCGTTCAAGGGGCTACGCAAGTACGCAGGCCAAAAGATGCCATGCGGTGCTTGAGCTGGTGTGCTTGGGGGACAGGAGCCACACTGGGGCAGAGGTTCTGTCAGCTCTGCAGGGGCAGGTTCAGAGGTGGTTGACGCCACGCCAACTTAAGGCAGGAATGGTGGTTTGCGACAATGGCACCAACCTCCTCTCTGCCCTCCGACAGGGACAACTGACCCATGTGCCCTGTTTGGCTCACGTCCTTAACTTGGTGGTGCAGCGGTTCTTGGGCAGGTACCCGGGCTTACAGGATGTCCTGAGGCAGGCCAGGAAAGTCTCTGTGCATTTCCGCCGGTCATATAATGCCAGTGCTCGGCTGACGGACCTCCAAAAGGAGTTTAACCTGCCCAAGAACCGCCTAATCTGTGACATGCCCACCAGGTGGAACTCGACGTTGGCCATGCTGCAGCGGCTGCACACGCAGCAGAGGGCCATCAATGAGTACCTGTGCGACTATGGCACCAGGACAGGGTCAGGGGACCTTGGTTTTTTTTCCCCACGCCAGTGGGCCATGATCAGGGATGCATGCACTGTCCTGTCACCATTCGAGGAGGCCACGAGGATGGTGAGCACTGACAGTGCATGCATCAGTGACACTGTCCCCCTTGTCCACCTGTTGGAGCACACGCTGCGTGGAATAATGGACAGGGCACTTGAGGCAGAACAGAGGCAGGAAGAGGAGGACTTCCTTAGCTCTCAAGGCCCCCTTTATCCAGACAGTGTTCCTGCGTGCCCGCCGATCACACAGGAAGAGGACGAGGAGGAGGAGGAGGAGGAGGAGGAAGATTGTGTCAGTATGGAGGTGGAGCCTGGCACTCAGCATCAGCAGTCTTTAAGGGATCAGTCCCAAGGAACACATGGACTTGTACGTGGCTGGGAGGAGGTGGCTGCGGACGTTGTTGTCCTTAGTGACCCAGAGGACTCCGGACCGAATGCCTCAGCAAACCTACGCTGCATGGCCTCCCTGATCCTGCAAAGCCTGCGTAAGGATCCTCGTATTCGTGGTATCAAGGAGAAGGACCAATACTGGCTGGCAACCCTCCTTGATCCACGTTACAAGGGTAAGGTTGCGGACCTTATCTTGCCATCGCAGAGGGAGCAGAGGATGAAACATCTTCGGGAGGCCTTGCAGAAAGGTCTGTGCAACGCGTTCCCAGAGACTGGGAGGTTACAAACTCCTGTTTCTGGACAACGTGTTGCTGAGGCTTCGGTCAGTCAAAGAAGGAGCGGTGGAGAAGGTGGCCGTCTGACCGATGCGTTCAGACAATTTTTTGGTCCGCAGCCCCAAGGTATGATCGGTTCCAGCAACCATCGCCAGCGTCTGTTTTACATGGTGCAGGAATACCTAGGGGCAAGATCAGACTTGGACACCTTTCCCACCGAAAATCCTCTGGGTTACTGGGTCTTGAGGATGGATCACTGGCCAGAGCTTGCACAGTATGCAATTGAGCTACTGGCCTGTCCTGCATCCAGCGTTCTTTCGGAACGTACATTCAGTGCTGCTGGAGGCGTGGTAACCGATCACAGGGTGCGTCTGTCCACTGACTCGGTCGATCGGCTGACCTTCATAAAAATGAATCAGTCTTGGATCACCACCAGCTACCAAGCACCTGATGCTGATGTAACTGAATAATTTTTTTCAGATCCCTTCAAAGACTGCCTATGCTGATGCTGAGTGATTATCCCTGAGTAATTATCCTCTTCCTCCTCAATCATCACGCTGATAGCTTGTAAGAACATTTTTGGTTCTGGGCGCCACCACCAGTGCCTAAGACACAATTTTTCAGCCCCTGTATAACAGGGGCGTGTAATTACAATTTTTGATGTAATACTTTGCAGCACGGCTCGTTCCTGCATTCCAACTAGAGTGTCTGTGAGGGGTTGCAGTGTTGTGGCACCAGCACCAGTGCCTAAGGCCCAATTTTTCTGCCCCTGTCTAACAGGGGCGTGAAATTACAATTTTTGATGCAATACTTTGCAGCAGGGCTCGTTCCTGCGTTCCAACTAGAGTGTCTGTGAGGGGTTGCAGTGTTGTGGCACCAGCACCAGTGCCTAAGGCCCAATTTTTCTGCCCCTGTCTAACAGGGGCGTGAAATTACAATTTTTGATGCAATACTTTGCAGCAGGGCTCGTTCCTGCGTTCCAACTAGAGTGTCTGTGAGGGGTTGCAGTGTTGTGGCACCAGCACCAGTGCCTAAGGCCCAATTTTTCTGCCCCTGTCTAACAGGGGCGTGAAATTACAATTTTTGATGCAATACTTTGCAGCAGGGCTCGTTCCTGCATTCCAACTAGAGTGTCTGTGAGGGGTTGCAGTGTTGTGGCACCAGCACCAGTGCCTAAGGCCCAATTTTTCTGCCCCTGTCTAACAGGGGCGTGTAATTACAATTTTTGATGCAATACTTTGCAGCAGTGCTCGTTCCTGCGTTCCAACTAGAGTGTCTGTGAGGGGTTGCAGTGTTGTGGCACCAGCACCAGTGCCTAAGGCCCAATTTTTCTGCCCCTGTCTAACAGGGGCGTGTAATTACAATTTTTGATGCAATACTTTGCAGCAGGGCTCGTTCCTGCGTTCCAACTAGAGTGTCTGTGAGGGGTTGCAGTGTTGTGGCACCAGCACCAGTGCCTAAGGCCTAATTTTTCAGCTCCTGTTCAACAGGGGCATGTAATTACAATTCTTGATCTAATATTTCACAGCAGGGCCCTGTGAGGGCTTACAGTGTTTTGGCCACAGCAACACCTAAGGCCCAAATTTCTGCTGAGTATATAGGGCAGGACCCTACTTTCAAACATCTAACTTACAAACGACTCCTACTTGCAAACGGAAGGAGACAACAGGAAGTGAGATGAAATCTACCCATAGGAAGGGAAATTCTCTCATGTAAGAGTTAATATGGGAAAACAATTTCTCCTTTCCACTGATGCTTTCCAATCCTTGTTCCACAAAAAAAACCAAATTTTCAAAAAACATTTTTCATTGGGACAAAAAAGTGAGGTGAAATCTTCTGAAGAGGAGGAAAGACGCAAAACAAATGTCACAGGGGTGATAACCCTTCCCTATGTTTTCCAAAAAGCTTAGAAAAGATTTTTTGGCTGGAGCTAAACACATTAAAAATGTTCAAAATTACAAACAGATTCTACTTAACAACAAACCTACAGTCCCTGTCTTGTTTGCACCGCCTGTATACTGCTGTTCAGAGTATATAGGGACCTTTCCTTATTTTAATTTGGGTGCGGGGTTCCCCTTAATATCCATACAAGACCCAAAGGGCCTGGTAATGGACTGGGGGGTACCCATGCCGTTTGTCTCACTGATTTTCATCCATATTGCCAGGACCCGACATGACATTAAACCCGCAAGCAGTTTTAAATGAGATTTTTTCCTTTAAAAATGACATTTGGTGCAGGGACTGTTCTAAACATGGGAAACACGCGTCACTTTACAGGCATACTATAGACACCCCCCAGGTACGATATTTAAAGGAATATTTCACTTTTTTTTTTTTTACTTTAAGCATCATTAAAATCACTGCTCCCGAAAAAACGGCCGTTTTTAAAAGTTTTTTTTGCATTGATACATGTCCCCTGGGGTAGGACCCGGGTCCCCAAACCCTTTTTAGGACAATACCATGCAAATTAGCCTTTAAAATGAGCACTTTTGATTTCGAACGTTCGAGTCCCATAGACGTCAATGGGGTTCTAACGTTCGTGCGAACTTGCGGTCCGTTCGCGGGTTCTGGTGCGAACCGAACCGGGGGGTGTTCGGCTCATCCCTAGTGATTATGTGTCAGTATTACATTGTAAAAATATTACAATATATTAAAGTGGAAGTAAACCCTGATGGGTTTTACTTCCTCTTTTGCTCGCTGCAAAGCCTGCAAATGAAAAGCATAATGGGCTAGTATGCATCGCATACTAGCCCATTATGTGCCACTTACCTGCAAAAGAATCCAGCGATGTCCCCTGTGTAAGCAGCGTCCATCTTCTGGCCCCTCTTCCTTCCGTGCCGTGGACTCTGGCTCTGTGATGTCGCGTGATGTCACTCTCGTGCATGCGCACGGGAGCCGCGATTAACGCCTCATGCCAGATAAGAAACGGCACTTAGTTTAGTTTCTTCCCCACGCATGCGCCGTTGGAATTTTCGGTGGACTACAAGTGAAATATCTCCTAAACGGCGCACATTTAGGAGATATTTCCACTACCCATAGGTAAGCCTTATTCTAGGCTTACCTATAGGTAGAAGTCCAAAAAGTGGGTTTACAACCACTTTAAAGCCTAATTGAAAATTAGGTTTCAATCAGCTAAATACATTACATGTGCAATAAAACAAAGGGTGTGCAACGCCTGTCCTCTGCCAGCAGCAAAGAAGAACCCTTGCTCTCTTTGTGGCTGTGTTTGATCTCTGCAGAGAGACCACTGCTTCCATGTGATGTCGCCGGCTGTGGTTGCTTGGAACTCTACATCTTTTTTTTTGTTTTGAAGCGCCTGGAATGCATTCAGCAGATTTAAAGCGAAAGATCACTTGGGCTTTAAGGTAACATGGCAATGATTTGAAAATAGTGCAAAAAAACGGTCATTATTTTTCATGTGTTGGCCACAGTTTTTCTTTGAAACAATAGATACGTAACAACATAATACATTTTTGATGATCTGTTCCCTTTATAAACAACACATACATTGTTTTATCTTCGTGGCAAACATTGTATCACAGGAGGCCACTAGGGTAAAAGAAAACAACAAGCTGTGCAGAACATTAACTACTAGACATAGGAATTGTATATTTTTTTCCCTTTTAACCAGAGCTATTGGTGCAATTAAAATAAAGGGAACTTTCTGATAGAAATTCAGATGACAATAAGCTTTACTCTAATGTTAGATTTTTACTTAGCCTGTAGGTATTGGCATTTGCAGTTCCGTTCCCCTACAGGAACCAACATGTCCTCCAGCTGTACACAATATCCACCGAATATGGAATTTACAATACAACAAGATGCAGCATCCAGCATGGCACGGCACGGCACCCGCTACAAAACTAGGAAACTAAAGCTCGCCTAATAGCAGGTAAGAGAGGTTGCTGTCTAGAATTCTTTTTCTTTTTTGCCAGTGTGATTGATCAGGGGGCACTTTAATATTTTAATATTATATATATATTTATTTATTTATTATAATGCTGAAGCCTAATGCCTGTTATTGTTGACTCAGATTGTGTGACTATTCTCTTGCCTTCTGCAATCATCGTTGCCAACCCGAGCTGTCTGATTACCCTTTTGCTTGCTGCCTGCCAAGATACTCACTTGATCTGGACTGAGGTTTGGTCTCCTGTCTCCACACCATAGCCCTCCTGTACCTTCTACCCCCTAGTAGGGCAATCCCAGGGGCTGAAACCTGGTTCCGTACTTGATACAGTGGAAAGATAGCGCTGGACCCTAGGGTTCTCTAGTATAGTAGTGATGTTGGTACAAGTTATCTGGTTACTGGGCTGGCAACTTCTACAAACCAAAAAAATCCCACAATTTCCTTGGTTTTTTTATGACACTTCCAGAATCCCTGTCAAAATTTGCAGATTTCCTGCAAGTACTCCAAAAAATTCTCACAGAATCCCTGCCAGTACCTCCAATGGTACTCCAGAATCCCTGCCAGTATTACCAATGGTGATTGCAGAATCCCTGCCAGTACTTCCAATGTCATGTGTAGAATTCCTGATAATACTTCCAATGATAATCACGGAGTCGGTCCTCCGCACTGTAATGTAATGAGGCACTGTGATATAAAGGGGACTGCCCTGTAAAGGAAACAAATGATTATAGTCCCCCTTTACAGTGCAGTTCCCTTTATATCACAGTGCCTACCGACTTACATGCGCATGGAAGAAAACCATCAGGCCTTCAGAAAAAAAACTCAAGACCTACCTCTTCTAAGAAGCTGGACAACACAGGACGGATCTAGCGCCTTGAGGCGATTCAGTTCGCATTTGCAGCGCTATACAAATCATTCATTCATTCACAGTGCCCCTACCAATCACAGCCCCCCATTACAGTGCCCCTTGCAGTCATGCCCCCTTCTTGTTTTTTATTATTTTTTATTTCTCATTTTTTTCTTTTCTTTTCATTATTATTTATTTTTATATTTTTATTCTATTTTTATTTATATTTATTTTTTCACACTTTATTTTTATTTTTTTCTTGCCTGGGTAATAACAAACATTATTTTTTTTTTAAGTTTATTTTCCAACATTTTTCTCAGTTGCACCTTATCCTCTTAATTTGTCTCCTTTTCCCACTCATTTCTTCCTTTTTCCTATTCTCATTTCTCTATCTTTATCCTTTTTTATTTTTCACTCATCTATCATAAAAAGAAGGAGAGAAGAGGAAAACCTCCTTCCCCAAAGCGAATGGGATTTTTCAAGGAAAATACTATGTCCATCAATAGTAGGTGAAGATCAAACCAGTTGATAAAATTACAAATTTTATTTGAATATGATTAAAAGATATAACAAAAATTGACATTTATAAGAGAATCTAGTAGTATATTTCAGAATTCATACGTGACTATCAGCCAACATGTTTCGCAAAGAACTTTTCGCTTCATCAGGGCTAGACACGATATCACTGATTCATATTAACTGTATAGACAACAGACAATCTCAAGTTACATAATGGTCATGCATACAGTCAGATCATAACAACAAATTCAAAAATAAAAATAAAACAACATTTATTACAAAAATTCTCACCTACTAATAAGGTTCAAAAGAATAGAGCAATCACCACCATTCACCGGGCATCAGCCGTTGAACCACTAGGGGGTGTCCCTAGCGTTTTTGCCCCTTCAACCATGAATAGGCTGCCCCTTACCCCTATGCAAATGTAGTGAACATACCCCATATCCAATAGATTTATGTGAGTGTGTGATTAGTACTCATTAATAAATGATTGAATATAAATGCTAGTTAGCAGTATTATTTATAAATCCTTAATTTATAGGAATTTATTGGTATCCTGTTTCTTGTTTCAGTACGGGTTACCAGGTTTTTGCCCTTATTTGTGTGGTCCAGTCCTCCTATTGGTATTGTCCGTCTGGGATCTGGCACCCAGGGACAATCTGCACCAGTTGGTTCAACGGCTGATGCCCGGTGAACGGTGGTGATTGCTCTATTATTTTGAACCTTATTAGTAGGTGAGAATTTTTGTAATAAATGTTTTATTTTTATTTTTGAATTTGTTGTTATGATCTGAATGTATGTATGACCATTATGTAACTTGAGATTGTCTGTTGTCTATACAGTTAATATAAATCGGTGATATCGTGTCTAGCCCTGATGAAGCGAAAAGTTCTTTGCGAAACATGTTGGCTGATAGTCACGTATGAATTCTGAAATATACTACTGGATGGTCGTATTCTCTTATAAATGTCAATTTTTGTTATATCTTTTAATCATATTCAAATAAAATTTTTAATTTTATCAACTGGTTTGATCTTCACCTACTATTGATGGACATAGTATTCTCCTTGAAAAATCCCATTCGCTTTGGGGAAGGAGGTTTTCCTCTTCTCTCCTTCTTTTTATACTAGGGATTGGGAAATCTGTCTGAATTATCCAATGGTTATAGTCCAACCATCTATTTTCTTTAAATATTTATTTTTCACTCATATTTTTCTCTTATTTTCTACTCCTTTGTCTCTTTTTTCTCTGTTTCTTTTTTCTCTCTTTCTCTTTATTATATATCCCCCCCCTTTTTTCTATCTCTTCTTCTTCCCTCCTTCCCCTCTTCTTCCCCCTTCCTTATCTCCTTTTTACCGCCATTCAACTTTATCTAATTTACACTTTCCTGTGTCCTCTATCACCCCTTGGTCTGTCTTTTCTTGTTTTCCCGTTTTCCTTCTGTGTCTCATTTCCCTGTATGCACTCCTGATCTGATGGCTTCACTTCTCTCTATGCACTTACACTTCTCACGTCGCCTTCACTCCCCTTGGTTTTTTGAATGGACGTAATCTGCCTAGGCGGGCGGGGTCTCCTGACGTCATACGTTTCCATGACATCAGCGGGCCCCAGCCCTGGCAGCGTCCCCCTTTGCCTAGCTATCGCCGGCCACGGACAGCGATCGCTGTTTTAATTGGATCCGACCTACTGCCTAGCAATCACGGATCCCGGCACTCACGCCGTTCAGGGTACAGATCTCCGGCTCCTCCCACCCCTGCTCTGCTGATAGATGACATCGCTGGCAGGGCAGGAGAGCCTGGAGAGGAAACACGGGCATGGCCGCATAGCGTGAGGTGTGCGGCGACGAGCGGCGTGAGCTTACCTCCCGCTATGTGGCCCGGTCATCAACAGGCATCAGACCCCGGCCCCCGAGGTTGAGCCCAGCGGCCCCCGGCCCACCTGGCCTGCTGGTAGGATAATGATGACGAACCTGGAGGAGGGATGGAGGAAGCACAGAATGAAGCAGGGAGATTCTTGCACTGCAGGTCCTCAGGTACAGCTTCCTCTTCAACAAGGAGAACATTGAGCAGTGTGGTAGTGACATCACCAAATCTCACTCCAACTCCAATGAGACTAGCAGTCAGAGGCAGCAGTGCCTTAGATGATCATGGACTGCAGATGTACAGCGATGAGGCTGAAGGCTTAGGAGTGCATTGCCACAGGAAGTCCTATCTATCTATCTATCTATCTATCTATCTATCTATCTATCTATCTATCTATCTATCTATCTATCTATCTATCTATCTATCTATCTATCTATCTATCTATCTATCTCTCAAAGCATCTAGCACCTATTTTCTTCAGTGAGGAGTGAACTGGAGGGGATATCAAATTATAAAACCACGTTTATATATATATATTCTGCCACTTCCAGCAGTAAAAAAGGGCACTCAGCATGCCTTCACTACACATCCGCATTCATCACAGCTTTTGCCTTGAGCTGCCTCAAGCATTGCCTAGATCAGTAGCTGCGGGCCTGTTGTCACTCCTTGTACATCTTCATCCGATGGTTGTGTGAACGAGACCATAAAGCAGAACTCCGGCCAAAATAATTTTTCCACGTCCTTGTTGCTGATCTCCTACCTTCGCCAACTTTGCCATCCATGTTCTTCTGAGCGCTGTAGTTCCTCTGTGATAGGCTGCTGAACTTGCTGAAAAAATGTTATTACCTGCTCACATCCTGTTTGTAAGACCGTTGGCTTCTATCCCCCGCCTTAGCTCGGCCCCCGGTCTGTGCCGCCCATGGAGGAGGAGGTGTCCTCCTCCTTCTCCTCCCTGCCAGCAATCTGCCCCTCCACTGTCCCCGCCGCCCGCCCTCCCGCTATCGCTATCTCTTTGCAGAGCGGGGGTTATTATTAGAAATCACTTGTATGACACAGCGGAGATGTCCCACTGTGTCAGGTATAGTATATCAGAACACTGATTGCTGAACTCCGCCTCCCTCCGGTATTGGCACAGTGCGCTGTCAATCACAATACAGGGAGGCGGGACATCAGCGATCAGTGTTCTGATATACTATACCTGACATCACTTCTTGTCATACAAGCGATTTCTAATAATAATACCTGCTCTGAACTGGTGGGACAGACATGCGGCACTTGTGGTCCCTGGTGGTCAATGACATTCGGCACTGGTGGTCCCTGACAACTTTGGTGGTCCCTGACATTTGGCTCTGGTGGTCCCTGAGATGCTGCACTGGTGGTCCCTGACGACTCTGGAGGTCCCTCACATTTGGCTCTGGTGGTCCCTGACATTCGGCTCTGATGGTCCCTGACATGCTGCACTGGTGGTCCCTGACATTCGGCACTGGTGGTCCCTGACATGCTGCACTGGTGGTCCCTGACGACTCTGGTGGTCCCTTACATTTGGCTCTGGTGGTCCCTGACATTTGGCTCTGATGGTCCCTGACATGCTGCACTGGTGGTCCCTGACATTCGGCACTGGTGGTCCCTGACATTCTGCACTGGTGGTCCCTGACGACTCTGGTGGTCCCTGAAATTTGGCTCTGGTGGTCCCTGACATTCGGCTCTGATGGTCCCTGACATGCTGCACTGGTGGTCCCTGACATTCGGCACTGGTGGTCCCTGACATGCTGCACTGGTGGTCCCTGACATTCGGCACTGGTGGTCCCTGATGACTCTGGTGGTCCTTGACATTTGGCTCTGGTGGTCCCTGACATTTGGCTCTGATGGTCCCTGACATGCTGCACTGGTGGTCCCTGATGACTCTGGTGGTCCCTTACATTTGGCTCTGTTGGTCACTGACATTCTGGTCTGATGGTCCCTGACATGCTTCACTGGTGGTCCCTGACATTCGGCACTGGTGGTCCCTGACATGCTGTACTGGTGGTCCCTGACATGCTGCACTGGTGGTCCCTGACATGCTGCACTGGTGGTCCCTGACATTCGGCACTGGTGGTCCCTGACATTCTGCATTGGTGGTCCCTGACGACTCTGGTGGTCCCTGACATCTAGTTCTGGTGGTCCCTGACATTCGGCTCTGATGGTCCCTGACATGCTGCACTGGTGGTCCCTGAGATGCTGCACTGGTGGTCCCTGATGACTCTGGTGGTCTCTTACATTTGGCTCTGATGGTCCCTGACATGCCGCACTGGTGGTCCCTGACATTTGACTCTGGTGGTCCCTGACATTCGGCTCTGGTGGTCCCTGACAGTCGGCTCTGGTGGTCCCTGACATTCGGCTCTGGTGGTCCCTGACATTTGGCTCTGGTGGTCCCTGACATTTGGCTCTGGTGGTCCCTGACATTTGACTCTGGTGGTCCCTGACATTCGGCTCTGGTGGTCCCTGACATTCGGCTCTGGTGGTCCCTGACATTCGGCTCTGGTGGTCCCTGACATTTGACTCTGGTGGTCCCTGACATTCGGCTCTGGTGGTCCCTGACATTCGGCTCTGGTGGTCCCTGACATTCGGCTCTGGTGGTCCCTGACATTCGGCTCTGGTGGTCCCTGACATTCGGCTCTGGTGGTCCCTGACATTTGGCGGTGGTAGACACTGACACGTTGCACTGGTTTGTATTTATAAGGCTGTAACCTATTATACAGTGTGTTATGTATGGCTTGCTGGCTGCAGAATGAGGGGTGTGATTTATGTTGAAGTGGGCGAGGTCACATTTACATGTACAGGCCCAGTGTACCGCCCACATTCACTCCCATCCCAAGGATTCATGGGAAATGTAGTCTGATTACAGTTAGAGAGGGAGAAGAGGATATGATGCAATCGCTGTTCTAAGACATCCTCCCTGCCAGAAAAGATGAAGCATTTTTTGAATCACAAAACTCACTTACTGAAAATTCAATCAAAAATCTCTCTTAAATGGTAAGAAATTTCAAAAATTGTATTAACTGTTTAGTGTTTTGTGTGTGTGTGTGTGTGTGTGTGTGTGTGTGTGTGTGTGTGTGGGGGGGGGGGAAACAAATGCAATAACTGTTTAGTGTTTTGTGTGTGTGTGTGTGTGTGTGTGTGGGGGGGGGGGGGGGGGGGGAAACAAATGCAATAACTGTTTAGTGTTTTGTGGGGGGGGGGGGGTGTACTAATGGGGGATTTTTGGAAATCCCGGAGTTCTGCTTTAGGGCTAGTTTACACTTGCTTCCAAACATGGCTTCAGATACGCTATTCAAAGCCCCCGTCATTAAATAAAATGGTTAGCCTACATCCCTGTTTACACCTTGCTTTTGCTTGGTGCTTCGATTAGGCTTTGTTGGAGCTTCGATGGGGCTTTGGTGGAGCTTTGATGAGGCTTTGGTGGAGCTTCGATGGGGCTGCGGTGGAGCTTTGATGAGGCTTTGTTGGCGCTTCAATGGGGCTTTAGTGAGGCTTCTTGGGGCTTTAATGGGGCTTCGGTGAAGCTTCGATGGGGCTTTGGTTGGGCTTCGGTGAGGCTTCTTGGGGCTTCGATGGGGCTTCGGTGGAGCTTCGATGGGACTTTGGTAAAGCTTCGATGGGGCTTCGGTGGAGCTTCGATGGGGCTTTGTTGGAGCTTCGATGGGGCTTTGTTGGAGCTTCGATGGGGCTTTGTTGGAGCTTCGATGGGGCTTTGTTGGAGCTTCGATGGGGCTTCGGTGGAGCTTCGATGGGGCTTTGGTGGAGCTTTGATGGGGCTTCGGGGAAGCTTCAATGTGGCTTTGGTGGGGCTTCGATCGGGCTTTGGTGAGGCTTCTTGGGGCTTCGATGGGGCTTGTGTGGAGCTTCGATGGGGCTTTGATAGAGCTTTGATGGAGCTTCGGTGAGGCTTCTTGGGGCTTCGATGAGGCTTCGGTAAGGCTTCGGTGAGGCTTCTTGGGGCTTCGATGAGGCTTCGGTGGGGCTTCAAGCGAGCTTTGCCATAGACTTATATGGAGGCTTTGAAGACGCTTTGAAGCACCACTAAAGCTACATGGGGTATAATTTTTGAAGCAAAGTAAAGCAAAAGCAAGGTGTAAACAGGGCTGTAAACTAACCATTTTATTTAGTGACGGGAGCTTTTTACTGGTGTTCAGAGAGCTTTACCAAAGCCTGTCCGAAGCCATGTTTTGAAGCAAAGTGTAAACTAGCCGTTAATGTGTGTTGAAGCCGAAGCGAGGGTAAATGAGCCCTTAAAGTTACACTAAACAAAATCCTTATTCTTAATTTTATCTATTCACTAACGCAAATGAATTTGGTGAAATCATCTCAGCAGGCCCTATTGGGACGTGCACCGGAGGGACTACCGAGACACACTAGAAGACAAATTGCTTTTATTTTTACAGCTGCCAGGATTTCCATGGCTAGATCTTGGAAATCTCCCATAATTCCTGTTGAGTTAATGATACCTAAAAATTGATTACAGGGCCAATATCAATTTTTAGGAAGTTCTTACTGTGTAGTATTTGAAACATCCTCTGTTCTGCACTTCATCAGGGGAAGGGCCCCTGGTCAGCTCCCGAAAGCTCTCCTTTTTCCCCTCACTTCCCTTTGGTTGGTACAAGCAGTGCACGTTAGTTACAACCATGTGCACTGTTCTATGCTTTTTACAAATCCCATAGTTCATAGTCCATCTCATGAGCGAGCAAGAGAGGGTGGCTATGTTCCTACATACAGTGGGACCATTGAGAAGGAATGTAGCCACCCTCTAACAGGAAGTCAGATTTAAAAAAAAAAGGAATTGGGAGATTTGGAGGAGGCTGGAAGATTCCCCGCTTCCCTTGGCTGAACGTCAGCCTGAAAGCAGATAAGAATGATGTTCCCCTTGCCAGCAGCCTCCTGGGATACCCATGGGACGAATCCCAGAAGGCATCAGGTTCCTGTACTGCGCATGCACTGATGCATGTCATCAGCAGGTCAGCCGGCTTATCCTTGTTTTTACAGCCAGCCACCCAATCAGAGCTGCTGTTAGAAATCACGGAGCCCCAAAAAAAATATATAAAAACAATATTTTAACAAATAATACACTACCTTTTTTTAACTTTTTTTTTTTTAATGTATAGTTTTAAAAAAAGTTTACATTTTTAAAATTATTTAATTTTACTATTTTTAATAATTATTTTATTTTACAATTTCTAATAATTATTTCATTTTAAAATATTTAATAATTATTTAATTTTACAATTTTTAAAAATTACTTGTTACAATGTTAATGTTTTTTTTTTTCACAAATTATTTTTTTTACAGGACAGGGAAGCCGGCAGTGGCACAGGAGGGGGGGGGGAGGTTGGCACAGCACAGTGACAGGGGGGCACACTGGGGGGGATCAGAAGTAGACAGAAGAATGAGGAGGATCGGTGTGGGGGAAGCAATTACAGGAACGATGCCCTGTGTCTGTGTCTCTCCCTACAGCAGCTGAAATCCGGCGGGAGGGAAAGAAACCGGCTTTCAGCTGCTGTAGAGAGCCGCACAGGGCATCTTTCTTTGATTTCCCCTCCCCCCGCCCACACCAATTCCTTCTGCTGTTTGGGCCCCCCTGTGTGTCCGGGCCCCCTACAGGAGGACTGGTAGTCCCCCCTATCAGCAGCCCTGCTGCATCAATGGCAAGAATCCAGAAGAGACAGCAGCCCCCTGATATAACAGCCATAGAAGATGGCGGTGCAGGACCTTGCTTGTGGAAGGCGATTGGCAGATTGCAATAGGACAACTAGACATGTGCAGAACGGAAAAATTTGTTTTATTCGTTCCAGATAGATTCGTTAGGTTACTAAATTTGTTTTTGTTGATTCGTTTCAGATTTAGTTTCCTTTACTTTTCTTTTGTTTATTAATTTTCTAACTAATTCCAAATTTTTGGAAGGATTCACATTCTGTGTGAAGAATAGCTGGTTTTTAAGGAGCGGGCCGGGGAGCCGGCCGTTGCACCCTTAACAACTGATGACAACCGATGTCAACGTGCTTCCCCACTGACAGCTGAATGTAAAAAAAAGAATGCCGGTGTCTTGCCGAGAAAGTTCCCTCGGCGGGGAAGTTCCCCCCCTGTACTGCGCAGGCGCAGCGCCTGCGCAGTACGAACTACTGTCAGCCTCCGGAGATAGCCGAAGCTCAAGCGCTTCAATCAGCTGTACACGGCGCCTGGGCCCTAGGTCCAGGTTCCTTCCCCACCATCCAAGTGGACCTAGAGGGGGAATCTAAAAGAGCCGAGCGAAGCAAGGCCGTGCCCGAAGCGTGGCGAGCGAAACGTGGCGAGCGAAGCGAGCCCGTGAGGGGCCCTCTTACAGGCGCCGTGTACAGCTGATTTTCAGCTGTTCTGCTTCGGCTATTTCCGCCGGATCCTACTGCGCAGCCGCAGTAGAGGGAGGAACTTATCCGCCGAGCGGAACTTTCTCGGCAATGAGAAAGTAAAGAAAAAAAAAAAACAGCATGGGGTCCGCCCCCTACAATCCATACCAGGCTCTTTGTTTTGAAAATTTGGAATCCGTTAGAGAACAAAATTAAATGAATTTCATTGAAATTTGTTACTGAATTATTTGGAGATTCGGATACATTTAAATCTTCGAATAACCAAAAATTCATCGGAATTTATATTTGGGCCGAATATCACCCTCCCAATCCGAGGTATCACCCTCCCAATCCGAAATATCACACTTCCAATTCGAGATATAACCCTTCCAATCTGAGATATCACTCTTCCAATCTGACTTATCACCCTTCCAATCCAAGATATGATCCTTCCAATCTGAGATATCACCCTTCCAATCTGAGATATCACCCTTCCAAACTGAGATATCACCCTTCCAATCTGAGATATCACCCTTCCAATCTGAGATATCACCCTTCCAATCTGAGATATCACCCTTCCAATCTGAGATATCACCCTTCCAATCCAAGATATCACCCTTCCAATCCAAGATATCACCCTTCCAATCCAAGATATCACCCTTCCAATCCAAGATATCACCCTTCCAATCCAAGATATCACCCTTCCAATCCAAGATATCACCCTTCCAATCCAAGATATCACCCTTCCAATCCAAGATATCACCCTTCCAATCCAAGATATCACCCTTCCAATCCGAGATATCACCCTTCCAATCTGAGATATCACCCTTCCAATCCGAGATATCACCCTTGCAATCCGAGATATCACCCTTGCAATCCGAGATATCACCCTTCCAATCCGAGATATCACCCTTGCAATCCGAGATATCACCCTTCCAATCTGAGATATCACCCTTCCAATCCAGCAGCTTACCAGTATGTCACTGGTCAGCAAGTGGTTAAACCAGTTTGGTGTCACATTAAGAAAATAATACAATGTAACAAAAAGCATTCTATAGAATGAGTTGGGTGTCTTTTATTGAACATAAAGGGTTCTACCAGTATTGCAATCTCTTCCCCCGAACGAGGAATGCGATCCGGCCCGTATAATCAGGGCCTACAGATCTCGGTCTAGAATGCATAACTAATAGCAACAGGCAAATTCCGGGATTCTCGGACTTGCTATCTCATGGAATCAGTGAAACATCTGTGACTCCAGGGCAGTGCGGGGAATACTCGGGGAGTTACACATAGTTCCTGCTTTTCTTTTGTTTCCACTGAAGTGGTGGAGGACACAAATCCCCCGTCATTGTCCTCCTGCTTCGTCAAGGGAGTGGAAGGAACTTGGCTGGAGTTGTGGAATCCGTCCTTTGGTCAGACATGTGAGCGAGCCTGCGTGGAGGGGCCGAGGATCTGTTTTCAGGTACGTCCCCGCTTGTCTTGGCTGAACGTCAGCTTTTTCCTCGCAGTCATAACAGACGGGAAAAAAAAAAATCTTGTTGTAGCTCCGAAATGAGGAATTCATGTTTTCCAGATTCTCCATGCTGGTTCCTGCAGCTCTATATCTGAATGGGGACCTGTCTGTGGAACAAGTAGTTGTAGTTCTGGTGTGCACCCCCTTAGAGTTGGCCTTCACTCTCCTCATCCACTTAACACCCTTGCAGCCCTCCTCCATCCTGCTCTCACAATAAAACATTTTTTTTTCTCCCCAATACCTTATTTTGAGGGTGCTTCTAGGATTTTTGCCTAGGCAAGTAGCAGTAGTTCTGGAATGCACCCCTTAAAGTTGACCTCCACTCTCCCCATCCACTTTACACACTTACAGCCCATCCCGCACTCACCATTGGACGTAATTCTTTTCCTCCATAATATCTTTTTTTGGGGGGTGCTTCCATTTTGCCTAGGCAAGTAGTAGTAGTTGTGGCCTGCACCCCTTAAAGCGGAGCTTCAACATACCCATCCAGTTAACACCCTTGCACCTCTCCTCCTTCCTGCTTTCAATTGAATGTCATTTTTTTTCCCCAATACCTTTTTTTTGGGGTGCTTCTGGGTTCCTCATCTAGACAAGTAGTTGTAGTTCTGGTGTGCACCCCTCAAAGTTGACCTTCACCCCCATCTACTTAACACCCTTGGAGCCCCGCCTCTAACTCTTATAACTGGACATAACTTTTTTGTCTATACCATTGATCTGTTTTGGGGTGCTTCTAGGATTCTCAGCTAGGACCTTCGCCATCCCCCATCCAATTAACACCCTTGCACCTCTCCCCCTTCCTGCTTTCGCAATTGGAAATATTTTTTTCTCCCCAATATTTTTTTTTTTTTTGGAAGCTTCCAGGATTCTTGCTGAGTAATTAGAGTTCTGATGTGCACCCCTTAGCGTTGACCTTTAACTCTCCCCCATCCATTTAACATCCTTGTAGCTCCTCCCCGTCCTGCTCTCACAGTTTTTTTTTCTCCCCAATACCTTTTTTTGGGGATGCTTCCAGGATTTTTGCCTAGGTAAGTAATTTTAGTTGTGGCATGCACCCCTTAAAGTGGAGCTTCACCGCCCCCATCCAGTTAACACCCCTGAACTTCTCCCCTTTCCCTTTTTCCCAAGTGGACATCATTTTTTTTTCCGCCCTAGTACCTTTTTTGGGGGGTTCTCACATAGACAAGTAGTTGTAGTTCTGGTGTGCACTCCTTAAAGCAGACTCCCCCCCCCTCCCCATTCACTTAACACCCTTGCACCCCTCCCGCTCTCACAATTGTACATCGTTTCCTCCCAATTTTTTTCTGGGCTGCCCCCATGATTCTAACCTAGGCAAGAAGATGTAGTTCTGATGCGTACCCCTTAAAGTTGACCTTCACCCTTCTCTTTATCCTCTTAACACCCCTGCAGGACTCCCCCTTCCACTCTTATAACTTATTTCCCCCCCCCATACCTTTGTTTTGGCTACTTCTAGGATTCTTGTAGTTGTAGTTCTGGTGTGCACCCCTTAAAGTAGACCTTCTCCCCAATCCACACTTGCCCCCCCCCCCCTCCATTCTTACAATTGAACATCATTGTCTCCCAATAAATTATTTCTGGGCAGCCTCCATGGTTCTCACCTAGGCAGGTCCTTGTAGTTCTGGTGCGCACCCCTAAAAGTTAATCTTCACCCTCCCCATCCACTTAACACCCTAACACCCCTCCCCCTCCCACCCTTATAATTGGACAACATTCCACTCCCCACCCCTACTTTTTTTAGGTGCTTCCAGGATTCTCATCTAAGCAAGTAGCTGCGCATGTGCAGAATGAAAAAAATTGTTTCGTTTCGATCCGTTATTTACATAAATTCGTTTAGTTAAATTTGTTTCATTCGTTTAATTCGTTTTTGGAATCAGTTTATTTTTTTCTTCGTTTTCAAATTGATTCGAATATTTCGAATTCGGATCGATTCGAAACGTTTTCGAATAGTTTTCAGATTCGAAAATTTTTTTGAATTCGAAAAGCTTTCCAATTTCCATGAATAGAATAGAAAAAAAAATTCTAAATTTCTATTCTATTCCTTTATTTTTTATTCTATTTTATTCTCTTTGGAAATTGGAAAACTATTCGAATTCAAAAAGTTTTCGAATTCGAATTTGAAAACGATTCGGATTCGAAAAGATTTTGAATTTTGAAAATGTTTTCGAAAAGTATTCGAAAACTGTTTGAAAACGATTCGAATCTGGTTAAAATAGTTATTTTCTGTTTTAAATCGATTAAAACACATTTGTCCAGCACAGGAAATAGCCCAATAATAATCATCTCTTTTTTTTTTTTTTTTGCATCATTTGCACAGAACAATTGCACTGCAATTTAAAAAAAAATAAATGTGGAAAATATTGCACCAGGCCACTATATGGCGCTAAGTGTCATAAGTAATTCCTATCATACATAGCGCCATCTACTGGTCAATTCAGTACATTTAAATCAATTAAAAACATTTGTCCAGCCCGATATCATTTGTTTGGAGCTCTTTTTGCCCCATTTGCACAAAAAAAAAAAAAAAAATGTCTGTGCACTTTCATCGGGTGAATTGCCCTGCAATTTTTTTTATTAAAAAAAAAAAAAAAAAGGTGAAAAATATTGCAGCAGGCCACTAGATAGCACTAAGTGTCATAAGTAATTCCTATAATACTTAGCACCATCTACTGGTCAAAAGAGTTCATTTCTGTTTTAAATCAATGAAAAAGCATTCGTCCAGCACAGGAAATAGCCCAATAATAATCTTTTCTCTTTTTTTGCCCTTTTTGCACAGAACAAAAGTACATGCACTTTCGCTGGATGAATTGCAGTGCAATTTTTTTATTTAAAAAAAAAAAAAAAAAAAAAGTGCTAAATATTGCACCAGGCCCCTAGATGGTGCTAGCTAAAGTAATTGCTTTGATACTTAGCACCTTCTACTTGTTAAATTTGTTTATTTCTGTTTTAAATCAATTAAAAACATTTGTTCAGCACAGAAATTAGCCCAATATATATTTTTTTTCTTACCCCATTTGCACAGAACAAATGTACATATACACTTTCACTGGGTAAATTGCACTGCAATTATTAAAAAAAAAAAAAAAAAGTGGAAAATATTGCACCAAGCCACTAGATGGCACTAAGTGTCATAAGTAATTCCTATGACACTTAGCGCCATATACTGGTCAAGATATTTAATTTCTGTTTTAAATCAGTGAAAAGCATTCGTCCAGCAAACAAAATAGCCCAATAATAATAATAATAATAATAATACTAATGTTTTATATATATATATATATATATATATATATATATATATATATATATATATATATATATATATATATATATATTTTATTATTATTATTTATTTTTTATTTTATTTTGCCCCATTTGCACAGAACAATTGTACATGCAAAGAATGTGGAAAATATTGCACCAGGCCACTAAATGGCACTAAGTGTCATAGGTAATTCCTATCATACTTAGCGCCATCTACTGGTCAAAAGAGTTCATTTCTGTTTTAAATCAATCAAAAGCATTCGTCCAACACAGGAAATAGCCCAATAAAATTTGTTTTTTTTATTTTCCCTATTTGCACAGAATAAAAGTACAGGCCCTTTCAGATCGCTTGCCACCCGCCGATCGCTACATGTCTGGTGAACTTAGCTGTGGATGTGAAGTGAAGCATCACCCCCATCCCTTGCCTATTGCAGCTTAAGGGGGTACAGTTGGCAGGCAGCAAAAAAAAAATGTTTTGCCGCTCCCCCAAATGCAAGTCTAAACGAAACCTAAAGAACCCATACAACACTATTAGATTTTCTGCAGATTTTTTTCTTCAGATTTACCAAAACCATGTGGTGCAAGGGCCTGCCTGATTGCATACAAAATGAAACTTATTAGGGCCAGTTCACCCCACATGCAGTCCAGTGCATTTTTTTTCCTGCATCAAAAACGCATAGAAAGTAGGTTATATGGTTTTCAATGGCATAGTTCACACCAGTGCTTGCAGTTCCAACGCGTTCCAGTTCCAGAAAAAAAAAAAAAAGTAGAAGATGCTGCATTTTTCCTGCACTGGAACGCTGTAAAAAGCATCAAAAACTCACGAGAACGCACCGCAACGCACCAAAAACGCACTGGAACATCCATGTTCTTATTTAAGGTAAAGGGAAAAAAAGGGAGGGGGAAATGCACTGGACTACATCAAAAACGCACCAAAAACGCATCAAAAACGCACTGGAAAGCATCAAAAAACGCGTATGCAAAAAAAACCATCTGGAGCGCATCCGGACTGCGTTTCTATGGTGTGAACCGGCCCTTAAGATTTGACCTCCATATTATTTGGTTTTGGTAAATCTGAAGACAAAAATCTGCAGAATATCTAATAGTGTGTATGGGGGCTTAAAGGACACGCTTTGTCGTGCTCATCAAACATCACCCAATCAGGTCATCCGATGAATACGTTTGCCTCGAGCGCGGTGATGATGTCACCGGCAGAGTCCGCTGCCATGGGATATACAGGCTCTAATATCTATCTGTCGCGTTTTTCCCTCCCGTAATTAAAAAAAAAAAAAAAACAATGTTTTTAAAGTTTAACTCCCGTTACGGCGGCGAATTAATCCCCTTCCGCTCGTCGTTACTTTGATGCATAAAGATTTTCTTCAAAGTCAGCATTCTGCCGCGGCGTGCGCCAGCTTCACAAAAGGACGCCGCTGGCACGGTGGCAGACGCGGAGATAGAAATCTGTCGCTTTAATATCGAAAATTCTTTTTTTTTTTTTTTTTTTTTTGGCAGGTGCGAGGCTCCTTTTTTTTTTTTCTTCTTTGCCCCTCTTTGATGCCAGTATTGATAATGAGAATAATCCATTGAGCCGACGCGGAGGCCGCGGAGCTGCTATCGGATTTCAGGCGCACACACACATACACCTGCATCCCTCAGGCGGTCAGGTGCGGAGGAATGCCAGGCATCCATTCCGGCTTATCTCCGGCAATCTCACTCCATTAGCATATTCTATTCCACGTCTTCTAGGAAGAGGAGGGGGGGGGGGGGGGTGGGGGGGTTCGGACGAAGCGAGAGGCGGCCTTGGCTCGATTGTGAGGGGGGGAGAGATCGATGTAGACGGGGAAATGGCGGCGGCTGCCAACTGGGCGAAGCATTTGCGCCGCTGTTTTCTGATGTTCTGCAGCTGTGATCGGAGCGCGCATGTAATAAAATCTCACGACGTCCTTCCTTTCACATCCTAAAACTTTTTTTTTTAAATGACTTTTTTAGAACTCGTCCTAAAACTTTGTCGCGAGAGCTGAGCGAATATGTAGCGTCTCGCGGTGATGTCGTGAAAGTAAAGCCTTGGTAATCAATGGCGTTGGGGGGGTAGGGTGACCTATTGGCCTTTCAGGGGCCGGCTCACACCATAGAAACGCAGTCCGGATGCGTTCCAGATGCTTTTCTGCATGCGCGTTTATGGCGCGTTTTCGATGCAGTCCAGTGCGTTTTTGATGCCTTTTTTGATGCAGTCCGGTGCATTTTGATGCAGTCCAGTGCATTTTGATGCGTTTTTTGATGCAGTCCAGTGCATTTTTCCCCCCTCTTTTTTCTTAGGGCCAGTTCACACCACATGCAGTCCTGTGTGTTTTTTTTCTCTGCATTGAAAACGCATGGATAGTAGGTTGTATGGTTTTCAATGGCATAGTTCACACCAGTGCGGTCAGTCCCAGTGCGTTCCAGAAAAAAAAAGTAGAGAACATGCTGCATTTATCCTGCACTGGACTGTACTGGAACGCTGTAAAACGCATCAAAAACGCACGGGAACGCACACCACAAACGCACTGGAACCCACATGTCATTATTTAAGGTTAATTAAAAAAAGAGGGGAGGGGGCAAAAATGCACTGGACTGCATCAAAAATGCATCAAAGACGCACTGGGCTGCCTCAAAAACACGTAAAAAAAACGTGCATGCAGAAAAGCATCTGGAATGCATCTGAACTGCGTTTCTATGGTGTGGAACTGGCCCTGAACCTTTAGGGCCAGTTCACACCACATGCAGTCCCGTGCGTTTTTTTTTCTGTATCGAAAACGCATGGGAAGTAGGTTATATGATTTTCAATGGCATAGTTCACACCAGTGCTTGCAGTTTCAGAAAAAAAAAGTAGAACATGCTGCATTTTTCCTGCACTGGACTGTACTGAAATGCTGTAAAACACATCAATAACACACTGGAAGGCACCAAAAACACACTGCAACACACTTGTCCTTATTTAAGGTTAAGAAAAAAGAGGGGGGGGGGGGGGAAGCACTGGACTGCATCAAAAACGCACAAAAAACGCATCAAAACCGCACTGGAACGCATCAAAAACGCGCATGCAGAAAAGCACCAGGAACGCATCTGGACTGCGTATATATGGTGTGAACTGGCAATTAATAAGGGCCAGTTCACACCATAGAATCACAGTCCAGATGCATTCTGGATGCTTTTCTGCACGTGCGTTTTTAAGTGCTTTTGGTGCGTTTTTAGTGCAGTCCAGTGCATTTTTTCCCCTAACCTAAAATAAGGACATGTGCGTTCCAGTGCGTTTTTGATGCTTTTTACAGCGTTTCGGTACAGTCCAGTGCAGGAAAAATGCAGCATGTTCTACTTTTTTTTCTGTAACTGGAACTGCAAGAACTGGTGGGAACTATGCCATTGGAAACCATATAACCTACTATCCATGCGTTTTTGGTGCAGAAAAAAAAAAACGCACTGGGCTGCATGTGGTGTGAACCGGCCCTCGGGGCTAATTCAGATCTCCCCCATTGCGGTGCGTTGTGTGAACAGGCTGGGTTCACACCTACAGGTGCGACTGAGCGCGGGCATGTTTCTGCGCACGTCACGTGTAGAGCGGCCCATTCATTATAATGGGCCACACACAAGAAACATGGAAGTCCCTGATTTTTTTTTCTCCAAAAACGCACTGGTGGGGCTGCGGCACCATGTGGTTTGGCACATGCGTTTGCAGATGCATGGGAGGGAGGGGGGCGCCATTAACAACTATCGGCACCGCTGTGCGTCTGCTAAAGAGCGTGTCGGGAAAGTGCGTGATTTTGCACATGTTCCCGACGTGCATAGATGGGAATCAAGTCTCGGGAAGAAGTTTTTCTGCCTTTCTCCCTTTGTAGGGCGGCCCACAGAAATGAATAGGCCGCCGCACACGTGACGCACCGAACGCATGAAAAACATGCAGAAACACTTGGCCGCTCCTGAAGGTGTGAACCAAGCCTTAGGACCCGATTGTATATCGCACACCGGAAACGAACATTCCCTCTTTGTTGTGCGATTTTCACGCAACTTCGCGTGTCGCGCGTGGGGCAGCCCCAGGGCCGCCAATAAGGCAGTACAGCCAGCCCTCCTGTCCTGGGCCCGGACCACCTTTTCTGAACTGAAGGGGCCCAGGACAGGAGGGCTGGCTGTACTGCCTTATTACAGACACCATACCTCTTCTTTGACATGTGCACTGACAAAAAATTTGTTCGTTTTCGTTTCATTCGTTTTTTTGCTTTTTTCGGAAATTCGAAAATTTGGCAATCCAAAAATTCGGAAATGCAAAAATTTGAATTTCCAAATTTCCGAATCCTTCGAATTTTCCGAATTTTCGAATTTTCAAATTTTCAAATTCCAAATTTCCGAATTTCGAATTTTCGAAATTTCGAATTTCCCGATTTCGAATTTCCGAATTTCCAATTTTCAAATTCCGTATTTCCAAAATTTCGAATTTCTGTATTTCGGAAATTCGTAAATTTGAAAATTCAGAAATTCTGAAATTCGAAAATTCGGAATTCGAAATTCAAAAATTCGAAAATCGAAAATTCGGAATTCGAAATTCGAAATTTCGAAATTCGGAATTCAGAATTTGAAATTACGAAATTACGAAATTTGAAATTCCAGAATTTAAAAAATTTGGAAATTCATAAATTAACAAATTTGTCAAAATTAGTTAAAAAACAATTTGGAACTAAACGAATTGCACATGTCTACCTCTTCTGCCTTTCCCCCACAGCGCTCCCAGCTTCTCCTCTTCTTTCCCCCTCCGGCTGCACTGCAGGGGGATTGGTCCTAGCACTTCCATCTGCTGCCCGGGCCCCCCTGTGCGCCCCTTTTCCTCCGCAGCGCTTCCGGCTCCCCTCCTTTCCTCTCCCGCTGGCAGCTGCTGTGGCACATAGGGGGTTTCAAGATGGGGGAGAGGGGGAAGGGGCCGGTAAATATGTAATTTGCTGGCCCCTTCCTTTCCTGAATGAACAAAGTGAGCGATCTGTACCAATCACTGCTGTGTCCATTCATCACTGAAGCATAGTAAACTGTGTTTACTATGCCTCAGTTTGTGGCTGAGCAGGAAGCCTCGGGGCGCTTCCTATTCATTCATCTGTGCAGCTGAGGCTACAGAGAAAAGGGCGGATACATCGATGCCCTCGGTCAGCCTGAGCAGCCGATTCACTTCAATGGGCTGCCTCATGCTCATTTGTCACCCCAAAAGAAACCCCTCCTCCTTTTTGGGAGACCAGCTTAATGCAATTTTTTAATGAACGTTTTGCCACGTTTGCCACCTGACAATCAATACAGAATCGCATCGCTTTGGGGTGCCATTAGGAATAATGCCACCCAAGCGCGCATTGCGCGTTTTCCGGTGATTCGGAATCATGGTGATTTTGCCTGCAATTTCCATATCGCATAATGTGAACGGGGCTCTAGTAATTGAAGCGCCATTTGTTGTCAGCGGTACTTTTAGCGCTTTAAACCAACACACCTCTGAGACACGTGTGTTTCAGTGCCCCACAACGCACAGTAATGTAGTACTGTGGTCCGCTGCATCTTAAAAAAAAAAAAAAATGGTGTTTGATTTTTTGGTCTTCTCGGTGCACATTAACACACATTGTGCAAGTTAGAGCATCGGGGCGCCATTCATTGTCAGCGGCACCCCAACGCACCTCCAACACACATGCGTTGCTGCACTCCACAATGGACAGTGATGCACCACTGTGTATTGTTGTGCGCCGCGTAAAAAAAATGGTCTACGTCTTATTTTTGGTTTGTTCTGCTTAGACAAGTGCAGAACGAAAAATTTAAATTGCATTTAAATTTGAATCGAATTTAATTCGAGATCGAATTTATTCTATTCGAAATTCGAATTTTGGAAGATGGTTATATTCTTTCTGTTCCATTTTAATCTATTGTTTTTTTTTTTAATTCTATTCTTTTGTTTTCTGTTTTATTCTTTTCTTTTCTACTATAGTCTATTCTTTTCTATTTGAATTTGAATTTATTCTATCCGAAATAAAATTTCGGGAAAACAGTTATATTGTTATATTCTTTCTATTCTATTCTATTCTAGTGTTTATTCTGTACTATTCTATTCTTTATTTGATTTGATTTTCTATTCTAGTCTTTTCTATTCTGTTTTTTTTTTATTTTTATATATATTCTTTTCTATTGTATTCTAATTCAAAATTTTCCAAATTTGAAAATAACATTTTTATTCTATTCTATTTTATTCCTTTAGTTTCTATTCTTTTCTCTTCTATTCTTTCTTTTCTATCTGTTTATTTTTTATTCTATTATTTTTCTATTCTTTTATTTTCTATTCTGTTTTATTTTATTCTATTCTATTCTTTTATCTTCTATCCTATTCTTTTCTATTCTATTCTTCTCTATTCTATTCCTTTAGTTATTGGAGTCTATTTTCTATTCTATCCCTTTATTTTTTTATTCAATTTTTTTCTATTCTTTTATGTTCTATTTTGTTCTCTTTTACTCTATTCTATTCTTTTATGTTCTATTCTATTATTTTCTATTCTATTCTATTCTTCTCTATTCCATTCCTTTAGTTTCTTTTCTTTTCTATTCTAAATTCCTAATACAGTACAGAAAGGTCCAACTGATCTGAGAGTAGTGGAGTCTATTTTCTATTCTATCCCTTTATTTTTTATTCTATTTTTTTTTTCTATTCTTTTATTTTCTATTCTGTTCTATTTTATTCTATTCTATTCTTTTATCTTCTATTCTTTTCTATTCTTCTCTATTCTATTCCTTTAGTTTCTATTCTTTTCTATTCCAAATTCCTAATACAGTACAGAAAGATCTGAAAGTAGTTGAGTCTATTTTCTATTCTATACCTTTATTTTTGATTCTATTTTTTTCTATTCTTTTATTTTGTATTCTGTTCTATTGTACTCTATTCTATTCTTGTATCTTCTATTCTAATATTTTCTATTCTATTCTTCTCTATTCTGTTCCTTTCTATTTTTTTTTCTATTCTTTTATTCTGTATTCTGTTCTATTTTACTCTATTATTTTATCTTCTATTCTTTTCTCTTCTATTCTATTCTTCTCTATTCTATTCCTTTATTTTCTATTCTATTTCATTTTCTTTGTAAATTCAAATTTGAATTAAAAAACCTTTTTGAAATTTTGTTTCGTTATTTCGGATTAGTTTAAATTCGTATTCGCTATTATAATAATTTGGATACATCTGAGTTTCCCAATAAGGAAAAATTCATCCTAATTTCGGATCGGAAGGAAACGATCCGCACATGTCTAGTTCTGCTGCATTGATAACATCATGATTTGAATGCACAAAAAGCATGTTAATGCAACACACCGGAACAGACGGCTCTGAATGGGTCCCCAAGGGCCCATTGGCACTATTGCATTGTGGGCTTGTGGCAGCACTTGCAATGCTGATAACCTATGTTACATGCGTCGTGGGGGCATTCATTTCGAATTGGCACCCTAACGCAGCAAGGCAAGGCACTGCGTTGCAGCAGGACACAGCGTTGCGGTGCATGGCATTGCCAAAAATGGTGATTGGGTGATTTTCAGCACATTAAGGTGAGTTGGCCGCCCATTCATTTTTATAAGTTACCTAAACACAAAGCACTTTAATGCGTGACATAACACACACTAATGCACATGGCTCAGCACACTGCAGACATGTAAAGGTAGAAGGCATATAGAGGCTGGCAATCAGCTATTCCAAATTGGGAATGGGAATTTCGTGCCTTACCTTTATCGTATATCTAAACCCCAAAACAAATATAGAATATATTGTAGCTTACCAGTCTTTAGATGTGGTGGCTGCATTGGTTTTCTTTTTTCAGGCTTTTTCTCTTTTATTTTCACCTGGTGATCCTGCCAGTAATATACTTCCTGTCCTATGGTGACACAGCTAACTCACCGTACTATATCTATGAGGGAGCGCGTTGTCACCCTAGCCCGCTCTCCTGATCTGTACTACAAACGCAAATTTGTAATATACAGAAGATACATTTATGAGGAAGATACGATTGCTTGGGATTTCAGTTTAATTAATGGGAAGTGTAAGGGACACGGCATTTCGGACAGGGTATTTTCTGTAATTGCTCAGGGGCATAGATAAGGAGGGGGGGGGGTAGGGGGATCCAAACATCCCCATAGCGTCCGAAAGATCTGTACAAGGGGGAAATATATCTGTATTGGGAGAAGACCAGTACTGGAGGGTAATCTAGGAGAGGATCTGTACTCGAGGAGATCTGTACTGGGGAAAGATCTTTCGAGTGGATGGAGATCTGTACTGTGGGGGAAATCTGTACAGGGGGAATCTATACTCTGGTGTGGGGGGGTCTGCACTGGGGGGAGCAGAAGAATCTGTACCGTGGGAAATCTATACTGGGGGGGCAGATCTGTACTGGGGGGGGGGATCTGTACTGGGACTTCATCAGTACTGGGGGGGGGGGGATATGTACTGGGAGGAGAAAACCTCACTGGGGAGATCTGTACTGGAAAGGGGGGTGATCTGTACTGGGGGGGAATCTACACTGGGGGTTTCTATACTGAGGGAGGCCTGTACTGCAGGGGGAAATTTGTACTGGAAAAATCTGTACTGGGGGAGCCTATACGGGGGGGGGGGGGGGGATTCATACTGGGACTTCATCTATACTGGGGGGGGATCTGTACTGGGGGAGAGAGCACTGCACTGGGGAGATCTGTACTTGAAAGGGGGGGGGAGATTTGTACTGGGGGAAAATCTACACTGGGGGGTTCTATACTGAGGGAAATCTGTACTGGAGGAGAAGATCTGTACTGGGGAGGTCTATACGGGGGGGGGATTCATACTGGGACTTCATCTATACTGAGGGGGGGGGATCTGTACTGGGGGAGAGAGCACTGCACTGGGGAGATCTGTACTTGAAAGGGGGGGGGGGAGATTTGTACTGGGGGAAAATCTACACTGGGGGGTTCTATACTGAGGGAAATCTGTACTGTGGAGGAGAAGATCTGTACTGGGGAGGTCTATGCTGGGAGAGATCTGTACTGAGGGGAAACCTGTACTGCAGGGCAGAAAATCTGTATCGTGGGGGAGAATTCTGACTTGGGAACTATATTGGGGGAGATCTGTACAGGGGGAAGATATCTGTACTGGGAACCGGGGGTGTTCTATACTGAGGGAGGCCTGTACTGGAGGGGGAAATCTGTACTTAGGTGAGATCTGTATTGGGGGGGAGGGATTTGTATTGGGGATTGGGATTTGTATTGGGGGGTCTATGCTAGGGGAGATCTGTCCTGGCTGGGAGATCTGTACGGGAAAGAGATTGGTACTGTGGGGGAGAGAATTCGTATTGTGGGGGGAGAAATCTGTTCTGGGGGATCTGTATTGGGGGGAGATCTGTATTGGGGGGATATAACCTGAGGGAGATCTGTACTGGAGGGGGAATCTATACTGGGGGAGAGATATGTACTAAGGGGGACCTATGCTGGGGGAGATCTGTACTGAGGGGAGATCTGTACTGAGGGGAGATCTGTACTGGAGTGGGAAATATGGTAGGGGCGAGATCTGTACTGTGGGGGAGTCTTTGTACTTGGGGAGATTTGTACTGGAAAGGGGGGACATCTGTACTTGGGGGGGGGGGTTAAAAATATCTATGATTCTGTACTTGCTGAAAATGTTCTGACAGGATAAAACGAACGCAGCCACCACATATAAGTGTATAAGTGTATATACTAGTAAGCTGAAATATATAACATTTTTGTTTTTAGGTTTAGATGCACTTTAAGTATGGAGAGGATGGATTATCCATTTTCGATTTCCTGTCCATCTCCCAGCAAGCTCCCTAAACTGTGTTCTGCTCCCCCTGGGGCCCCTTGATAATTGCATAGTTATACTGCGGCAGGTTGGCTCCCCTGGGCGAATCGCCATCTTGGTACGTCAGTCCCTTTAAGAGCTCTAAGGGGCGCGCGCAACCCACGGCGCGGCGCCGGAGCCGATGCGCGTGCCCGCCGGCCACCTGCGATCGCTCCTGACAGAGACAAAATGGAGATCTGTCAATGTAAACAGAGAGATCTCCGCTCTGTCAGGGGAGGAGAGACAGATCCTCTGCTCCTAAAGATTAGGAATCAGTCTCCTCCTCCAGGCAGTCCCATCCCCCCTGCAGTTAGAACACACGAGGTAACACAGTTAACCCCTTGATCGCCCCCTAGTGTCCCCCCCTTCCCTGCCAGTGACATTTATACAGTAATCAACGGCTATTTTTAGCTCTGATTGCTGTGTAAATGTCAATGGTCCCAAAAAAGTGTCAAAAGTGTCCGATCTGTCCGCCGCAATGTCACAATCCCACTAAAAATCGCAGATCGCCGCCATTACTAGTTAAAAAAAAAATTATAATAAAAATGCCATAAATCTATCCCCTATTTTGTAGACGCTATAACTTTTGCGCAAACCAATCAATATTCGCTTATTGCGATTTTTTTTCAAAAAATATGTAGAAGAATACATATCAGAGTAAACTGATGAAGATTTTTTTTTTGTTTTTTTTTGGGGGGGGGGGATATTTATTATAGCAAAAAGTAAAAAATATTGGGTTTTTTTCAAAATTGTCGGTCTTTATTTGTTTATAGCGCAAAAGAAAAACAAAACAAAACAAAAAAAAAACGCAGGGGTCATCAATTACCACCAAAAGAAATCTCTATTTGTGAGAAAAAAAGGACATCAATTTTGTTTGGGTGCAACGTCGCACGACCGCGCAATTGACAGTTAAAGTGATGCAGTGCCATGTCGAAAAAAATAGCCTGGTCATTAAAGGGGCAAATCCTTGCGGTCCTTAAGTGGTTAAATGGAAAGCATTACAATTGTAATATCCTCATTTATATGCAGTGATATCATTACTAGATCTCTGTGCTTCTCTATGCAATGCAAGCAGATCGTGTCTGGTGGGAGGTAGTGTCTTGTACACATGGCTTCCTGTAAGCATCCCAGCACCCGGCCTCAGTACTCCTCTCAGGAGCCCTCAGTCCTGGTGATGCAAGCAGTGGGTTGACTCATGGGAGGAGTTATGCAAATATCAAAATGCCTTGGGGTGGATGTCAGTTTAGAGAAATGGTTGTTCATAGGTATGAGGGAGGAGATCTGTAATGAAGGAGGAGATCTTTACTGGGGGGGGGGGGGTTCTGTACTGGAGGGGAAAATCTGTACGGGGGGGTGGATCTATAACTGGGAGCATATCTGTACGGGGGGCAGATCTTTGCTTGGGGGGGGGGTGGTTGGGGGTAGAACTGTATTTGTGGGGGAGATCTGTATTGGGGGATCTGCACTGAGGGGAGATCTGTACTGGGGAAGGGGGAGCTGGCTCTTGGGGGCAGCTATGCAAATATCAAGATGCCTTGATGGGTGGATGTCAGTCTAGAGAAATGGGTGTTCCAAGATCTAGAGGGGAGATCTGTAGTGAAGGGGGGGATCTATACTGGGAAAAAGTTGTGTTCTGGAGGGGATATCTCTACTGGAGGGGGAGATCTGTAGTTGGAGGGGAGGGGGGGTTCTGTACTGGGGGGAATCTATTAGTTGGAGTATAGAGTATATCTGTACAGGGGGGCAGATCTTTGCTGGGGGGGGGGGTCTGTGCTTGGGGGTAGAACTGTAATTGTGGGGGTGATCTATATTTGGGGGATCTACAGAGGGAAGATCTGTACTGGGGGGGGGGGGGGGCTGGCACTTGTGGGGAGTTATGCAAATATCAAAATGCCTTGATGGGTGGATGTCAGTCTAGAGAAGTGGGGGTACTGGAGGGGGTGACCTGTAGTTGGAGGGGGGGGTTCTTTACTGGGGGATCTATAACTGGGAATATATCTGTACAGGGGGACAGATCTGTGCTTGGGGGAGGGGACCTGTATTTGTGGGGGAGATCTGTATTGGGGGATCTGCACTGAGGGGAGATCTGTACTGGGGAGGGGGCAGCTGATTCTTGGGGGCAGCTATGCAAATATAAAAATGCCTTGATGGGTGGATGTCAATCTAGAGAAGTGGGTGTTCCAAGGTCTGGGGGGATCTGTAGTGAAGGGGAGATCTATACTGGGAAAGAGTTTTGTTCTGGAAGGGAGGTCTGTACTGGAGGGGGTGATCTGTAGTTGGGGGGGGGGAGTTCTGTACTGGAGGGAGAGATCTTTTCCTGGGGGAAATATGTACTGGGGGGGATTCTGTAACTGTGAGTATACCTGTATTGGGGGACAGATCTATGCTTGGGAGGGGGACTGTACTGGGGGCAGATCTGTACTCTGGGGAAATCTGTACTGGGGCAATTCTATAACTGGGAGTATACCTGTACTGGGGGGGGGGGGGCAAATCTGTGCCTGGGAGGGGGACTGTACTGGGGGGAAATCTGTATGGGGGGGATCTGTACTGGGTGAATTCTATAACTGGGAGTATACCTGTACTGGGGGGGGGGGGGAATCTGTGCTCGGGAGGGGGACTGTCCTGGGGGGTATATCTGTACTGGGGGGAATTCAATACTGGGGGAATTCTGGGAGTATACCTGTACGGGGGGGGGGGGGGGGGGGATCTGTGCATGGGAGGGGGACTGTACTGGAGGGGGAGATCTGTATTGGGGGGGAAATCTGTACTGGGGAATTCTATAACTGGGGGAGTATACCTGTACTGGGGGAGGGTGGGCAGATCTGTGCCTGGGAGAGGGACTGTACTGGGGGGTAGATCTGTAATTTTAGGGCAGATCTCTACTGGGGGATCGGCACTGGGGGGGAGATCTGTATTGGTGGGGGCTGTCTCTTAGGGGAGTTATGCAAATATCAAAATGTCTTGATGGGTGAATGTCAGTCTGGAGGAGTGGGCTTTCCTAGACAGACTGTACTTGCATGCAGACCACCCTAGGTAGCGCCCACATATGCTGCTGAGCCTCCATGATTGACAGAACTGAAATCCAATAAATGAAAGGGGCGGGCCAGGGAGAGTCAGGCTGGGGAGGAAAGTGCTAACAAATTTTGGATGTCCTCCAGCCAGGAAAGGAGACAGGCTCCATCTGAATTGCTGCAGCTTCTAATGCACATTGTGAGAAGCTCACAGTGTGCAGTGAAATCAGTGGGAGCCATTTCAGCCCAGGAGAAGAGCCGGTACAACTGTGCAAGACTGGAGGGGAGGCTGATACAGTTTCAGCTGGCAATGCTGGCACTTGTGGTCCAGATTGAGAAATCGTCCATGTTCAGGTTCATGTCACCTCTATCCTGGTTGTATTGGGGTTGTACAGTTTGTCACGGTGACCCCTTATAATATTTATTCCTGCGGTAAAAATTGCATTTTTTTTTTGTATAGGAATTGATTAGCATAGATCGGCGTGGGGATACAATGTGTCCATTTTTATCGGTGACGTCCCGGGATATATCTCTCCATTTCATCTAATAGATGGATCTATTTTGCATTGAATAACTACAAGTTACATCTCAGCCCGGGACTTGGCACCGGGCGAGACGGCGGTCAGTAATTTCATTTAGCCCCAATCATTTTTATTGCGCCTTGGACACCGAGCCAGGGAACTTGCTGCCATCTTGGCTCGGAAAACGCGCCGCGAACTGCAAGGGAAGCGCATTGTTGGGATACAAAGAGACTTATCTCCGATGGAGCGGCATTAAAACAACAGGCAATTAGCCGACTCGTGGGAATTGGGGGCCAGGCTGTAAAATAAGTAAAAAAAAATGTAAAAAAATAGATATATTTATTTATCCATTATTCTGACCCCGCGCTGAGCGGCCCGACCGCCACTCGTAAAACAACGGGCGCAGTCAGGGAGGCTTTTGAAAACTGGTCAAGATTTCTATTTAGTTTGTGGCAAATTAATAGTTTAGCAGTTTTATTAGTGATCGCTGTTTGGCTTGGGAAATTTGGACAAGATTTAAATGGCAACGGCGGATAAAGTGCTAATTACAGTACATGGGCGCAATACTGATTTGCAAAAAAATGCGATTTCATATCCCTGGCTGAAACCTTTAAGGAAGCTGAAGGTCATTCTACCAGTCCACTTTAAAATTTGATTGCAGTATTGCGCTGCAGAACGTGCGTTTTAAAACACATTGCATCACCATTGACACCCCAACGCAATCTAGCCAGCGCAAAACAATGCTCTTGTATTTATTGCCCAACTCAAGGCACCAAAAAAAAAAATAACCGTGCAATGGGCCCCCCCTCAGCCCCCTCCACATAGCAAGAGTCAAATGCTCAAAAAAGGATCATTAAACCCAACAGCGACAGAGGCTCCTGTTCATTTATAAACGGAAGCATAGTAAACACAGTTTACTATGCTCGGTTATAAATGGACACAGGAGCGATCAGTAACGATCACTCACTGTGTCCCATTCAGAAAGGGAAGGGGCCAGTAAATGACTTATTTACCAGCCCCTTCCCCCCCACTCTCCATCCGCCTTTGTACCTGCAATAGAGAGGGAAGCCAGCGACGCTGAGGGGGGATGAAGGGGAGGCCATGGGCACACAGGGGGGAATCAGATGTGGGCAGCACAGGGAGGGGGATCGGTGTGGAGGGACAGGAGGACAATTACAGAACACTGCACTGTGTCTGTGTCTCTCCCTCTAGCAGCTAAAAGCCGTTTTCTCCCCCTCCAGCTGCTGGAGGGAGAGACACAGACACAGTGCATTGTTCTGTAATTGTCCTCCCGTCCAGCAGCACCGATCCCCCTGCTGCCCGGGCCCCCCCAGTGTGCCCATGCCCCCTACAGGAGGCCCGGTGGTACCTCCCTATCAGCAGTCCTGTGTACATGTGCAGTGGAATCCCACAATTTGGGCACACACTGTTGGTATTTGGCACCTTGATATCTGCAAAATCTGTGTGCATACATGAGAATCACTTGTACAGATGTGTCACGGGTCTTTGCCAGGTCCTGAAGACCTGTGAAACATTTGCACACAAGCAGATTTCCATGGTGCCCATGTCCATAAGCAAAGCGGCAGGTGGGGCCCTAGAGAAGGGCTCTTAGGTGGGTGGGCCCCTATGGGGAGGGTGGGGGCCCTATGTCACAAAGTAGATATTTGCCAGCATACCAAGGATCGGCACAAAGTGATGTCCAAACGGGTAGAATATTGCATAATCACAACACAAGAGAGGTGCAACATTTCAGAGTCACGTAGGACCCCTTCGTCAGGCATTCTCACATATGCAGGAAGTGTGGGGCCCTATGTAATTCTTGTGTAGGTAGGAAAGCAAGAAGTGCTAAAAAGTTTAGAGGTCATTCTAAAAATATGGAAAGATTATCCCATTATTCTTAATAATGGGTGATGGTCTGCTTTAAATGCACTACAATAAATAAAGCTGAACTCTGGGGGAAAAAACCTGAAAAGAAGAAAGCCTGCCAGAACAGGAAATAAGATAAGTATATCACCTTATTCATCATCCCCTAAATTATTATTATACAGGATATACAATATATAGCACCATCAAGTTGTGCAGCACTTTACAATATAAGGAAGACAGTAAAATACAATTCAATACAAGAGGGTTAGGAGCGCCCTGATCATTAAAGCTTACACTCTAATAGGGAGGGGCATGTGGTTCAAAAGGTAATAACTATGAGGGATGAGCTGATGGAAGAGTTAAATGTTTAGTATGTAGGCAGGTGCAGTCTACTTTCTCCACTGTGGGTGGCGCTATTTCATATCGGCATTACAGATGGAGACTGAGTCAAGAGGAACGTGTTTATGTTTTCCCAGGTCACTAGGGAAGCTATCCAATTGTATCCTGCCACTCAACCCCCCCCCCCCATAAGACTCTAGAAGCCATCTCGGGTCAAGCAGAGCCTATTTAAGGCCCTGGTTTCCAGGTTTGGAACGCATTTTGTGATGGGCAGAGTAGGGACAAGTACCCCACCTGGTAGGGACAGAACTAGTGGCAGGGAAAGGTTCCTGATTAGGAGGGAAAGTGTGGGACTTGTATCCTTTCTAGACATCTTCCCACTTGGGCACAAGATGGCCAGACCGCATTCTGCCCCTCCTAACAAGCGCTGTCAGTTTGGCTGAAATCTGCTCTCTACACACAGTTGGACCCGTGAGTGTTCCCAGTTGGGCTGTCTTCCCCCGGGGTTTATAATGAACTGTACAAACAAATGGGCACTGCCCCCACCTATAACTGTTCTCAAAAAGATTTGAAGCATGTTTCAAATCTAAAGTCCGTCAGATTTTCGACTGGAAAAGTCCGCTGAAGGTCCGATGAAGCCCACACATAATCGGATTGTCCGCCGGACTCGGCCTGTCGGACCAGTCCGGTCGAAAAGTCCACTCGTGTGTACGCTGCATAAGAGATAGCTGGACTTGTTGAGGTAGGAAGTTCAGAAGATTGAAGAGCCTCATAAGAAGTACCGGAGGTGAGCATGGGAGAAGATGACAAGATAGTAGGAGGTCTTGGGAGGAGTGGAGAGGATGGTTTGGGTGATATATTGAGACAAGTTTAGTGATGTAGGTCAGGGCAGAGTTGTGGATGGCTGATGGCTTTGGTGTGTTGTTAGTATTTTAAATTTTGTTCTTTGAATAATCAGAAGCTAGTGGAGTGATAGGCAGAGGAGGGTGGTGGACACTGAATGATTGGTAAGGTGGATGAGTCTGTCAGCAGCATTCATGGTAGACCAGGGGGGGGGGGGGGGGGGTTGGTGTCTGTAGAGGTAAGCCAACCAGGGAGTTTCAATAGTCAAGGTGAGAGATAACAAGGGAGTGAATGAAAAGCTTGGTGGTTTCATTGGTGAAGAAGGGGCGTATTGTGGAGATGTTGCAGAGGTTAAGTCTACAAGATTTGGACAGTGATTGGATGTGAGGCTGAAAGGACAGGCCAGAGTCCAGGATTATACCTAGCACCATGGCATAAAGGCAAAAACTGATAGTTGTGTTATTAATCCTGATGGAAAAGTCGAGGATGAAGCCACGGGGCAGGGGGACATATTTTCAGTTCAGTTTTAGAAAGATTTCGTTTGAGGAAGTGGTGTGACATCCATACTGATATGTCAGTTAATAAGTTAGTAATGTGGGAGCAGACTAAAGAGTGAGGTGAGAAATACATTTGGGTGTCATCAGATTAGAAATGGTACTGGATGCCGTGGGAGGTTATCGAGTGACCAAGGGAGGAGGTGTAGATGGAGAAGAGGAGGGGTTCGAAGACAGAGCCTTGGGGGACCCCTACAGAAAGAGGAGGAGGAGAGGAGGAGACAGAGATATAAGCAACACTTAAGGAACACTGTGATAGGTAGGAAGAGAACCAGGAAAGAACAGAGTCTTGGAGGCCAAGGAAGTGGAGTTTTTGAGGAGCAGCTGGGTGGTCAAAGGCCTCAGAAAGGTCTAGTAGTATGAGTATGGAGTGATGTCCATTGGTGTTTGCAGTTAGTAAACGGTTACTGAGTTTTAATAGGGCAGTTTCTGTGGAGTGTTGCGATTGATAGTCACACTGTAGTTTTCAAGAAGGTTGTTGTCAGAGAGGTAGGAGCTTGGAGGGTTGTAGACCATGTAAACTAGGCATTCTAGAAGTTCAAGCTGGTTACTGTAGGTCCAGTGAGGGCTTTTTAAGTATAGGGGAAGATGTAAGCACAGAAAATAGCCTACTAAGATCTGTTATTTTTCCCATTTTTTGCCAATTATTTTTATAAATCCCCCCCATGAAGTCATTGGCTATGAAGTGATTAATTAATGTGGCAAAATTCTCCATTCAGATCCTTAGCACACCCTGTTGAGAATTAGTCATCGGAGAATCGGTTACATTGTTATTAATGGGTTGATTCACCATAACTTAAGCTTGTGGTTACCTCTTACGGCAAAAGGAGCCAAACCGCCAGCTAAAAGGGGTGAGGTGTAACTGATGTCTCGTGTACAACTTGCTTTAAAAAAAAAAAAAAAGAAAAAAGGAAAAAACTCCATCCCTTCATACAGTTCCGAGGATGTGAATCATCCAAGCAAACAAGGTTCTATTAAATATTAATCAATGCCGGATTCAATAAGTAGGCCTGGGGGTTCGGGAGATCAATTACTAACACTACAACAAACTCCAGTAAAATAAAAAAAAAAAAAAAAAGTGAGGGAGACCTGCTCGCAGCTCGCCATAAATAAGTAATTGAAGCAAATTTCCAGCGTAGATCAGTGCTGGGACCGGGGACGGCAACGCGTGCCAGCAAAGGATGGACTTGTTTTCCATTCCAGCTGATAATGTAACTCTGTCTGATTCATTTCCATAATTGCTGGTGTCATGGGAGACGCACAAAGATGCTGAGTTGACGGTCACTGCCGATCGTCTTATGTCATGTTTTCAGCCCCGATTAAAGTACAGCTCTGCACAAACACCATGTATTCCTTTTAAAAGTTATACGTTCAAGTTTAATGTTAGGTTATATTTTATCCTAACCCCTTCATGACGGAGATAAAAGACATTTTAACACCCAATTTCATTTTTGCGTCTTTGACGTGTTAGTAAAAGTGTACATATCATCCCAACGACTTAATGCATAGCTCCCAACTGTCCCTGATTTCGAGGGACTGTCCCTGATTTGGAGCAATGTCCCTCTTTTACCCTCATTTGTCCCTCATTTTGGTCTGATCTATATAGTTGTATACAAAACACACTTTTTATCTATCAAAAAGTGTTTCCCAGTGCTAAACCCTTCATCCAAATTCTAAATTGCTGCATTTGTAAATTTAAAAGCCGATATAAAGGAAATGTAGTGGTAAAAAAAGCCCTTGTGGATTTAATTAACCTTTTTTTTTTTTGGTTAATTCTCCTTTAAGGGGGTGTGGCAGGGGGGCGTGTCTTATGCCTACATACATTTGCTAGTAGGTGTCCCTCATTCCCATCTCAAAATGTTGGGAGGTATGTTAATGTATCCAGGTGGATTATTCCTTGTTTTCTTTTAAGGACAAATTGGGCTTTCATTTGGTGGTAAATGATAATGAATATTTCCTAATTTATTTTTTTTTATTTTAATTATCAAAGGAAAACTGGCACAAAATAGTTTAAAAAATAATAATTTTTTTTAAAAATGTAACTGTATATTTTTTGCTATTACCATAATCTACCACCAAAGAAGCCCAAAATAAATTCTCCTGCTCCCGACGATCGCAGCGATGCCACATACACTGTATTGTTAAAAGTATTGGGACGCCTGCCTTTACACACACATGAACTTTAATGGCATCCCAGTCTTAGTCCGTAGGGTTCAATATTGGGTTGGCCCACCCTTTGCAGCTTATAACAGCTTCAGCTCTTCTGGGAAGGCTGTCCACATGGTTTAGGAGTGTGTCTATGGGAATGTTTGACCATTCTTCCAGAAGAGCATGTGTGAGGTCAGGCACTGATGTTGGACGAGAAGGCCTGGTTCGCAGTCTCTGCTCTAATTCATCCCAAAGATGTTCTATCGGGTTGAGGTCAGGACACTGTGCAGGCCAGTCAAGTTCCTCTACTCCAAACTTGCTCATCCATGTCTTTAAGGATCTTGCTTTGTTCACTGGTTTAAATCATTTGGTGGAGGGGGGATTATGGTGTGGGGATGACTTTCAGGGGTTAGGCTTGGCCCCTTAGTTCCAGTGAAGGGAACCCTTATTGCCAATCTGTATTCTCCTACATATTTTTGGTAAAAAAAAAAAAATGCTTTGTGCACTGGTCCAAATCGTTTGGTGGAGGGGGGATTATGGTGTGGGGATGACTTTCAGGGGTTGGGCTTGGCCCCTTAGTTCCAGTGAAGGGAACCCCTACGGCATCAGCATACCAAGACATTTTGGACAATTTCATGCTCCCAACTTTGTGAGAACAGTTTTGGGGATGACCCCTTCCTGTTCCAACATGACTGTGCACCAGTGTTCTATCAGGTTGAGGCCAGTCAAGTTCCTCCACCCCAAGCTCGCTCATCCATGTCTTTATGGACCTTGCTTTGTGCACTGTGCGCAGTCATGTTGGAACAGGAAGGGGTCATCCCCACACTGTTCCCACAAAGTTGGGAGCATGAAATTGTCCAAAATGTCTTGGTATGCTGACACCTTAAGAGTTTCCTTCACTGGAACTAAGGGGCCAAGCCCAACCCCTGAAAAACAACCCCCAACACATAATCCCCCCTCCATCAAATGATTTGGACCAGTGCACAAAGCATTTTTTTTTTACCAAAAATATGTAGGAGAATACAGATTGGCCTAAATTTATGAAGAAATTAAAATTTTTCTATTTTTATTGAATATGTTTTATAACAAAGTAAAAAAAAGTTGTTTTTTTTTTTCAAAATTGTCGGTCTTTTTTGTTTATAGTGCAAAAAAAGAAAAAAAAACGCAGAGGTGTTTAATACCACCAAAAAAAAAGCTCTGCTTGTGGGAAAAAAAATGACATATATATAATTTGGGCACAGCGCAATTGTCAGTTAAATGAACGCAGTGCGTATCGCAAAAAATGGCCTGGTCATGTGGATAATGTACCCAGCAAGGTAGTACTATGTATCTTTTTCTCTATTCAAGAGGAGAAAAAAAACACAGAAGTGTACAGTGACCGATCAATGTGATAGCCAATCACAGGCTATCTGTCAGAAACCATGAAATCAGGCCGAGACAGAAGTACAGTTAAATCACACTTGTTTAGTAATAAAAGTAAAAAGAACAAACGTAGTCAAAACATAGCCAAAGTTCAGTAACCGGAACGGAAAGTCAGCCAAGCCAGAAGTCAGGGATCAATGTAGTGGAACAGCAAGCAGGATCTGAAGCCAGGAGGGATGTCAGTAAAGCAAGTCTTGAACAGGATCGCAGGAGATAGTTTCTGTGATGTTGACCAAGGCGAAGGCAGAGCTCCTTTGGACTGGATGGCTTAAGTAGGCAGGACTGACGAGCAGGATATCATCAACAGCTGAGTAACTGTGGAGAGAGATAGGAGCTGGCAATTAGCCGACAGCTGAGCGGCCAGCTCTGAGAAGGAAGGGCTGAGCCCAGCCCTGACGCTATCACAGTAATCAGCTGATTGAAAAGCAGTTTTCCAAGGTTCTCGATCATTAGTACAAAACCCAGAGCTGCCCATTACAGCTTGGTCTCTGTGCTGGCAGACCTGCCATAGTGGCAGGTCTGGTCATGACAGGCAGGTCATGGTTGGTGGGAGGGGGCCGGCAGGGGGCTGTACATAGCTTCCTGAAAACATCACAGCCCCCTGTCTCAGTACTCCTCCCAACAGCCCTCAGGTCGAAATTTACTAGTTATCCCCCCCCCCCCAACCTTTTCAGCCATAAGAGGGCACAGTGACCACTAGCCAAAGGTTTCTTGTTCACGTTTCTTTCAGGGATACAAGCCGTAATCATCTGTAGAAAATGGCCGGAGTGGTGTTCTTCTTCTTCATGTGGACCTGGTACATGTTAGCTGCCTCTGTCCTCATTGTGACCAACAAAGGAGTGACCGTTGGAAGAGGCCAAACCGTTTACATCACCGAAAATGAATTACATTTCAACATCCCAAGCGACAGAGACTCCTGCAAGGTAGAAGTGGTCTTGAACGAGCCCACCACCCAACGAGTTGGAGTTTTGTCTCCTCAGGTAAGCTACATAGTCTCCTTATAGGGGGGGCGGAGGGTTGGCATTTATCAATGTATTCACCCCAGAGTCACACTTAAGAGGGAGCCTTTCCCAAGCTTTTTACCTGAAGAAACACTAGAAATAGTTTTGAGGTTCGGGGAAAACCTTGCAAAACCAATTAATTGGTGGTCAGTGGGAAGAATGTTCCTTACATTGGTGATCAGTGGGAAGAATGCTCCTTATATTGGCGACTAGTGGGAAGAATGCTCCTTACATTGGTGGTCAGTGGGAAGAATGCTCCTTATATTGGCGACTAGTGGGAAGAATGTTCCTTACATTGGTGATCAGTGAGAAGAATGTCCCTTACATTGCTGGTCAGTGGGAAGAATGCTCCTTACATTGGTGGTCAGTGGGAAGAATGTTCCTTACATTGGTGGTCAGTGGGAAGAATGATCCTTACAGAAAACTTAAAGGATCATTGGTGTCCCTGGCTTTGGCTCTGGAACTATTCAGGAGTTATCTAACTGGAGGTCAATCAACCACTGCTCAAGGGACTCCTTGCAACCTCTGGGAACCCTGGTTGAGGTTTTCTGCTTTACAAGTGTAACGAGCCCCTTGCTCGCTCGGTTCCACTCTCTCCCGACGCTCCTCTGCTGCTATAGAATCAGATTGCAGATCGCAACATCTGATTGTTCGGTCATCCAATGCTCCGGGATTAGAACTACAGCTATGTGCCGTTCTAACCCAGTTGTGATAGCTCAGAACAAACACCAGGCAGACTGTATGTAAGTTCAACCAGGAATCTCTCTTTATTGACAGGAATAAAGTCTCTTTTATACACTAAAAGAGGATGTGTATACCTCCTGCTCATATTACTCTGAACATACACCTGTGACCAGAAACCTAATTAACATGGCTAATTAACTAATCCCTTTAGACAGCCTAGATGACTCAGACATGACCTTTAGGCCAGACTGGCCATCATGTAGCTCAGAACCCCCAATCAACATTATCAAAATAGCAGAGTTAATTAACACAAACAACAATGGGGATCTAATGACTCTTAGATTCCATACTAGAGACTTATTTACAATACACATTTTAGCAGACAACAGACAGGTAGCTGGAATTGATGACATTGGCATTTAACAGTAGGAGTCCCAACGGTATGAATCAGTCACTATTCCAATATGGCAAATCCAGGGTCCCCAGAGTCTGTGTGTCCTGGGGGACCAGGACCCGAATCCACAGTAATACCACCTCAAGGGTCCCCAGGCATACAGCTCACAAAGAGCACCGTTCTCCCAAATGCCAGGGCCCACGACTGATCGGCAAGAGGCTAGCATTCAGTCCCCTCCAAAAGCCTCTCTCCCGGCTAGGTCTGTCACAACAAGGTCTACATATTAAGGATTCACCATGCAATTTGCAAAGCAAATGTTTGCTGGACATTCATCCATCTGTATTTTACAGAATTTAGCTATATTTTTCAAAGAGGATTGCCCCAATGTGTAATGTGACATCTGATGGGCAAACCTTGGTTGATTTTAAATGTGGCTGGTGAAACTTGTTTGGAATCTATTACTATATTGTATTTGGTGGTTGGATCTTGTTTGACTTTAAATGTGACGGGTGTTCTGTTTCAAATGCCCTTTATGCATTGACACACACTATATAACCAAAAGTATTGGGACGCCTGCCTTTACACCCACATGAACTTTAATGGCATCCCAGTCTTAGTCCGTTGGGTTCAATATTGAGTTGGCCCACCCTTTGCAGCTATAACAGCTTCAACTCTTCTGGGAAGGCCGTCCACAAGGTTTAGGAGTGTGTCTATGGGAGTGTTTGACCATTCTTCCGGAAGCGCATTTGTGAGGTCAGGCACTGATGTTGTACGAGAAGGCCTGGCTCGCAGTCTCCGCTCCAATTCATCCCAAAGGTGTTCTATGGGGTTGAGGTCAGGACTCTGTGCAGGCCAGTCAAGTTCCTCCACCCCAAATTCGCTCTTTCCAGTCTTTATGGACCTTGCTTTGTGTACGGGTCCAACTCATTTGGTGGAGGGGGGGGGGGTTTATGGTGTGGGGTTGTTTTTCAGGGGTTGGGCTTGCCCCCTTAGTTCCAGTGAAGGGAACTCTTAAGGCGTCGGCATACCAAGACATTTTGGACAATTTCATGCTCCTAACTTTGTGGGAACAGTTTGGGGATGGCCCCTTCTTGTTCCAACATGACTACGCACCAGTGCACAAAGCAAGGTCCATAAAGACATGGATGATCGAGTTTGGGGTGGAGGAACTTGACTGGCCTGCACAGAATCCTGACCTCAACCCGATAGAACAGCTTTGGAATAATTTAAAGTGGAGACTGCAAGCAAGGCCTTCTCATCCAACATCAGTGCCATGACCTCACAAATGCGCTTCTGGAAGAATGGTCAAACATTCCCATAGACACACTCCTAAACCTTGTGGTGGGCTTCCCAGACAAGTTGAAGCTGTTATAGCTGCAAAGGGTTGGCCAACTCAATATTGAACCCTACGGACTAAGACTGGAATGCCATTAAAGTTTGTTGTGTGTTTAAAGGCAGGTGTCCCAATACTTTTGGTAATATAGTGTACCTTCTTAGACCCAGTCTGGGCCACCTGCTGACTTGACACCATCCACAGGCAGCTTAGCTCTTCAATTAAATGCAGAAGTTGAACCTAACGCAATTTTTCTTCAGACAATTGTTGTAAAGGGGATGTTGTAAGGAAACAAGAACTTTCCTGAGCCCTGGGTCTGTGAATAACTAACACTAACTAACTAAAAGTGGAAAGGGTCCAGCTAGGACTGAACTAACTAGCACTAAACAGGAGGGGAGGACAGAGGAAGAAACCAAAAGCACATTGTAAACAAGTTGCAGTGGGCCAAAACTTCCACTAGATGTCAGTATACTACAACTGAGGGTCTTTCGGCTTATGTTCTCTTGCAGGGATTTGATTGTCACTTCCTACCAGATGAAGTGCGGTACACACACAATGGGTCCCCCATGCTGGATGTCGATCAGGTGATGCTCCGGGTCTACAGGTACATTTTGCTACTTGTATATTTCCAAAGCAGTATTCTGAGTCTATATGAAGGGGGGTGACAAACCGGGATGCCAATTGGGGGCAGGGCAGCCAATAAAGGGGAACACCGGCCCACCTGTACATCATCAGTACAGCGCAGGGGGCCCCGGGCAGCTTTATGGTGCAGGAAGTTCCAAAAGCTGCAAATAACAGCTTAGTCACCCCGTCGTGTTATGTTTTGCAGCCCCTTCCTTTCCTGAATGAACACAGTGAGTGATCAATACCGATCTCTCCTGCGTTCATTCACAACTGAAGTATAGTAAACTGTGATTAATATGCTTCAGTTTGTAAATGACCAGGAAGCCTCTGCACAGAGTTCTTCCTGTTCTTTGATTCTGCAGTGCAGCTGAAGCTGTCCTCAATCGCTTTCTGGGTTTTTTTTTTGTTTTGTTTTGTTTTTTTACATCTACAAACAACAGACAACTTTTCGGGTGCCAAACAATAAACGTCATATATTTATAAATTATTATTATTTTTTGTTTTACAATTTTATCTAATTAATAGAAAAAAATAAATACAATTGCACAATTTCTATTGAAATAAATATGTGAAGTTTATGGTTTGGCATTATACTCCAACACTGAACTTTTAAGATGCCAAACAATAAAAGTGTCCTCAATCTCTTTCTCTAATCAAAAAGGAGATATCAGGGGTCTAATATATCAGACCCATAATATTTCAACAACCACCCCCTCCCCTTAAATAAATAAATAAATAAATAAATAAAAAACATGTAAAAAAATCTTTAATAAATACATAATTATGGGCCCATTCACACAGGTACTCTGGCCATGTGAATAAATGGTTTGTTTATGCAGCTAGAGCCGTTCAGGACCATACACCTAATCTATGCGCCAAAAATCAATAAAAATGTTCAACCTGTTAAAAAAAATAAACTTTTTTTTTTTTTTTTCGTATTACAATAAATACAAATGGTTTAACTATATACTCTACACACGAGCAACTTTTAAGGCACCAAACAAACTTCACATATTTTATACTTTTTTTTTTTTTACAATTTAATTTATGAAATGGCAAAAAAATAAATAAAATTGCACAATTTATTTTTAAATAAATATGTGAAGTTTATGGTTTGGCAACCTAAATGTTGCTTGTGTGTAGAGTATACAGTTAAAGCATTTTGTATGAATTGTAGATTTAAAAACCAAAAAAAAAAAAAAAACCTCAACACTGAACTTTTAAGGTTGACAATAGAACTGACATATTTTATATAAAAGTATATTTTTACAATTTTATTCACTAATTAAAAAAAATGATTAAATAAAATGGTAATTTTATTTTATATAAATTATGTGAAGTTTGTTTGGCATCTTTAATTATATACTCAACATGCAATGAACTTTTAAGGAGCCAAACTTATTGACATATTTTATATAAAACTAAATGTTTACAATTGTATTCAATAGCTAACAAAAATGCGCCTGCGCCTGCGCAGTAGAGGGGGGTCCTTATCCTGCCGAGCGGAACTTTCTCGGCAGAACACCGGCAATTTGGTGCAGGCAGATTTCAAGAACCAAAAAGGGTAACAAAATACTTTTATACTATTGTTACAAATAAAAAATGATTACTATATACTCTACCTCCACAAGTCAATTGCCTCATTTAAAGTCCCACACTCCCTTTTTATGTAAATGTTGTATAAATAAAAAGTGGTAACATTGGTAACAGAACAATGATAGCAAATGCCAATGATGGCATTTTCAGTTTAAGTTGCCAGTTTCCCATTGTTCAGCCTAGCAAAGAAAGTGTTTCCACCGCTCAGGCTGACACGACGGGAGTGACGGTGACCAAATTTTTAATTAAAAATTATTAAAATATATTACATTAAATTGTAATTTTTTTAATATATAAATATAAGAAGTTTGTTTAGCATCCTTAATTATACACTCTACACGCAACAGACTTTTAAGGTGCCAAACAATAAAATTCCCATAGTTTACATAAAAATTTTTTTTTACAATTTTATTTATTAATTAATAAAATATATCACATAAAATTGTAATTCTTATAATATATAAATATATAATATATAACTTTTTTTTGATCTTTAAGTAAATATTAATAAATACAATTGTAAAAAAAAAATTCTGTCAAAATATATTAAATCCCTTGGGTGTACTGTACATAATTAAAGTATTTGAGTAGTTTTAGGCTGTGGTGTCACGACCCATCTATTCCCATACATCATTATTCTATATTTACAGTTCAGAAAACGTGTCTCACTTTGAAGTTAGGTCAGTTTGAAAAAGAGAATATTGTATACTCACCTTTCCGTAATTTTCCTTTCCTGTCGCATCTCATGGCAGCATACACCTATGGGTTGTGGCTCCGCCCCCGCAACCTGATAGGACCGCGTAGCTATTAAAGTCTGAGAGAGCCCCTGCCCCAGCATTCTTCGTGTATATATACCTCACCTCAGATGGGTGGGCATTTGTATGCTGCCATGAGATGCGACAGGAAAGGAAAATTACGGAAAGGTGAGTATACAATTTTCCGTTTTCCTGTCGCATCATGGCAGCATACACCTATGGGGAATAACTCGCAAACTGGGTGGGTATGAGCAAAAGATAAGTTTTTTATTTAGAAGGTATTGAGGAGTTAGCCTGAATAATTGCTCTCCCAAATTCTACCGTGGACAATCTAGCGGAGTCCACTTTATAATGAGAAATAAAGGTGGTTTTTGAAGACCAAGTGGCTGCTTTGCAGATGGTTTCGGCTGATACCCTGCAGTAGGCCGCCTAGGAGGTCGCCATTGCCCTTGTGGAGTGTGCCCTTAAGCCTTCAGGTACTCGTGCATTGTTAGATGCGTAAGCTCTCTTAATGATCTTCACCAACCATGCTGCGATGGTGCGAGAGGTTGCTGCTTGTCCTCTTCTAAACCCATGAGGAATGACCAGTAGGTCCTCTGTCTTCCTCAAATTGCTGGTTACCAAGAGGTAGGCCTGGATATTAGACTTTATGCCAAGCGAATGTGGATCACCCTGTTCTGTGGAGAGGGTGGGGAGACATAGTTCTTGGTTAAAGTGGAAAGATGATGACACTTTCGGGATGAAGCGATCCGATGGTTTTAAGACTACTTTGTCTGGATAGAACATCAAGTATGGTTCCTTAGCCTGTAAGGCCTGAATTTCCGATACCCTTTTAGCTGATGTAATTGCTATTAGGAAAGTGACTTTGAGAGTTAGGTCCCACAGGGAAACATTCTCTAACGGAAAAAATGGCTCATGGGATAAGGCTTCCAACACTACTGAAAGATTCCATGTCGGGAAGGAAGGTTTCCTAGGTGGCCTCAACTTTAGGCAAGCCTTCTGAAATTGGATGATGAGAGGTTCTTGAGCCCATTTCACTCCTGTCATAGCGGATAGGGCTGATACATGTACCTTCAGGGTACTAGACCTAAGACCTTTATCTAGACCTAACTGGAGAAACTCGAGGATCTGAGCAACTGATGGAGATGCCGGGTTCCAGGATTGCTGTTGTGCGATTAAGAGAAAACTCTCCCAGACCCTTTTATAGGTTTTATTGGTCGTGGATTTTCTGGCCTGAAGGAGAGTGTCTATCACTTTCTGGGAGCAACCTTGGACTAAGAACCTAGTCCTTTCAATCTCCATGCTGTTAGATGCAGCCTCTCCGGAAATGGGTGAAGGAGTTGCCCCTGCGACAGTATATCCGCTGTCATTGGGAGTGTTAGTGGTTCTGCTGTGCTCAATTGGAGGAGCGTCGTAAACCATGGTTGTCTCGGCCAAAATGGGAGGACTGCTAACACTGTGGCTTTCGACCTCTTGAGTCTGAGTAAGAATCTCGGAATGAGTGGCGTTGGCGGAAAGATGTACCCCAAACGGAAGTTCCAGTCGTGTTGTAGGCAATCCGTGCCTTCTGCCGATGGGAAAGGAATTCTGGCTAGATCTCTGGCATTTCGTGTTGACCGGTGTTGCCGCCAGGTCTATATCCGGTATCCCCCAGGTTTGGGTTATGAGGGTAAAGGCTTGGTGACTTAAGGCCCACTCGTTGTTTGATACAAAGGTCCGACTTAGAGAGTCGGCTAGTTGATTTTGGACTCCTGGGACATACGTTGCCGTTAATCCCGACAGGTTCAGCTGTGCCCACTCGAAGACTGGACGGACTTCCTGCATCATGGAGCGACTCCTGGTGCCCCCCTGCCTGTTGATATAGGCAACTGCCACTCTTGTTGTCCAATTTTAGCAGGACCTCTTTCCCCCTGAGGAGGGGGCTGAAGGCTAACAGAGCTTGGAATGCTGCTTTCATCTCCAATATATTTGAAACCACGTTCTGTGTTCTGAATGTCCAAAGGCCCTGGACTGCGTGATGGCGGTAGTGTGCCCCCCCGCTCTTCAGGCTGGCGTCTGAAGTGATTATTTCCTGAGGAAGAGGGACTATATGCCTGCATCTCTTCAGATTGTTCAATCTGGTCCACCACCAGAATGATTGTTTTATTTCTTTCTGGATTATGATTGGCTGAGACAATGATACCCCGTTCCATTGTTTTAACAGTGATGCTTGCAGAGGTCTGGTGTTCCATTGGGCCCATTGTACCATTGGGATGGTTGCTGAGAATGACCCCAGTATGCTGAGGTACTCCCGGGCTGGTAGTGTGGTAGAGGCTAATAACTTTCTTGCCTTCTGAATGAGACTGGGAATTTTTTCCCACGGAAGTTCTACCGTATTGAGACGGGTGTCTAGTTCCGCCCCCAGGAATATCATTCTCTGAGTGGGCTGCAGATTGCTTTTCCCCCAGTTTATGATCCAGCCGAAGTTTTGTAGGGTGGTAATCAGAATGGATCGATGCAGTAGAAGGGAATCCTGATTGTCTGCTAGCAAAAGGATGTCGTCCAGGTAATGATGGACTCTCAATCCTTGTTCTCTTAGTAAGGCTATTACTGGCAGTAAAGATTTTTGTGTATGTCCTTGGAGCGGTGGAGATCCCGAACGGGAGACTTCGGAATTGAAAATGATGGAGACCTACCGCAAAGCGGAGAAACTTTTGGAATGAGATGTGAATGGGGACGTGCAGATAGGCGTCTTGTAAATCAACGGAAAGCATCCAATCCCCAATATTCATGGCCCGAAGAATTGACTGGAGGCTCTCCATCTTGAATGTCTCGACTAAGATTGAGCGATTGAGATTCTTTAGATCTAAGACAGGGCGTAGATCCCCCGATTTCTTCTTCACCAGAAACAACGGGGAGTAGAATCCCGTTGACCTTTGGGATATTGGAACTTCCACTATGACTTCCTTTTGTAACAAGTCTTGGTTGTATCTTGTCAGTAGCATCCTTTTTTCCCGAGATGCCGGTAATCTGGTTACAGAGAATTGGTCTCTTGGAGCCCATGTCTTGAATTTCCATTTGTGCCCGAACTGGACAGTGTCTATCGTCCATGGGTCCTTTATTGTATCCGCCTAGACCTGCTTGAAACTCATGAGTCTGGCCCCAACTAAAGCTGGTTGGGCGGACGCACCTTCAAAAAGACTTTTGTTCCCCTGTGGCAGGGGTCTTAGACTTTTGGAGCTTGAGGAATGATGACTGGGGATTCTTCCAGTTCCTCCTATACTCTTTTCCAGGCCTGTAGGATCTTGCCTCTCTGTATTTATCTGGCAGATTTCTTCTAGAAACCGGTGGTCTCTGCTGTCTGGGCCTCCTATCTGAAGGGATGAGTCCCGATTTTCCCCCAGTGACTTTAGAAATAGCCAAGTCCAGTTTTTCTCCAAAAAGGTTTACGCCATCAAAGGGTATTTTACACCAATTGGACTTTGAGGAGGGATCTGCCGACCAGGGTTTTAACCAAAGGGCCCTTCTGGCCATTACTGAGCTTAACAGCTTGAGCTTGAAGTGGTTTTAATTATATCCACAGAGGCCTCTGCCAAAAGTCGCCCGCAAGACTAAGTTCTTGGAGGGCTGAGATAACTTTCTCCTGCTCCATTCCTTCTGACACCAGCTTCTCGGCCATCGTGGACCAGCTTGAGATAGCCTTACGGACAACAGCCAATGCTATTGCTGGCCTGCAAGCGCCACCTGCCAAAAGGTAGGTTCTCTTAAGATCCAGATCGATCTTTCTATCCAGGACATCTTTGAATGCGACTGCATCCTCTATTGGGAGTGTTACGTGCCTAGCGAGGCGCATTAGAGAGGAGTCGACCACTGGAGGAGATATTAGTGGGTTGACGTTAGGCTCTTTAAGTGGATAGAGCTTTGCTAATCTGTTGCTGAGGCCAGTTTTTTTCTCTGGCTTTTGCCACTCATCCTTAATTAGATCCTCAAGTTCCTCAATGAACGGGAAGTTCTCTGGGTCTTTTTTAAGATTTGGAAAGTATTTCCTCACTTTTTGAGGAGTTTCTTTTTCTTCCACCCAGTCGATCGCCTCTTTTACTGACTTCACGAATGGGTCGATCAGTGAAAAGTCGAAGCCGGTGGATGCCTCTAGATCATCAGTGTCAGAGAGAGGGTCTGACGTCTTTGATGATGATGGGGCAGTGGATGAGGTATTTTGTATAGGTCTGCTGGCCTCTGGCCCTGCGACTTGTGGTGATGGTTCGATTGATTCTCTTGCCTCTGTTTCTCTGTCCTTAGTTGCCTCAATGAAGCACGTGCGACAGGCTAGTTTGTCTGGAAGTGCTGTAGCACCGCAAATCCAGCAGGAGTTCCCGGGTGGACGGGAAGGCTGGGTGACAGGAGATTTCCTGCGCGCAGGGGATTTCTTGTGGTGGGAGCGACTATGCCTTGATCTTGATCGGCTTCTCCTGCGACTTGATCTGCTCCTCCTGCGACTTGAGCGGCTTCTGCGACTTGAGCGACTTCTGCCGCGCTCTGAGCAACTCTGCCTGTGGCTTGAGCGGCTCCTTCTTGAAGGCTCCCCTCGTCTTGAATGTGACGATCTGGAAGACCTGGTGGGGCTGTTCAATTTAAACAGCATTAGTGAGGGCTCTCTTTTTTCGCTTTCTTCATACTTACCCATCATCCCCTCTTACCTAGTAGGCTGGCGATGGTCTACCTGGGCAGCGGTCTCCATGAAAGGTGATGAATCAACCTATAATATATAGGTGGCTTAGCATGCATGGGATAGCAGATAGTAAACAAGCAAAGAAACAACCATAGATCTTACCTGGGCGTGGAGATAGTAAGAGAGAGACAGGGTAGAACAGCTGGGTAGAGTAGCAAAGAGATCCGGTCAAAATTCCTCCTTACAGTCTCAGGAGAGAAGAGACAAGAAAATGCTCACATTACAGCATTTTTAAACTTGCCGCCGTCGCGGCGGTGATGACGTCACGCTCGCGCATGCTCAGATGCGCTCCGAGGCCTCCGACGCCATTTTGGAAGCTGGAAAGTGGGATGCCCTGACGAGATACCGCTGTTTGCGCATGCGCGAGGAGCTGAGACGCTCGGCGCTAGGCACAGAGAGCGGAGGGGAGACAAGCTGGAGCTATGGAGACAGACAGGAGGGGAAGTTACCCACAGGTGCACTGAAAGGAGCCGGAGACCGCTGCGATCCATAAACCTGTTTAAGGTTTGTAATGCATTGTAACATACCCCTGAGACCATCAGAGTGGGGTTCCTTCCATTAAGCTGTACAGGATAGGACTTCCACCCAGGAGAGGCTAGAACCTGGCTGGGGCGAATGTTAGGTAAGGGTGCATGTTTTCGGTCCTTGACAGGTGAGGAAAAAAAGGAGAATGCTGGGGCAGGGGCTCTCTCAGACTTTAATAGCTACGCGGTCCTATCAGGTTGCGGGGGCGGAGCCACAACCCATAGGTGTATGCTGCCATGATGCGACAGGAAAAAAGTTTTTGATTTTTTTTTTGTTTCTTTTTATTTTGTTTTTTTCTACCAAAGATGTTTGATATCCTCCAGTTTATTATGAGAAGTCTGGAGATTGTATCCCTACAGATAGGAGATCTCAGACCGTAGAAGGAAAAAAAGGGAAACAAGTATTATATAACAAAATGGCAACTGTTTAATACACATTAAATATAATACACTAAATATATTACATTTGATGGTCATTTTTTTAATATATAAATATGAGAAGTGTGTTTAGCATCCTTAATTATACACTCTACACACAATGGACTTTTAAGGTGCCAAATAATTACATTCATATAATTTACATAAAAAATAAATTTTTACAATTTTATTTATTAATTAATAAAGTATATCACATAAAATTGTCATTTTTATAATATATAAATATGTGCAGTTTGTTTGGCATCCTTAATTATACACGCTACACACAATGGACTTTTAAGGCGCCAAACAATAAAATTCACATAATTTACATAAAAAAATACATTTTTACAATTGTATTTATTAATTAATAAAATAAATCACATAAAATTTTCATTTTTATAATATATGAATAAATGAAGTTTGTTTAGCATCCTTAATTATACACTCTACACACAATAGACTTTTAAGGTGCCAGAAAATAATATTTACATATTTGTATAATTTATTTTTTTACAATTTTATTTAATCATTAAATAAATATTAATAAACACAATTAAATTTTTTTCTGTTAAAGTATATTAAGTTTATTGTTTGGCATCTTAAAAGTCCCTTGGGTGTACCATACATAATTAAAGTATTGGTTTGAGTAGTTTTAGGTTGTGGTGTCACGACCCATCTATTCCCATACATCATTATTCTGTTATTTACAGCTGAGAAAATGTGTCTCACTTTGAAGTCAGGTCAGTTTGAAAAAAAAGTATTTTGGGTTTTTTTTTTATACCAAAGATGTTTGATTTCCTCCAGTTTCTTATGAGAAGTCTGGAGATTGTATCCCTGCAGATAGGAGATCTCAGACTGTAGAAGAAAAAAAAAAAAAAAGGAAACAAGTATTATATAACAAAATGGCAACTGTTTATAATACACATTTCTGTAGCAAGCGAAATATCATCCAGCTCAGATTTACATCTACTATAAAGCATCTGAAAAATATTTTTTGTGACACCTCCAGACTATTCATCTGTCTCTTCTGTCAAAATACTGCAAAGGCCAGTCTGGAACTTTAAATGCCAACAGAATTATTCACTAGAAAAGGCGAACCATGGTTATAAATCACCAATAAATATTTCTACAACCGCCGTTTGTAGTTGTCTGTGTTTTCCATACCAGACACTAATTCCTGTGCGGTCTCTTTGATCAAGGCTGTTTTGTCGTTAAAAAAAAAAAAACAATAAAAATCCCAGTACAGCAGACCCAGTCCATTGTCTGAAGTCTTTGAAAAGCCGCTATGTCGCAATTAGTATAATTTTATTTTTATTTTTGTGTCGCTCTTGAAATATGTTATTATCGCTATTATTAGAGATGAGTAATCTTGTAAAAATCTGGTTTTCTGCCAAACCAAGCCCAGCACTCCTTAAAAAAGAAAGTGAAGTACCGATGGTTCGCTCCCCCCCCTTTTTTTTTGGGGTGCAGGGGGCAGGGAGCGAGTACCAGCTGGTGGCTGGTGCTAAAAAAAGGTCCACACTCACCAGAAGACGCCTTGCGTTCCACGGGACGAGAGGCCCGAAACTGGAAGTGACGCGATAACGAATATTGACTCGCTAAAATCAAAAGTGGGAGGGTTCAGGACGCAGTGCTCTGCGCCGCGAGGACAACCTGAAACAAGACAATTACAGCCTCGGCCTCAAATTACATGCTTCTCAAAAATGTACGAACCTAATAGACACCCATTAGTCCACCGCCCCACACAGTGCGAAGGACTGGTTTAAATAGTAAGTCTGCTTCTGTGTGGTATACAACCAGTTGACCAAGATGTTGAAGACCCTTTTCTGGTCTTCAGTAATTACCTTTCAGCAGTTTCCAAAGTCTGCCCATAATGCAAACTTTCCTTCTGCCAATTGCCAGGGCTGTAACAAAACCTGTGCACTCACTTGTCAGGTCCTCTCCCACTGTCCAATATGCCTCCCTATTGGACCAGTGGGGGACAGTCAGAACAAGCTGAGCTGCACCTGGGTACAATGAGCAGACCTAACCTATAGATCCTGCTCCCTGGTAGGCAGAGAGCACTCTAAGTTTTACCTGACCATCTTCCTGGTAAGCAGAAAGAGCAAAAATTATATTCTCTTCCATCTAGTAGGGTACTACATGTAAAAAAAAAAGTCCTGATCATTTTACAAAAGTAGAACAGTGTTATTCTGGTACCACTGAATTGCTCTGGTCACGCTATGTAAAAAAAAAAAAATTGTAAAAAAAGAAAACATTTTAAAAAAAATTATGAAATATATTTTTACATACTGTCACCAGTCAGTTTCCCAGATACCAGCAAATCCTGGGAAAAGATGATGATTGGCTGGAAAATTCAACCTGGTCAAACCTGTCCTAGGAAGGCTTTGCTGGGTTGCATTTCCTGGACAATTGATAATGCTTTTTCCTGAGGATAGGTTGTAAGGTACCTGTGATAGGTAGTGTCCGAGGTGGCGCTTGTGTGCTGAGGATTCAGACAAAAACGTAGTCAGGCAGATCAGGACGGCAACAGATCAGGTAAAGCGGTACACGATCGAAATCCAGAGATTGGTCAGGCAGGCAAAGGTCATACATGAGCTGGCAGTGAAGTACAATATCAGGAGGCTAGAGATTAGTCAGGAATTCAGGCAGAAGTTCAAATACGGTATTCAGAGTCACAAAGCAGTCAAAACACCCAGGAAGCTAGTCCACACAAACGGGAACTGAGAGATAGGAAGTGCTGCTATTTATGGGATGCTTTGATTGTAGATTGTCCACAGCTGGCAGCAGGTGGGGCTAGTGAGCCCAAGGTAATGCATCAAACTAAGAGAACATAGCTATAACTCCAGAGCTCCTCTGTGGCACAACAAGTAAGACTGCAGCTGTGGGACATTCCGGTTCAAATACACCCAGGTACATGACATAGGTGGAGTGAAGTCCATCTTCCATAGGCAAAAATGCTTACACTAGACCAACAAGGGGTCTACAGAAACTGAGTAAGGTAGTGATGGACCTTGTTGGGGTAGAACGTCCATGGCAGCTTGATTTGTGGAAGGGCCGTAGAGGTGGAAATTTAGAGGTGGAAATGTTGTGGTGATAGGTAAAAAAATAAATAAAGGCCTTTAAACATAGCACCCACTTCTTCAGGGCTTTTTTTAATGGGTTTGAGGGAGATCGGATTAATGGTTTCGGCTGAAGAGCTTGGAAGAGGAAGGCCCCAATGCTCCCATCAGGTTAGTGTGCCATTTCTTACCTACGTCCACAATTAGACCAATGAGAATAAGGCTGTTTTGTAGAACAATCTTTCATTTATGAATGAACAACTTCCAGCATCCAAAAAATATAGTGGGCATGTGCTGAATTTTTGTTGCCTAATTGCTTACCACAGCTAATCTTTTCTAATTGTTGTGTTCAAAGATTGCCTTTTCCTATATCGTAGGTTTTCTGAACGGGAGACACTGGTGGAAAGTTTTATTTTAGAAGTAAAAATTACAGAGCCGTTGGCCGGCATTGTTCTTCTGGGAGAGAATTCTCTCGAAGTTCCAGAGTTTTATGGCATTTCATCTAAATCGGTGGACAAAAACATCCTGTCCTTCAAGCATCGTTTGGAAAGACCAGGAACAAACTGTGTGGCCAGGACCCTTGGATCTGAACTGGGTCTTCCTGCTTATGGACAGATGGTGATAGAAGATTCAAAGCGTGACAGCAGACTTGTTGCTGGATCTGTTCCGCACCCGCGAGTCAGGAACTGTGAGTGCACTGATGACGTATTGAATGCCCATCTAGATATGGAAAAACCTGTTTAGAACCACAGTGGCGTTGCGGTATGAATAATATAATATACATATTCACCTCTTCTGGATTTTTTGTGCTGTTCTGTATCAAAATTTCTGGTAATCCATTTCAGAATCTGAAGTCCCAGGAAATGGGACTTTATTTTTAGTTACAGTAAATTGGACATTCGAGGCACTCGCACTATGGCTCTAAGTCTTTTGGGAATTGAAAAATTAACTATTCCACACAACAATTGATTATCACATCCATAAAAATAACACTAACCAACCCTTAAACTAATCATCAAATAACCCTTCTTCCCTTTGTCTTACCCTGAACTTAGTCTTAAATCTAATGTTATAGTGACCCCTTAGAACAGGGGTCTCCAAACTTTCTAAACAAAGGGCCAGTTTACTGTCTTTCAGACTTTAGGGGGGGCCGGACTAGGGCCAGTGGGAGTAAAAAATTTCCTGGAGTCCAGTGGGAATAAACAGTGCCCTATCTTTGGTGTCAGTGGGAGGAATAGTGCCCCATCACTGGTATCAGTGGAGAGAATAGTGCCCCATTGTTGGTGCCAGTGGGAGGAATAGTACCCCATCATTGGTGTTAATGGCAGAAATTCTGCTCCATCGTTGGTGTCAAAGGAAGGAATTGTGCCCCATTGTTGGTGAAAGTGGGAGGAATTGTGCCCTTTCGTTGGTGTCAGTGAGAGGAGTAGTGCTCCCTTATTGGTGTTAGTTGGAAGAGTGGCCCATCGTTGGTATCAAAGGAAGGAATTATGCCCCATTGTTGGTGTCAATGGAAGGAATTGTGTCCCAATGTTGGTGTCAGTGGAAGGGGTAGTGGCCCATTGTTTGTATCAGTGGAAGAAATATGCCCCATCATTGGTGTCAGTGGGAGGAATAGTGGCCCATCATTGGTATCAACAGAAGGAAAAATGCCCCATCGTTGGTGTCAATGGAAGGAGTTGGTGTCAGCGACAGGAATTATGCCCCATTGTTGCAGTCAGTGGATGGAATAGTAAAGCAAGCAAACAGTTTGGAGACCTCTGCCCTAGAACCTAATCCAACCAACCAAAAAATATTACCATGATGAATAATTTGGCTGCCAAAAATACCCACAACCCAACACTCACATTTAAGCTTACATTCCATGGCCATACATGTGTTCAGTGCAGATTTTACTGCCAGGTCTAGGCCAGCCATTATCTCCCTTTCTGTAATAACTACTGCTTAGCAAGAGTTGGTGTTTATTTTATATACATTATTTTTTGTTGAAATTTTTTTATTCTTTTTCTCTCCAGACAGGCAAGAAAAATTGCGATGTTCTGGCAACAAGGCCTGCCACCCGGGACTAAAGGAAATGAGGTTACTGAAGGCCAACTGTGCCGATCTTCTTGAGATGGGTATCAGATATGAACACCTCAGTCCTCCCTCCCCCGATGCCGATTACATACCGATGCAGGTTGAGTATCGCAGCCAAGACAATCGAAAACAGTTGCAGGTCAGTGAAATCTTCTAACATTACCATAAAAAGAGACGTCCCAGTGTATGTTGGCCTATGCATGTGATACTACCATATCGTGATACCATATCGCAACGGCCTTTGGTGTTAAAGATCTCAAATTTGTGAATAGGCAACCAAGATACATTCCTCATTCTCAGACCTGCACTTTATCCATTAGCTTATTTCATGTTTGCAGACGTAAAAAATAAGAAACTAACAACTGTGGAGGTAACATTTATATTGTATGAGGTGCATGAGACTGTGTGGTTATCCATTGTTGGGTTGTAGTAAAGGCACTGCAGTAACACATTACAAATAACATTTGCCATTTTTAGCAACCTAGATGCCCAAATGCAAGTCCACTTTGCCAGTTGACCGCTTCCATTTGGCCGGTTCACAATGGGGGCAGAGAGAACACGTAGCCATCAAAAAGTAACCATTCTAAAATGATCTATGAAGTAATTGGGGTGGTGATAGGGCTATGAACAGTCTTCCAGCACATAGTTAGGAACTGGTGGAGCCCACAGGTAGCAAGTCCATGGATGCAACAGAAGAGGGAGTAAGGGTAGGCTCACAAATCCACTAGAGCTTAAACTTTCCTGTGGGGAGACTCTCCGACTCCATCCAGCTCTGACTTTAATTGAAATGCCAATTGTAAGCTAGGTTTTCTAGACCAACATCAGGACCTGACCTCACAAATGCTCTTTTGGCTAAATGGGCACCAGTGATGAGCTTAGGTTTATTCCAAACTCGGGTTCGGTTGAACCCAGAGGCCAGCTGTCATTCCTGGGCCAAGCAGCTGCAGGCTGGACAATTCCCATAACGCATGCTCATGATATAATTGACACTCTATGACCACATGGCCATATTAGGTCAATGACATTGACCTAATATGGCCATGTAGCCTTATTAGGTCAATGTCATAAGCACCCCTACCCCATTGTGTGGTGCAGCTGTGGGGCGGGGGAATTCCCCACCCTCAGTTCATTGGCTCGTCACGGACAGATGAATTTTAGGTTCAGTCAAACATTCTGACCAAACCCAGAGTCAAATTCAATCTAAAACCTAATGAGCAAAAATTCCCGTAGACACACTCCAAAATTTTAGGGAAAGTTTTCCCAGAAGGGAACCCTTTTTTTGAAATGGGATGTCCAACAAGCTCATATAGTGGTAATAGCAATACATATCTCTAATGTTTTCTGTTTAAAGGCTCCTATAAGAATCTCAGTTAGCAACACCAAGGACCTAGCTCACATTTCCTACATTTGACTTACAGGTACTTATATAGTGTTGTCAATTTATTCAGTGCATTACATATATATGGTATATTCACATCAGTCCCTGCCCTCAAGGAGCTTACAATCTAAGGTCCCTAACTCACATTCATATATACACATTTTAGGGCCCATTAACCTACCAGCATGTCTTTGAAGTGTGGGGGAAACTCACACAGGCACAGGGAGAACATGCAAACTCCATGGAACAGAGAGAAGCAGTGGTAAATATTCCTATGGGGACACTAGTTCTGGTGACAATTAGGGATTTCCTCACTTTGGAGGGATTTCCTCTCACTTCCTGTTGGGGCTATGGGACAGGAAGTGAAGAGAAATCTCCCCAATGGACACAGATTCCAGATAAATTTAACAGCATGTCTTTGAAGTGTGGAGGAAACCCACACAGGCACAGGGAGAACATGCAAACTCTATGGTTGGGTTTGGGATTTGAACCAACGACCCTAGTGCCGCTCAGCAGAAGTGCTAAACACTTAGCCACTGTGCTGCCTATTTATTTTTAACTGTTCCGCATTTCAGGTGCAGAACATCTGGATTCCTATAAACATCTCAGGTGCAGTTCCCAACACTCCACCCAGGGCGGCCTTCATGCCCATGTTTATCCTGGAAATCGACCAGTTCATCTTGACCCCTCTTACCACGGCCACTCTCGATGCCGAAGATGATGAGACTCCAAAGAATAAACTTGTATTTAAGATCAGTAAGCCACCGCCCGAGGGATATATCACCCATGTAGATGACCAGACCAAAGCCATTACTTCCTTCACCTGGCAAGACTTACATGACCTGAAGATAGCGTACCAGCCACCCAACACCTCCCATCCCGACAGACGCAACTACGAGGTGAGTTGTGAGTTTAAATTTCTAAATTCACCCGTTCTTGTCTAACAGCAGTAAGTAGATTATATTGAGGCAAAAAAGTGAAGATGATAAATACTGTGAGTTGGATGGAACATTTCTTATAGCCCCAGGGCTGTTTTTTTTTTCTTTTTTGGATAGAGTTGAAAAGAGTTAAAATTACTTATAGAATTCTGTCTGTAACCCTATTGAGAAGATTTTCCTTCAGTTCCTGTTCCAGGGACACCCATCCCCTGTGTCCCATTGGAGAGATTTGTCCTTACTTCCTGTCTTGACGTTTCCTAAAGTTTATCTCCAGGACAATTAATTTTTTATTTTTTTTGGATGGACTTGGTAAGAGTTAAAATTACTGTGAAAGTTCTGTCTGTGACGCTAAAACTTTGGCCTTATTGCGTGTTTTTAACACCCCCCAACTGCAAGTCTAGTAGGGCCCTTACTGAGGCAGGTGAGACGGGGGGGGGGGTTTATTGTTTAAAATGGGTTGCCCTAAAACTAGTTTCTTGTTTCCATTTTTCCGCTTGTACCTTTTTTAGGTTGAATTTCAAGCAATCGATAGCTACTTCCTGAGCAGCACCCCCATAATGGTCCATTTCTCCATTAGAACTGCAGAGACAAACTCCCCCAGAGTGTCCTGGAATATGGGTGAGTACCCAATCAGAGCATTAAAGTATAATCTAAAGGCAATTTTATGTTTAGCATCAGGTAGAGTGGAGAGGGATTAGAACACCTATCGGGTTTTTGGCTGTGTGTTGAGTTATTTTGAGGGGACAGCAAATTTACACTGTTATACAAGCTGTACATTCACTACTTTACATTGTAGCAAAGTGTCATTTCTTCAGTGTTGTCACATGAAAAGATAGAAGAAAATATTTACAAAAATGTGAGGGGTGTACTGACTTTTGTGAGATACTGTGTGTGAGTGTGTATATATGTGTAAATAATGTATATGTATTATTATTGTTATTCATTTAATAACATCAGCACTGTAAAAGCAATACAAACAATAGTTATTATTGACAATCCAATAAAAGCATACTTGAAATGTTGGGGAGTGCTGCCTGTCTCCTGGCCGTCTCTTTCCACAACTTGCTGGATTCCTGGCCTGCTCTGGAGCGTCTCGTAGTTTTCTAAGGACTATGTATCCCATGGTACCTTCCTGTACTGACTCCGCCTCCTGAAGCTCCTTCTCTCCGCTCCTCTGTAAGTCAGAAGGCAGGCTCTGTGAAATATGTGACTCAGCAGTGCCTACTCACAGGGCAGAGTGACTACAGGGTCAATTTACTAAGAGTTAAATAACGGCCAAAATTGCGCTTGTGGTAAATTTCTTTTGAAAGTGTAATTCATTAAGACTTTTGCGTTTAAATAACGAAAGCGGTATTTGTTCAATTGAGCGGTAATTACCGCATTTTGTCATGCAGTAATTTACCGCATTGAGCTGGTTGTTAAAGGAGAAGTCCAGCCGGAGCTTTTTAGCACTCCTGTGACCCGTTTTCAGCGGAGAGCGGTCTGAAGTCCGCTCTCCGCTGACGTCACAGGAATCAGTCGAGGCTCCACTTCATCCCGACTTTCGAAGTCTGGATCCGCCAGATGCCTGGACTGATGGCAGTCTCAGCCTCTCAGCGAGACACTGAGACGGCTGCCCCCTGCCCCTCCACAGCTCGGCTCTCCAGTGAGCGCAGAGGAGCAGAGCAGGAGAGATGCTGACTAACAGGCAGCAGCTCTCAGCTCGGGGAGGTGAGAGAACCGAGCCATCGGCGATGTTTGATCGCTCGGTTCTCAGTGCAGAGGCGGCGGGGGACAGATGCAGCATCGGTCTGATGCTGTATCCACCTAGGTAAGTATGAATAGCCAAAACAAAACAAAAATCATACTTCTCTTTTAACCACTTCAATACTGGGCAATTATACAACTTCCTGCCCAGGCCAATTTTCAGCTTTCAGCGCTGTCGCTGTTTAAATGACAATTGCACGGTCATGCTACACTGTACCCAAACAAAATTTTCATCATTTTGTTCCCACAAATAGAGCTTTCTTTTGGTGGTATTTGATCACCTCTGCGGTTTTTCTTTTTTGCTAAACAAATAAAAAAAGACAGAGAATTGTGAAAAAAATAAAAGTTTTGCTTTTGTTTCTGTTATAAAATTTTGTAAGTAAGTACGTTTTCTCCTTCACTGATGGGCACTGATAAGGCGGCACTGGCGAGCACTGATAAAACGGCACTGATGAGGTGGCACCAATGAGCGGGCACTGACGGGCACTGACAGGCACCGACAATGGGCACTGATATGCGGCACTGATGGGCACTGGTAGGCGGCACTGATGGGTGGCACTGATATGCAGAACTGATGGGCATTGATAGGCGGCACTGATGGGCACTCATGGGTGGCACTGGTAGGCACTGATAGGCGATGCTGATGGGCACTGAAAGGCTGCATCGGCACAGATGAGGTGGCACCAATGAGCGGGCACTGACAGGCACAGACGATGGGCACTAATATGCGGCACTGATGGGCACTGGTAGGCGGCATTGATGGGTGGCACTGATATGCAGAACTGATGGGCATTGATAGGCGGCACTGATGGGCACTCATGGGTGGCACTGGTAGGCACTGATAGGCGATGCTGATGGGCACTGAAAGGCTGCATCGGCACAGATGAGGTGGCACCAATGAGCGGGCACTGACAGGCACTGACAGGCACCGACGATGGGCACTAATATGCGGCACTGATGGGTGGCACTGATATGCAGAACTGATGGGCACTGATAGGCGATGCTGATGGGCATTGAAAGGCTGTATCGGCACTGATGAGGTGGCACCAATGAGCGGGCACTGACGAGCACTGACAGGCACCAACGGTGGGCACTGATATGCGGCACTGATGGGCACTGATGGGGACTGATAGACGATGCTGATGGGCACTGAAAAGGCTGCAAAGATGGGTACTTATGGGTTGTACTGATAGGCGGCACTGATGGGCACTGATAGGTGGCACTGCTGGGCACTGATGGGCACTGATACGCGGCACTGATAGGCATCCCTGGTGGCACTGGCAGTGGTAGGCATTGTGAGTGGGCACTGATTGGCAGCTGCCTGGGCATTAATTGGCAGCTGCCTTGGCACAGATTTGCGTTTCTCTGGTGGTCTAGGGGGGGCATACCTGGTGGTCCATTGTGAATGGCCATCCTGGTGGTCCTGGGTGGGATCCTAGGGGGGGCTGCGCTGATAAACAATCAGCACAGACCCCCCCCCTGTCAGGAGAGCCGCCAATGGGCTCTCCTCTACTTGCGTCTGTTAGATGCGAGTGAGGAAAAGCCGATCACCGGCTCTTCCTTACATCGTGATCAGCCGTGATTGGACATGGCCCCTCAAGATTCATACCAGACCCTTATCCGAGCATGCAGCTTGGCAGGCCAGGAAAGTGGGGGGCCGAGCGAGTGCTTCCCCCCTCCTAAACCATACTAGGCCACATGCCCTCAACATGGGGGAGGGGGGGTAATTTGGGATGTGGGGAGGTGCTGCCTCCCCACCCCAAAGCACCTTGTCCCCATGTTGATGGGGAAAAGGGCCTCATCCCCACAACCCTGGGCTGTGGTTGTGGGGGTCTGTGGGCAGGGGGCTTATCGCAATCTGGAATCCCTGTGTGCTCCCTGCGTGCTCGCATGTCTAAGCGAACTCATACATAAGTCGCACAAGCATATGTAAACAGTGTTCACACCACACATGTGAGATATTGCCACGATTGTTATAGCGAGAGCAATAATTCTTGCACTAAACCTCCTCTGCAACTCTGAACAGGTAACCTGTAAACAAATTTTAAAGTATCGCCTATGGAGATTTTTAAAGTAATTTTAAAGCGTGACATGTTAGGTATCTATTTACACGGTGTAACATTATCTTTTATCTTTCTATGGTGTTTTTTTTTACATTAAAGTGTATTTTTTCAAAGAAAATTGCGTTTGGAAGACCGTTGTGCAAATACAGTGTGACATAAAATATTCGCCATTTTACTCTCTTGGGTCTCTGATAAAAAAAAGCAAAAAAATTAGATATCTATCTATCTATCTATCTATCTATCTATCTATCTATCTATCTATCTATCTATCTATCTATCTATCTTGGTTAAAGGGAACCTGCACCAAAAGAACTACGGAAAGCGCCACTGGTCTCTTTTTGAAAATACAAGATGCCTGGCTGTCTGTGGCTTCAGAACCCCCGAGGCCCTGGAACTAGACATGTGCAATTAGTTTCGTTCCAAATTCGTTTTGTTAACGAATTTCGAAAAATTCGTCAATTCGGAAATATCTGATTTTACGAAAACCTGTTTAACGATTTTTTTCCTGAATGTTCGTAAATTTGAATATTCCAAAATTCGTACATTCGTAAATTCGGAGTTTCGGAAATTAGAAATTCGAAAATCTGAAATAGTAACTAACTAATAATAACTTAACTATTGCTAACTATTAAATTATAGGTATTGTAATTTCCTTGCAAATTTGGCTGAATGTAACGAATACGAATTTATCCAAAGTTACGAATTATCCGAAATAATGAATGCCGCATCTAAACGAATGGAACGTAACAAATTAATAATAATAAAAAACAATAATAATTATTAAAAAAAACTTTTTATTATTATTTATTATTAATTTGATCTGTTCCATTTGTTTAGATGCGGCATTCGTTATTTCAGGAAAATTTGTAACTTCGGATAAATTCGTATTTGTTTCGTTAACAGCCATATTTGCAAGGAAATTACAATACCTATAATTTAATTATTATTAGTTAGAAAATCTGAAAATTCTAAAGAATAACTTTCTTATTTTCGAATTTTCGAATTTAGGAATTGACGAATTGCGATCATAACGACTGACCAGAAAAACGAAAAAACAAATAAAAAAATAAACAAACGAAAATGAACGTATATTTCAGCAGTCTACCTGGAACAAAATTACAAATTGAGAGTAAAAAAAAAAAATTTAAGTCAGAACGACAGCCAGGAAATTAGTATGTTCAGAGGGAGGTGACAGCCATCACACTCCTCCATGCTTCCTTATGGTTGATTTCCTTTACCGATGGTTATAAACCTTCCCGTGTTCGGTTGCTCTCATCGATGTACATTCTTAAAATACACGCTATAATGCAAATTTAAATTTTTAACAGTAAACAAGTTTTGATCCTTTTTATATAATTCACACTTTTTTTTTTCTAGATGGAATGATCAGGTTTTTATGTAATAATTATAAAATTGTAGCACAGCTTTTTAAAAAAAAAAAAAAGTTTAACTAGTCTGAATTTCAATTTAATCATTTTTTTTTTATTATTTATTATTAATTTTATTATTTAAAAAAAAAACCCTCTTTATGCAGCGAAATGCCTTCTGGCTAACGGCCTTTTTACAGCTTCCATTTAGTCAAATGAAGTTATAGTATATAGTATAGTATAGAAGTAGGGGCTTGTTCACATGGGCGGGTGAGGGGTGGTAAAAATAGGGGGTTAAACCACGGTTTTACTGCCCCCCCCCCCCCACTATACTTTTTAGGGTTCATTTCGTCTTGCGATTGAAAGGTATTTAAGGCTCGGTTCACGCTAGTGCGACTCGTGAGACTTATTACACTCTATGGCACTCGAGTTGCATGAAAATCGCATCAAAGTAGCGCAGGAACCTTTTGCCGACCACCTAACTGTAAATATACGTCATTCATTTGACGTTAAATATCAAGGTTATGGCTGCAGCTAGCTGCCATAACCCCGGTATCTTTATTTACAGGTGGCCAGCTTTCAGATTAAAAGTGGTCCCAGCAGCACATTTGCCGCAGGATCACTTTAATGGCCCCCTGGCCCTCACTTGGCTCTATGCCCTTGGAGGACCGGAGCGACATCTGACATCACTTCCGCCTCTCGGGTTTAAAGGGATTTTTTTTTTCTTCTTAAAGACAAAGATTTTTTTTTTCTTTAAAGGTAAATAAGAGATTTGGGGCCTTTTTGACCCCAGATCTCGCAACAAAGAGGACCTGTCATGCTTATTTCTTGTACAAGAGATGTTTATATTCCTTGTAATAGGAATAAAAGTGATAAAAAAAATAAAAAAGGGCAGTGTAAAAATAAAAAACAAAACGTAAAATAAATAAGAAAAAAAAAAATAGAAAGCGCCCCATCCCTCCTGAGCTTGTGCGCAGAAATTAACGTACACGGAAGTCGCGTCCGCATATGTAAACGGTGTTCAAACCACACATGTGAGGTATCGCCGCGATCGCTAGAGCGAGAGCAATAATTCTAGCACCAGTCCTTCTCTGTAACTCTAAACATGTAACCTGTAAAAAATTTTCAAGCGTCGATTTATAAGTACCGTAGTTAGTTGCCAATCTATGAGTGTGCGCAATTTTAAAGCAATGACATGTTGGGTATCTATTTACTCGGCGTAACATCATCTTTCATATTTTACGAAAAGTTGGGCTTTTACTGTTTTTTTTATTTTTTGCCGCCCGCCATACAGCAACATGACGTCGGCAAAGTGGTTTCGTTATCCTGATCAGACGTTATATGACGTGCTCAGGATAACAAGCCGGCACGTGCCCGCGGGAGGCGTGCAGCGCAGCGATCGGAGGTGCTGTGCGTCAGTCTGACACAATACAACTCTGATCGTGGTATGGAGCCGCTGACGGAGGCTTCTTACCACGTGATCAGCTGTGACCAATCAAGAGCTGATCACAGCGTGAACCAGGAAGTGCCGGTAAAGGGCTTTCCTCGGCTCGCCCTGACAGGGAGAGCCAATCGGCGGCTCTTCTTGTCAGAGGGGGGGGGGGGGGGGGTCTGTGCTGATGATCAGCACATTGATTATCAGCACAGACCCATCAGATGTGCCCATCAGCTGCAAATCACTGCCCATCAGCTGCCAGCCTGTGCCCCATAAAGAGCGTCTATCAGTGCCCATAAATCTGCCAATCAGTGCCCATAAAAGTGCCAATCAGTGTCCCATCAGTAATGCCTGTCAGTAGCCCCTCATCAGTGCTGCCTATCCAGTGCCATCTATCAGTGCCACCTATCAGTGCCCATCAGTTTGTTTGTTTTTCTATAATTTCGGTCTTTTTTAGTTTGTTTAGCAAAAAATAAAAGCCGCAGAGGTGATCAAATACCACCAAATGAAAGCTCTATTTGTGGGAAGAAAATGATAAAAATTTAGTTGGGGTACAGTGTTGTATGCAGTAAAGCATGCTTGTTATACTCACTGTGGAACCTAAGGGGTTAATCCTCTGCATTGTGTAAAAAGGCTGTTTGAGGCGTCTTTTGATCCTCCCCTTCTTTGACTGTCCCCAATCCATCTCTTGATAGAACAGAGTCTCACTCTGCACATGCTCAGTTTGGTGTGTATTACTAGAGAGTTTTTTTTTTCTTGGGAGGGTGCATGTGATCAGCACAGGGCCAATCAGCACTGTCCAGACAGAGGGTCAGGGGTCCTGCATCCTCATAGGACAGTCAGAGGAGAAAGAAAACTCCTCCTACAAGCTTTAACCAGACACTGATAGAAGTCACAAGACTGCTATATACTGCTGATGAGAAAAGGTATTTATATTTACTAAAATAATGTCATTTCCATGTTCTGTGTACTGTGGGAGAGACCAGATATAGTGAATGCAGGGACCTGGGTTTAGTAACACTTTAAATGACAGATTGCTGCGGGTGCCAGTTCTGTATGTTATGTAACATTTCAGATTATATTTTTCTTGAACTCTTTTATTGCTACAGCTGGATTTGTCCGTAAAACAAGCTTGCTTTAGTTTGCTATAAAAATATCCGCGTTGCTGATGTCACTTTCTATTGGCCGCGCTCTCCAGGTTTGGACCTGCTGGAGGGACAGTCTCGCCCTATCACCTGGGATCTCTTCCAGATCGTGGATAACGATAACATTCAAGCTGTTCGCCTGGTAACAGTGGATGGATTGCATCACGGACGTCTCACGCTGAGAGGTGCAGAAATGTCTTTTTTTTTCTTCTTTGTTGGTTCATCATGAGAACGTGGAGCAGCGGGAAGAAATATTTAAAAAGGACTCGCATTTCCGACAAAGCATTGTTCAGTAATGGCCAGCGGCGGTTTTATGGACTTCTTAAAGCTGAACTCCAGGCAGATACAAAAGACGTAAATTAATGCAGCTCTGTAATTATCATTCATTTTTTTTTTTTGCTGCCGGCCCTTTAAGGGGCATTAAAAGTGGGGTAAAAAATAAAAAATCAATGTGCATCTGGCTCCAGCCCCCTCCCCTACTATTTTAATTTAAAAAAAAATGTCCAGCCACACTGTTTTGTGTGGTTTGGGGAAACAATAGATCTAGAGAAATCTAAAAGTGTATGGCCAGCCTAAAATCCCTTTGTCTAAAGCAGTGATCTCCAAACTGCGGCCCTTTTCTTGCTTTTATCCGGTCCTTGGGGCACTGATACCAACAATGGGGCATAATTCCACCCCACTGACACCAATAATGGGGTACAATTCCTCCCCTAATGCCAACGATGGGGCACTATTGCTTCTATTGACACCAAAAATGGGACACTATTCCTCCCACTGACATCAATGATGGGGCACTATTCCCCCCCAATACAAACAATGGGGCACTATTCCTCCCCCTAATACCAACGATGGCCCACTATTCCTCCCCCTAATACCTACAATGGGGCACTTTTCCACCTAATACCAATGATAGGGCACAATTCCTCCCACTGATACCAATGATGGGGCACTATTCCTCCCCCTTATTCCAATGATGGGGCACTATTCGTCCCCCTAATACCTACGATGGGGCACTATTCCTCCCCCTAATACCAACAATGGGGCACTATTCCCCCCCAATACCAATGATGGGGCACTATTCCTCCCCCTAATACCAACAATGGGGCACTATTCCCCCCCAATACCAATGATGGGGCACTATTTGTCCCCCTAATACCTATGATGGGGCACTATTCCTCCCCCTAATACCAACAATGGGGCACTATTCCCCCCCAATACCAATGATGGGTCACTATTCCTCCCCCTAATACCAACGATGGGGCACTATTCCTCCCCCTAATACCAACGATGGGGCACTATTCCTCCCCCTAAAACCTACAACGGGGCACTTTTCCCCCTAATACCGATGGGGCACTATTCCTCCCCCTTATACCAACGATGGGGCACTATTCCTCCCCCTAATACCAACGATGGGGCACTATTCCTCCCCCTAATACCAATGATGGGGCACTATTCCTCCCCCTAATACCAACGATGGGGCACTATTCCTCCCCCTAATACCAACGATGGGGCACTATTCCTCCCACTAATACCAACGATGGGGCACTATTCCTCCCACTAATACCAATGATGGGGCACTATTCCTCCCACTGACAGCAATGATGGGGCACTATTCCTCCCACTGATACTAACGATGAGGCACAATTTCTCCCAATGACACCAACAATGGAGCCTAATGACAACAATGAGGGTGTACAATTCCTCCCACTAACATCAATAACGGGACACTATTCCTTCCACTGATGCTGATATATTTTCTACTCCCAATGGCCACAGTCTGGCCCCCCCGTAAAGTCTGAAGGGTAGTGAGCTGGACCTTTGCTTAGAAAGTTTGGAGATCCCTGCTCTAAAGGGAGCCTTCTTGTCTTGTTACAGAAAGTTTTTTTAGTTTCTTTGACTTTATTGGTCATCCCCAATTTGTATTTTCTGCTATGCCCACATGTCTTGACCTTCCTGTAGGGTGTCACATTCCAAACCTGTGCATTTTGTATATGCAATTTATGTCTTGCAAAAGTCAATAAAAATATTTTTAACCGAAAAATCTCAGCTTTGAAGAAGTTTAGTAATAATCATTTCATTCCATTCATCAGACTCCAAGGCTTTCGTAGTCACTGTCCAGGACATCAAAGATGGCGTTGTACGTTACCACCACGATGACAGTGACACCACCAAAGACTTCATTGTCTTCCGAATTTTCGATGGCAAACACAGCATCCGACACAAATTCCCCATCAACATTCTCCCTAAGGACGACAGCCCACCCTTCCTGGTTAACAATGTGGGTTTCGAGCTCCTGGAAGGTGCCTCCATCCTCATCGAGAAAGACATGTTACTGGCGACCGATATGGATTCCAGCGATGACCACATCCTCTACAATATCACCCGGCCACCTACAGCTGGAGAATTGGTGAAGAGATATTCCTCCGAGAGTCCCGGTAAATGCCACCTCTAGGTGTGTTCTACTTATAGTCCAGCAGTGTTCCCCCTCTTTAATTATGGACTGTTCTGAAAACCTGAAGATAACTTTTTCGGAGGCTTTTAACACCAATGAAGGTAAAAAAACTGTGTGGTTTGTCCTAGGTGTTCCGGTACTGACGTTCCTGCAGAGGGATCTCTTCCGTGGCCTCATCTATTACAGACACTTTGGTGAGGAGATCTTCCACGACTCCTTTGAGTTTGTGTTGTCAGACAGCCACCAGCCTCCCAACTATTCTGACAAGCATGTGAGTTCCTCCTGCTTTAAATTCCAGAACTTTCAATATAGATATAAAACAAAAAATTCCGCGCTAGAAGCACAAAAGAATAAGCAGCAGTAAACAGTGCGACAACACCAACAAAACAGAAAAATTAAATAAACTGCGCTAAACAAAAGTTATATGTGTTGGGGTGAATTGATAGTGTGACCTAACACCAACAAAAATATAATAAGTCCAATAAATAAAGTCCAAATTCCCAGAGTAGTAGGTATTCAGTATAAATGTGGATGCTGATCCAAGTGAGCTATGATTGCTCTTACCAGAACTCCAAAGATATAAGCGGATGGCAAAAAACCCTTGCCAGGGCCTCTGGGGTATTGGACCAATCAGCACCGTCCGTGGTCAGATCAAAGTTCCCTCAATGGATACAGGAAAAAAGCAAACACAAGAAAACTGGCCATAGTGTAGTATGTTAAATGCTAGACATGGACATACGAACATACCAATCACCCTGGTGTGCACATAAAAACAACCAAAAAAAGGGGGGGAGGGAAGTGAAAAACCCCACCACCGTGGCTGTAGATTGTGCTTACCGACTCACGGTGATAAACAGGCTCTTAGTAGGTTAGGAGCTGACACATAGCTGGCAAGGAGCACCTTGATACGTCCTCATTAACCCGAAGTCCACATCATCAGTAAACCACCCAGAATATAAATAATAAACTCTCCATGGTGAAGTACGTTTAAAAACGAATTTAATAAAAAAAGTATTGCACTTACAGAATAAAAGCACTTATATCGCATAAGTATATGTCGCCGGCCGGCATACAAGCATGGAAGCGAAGCTCGTCCTACTTCCTGGTCTCGTGGTAGCGTCGCTGCGTGCGTACCCAGACGCGTTTCGTCATCAAAAGGACGTTCTCAATGGGTCCCCATTGAGAACGTCCTTTTGATGACGAAACGCGTCTGGGTACGCACGCAGCGACGCTACCACGAGACCAGGAAGTAGGACGAGCTTCGCTTCCATGCTTGTATGCCGGCCGGCGACATATACTTATGCGATATAAGTGCTTTTATTCTGTAAGTGCAATACTTTTTTTATTAAATTAGTTTTTAAACGTACTTCACCATGGAGAGTTTATTATTTATATTCTGGGTGGTTTACTGATGATGTGGACTTCGGGTTAATGAGGACGTATCAAGGTGCTCCTTGCCAGCTATGTGTCAGCTCCTAACCTACTAAGAGCCTGTTTATCACCGTGAGTCGGTAAGCACAATCTACAGCCACGGTGGTGGGGTTTTTCACTTCCCTCCCCCCCTTTTTTTGGTTGTTTTTATGTGCACACCAGGGTGATTGGTATGTTCGTATGTCCATGTCTAGCATTTAACATACTACACTATGGCCAGTTTTCTTGTGTTTGCTTTTTTCCTGTATCCATTGAGGGAACTTTGATCTGACCACGGACGGTGCTGATTGGTCCAATACCCCAGAGGCCCTGGCAAGGGTTTTTTGCCATCCGCTTATATCTTTGGAGTTCTGGTAAGAGCAATCATAGCTCACTTGGATCAGCATCCACATTTATACTGAATACCTACTACTCTGGGAATTTGGACTTTATTTATTGGACTTATTATATTTTTGTTGGTGTTAGGTCACACTATCAATTCACCCCAACACATATAACTTTTGTTTAGCGCAGTTTATTTAATTTTTCAATATAGATATACTAGTATAAGTAAATTAATAAAAACTACTGTAAAATGAAATTGTAATAACATGTTAAATACGTATATAAGATTTTAGTGGTTGGGCTTACATTTATGTAGCAAAGTCTCTAGCCTCCTCCAGTCTAATGAAAACCTTCAGGTTCAAAGATAGCTTACATCCAGGGGCGGACTGACAACTTATGGGGCCCCTGGACAATAGGAGATTATGGGGCCCCCGGGCAATAGGAGAAGATTATGGGGCCTAGGGCAATAGGAGATTATGGGGCCCCCAGGCAATAGGAGATTATGGGGCCCCCAGGCAATAGATTATGGGGCCACACGGTATACACACACACACATACAATATACACACACAGAGACACAGTATACACACACACAGAGTACACATACAAACACTGGAGAGGCGGATTTTTACATACTGTCCCTGGTTTTATTGAGGCTGGCAACCCTGATGGGGCCCCTTAGTAGCATGGGGCCCTCGGGCAGTGCCCGAGGGCCCGAATGGTCAGTCCGCCCCTGCTTACATCCTTCTGTATGTGGTGGTAAGGCATAGTGAGTGCAAGGTGGATAAAGTTATTGGGCGCCAGACACTTCTTGGATGTTAAAGAGGTTTTATCTCTCTCAACAGTCCTATTTATATTTTGAGGGGAAAGAGGGTTAGGGCCAGGACACCCTTAAGCAGTTGCAATTTCAATTGGCAGACTCCGAGACTTCAATAGGACGACGGCCGTACAGGGAAAGGCCCCCAGCAAGGCTCCACATCTGCACGTGTAGTATTGCTGTCTCCTATGGCAACAGTCTTGAACAGTTCCTAACACAAATCGTTACAGTCCTCTTTACTTCACTACAACTTCTACTTGTAGTTCTTCAGCCCCTTGAGCTATTGGTCTCTCACTAGACCCTCTTATTCACCGACTATGAATCCCTGGCGCTCCTCAAAGCTTTGTGGTGGTATCTCCCTCAAGCGTCACCCATGCTTCCCTGCTGGGTCCCTAGCTTGGCACTCCAGATACTTCTCAAGCTTCACCCCTGCTAACCGGCTCTGTCCCTTGCTTGACTTACAAGGCTGCACTGCAAGCGTCACCTCCGTTAGTTGGGTCCCTGACATTGACTGAAGTTTCCCGACTCTCCACCATGCCCGTTCGAATGCTGCTCCGGTACTTGCTTTAGTTACTCACTGTGGTCCCTGGTAAAGGTGAATGGTCCCTTTGTGGCGACAGCTTCCTCTCCACCTCCGACTACTGATAGGTTGCCCGGCCGGCAGAACCGTCTCTTATGGTTGGACTGCAAGCCGCAATCCCAACCCTGCGCTGCCCTCTTACTTCTGGATAGGCCCTCACACAGCCTAGCAGCCAGATGTGCCCGGGATAGGCCCAATCTCTGACCTAGCAGCCCAGGGCGTACAACACACGTCCACTCAGACAGCCGTCCAGGTGGCGGAACACCAATCACCTGACCTCACCCAAATATATAGGTTCTCCCAGCAGGCCAAGGGATTCAAGAAAACCCTTGCCCATTGGCTGAGATACCCCATATACCCATAACCTGACCTTGGGTTGCCCTTCTCATATCTAGTACCACCAAGTACCCGGCCACCTAGTGGTGGAAGAGAAAAGTGCAACAAGGCCAAACTTGGGGAGAAATCAATGGATCTCTAGCAACTAACCAGGATAACTACTCCTGGCAAGTCAATTTGTGAGGAGCTCCCTGACTAAACCCCAGGGCGCTACATCTACCTTAATTGAGAGACTGAGGACAGTGTTGCTAGTCCATGCAATTGGTGATATAGGTTCCTTGTTTAGGAGGTCACATTGTACTTTGAAGACATAGCTGTGACTGGACTAAGCCCCTACCGCACACTGCCAGGATAAGGGGTGGGCAGGAGGGGCAGCCGCTCTGGGTGCAACCATAGGCAGGGCACCCTATTACCATGCGTAAGATCCAGATCAGAGGTTGGCAATAAATAGAGCGTGACTTCATGTCAGCTCTAACCACTACTGCTGTAACATTGTGCGACAACATGACCCCTCTCTACCTCATCTACCCACATCTGATACGAAAAACACACCATGCATGCACAACTACCTTCTAGCTGCTGGAAAGCAAGCGATTGGGCATGCATGTGCAGTACACACATAATGACAACCATAAGCAGCTGGAGATAGGGGGCCGAGAATGGGCGCAGGGCAGTACACTCATTCCATGGCATGCATTAGCATTTGGGAAAAGAGGTACAGTTCTTCATCCTTCCTCTGGGTGCTGGAGGAACCTGTCCCGGTACTGAAGGCAGATAATATATTCCCCAAGGGGACTTTATGCAGCAAGGATTGTATACACTATTTTATGGCCTACCTACGTCGTTCAACAAGAAAGAGTATGTACAACTGAGTGTGTGTGTGTGCATATATATATATATATATATATATATATATATATATATATATATATATATATATATATATATACACACATATATATCAGGCCAGAGGTTCCATAGAGGCGGTTTTGATCAATCTTGATCTCCTTGTGGTCAATTGAAACCAGTAAGTTTTGCATTTGTTCATTTAGAATTTCAATTACAGCTGACTTGAAAGTGGTTAAAAATGCTGAAAAGGAGGGCGCATGCGCGAGGCTGAGATGGCGGACGTGTGAAGTCTCGGCTCCGCTCCACACCGGCCTGTTCTTCACTCACCCGGACAGTTAGTGATCCCGCCCGCCGGTGAAAAACACCCGCTCAGACTACCGCTACCCCGGGGACCCGATCCACGGCCCGGGCGGAACAGAAATTGTCCCCACGGGAGCCGCAAGAGCCGCTGGAGCAGGGACTGGGGAAGGCCGGAAGCCGCGGCCTCAGTTACATTACCCGCCGACCCGTTCGCTCCTCCTCACCTGGGCTTCCAGTAACCCACAACGAGCAGCCCTCGGACACCAGCAGCCCTGAGATCCAGCACCACAGGTGGAGGTAGGCCAGATTAGCCCCCCCAGCTGCCGCTCTGACACAGGCCTGAGAGGGCCTGAAATACCAAGATGGCGGCGGCAGCAGCGCGGCTCACAATTAAACAGCAGCCCCCCCCGCAGACACAGCCCGAGAATACTTTATTTCACAGCTTGGCAGAGGAGGCAAATGAGGCGACCTCCCAAGCAGCCTCACTATCACCAGAACGGGACATGTTCTCTTCACAATCTGATGTGGACAGGGCTTTGGGGGACATGCTATTCAGCCAAGGGAGCCCAGATAACAGCCCTAGCTATACATCCAATGTGCAGGTGGCTCCACCACCTGCTGAATACTCCGGAGATCCTATACTTTTAGCCAGATTTTCTGCATTGCTTGATCAAGGCCTGGAAAAGGCCACTACACGCATAACCTCTGACCTCAAACGTGAATTCCAAGAATTAGGTACCCGCATAGGAAAATTAGAAAACACGCTGGATGATACTATTACGAGGACCAACCAAAATACTGACTGTATAGAGAATATCCACAAAAGGCTCGATGACGCCTTAAACAAGATTGATGACCTGGAGAACCGTTCTCGCCGCTACAACTTTCGGGTCCGTGGCATCCCTGAAAGTTTCACAGACTCTGAGGCTATTGTCAAGGAACTGATTTCATACCTTATTCCAGATATTCCTTCCCACAGAATGGAACTAGATCGAGTTCACAGGGCCCTGACTGCTCCCCGGCCCGATGGTCTACCAAGAGATATCATTGTAAAACCTCACTACTACGAGGTGAAGGAAAGAGTGATGGCTAAAGCACGGGAGATCGCGGACTTACACCTGAGAGAGCACTCTATCCAGATTTTTGCCGACAACTCGCCTGTCACCGTACAAAAACGCAGAGCGTTGAAACCACTGCTACAACCACTCATTGCTAACAACATAAAATATCACTGGACCTTCCCGTTTCGACTGAATTTTACCTACCGTAACAAGAAACACGCCTTCTCGACCTTTCCTGATGGCGAAACATTGCTGAGAAGTCTGGGCCTGATCTCCACTGAACCTAGAGGCTCTCCCCATACTCCACAATCCAAACCTCCAACCAGCGTGCCACTGCAGAGTCCCCTATCCCAGGTGCGGCGCTCCACAAGAAGCAAGGCCAAGCTCACGGCTCAACCTCCCTGATGACGACGGTTGTCAAGGTCCCTTTTGGGATGATGAAAATTTTTTCTTTATCGCTAATTTCCCTAATTGATCCTAGGGCGGGATCACAGTTAGAATCACAGTTAGAACCATTGAGGGTTCCTAAGTTTACAGTTATGTTACAGAAAGAGGTAAACCCTCCCTTACAAACAATCACTATCTTTTAATATTGTGTATAACAACAAAGGGACTACCATTCCTTGTTAAAAGAAAATATGGTTCTACAGTTAATGGTTCAAGGGTGTTCTAATGGCCGGTGGCGGTTGTCATCTGCCCTGTTTGATCTTGTTCTCCCTCCTTGTTGAGGAGACTGGGATCAAACCTGGCCTTGGGTCTAACCCAAGGCTGTTACTGACGACAAGGGGCTTATACCCCCCCCTTCCAACCCCCCCCCCCCCCCCCCCCCTTTTTTTTATTTTTTTTTTTTTTTTTTTTTTTATCTTTCCCCTTGTTATTACAATTTAGTTATCGTTAATAATCTAAGTGACTGGTTCTAATATTGTTTTCTCCATTTTATAGGACAGTACCTATTCAGGTTGTAAACTCCATCTCTACTCTCTATCTCTCTTTCTTTTCTTTTCTCTCTTCCTTTTCTTAAATATCTCGCTTGGAGTCCCTCGGTCCTGGGTCCTGACCACTAAGTGAACTTCGCCAGTTGGACAATCCTGCGGCCGTCCTCTGGGGCATAGGTGAGTGAGTTTGTTACTTCTTGAGTGCACCATGGCAAACCAGACTACAGACCTCCCCTTTAAAATTGTTACACATAATGTTCAGGGATTTAATTCTCCAGTTAAACGCAGAATGGCCTTTCAACACTACAAATCCCTACACACAGACGTGCTTTTCCTTCAAGAAACGCACTTTGCTCCGAACTATCATCCTAAATTTCTACACCACTACTACCCCCACTTTTACCTAGCGAACGGCCCGGGTAGGACTGGGGGGGTGGCAATATGTTTTTCCAAACGGGTCTCCTTTTCACTGGAGAAACAAATTAGTGATCCAGAGGGCAGATACCTAGCATTAATAGGTCACCTAGAAGGCTCCCGCGTCACCTTGATTTCTTACTATGCACCCAATACAGGCCAACTACCTTTTTTTCGTAAACTACTGCACACTGTGTCCCCTGACCTAGGAGGAGTTGTTCTCCTGTGGCCCTAGACTCTATTTTTAACAAAACCAAGAGGCCCTCATCGGCTCCACGACACTTCCCTAAAATTGGATCTAAATTAGCCAAAATGTTACATTATCATAACTTGATTGACGTCTGGAGAGAGTTAAACCCATCCAGGAAAGATTACACATTCTTTTCCCATGTCCACAATACCTACTCCAGAATAGACCACTTTTTCACAAACCCCACAAATGTTCCTCTTTTTCGGGCCAGTAAAATAGGGGAAGTAACTTGGTCAGATCACTCCTTGCTTTGGACCACGTGTGACTCTCTACGAGACACTAGAGGTCCAGCTCCCTGGAGAATAAATGATTCTCTTCTGAGCAACCCTTCCGTCTGTTTCGATGTGGAGCAGCATCTCAAGGAATATTTCTCATTGAACGATCCGGAAGATACTTCCCCTGTGACCAATTGGGCTGCTCACAAGGCCACAATTAGAGGATATCTCATACAAATAGCGTCCCGAATTAAGAAACATTCTAACTCATTGATACAGGAAAAAGAACGGGAATTAAATGATCTATTGTCCCAGCACAAACAGCGCCCTGACCTAGACTTGAGAGACAAAATAGATTCCACTAGGTTGGAATTAAACCTTTGCCTGACAACTAAAGCCGAAAAAAGCCTTAGGTGGACCCAGGCTTCCTTCTATACGTTGAAGGATAAACCTGGTACTATGCTGGCTCGCAGACTTACGCCTAGGACCCGTCGGACGGTACCCCCAAAACTCAGACAGCCTAATGGAAACTTGACACAGAACCCGCAAATCATCACAAAATTGTTCCACTCCTACTATGCCTCCTTATACTCTACACAGGAGGCCCCCCCTCCCGGAGCCCTGGACGACTTTTTTAAAGACGTGCCACTACCATCTTTCTCAGATTCTCACCGTGAAGTCTTGGAGGGAGACATCACCGTAACAGAAATATTGGCTGCAATAAAACAGGCTAACGCGTCCAGGACTCCGGGGCCGGATGGCTTTTCAGCCTCTTACTATAAGAAATTTGCTCCACTATTGGCACCTCATCTACTAAAATTCTTCAATGCCCTTCGTGACGGGGAGCAGCTTGATATAGATTCTAATAGAGCCCACATCAGTCTGATCCCCAAGCCAGATAAGGATCATAGTGAAGTGGCAAACTATCGCCCGATATCATTGATCAATAGCGACCTGAAGCTACTCACAAAGATCTATGCAAACCGATTTAATACATTTCTGGCACAATATATCCATATAGACCAAGTGGGATTTGTCACGGGGCGACAAGCTGCTGACCAGATTCGACGGGCCACTGATCTGATTTCTATTTTACGCTCTAATTGGGATGGGATGGGCGATAGGCGAGGAATGCTTCTGTCATTGGACCTTCACAAGGCCTTTGACTCTATTTCCTGGCCCTTCCTCTTCCATACCTTGAAACAGTGGAACTGCGGACCTAAATTTATGAGCCTTATTTGCACATTATACTCTAATCCTTCGGCCAACATTCTTGCATATGGATACAAGTCAGATCTTATACAGATAAGGAAAGGAACCAGGCAGGGATGCCCTCTCTCGCCTCTCCTTTTTGTTCTGGCGATCGAGTCACTGGCAGCGGCTATCCGTGCCAACCCCAACATTCATGGTGTACCTAGCGGCGGTAGGATTCATAAATGTGCCTTTTTCGCCGATGACTTGTTATTATTTGTAACAGATCCGATTACAACTCTACCCAATCTATTGGCTACACTCTCTAGATTTGAAACTGTCTCTGGTCTACGAGTTAACCAATCTAAATCTGAAGCGTTGAACATAAACCTTCCTGGCCCGGTACGGGATGCAATCCAACAGTCGTTTCCCTTTAAATGGTGCACACAAGCAATCCCTTATCTGGGAATTAAACTCACTCGGGATGTCGCTACACTATTTCAGGTTAATTATATCCCGCTTTTTAAATCCATTGAACAAGAATTAAAGAACTGGCAGTCACATGATCTTTCCTGGATGGGTAGGATAGCAGCCATAAAGATGACGGTACTCCCCCGAATCCTTTACTATTTCCGATCATTACCGATCCCGATACCACTGGCATTCCTTAGAAAACTTCAGTCGCTAATATATAAATACATTTGGGGTGGTAAGGGATGTAGAGTGGCTCATTCCACTCTTTATATTTCCAAAGGGAGGGGGGGACTGGGAGTTCCCCACTTCATGAAATATTATAGGGCGGCTCAACTGGTACAACTCTACCAAATTTTTTCTACAACATACCAACCAGACTGGGTTCGGTTGGAAGCACAGGCCAGTCCCTCATTACCAATAGACCTCCTGCTGTGGCTCCCGACAAGAGAACGTCAGGCCATATTGTGCCCTTCTTTATCTCATTCCCTGCGTCTGTGGGACACGGTGAACAAAATACACCCATTGAAGTCTCCTCATTCTCCTGTAGCCCCTATACTCAATAACCCACACTTTCCTCCAGGACAAAATCCCCAGCAATTTACGTGGTGGGTTAACAAAGGCCTTTACAGGATAGCACACTTCATAGACCACAAAGGGATCAGGCAACAGGCTTATTTTCGAGAGACATTACAGATGCCACAGACGGAATCTTTCCATCTACACCAAATCGTTCACTTCATCAAATCCCTAGCTACTGATCTGATAGACATAACTACTAGGACTTTGTTTGAAAATAAATGCTTACGCAGAAATGAGTCACGGGGAGGGATCTCTGAGCTTTACGCCCTCTTCAATACCCAACAGACCAAACCTTCATACCAAATAGCATGGGAATCTGATTTAGGTGAGACTATAGAGGAGGAGATATGGGGGAAATGGTCGACCATGGTGCATAAGGGAATACTCAATACTTCCCTGGTGGAGGGAAACTACAAGGTGTTGTCCAGGTGGTACCTTGTCCCGGCGAGGCTGGCAAGGATGTACCCCGGAACTTCACCCCTTTGCTTTAGAGGATGCGGGCAGGAGGGTACCATGTTACATGTTTGGTGGTCCTGTCCCAAGATCCAGCGCTTCTGGATCAGAGTTTTCACCTTGGTCTATTCAGTGACAGGACAAAATCTACCTAAAAATCCTAAGACAGCGCTATTTGCAGACTTGCCGGACAGGACCCCTAGACATCTCCAAACTCTCATCTTCTTTATTTTTTCAGCAGCTAAAATTACAATAGCACGAGCATGGAAAACGCCAGTGGTCAACCTTGCACTGGTAAAGAATAAAATATCTTGGATCATGGTCAACGAAAAATTGGCCAGTATCCTTAAAGACAGACAGGCCAGATTTGACAGGGTGTGGTCCCCCTGGATCAAATACCTACAAGCCCCATAATTTCAATAACAGTATGGTGGGGGACCCAGGCCGAGGGAAGCGGCTTCTTCTTTGGATTCTGGACCTTTATCTTTTTTCTCTTTCTCTCCTGCCTATCCTCCTCCTTTTTCTTAACCTTACTTTAAACCATTTCTCGTCTCCCCTCCCTTTCTTCTCTTTTTATGTTTGAAAGACTCTACTTGTGGATACAAGTGGAGTGCTATGGAGCCTCTCTTTTCTTGGCCCCGATGGAGGAACAAGGTAAACTAACTTTAAAGGCCTAACCTCCTTTGGCACCAAGAGCCCTGATACTGAGATATACTAAAGGTACTAAAACTTGATTTTTAAAAATTACCAAGAAGTTAAGAGTACTCCGCTTACGGGGCAAATTTATCTTCTTTCTCTTTTCTATTTTTTTTTTTTTTTTTTTTTAGTGCTATTTTTATTTTTCATTTTGATAAACACTAATGATATATGGAATGTGTAAGATATGTTCTTCTAGACCCTTTAAGGACAGGTCAACATTAGTGTCCTTATGTATACAGAGCGTACTAATACTCACCTGTTAACCCCCCCATTTTATTTATTTTTATTTTTCCCCCTTTTTCTTTGTGTTTTGTACAACACGTTTGTGTCATTTGACAAAAAATATGATTGCAGACTGATTGTTCATGCCATTTTGTATAATTTGCAAAACCTTTAATAAAGAAAATTGAAAAGAAAAATGCTGAAAAGTACTAAAGGCAAAACTTTTTTTTCATTTTGGATAGAGTAATGCCGCGTACACACGGTCGTACTTTTCGTCTACAAAAGTCGGACAGCCTTTCCGACAGACTTCCGGCAGACTTTCGGTGGACTTGCGGCGGACTTGCGGCCTACTTTCTAACGACCGGACTTGCCTACACACGACCACACAAAAGTCGGTCGGATTCGTACGTGATGACGTACACCGGACTAAAATAAGGAAGTTCATAGCCAGTAGCCAATAGGTGCCCTAGCGTGGCTTTTTGTCCGTCGGACTAGCACACAGACGAGCGGATTTCGGGGTCCGTCGTAGTTACGAAGTAAAGTTTTAAAGCATGTTTCAAATCTAAAGTACGTCGGATTTGAGGCTAAAAAAGTCGGTTGAAAGTCCGGAGAAGCCCACACACGATCGGATTACCAGCCAGCTTTAGTCCATCAGCGTCCGTTGGACTTTTGTAGACGAAAAGTAGGACCGTGTGTACGCGGCATAAGGGAGGATTAAAACCCCTGTCGGGTCTCTTCACATCCTGTCCCAAAACAGGAAGTGAGAGAAAATCCCTTCAAAGGGATGGAATCATGGGGTGTCACCAGAACTAGTGTCCCTATTGTAAGTTTTCTCCTCTATTCCTGTTCTGGTGACAACCCAAAAATTAGGTTTAAGTTTGGGTCCATGCCTTTATCCCCCCCCCCCCCACACACACACACACACCTTCCACAATAATAAGATTTTTTGGGAAACTTTTTTGAGCAGTCTTTTTTGTTATTGTTTCTGTTGGTTCTGCCCCCTACTGCAATCCTGGCCTAGGTCCGAATGATGTGTGTACTGCTCCTGCATCCCCTGGGAAACCTGCATTGCATATCTCAGGAGGGCCCATTCACAGAATGGCCGGGGCATCTGGGATTTTGAATTTAACCCAGTTTAACAGGTAAGAAGGGATGGGGGTAAAGGTTGGGAGGAATAAAGTTCCACTTTTAAGGGCCTGTGTTGATGGGCTTTTGTTCACTTCAAACCAATTTTGCATTCCCATACAAGACTATGGGAATAAAAAACCTGCAGGTCAAATGCAGGCCAGATGGAGGTCATCTGCAGTTCCACTGGGCCAGTCAATTAATTCTGAATGATCTCAGAAGCATCTCAAACTGATACCATTGACACAAGTCCAAATCCCGTCAACACAGGTCCTGAGGCTTGTATAGTCCAAGAGTTCAAACGAACGGCAAATTCCCCAACCTATAACTGGCCTTAACAGCAAGGAGCACATGGAAGGACGACGCAGCTTACACACGTATTTGCAAATGTATGCAAATGTTTTTGTTTGTACTGTTGGTTATTTGGTGAGGGGGCCCACTGGACAACTTTGCTGCTATTGTGCTAATTTCTGGGTGTCCAGTGCGGCGCTGTGCCTTTGGGGACGAGTGGGCTCCCCCCCAGGCATACCTGTCCTCAATCTATCTATCCATTACTATATATGTACTCCTACTATTGAGGCTCTCAATGTTTATAGAGTTAGGACTGCAGATAATACTGAGGTGCCTTGTCGCGGCCACTGCAGCTTACCCATGTACAGTGGAACCTTGGAATACAAGCATAATCCGTTCCAGGAGAATGCTTGTAATCCAAAGCACTCGCATATCAAAGCGAATTTCCCTATAGAAGTCAATGGAAACAAAGATAATTAGTTCCGCATTGACTTCTATTACATGCAATATCGCATGTGGCCAGAGGTAGCGGGGCGACCGGAGAGCCTCGGAAATACTCGGGGACAGCTCAGCTGAACTCGGAAAGCCTCGGAAACACTCGGGAATGGAGTATTTCCGAGTGTTTCTGAGTATTTCCGAGTGATTCCGAGCATTTCCGAACGACTCCAAACCGTTCCGAGTGTCCCCAGCGCCCCCACGCCTCCGGTACTGCACACCCCATTAGTTTGAATTCTGCTAGTTTTGTGAGACAACACTCGAATTTAAAAAAAAAAAGCTGCCCGTTTTTCAAAACGCTCAATAACCGCGTTACTTGTAAACCAAGGTTCCACTGTATTTGCACATGTGTGCAAACTAAACCCCTGTTTTTAACGTGAACTGTTAGACAGGATAATTTGGTTTGTTGCAGGCTGGCTGGTAAGTTGAGCTGGGAATTTTCTTTGTTTTTGTTTTGTATAGTCCAAGGCATGCATTCCCTATGGAGTGTGTACAATGGACAGTGCACATGGTTCGCATTGTGGAGAGCACTCCAGAAACTTTTAGAAGACAGGCCAGCAGTTTCATCTGAAAAACATATTATTTGATTTTGTTCAGCATAAGCTGTCTTCTAGAAAACTTGGATTATTCTTGTCAGTGGCTTCCAGCTTTGTGCAGGGGATCGCTGCATAGCTCCCCAGGATTATCTTCCTAACGCATGTCTGTTCATTTTCTTAGGTTGTTGTAATCCTTATCACTTCTGTGAAGGATCAGCTTCCAAAAGAAGTATATGGAAGTACAAGACATCTTATCGTGAAGGAGAACGAGGTCACCAGGATCGGTCGTAATCAACTTCACTTTACCGACACTGAGTCACCGCATAGTCAGCTCTTGTACACCGTCACCAAACCGTGTCACTCTCTGATGTCCCCGTGGTATGAGTCAGATAATGGGTCTCCTACTACACCAGGGGCCTCCAAACATTCTAAACAATGGGCTAGTTTACTGTCCTTTTGACTTTAGGGGGGCCAGACTAATGATTGGTGGTGAGTGTAGATGGGCTCTCTTGCATTGGTGGTGAGTGTAGACAGGGCCCCTTGCATTAGTAGACAGTGTAGACAGGCCCCCTTTCATTGGTAGTCAGTGTAGATGGGCTCCGTTTGTGCCCCCTTGCATTGGTAGTTAGTGCAAATGGTCCCCCTTGCATTATGTTGGGTTTAGATTGGCCTCTTTGCATTGGTGGTGAGTGAAGGCTGGCCCCCTTGCAATGGTGGTAAGTATAGATGGTCCCCCCTTGCAATGGTGGTGAGTGTATATGGGCCTCCTTACTTTGGTGGTCAGTGTAGATGGACCCCCCTGCATTGGTGGTGAGTATAGGCAGTCCACCTTGCATTGGTGGTGAAACATTTAGAAATGTATTGATTAAGTAGCAGAGAGACTGCTATTAGCTAAAGCAGTGGTCTCCAAACTGTGGCCCGGGGGGCCAGATGTGGCCCTTTGCTTGCTTTTACCTGGCCCTTGGGGAACTATCCAACAATGGAGCATAATTCCCTTTTACTGATACCAATGAAGGGGCAGAATTCCTCCCAGTGACACCAAAGATTGGGCACAATTCCTTCAAATGGCACCAACAATTGGGCCCAATGACGCCAACAATGGGGCACAATTCCTTCCAATGACACCAACAATGGAGTGCTATTCCTCCCACTGGCACCAACGATGTGGCATTGTTTAGTCCCACTGACATTGGGAACTTAGAGGACACTGATTGCAACAGCATACGGTGCACCCGAAAAGTATTCACAGCGCTTCAATTTTTCCACGTTTTATGTTACAGACTTATTCCAAACTGGATTAAATTCATTAATTTCCTCAAAATCATTCAAACAATACTCCATAATGACAACGTGAAAGAAGTTTGTTTGAAATCTTTGCAAGTTTATTAAAAATAAAAAAACAACAAAATCCCATGTACATAAGTATTCACAGCCTTTGCTCAATACTTTGGTGCAGCACCTTTGGCACCAATTACAGCCTCAAGTCTTTTTGAGTAGACCTATTTTTGGGCAGTTTCTCCCATTTTTCTTTGCAGGACCTCTCAAGCTCCATCAGGTTGGATGGGGAGCGTCGGTGCACAGCCATTTTCAGATTTCACTATAACTGTTCAATCGGGTTCAAGTCTGGGCTCTGGCTGGGCCACTCAAGGACATTAAAAGAGTTGTCCCATAGCCACTCCTTTGTTATCTTGACTGTGTGCTTAGGGTTGTTGTCCTGTTGGACAATGAACCTTCCCCCCAGTACGAGGTCCAGTTTGCTCTGAAGCAGGTTTTCGTGAAGGATGTCTCTGTACATTGCTGCATTCATCTTTCCCTCGATCCTGACTAGTCTCCAAGTTCCTACCGCTGAAAACCATCCCCACAGCATGATGCTGCCACCACCATGCTTTACTGTAGGGATAGTATTGGCCAGGTGATGAGCGGTGCCTGGTTTAATCCAGACATTACCCTTTCCATTCAGGCCAAAGAGTTCAACCTTTGTTGTTTCATCAGACCAGAGAGTTTTGTTTCTCATGGTCTGAGAGTCCTTCAGGTGCCTTTTGGCAAACTCCAGACGGGCTGTTATGCGCCTTTTACTGAGGAGTGGCTTCTGTCTGGCCACTCTACCATACAGGCCTGATTGGTGGAGTGCTGCAGAGATGGTTGTTCTTCTGGAAGGTTCTCCTCTTTCCACAGAGAAATGCTGGAGCTCAGTCAGAGTGACCATCGGGTTCTTGGTCACCGCCCTGACTAAGGCCCTTCTCCCTCGATCGCACTGTTTGGATGGGCGGCCCGCTCTAGGAAGAGTCCTGGTGGTTCCAAACTTCTTCCATTTATGAACGATGGAGGCCACTGTGCTCATTTGGACCTTCAATGCTGCAGAAAATTTTCTGTACTCTTCCCCAGATCTGTGCCTCCATACAATCCTGTCTCGGAGGTCTACAGACAATTCCTTGAACTTCATGGCTTGGTTTGTGCTCTGACATGCACTGTTAACTGTGGGACCTTTATATAGACAGGTGTGTGCCTTTCCAAATCATGTCCAATCAACTGAATTTACCACAGGTGGACTCCAATCAAGTTGTAGGAACATCTCAATGATGATCAGTGGAAACAGGATGCACCTGAGCTCAATTTTGAGTGTCATGGCAAAGCTGTAAATACTTATGTATATGGGATTTATTAGTTTTTTATTTTTAATAAATTTGCAAAGATTCCAAACAAACTTCTTTCATGTTGTCATTATGGGGGTAATGTTTGTAGAATTTTGAGGACAATCATGAATTTAATCCATTTTGGAATAAGGCTGTAACATAACCAAGTGAAGCACTGTGAATACTTTACAGATGCACTGTATTTATGTCAAATGGTGCTGCTAAAAGTCAATATGGGACATAGATGGAAAAAAAAGACAAACAATTCAAACTTCTGAATCATTACACTTTGTCTACAGCCTAAGTGGGATGTTTATTCTCACTTGATGCATGTAAGGTTGTAGAGTTTCTTTTTGTAAAATTACAATGCCAAGTTGCTTCTATGGATGGGAAGAGGTCTGTTAAAATGCATCGCCATCCACAATTTCAATTCATTATTATTGCTGTTGCAACTGATGTTCTATTTAGTTAATCAGATGGTCTTTATGTAACCCTGTTGGCTGTATCCAAAAGTACAGAAACTCATATCAATCCATCAGAATTCACTGTAAAGCCACAATGGTGCAAAAAAGCAAATTGTGCACATTGCACTTTGCTGCGCTTTAGCAAAGCCAGTCTGCCCTCCACCTTTATGTGCCAAACAGTCTACCACCCTGCTCAATTTCGCCTACACACTTATCCTCCACTTAAAGGTAATGTCTCATGTCCTATTGAAGTATTACAAAGAGTGAATTTCTATCATGACGTTTTAAAAAAGAATTTGACTCCCCTTCCCCACACACTATGAGGTTTACATGCAGAGGATATGGACACATTATAACCCAGTCTCTGTATTTCTACAGGATCCAGGATGCCGGGAAACTTATCCTTGTAGATACAACAAACACTTTAGAAAAAGATCCATTAATCCCTTCCCTGAATGCGTTTACCCAGGTGGGTGCAATTCCTTTTCTTTCCTTCCTCCCTCCCTCCCTCCCTCCTTCCCTTCTCTCTTTTCCTATTTCTTGCGCTCTTCATTCCTCCCTCTCGCATCGTCTCTCTATCACTCTTTGGTATGTTGGCAGTTGTTTCTTTCTTATTTTTCCTCTCATCCTCCCTCTATTCCTTTATTCCTCTGTTTTTCTCCATCTCTCTGGTTTATTTTTCTATCTTCCTTCCTTGCTTCATTCCATAAATATTTTTTCTTTCCGCTCTCCTTCCTTTCTTTTCCTCTTTCTTCCCCTATCCTTTCCTTTCTTTCCTCTCTCCTTCCTTTCTTTTCCTCTTCCTTCCCGTATCCTTTCCTTTCTTTTCCTCTTCCTTCCCATATCCTTTCCTTTCTTTCCTCTCTCCTTCCTTTTTTTTCCTCCTCCTTCCCCTATCCTCTTTCCTCTCTCCTTCCTTTCTTTTCCTCTTCCTTCCCCTATTCGTTCTTTCCTCTCTCCTTCCTTTCTTTCCTCTTCTTTCCCCTATCCTATCCTTTCTTTTCTTTCTCTCTCCTTTTCTTTTCCTCTTCCATCCTTCCTATTCCTCTCCATTCTTTTCTTTCTTTTCCGCTTCCTTCCTTCCTATTGCCCTCCATTCTTTTCTTTCTTTTCCTCCTCCTTTTCTGTCCTTTCCTTTTTTCTTCCTTCCTTTTTTTTTCTCTTCCTTTTCCTTTATTTCCTCTTCCTTCCTTTTTTTTCATTTTCCTTCTTTTCTCCACTTTTCTCTTCTATCCTTCCTTTCCTCTTCTTACCTTTTCTTTCCTCTTCTTACCTTTCTTTATCTTCTCTCTTGCTCTCCTCATTCCTCTCTCTTCTATTCACCCTCTATTTCTCTATCTCTCTCGCTTCTCTTCTCTCTCGTTATGTGTATGCTCTCTTCACCATGTCTGGTGATTCCATTGACAAGGAAGAACATTTCTTGTCTCCGTTCTTTATCTCAGGACTGGAGGAATCGAAGAGTTTGTCTGCCTCTGACAACAAAGCTTTTCTTCCTTCAGTCTTCTTATAAATCAGACCTATTGTTTGGCTTTTGATGATATTTTGAAATCCTCTGGCCAGGAAGCGGTAACCCACCTGAAAGTGGCGTACATGCCGCCGATCCATGACATCGGACCCAACCCCATGTATGTTCAGTTTGAGTTCTCGGTAAGCGATGAGGATGGAGGAAAGTTGACTGGACTCCTCTTCAATATAACGGTCATGCCGGTAGATGATCAGACCCCCAAGGTATGTATGTGCAGCAGACAAGATGTAACTAGTTTTATTATTACTGGTTATAAGAATTCATTCTAGAGAGTATAATTACAACTAAGGCCCCATTCACATCTGAGCGTTTTGTAGCTGGAAGCCTGAAGCTACAAAACGCTGGAGGGGAAAAAATCAATTATTCTCTATGGAGATGGTTCACATCTCCACTTCTCCACTCCAAAATGCCTGAAGCCAGAAGCTCCAAAACGCCTGAAGCTCATACAATTTCTGGAACTTTTTTTTTTAGGCAGATTTGGGCGTTTTTCTGCTTTTCACATTGGTGACCTTTTGACCCGTACAAAATCGCGGCAAAAAACGTTGCAAAAATCGCGCGACTTTCTGCCTGAAAACACTACTCTCAGGTGTGAATGGGGCCCTAGAGCGTCACAATTGGCTCATGTTCATTGGTGCCATTGCTCACCAAATGTTACCTTTCAGATTTTTACCAGCCCTGTGAGAACTGAGGAAGGAGCCAGCTCTCTGATTACTGGGGGAAATATTGATATTTCTGATGTGGATACAAAAGAGGAGGATCTGAGAATTATTTTGAAGTCCCGTCCTCTGCATGGAAACCTGGAACTCCGCGGAGTCATCCTGCCTGAGGGAGGCTCGTTTAACCTTGAAGACCTTCGAACCTTGAAAGTCAGGTAGGAACAAACTGCCTCTTCATTACAAGATGGAATTGCCGCTAAGTAGGAGTGTGCATGCTCCTCCAGAGTTTCCAGAGTTCCTTGAGTTATGGTTACGACAGATACCCAGAGCCTTGAGTTATGGATGATTTGAGCTCCCATTTGAAGGGTGCCTACATAGTTCCAGGCCAAGGCCACTTGGCAGTGCCAGTAGCAATGATCTTTTTAGCTAATTGTAAGGGTTGCATTCTAACCACCACTGTAATGGTGAGGACTCTTCCAACTGACCACCAATGTAATGAGCATTATTCCCACTGGCCACCATTGTAAAGGGCATTATTCCCACTGACCACCAATTTAAGGAGCATTCTTCCCAATGGCCACCATTGTAAGGAGTATTCTTCCCAATGGCCACCATTGTAAGGAGCATTCTTCCCAATGGCCACCATTGTAAGGAGCATTCTTCCCATTGGTCACCATTTTAAGGAGCATTCTTTCCACTGGACACCTCTGTAGGGACCTTTTTTCCCACTGGCCACCATTGTAATGGGCATTATCTCACTGATCACCAAACGTAAGGGGTATTCTTCCCACTGACCACCAATGTAAGGAGCATTATTCCCACTAGCCACCATTTAAAGGGCATTCTTCCATCCAGAATGACCCGTGTGCGGCTGTGCTAGGTATGATGGAACGGAAGCTTCTTCCCTTTCTGTGGGTGGCACCATTAGCAAGTATCTCACCAAAGGTAAACACTGCAGTAAACCTAAGGATGGTGCGGGGGATTCCTGTAACTTGCTGCCAAGCTCTATACTGTCAAAAGTTTAACAAACACATATTTCTATGTTGATTTTTATTGGCAGGTATCAGCACGATGACTCAGAATCATACGAAGATGTGATTGTTTTCACCGTGACAGATGGAAATAATGAAGCGGATGGAGTGCTCGGCGTTCAGGTAATTGAATCAGGAATTATACTTCTCAAAATAAACTTACACATAATATTCACTTTCATCGTTTTTTTTACATTTCCATGTATATATTCAGCACATTTGTCAGTTACCTCTGTTGCGCTCATTGCAGGTCACACTACCCTCTGAAAAGTGCCTTTTGATTACATTAAACCCCTCTCACATAACAGCTGAATCAACAAAAGGTTTCAGGTACCAAAATGTAATAGTTTATTAAAAAGAAAAGATAGAAATTCTTGTTCTGCAGTGACAGGTGATAAATCTTTAATTTTCTTTAAAGCAATACTTAAAATGCAATATTTAACTTCAATCTAAAGATTGAGCCCCCCCCCCCCCCCCCGTAGTACTTTTTTTGGCCAGCAGATGCCCTCAGTCTTGTAGCCAGTATCATTAAACCCACTTTCTCTGAGCCCAGGTTATCCTGGACCCACCCCCAGGCTGTGACTGGACAGTGAAAGGAGAATTGGCAGAATGATAAGCTCATCTCTTTGCCACTCTGTTTTCTCCTCCTATCAGCATGTTCCTTGTCAGCACACGAGCTGCATGCTTGTTGTGCTACTTCATTCTTTTAATCTCTAGCTCTACTCCTATACCTGTACAGGGACTGCAAGAGGGCAATACCGGGTCAGATTCAGGAACTTTCACTGCTTGCATTTAAAAATACATTTATGACTATGGAACTGCAGTAATTTGTGTCTTTTATATCAGCCTGGAATTCAGCTTAAGTTTGGGGGTAGGGGGATGAGAAGGTGCAAAAACTGATTTATTTTTTAATTAGTCTGCATCTTTACAGAATGTAGTCATATGCCAAGGCATTGGTCTTGTGGTCTCTCCTGATATGGAGGTTCAGTGTTAAGGCAGAGCCACTAACTGGTCAGGTCCACCCAGAATGTCAATTCTCCGGGATCCACTGACCACCAATGTAAGGAGCATTCTTCCCACTGACCTCCAATGTAAGGAGCATTCTTCCCACTGACCACCAATGTAAGGAGCATTCTTCCCACTGACCACCAACGGAAGGAGCATTCTTCCCACTGATCACCAATGTAAGTAGCATTCTTCTCAATGACCACAAATGTAAGGGGACACTACAAATGCGCTGACGAAACGTGCGTAGAGAGGTTAACGTGCTGACGTCATCACGCTTCCTCTGTGGAGGTGTGTTCGCTTGCTGGTCGGCTGTTTTGATATGACTGTTTTTATCTTCCCAATTGTTTTTATCTTCCTAATTGTAAGTGCAATTCTTTTATTATATTAAATCCTTTATGGTACAGTATACACTATGTAGTCTCTTTTTATATATGGACATAGTAAAAAAGGGAGGACAGACCATATTGGCCCCATAAAGAATGAGCAAGGACATATGGTTACAAAGGATGGGGAGATGGCGAAGGTATTAAATTTATTCTTCTCCTCAGTCTTCACAAGGTAATCGAGGGGCTTCAGTAACCAAAACTGCAGTGTTTATCCTCATGACACAACACAGGAAGCACCTCCATGGTTAACAGAGGACAGAATTAAAATTAGACTTGGAAAACTTAACATTAATCAATCACCGGGACCGGATGGCTTGCACCCGAGGGTACTTAGGGAACTCAGTCAAGTAATTGTCAGACCATTGTTCCTAATTTTTACTGACAGTCTACTGACTGGAATGGTACCAGCTGATTGGAGAAAAGCCAATGTAGCCCCAATATTTAAAAAGGGCCCAAAATACATCCCTGGGAATTACAGACCAGTTAGCCTAACATCAATAGTATGCAAGCTCTTTAAGGGGATGATAAGGGACTATATACAAGATTTTAGTAATGAGAACGGTATCATTAGCAGTAATCAGCATGGATTCATGAAGAATCGTTCTTGCCAAACCAATCTATTAACCTTCTATGAGGAGGTGAGTTGCCATTTAGATAAAGGAAGGCCCGTAGACGTGGTGTATCTGGATTTTGCAAAAGCATTTGACACAGTTCCCCATAAATGTTTACTGTACAAAGTAAGGTCCGTTGGCATGGACCATAGGGTGAGTACATGGATTGAAATCTGGCTACAAAGGCGAGTTCAGAGGGTGGTGATAAATGGGGAGTACTCGGAATGGTCAGGGGTGGGTAGTGGGGTTCCCCAGGGTTCTGTGCTGGGACCAGTCCTATTTAATTTGTTCATAAACGACCTGGAGGATGGGATAAACAGTTCAATCTCTGTTTTTGCGGATGACACTAAGCTAAGCAGGGCAATAACTTCTCCGCAGGATGTGGAAACCTTGCAAAAAGATATGAACAAATTAATGGTGTTGCAACTACATGGCAAATGAGGTTTATTGTAGAAAAATGTAAAATAATGCATTTGGGTGGCAAAAATATGAATGCAATCTATACACTGGGGGGGAGAACCTCTGGGGGAATCTAGGATGGAAAAGGACCTGGGGGTCCTAGTAGATGATAGGCTCAGCAATGGCATGCAATGCCAAGCTGCTGCTAACAAAGCGAACAGAATATTGGCATTAAAAGGGGGATCAACTCCAGAGATAAAACAATAATTCTCCCGCTCTACGAGACTCTGGTCTGGCCGCACCTGGAGTATGCTGTCCAGTTCTGGGCACCAGTCCTCAGGAAGGATGTACTGGAAATGGAGCGAGTACAAAGAAGGGCAACAAAGCTAATAAAGGGTCTGGAGGATCTTAGTTATGAGGAAAGGTTGCGAGCACTGAACTTATTCTCTCTGGAGAAGAGACGCTTGAGAGGGGATATGATTTCAATGTACAAATACCGTACTGGTGACCCCACAATAGGGATAAAACTTTTTTGTGGAAAGGAGTTTAAAAAGACATGTGGCCACTCATTAAAATTAGAAGAAAAGAGGTTTAGCCTTAAACTACGTAGAGGGTTCTTTACTGTAAGAGCGGCCAGGATGTGGAATTCCCTTCCACAGGCGGTGGTCTCAGCGGGGAGCATTGATAATTTCAAGAAACTATTAGAGAAGCACCTGAATGTGACCACAACATACAGGGATATACAATGTAATACTGACACATATTCACACACATAGGTTGGACTTGTGTCCTACTATAAATTGTAAACAAGATATTTGGGGGACACACTCTAAAAAATGCATTAAAGATGGTGCAGCCATAAGACCATACAGTAGAAGAAAATATTACAGCGCACACATGCAAAAAAGACATTTACCTCAAGCAAGGCTAGTTTAAAACACCTAAGCATTTCTAGAAAAACATTTTCATAAAATATGGGGATACTTTGTCGCAGTAAGTGGGCTTAGCACCATATAGCAATATGGTGTGACCAAATCCCCATATTTTTTGAAAATGTTTTTCTAGAAATGCTTAGGTGTTTTAAACTAGGCTTGCTTGAGGTAAATGTCTTTTTTGCATGTGTGCGCTGTAATATTTTCTTCTACTATAAATTGTGTCCCATCGTTGGTGTCATTTCGAGGAATTGTGTCACATCGTTCGTGTCCGCAAATATAGGAATTAGCCCATCCTCCAGGTGGTTTATGAACAAATTAAATAGGATTGGTCCCAGCACAGAACCCTGGGGGACCCCACTACCCACCCCTGACCATTCTGAGTACTCCCCATTTATCACCACCCTCTGAACTCGCCCTTGTAGCCAGTTTTCAATCCATGTACTCACCCTATGCTCCATGCCAACGGACCTTATTTTGTACTGTAAACGTTTATGTGCCTCATCATTGGTGTCAGTGGGTCGAATTATGTCCCGTTGTTGGTATCAGTGTTTGAAAATAGTGCCCCAAGGGCCGGATCAAAGCAAGCAAAGGGCCGCATCTGGCCCACGGGCCGCAGTTTGGAGACCACTGGTCTATCACATAAGATCCCAATAAAAAACATTTTACATTTTTGGATGTAACACGACAAAATGTGGAAAATTTCAAGGGGTATTTTTTTCAAGTCACTGTGTAGGGCAAGGGAGTATTTTAAAATAATTGGCTCTGGTTCTCAAAAATGTTAAGTTTAACATATTGTTTTCTATGTTTTTTTACAACTTTCAATAGCTTACTGATTGTGATATTGCCCAAATTTCAAGTTGGGGTACTCTGAGACCTCAAAATTATTGTAAGGGTTCCTCCAGAGTAAAAAAGGTTGAGAGAGGCTGTATGCAGGTTGATGCAGAGAACATCCAATTGCCCCAATTGCCAATTGCCTTTTTTGGAGCAAATGTTCCTTTTTTTAGAGGAAATTGAATGTTTTTTTTTATGAGCTCCTTTTAACTTGCTTTAGATCAGCCGCAGGTTTTGGAGGCGTTTTTTTTTTAATGAATCGATTGCTGTCTTTTGTCTTTTTACCCTCTGTCACTCTACTGACTTGGAGCCACCGAAGTCTTTGCCATGCCGGTATTTGATCACGTACGCCATATGCCAGAATCCTGTGAATAAATGGACTGAACGGCGATCCCTAAATTGTATACATTTGTTCGCTTCTCAGACAATTTTTAGGAGCGGTTCCAGTGTAATGTAGCACAATATATAATGATGAAAGTATCTCTCATTACCCCAACAAATTGGCATCCTCGCTGGGCCCTCTACCATCCTGTTAAACAAGCGCCTCCATTAACCTCTGAATGGTGGGTATAATTAGGAAGGTAATGAGGCGTCCGCTTTGCCACATACACCTGCAATATCTGTGACAACGGGAACGTTTCACAGCAGCTGCATATGGAAATATGGACAATCCAGGCGCTCGCTTTGTGTCATCCAATTGTCAATAAAGTAGACTTAATAAAGAGACCCCGTCAGGACTGAGCTGACGCAGAAATTTGAATTTTCAGTCTGAAAACTGAACTCCAGCTTTACCTTCAGTCTTGCACAGTTGTACAGGTTCCTCTACTGTACTGAAGCTGCCTACTTCGATTTTACTGCACACTGTGAGCTTCTCACAATGTGCATTAGAATCTGCAGCAAGTAACATAGAGCCCACCCCATTTACTGGCTGGAAAATGTCCAGCAACCAGCATTATCTAGCCCTTTCCTTCGTAACCTGAACCTGTCTGTCTCTGACCTTAGGGCAGTGATCATGCAAATGCTCTTTGCCTAGGAATGCTCACTCCTCCAGACTGGCATCCACCTATTAAAGCAATTTGATATTTGCAGAACTCCTTCCATGAACCATCACAATGCTTGGATCTGTTGCTCAACCAATTAAAAGCTCCCTTAATCAAATCAATGTGGTGGGATAAGTCATTGGATGAGATATGTGAATACCTTCTGTTTTAGAAAGGCTCACTGATTCCCCTGTGGGGGGGGGGGGCTTTGTTCCTTTCTCACCATAACCTGAACGGTCTTGTTTGGTCCCAAGCCCTACTCCAGGGGTGTCATCAGCAGTATGGTTCCCCTCAAAGGGCTGGTTGTATCTGTAAGACAATGTATCTACTGTTTATCATATCAAATAATTGCCTCTGCATTCGATAATTACTGGTTATAATAATAACTTAAGTAATAACAGGCTCTGAAAGTAGAAGTTCCAGGTTACGCTACGTATAGAGTACAGAGCTCAGAAGTATGCTACATACAGAGTGCAGGGTTCAGAAGTGTGCAATGTACAGAGTACAGGGTTCAAGAGTGCACTGTGTACAGAGTGCAGGATTTAGAAGTGCTAAATACAGAGTGCAGGGTTCAGGAGTGTGCTATGTACAGAGTGCAGAGATCAGGAGTGTGCTATGTACAGAGTGCAGGGTTCAGGAGTGTGCTATGTACAGAGTGCAGAGTTCAGGAGTGTGCTATGTACAGAGTGCAGGGTTCAGGAGTGTGCTATGTACAGAGTGCAGAGTTCAGGAGTGTGCTACATACTGAGTGCAGGATTCAGGAGTTTGCACGTACATGTACACATTGCAGGGTTCAGGGGTGTGCTCTATACAGAGTGCAGGTTTTAGGGGATGCGCTATGTGCAGTGTGTAGCACAGGCTGTCCACATCGCATTTCCACCCCTCCTTCTCAGCTCTGACCTCTGACCACGACTCTCCCTCATTCCCCACCTCTGCACACATCTCCACACCCCTAATCCCCCCCCCCCCCCACAACCCCAAAGCTTTCTTGCATCTCTACTCTCTCCTACTTGGCCTGGCTCTAGTACCTCCCTGTGTAGGTCTTTGCAGTGAGATTGTTCTGTCTGATTCTGGAGACCTGTCCCCACCATGAGTGCATGCAGAGATCAGTCCAGGAGCCGCTAAACACAGAAGGCCTCTGAGCCTACAAGTGACAGATGGGGAGCAAAGGGTGAGAGCCGGAGGTGGTGCTATGGAGTTCGGCTGCAAAACTGGGTGCGAGGACAATTTGGCAAGGCCGGATTCGGCCCGCGGGCCTTGTGTTTGATATATGTGCCCTTCTCTATAGAAACCATGGTTTCAATTCACTACACTGGTGATAGACAAATAACTTGAAACAGCCGTATGCAGTTTGGAATAAATGGTTCTATAATAGTTGGCTATATTGGCACCACACACCAAGGATTCTGAATGTGCAGCAAATGGGGCATAAAGCAGTGATATGAATGGATCTGCAGATGCAAATGGAGTATCTCTGAGCTCGGAGTCTGAACAATTTTTACAAACACTTATTAGACAGTCTAGTTTTAATAGCAGTGGTTAGAGGAGGCTGCTGTATTTATTAACTTTGTTGCATTTTTTCCTTCTGCAGATTATACCGGTAAATGATGAACCCCCAGAGTTGCAACCCGGCTTGAAATCTACTCTGGATTGCCCAGAAGGAGGTCACGTCTACATAACTGCTGAAAACCTCTATGCAACCGACCCAGACAGCGATGACGCAAAGCTCACGTACATGGTCGCCCGCATGCCTCTGTATGGGATGATACAGAGACAAGGGGTCATGGTGGAGAAGTTCACACAGCTTGATGTGATTCAGAGATTAATTACATACATTCACACAGGTGAGATAATATGTGCCTAAAAACAGGTGGGTTGCAGATCCCCCCCCCCCCCCCCCCACCCTTACATCCAGCCCTATCCTATTCTATATATATATACACAGTGCCTTGAAAAAAATATTCATACCCCTTGAATTTTTCCACATTTTGTCATGTTACAACCAAAAACGTAAATGTATTTTATTGGGATTTTATGTGATAGACCAACACAAAGTGGCACATAATTGTGAAGTGGAAGGAAAAGGGTTTTCCAAATTTTTTACAAATAAATATCTGAAAAGTGTGGGGTACATTTGTATTCAGCCCCCTTTACTCTGATACTCCTTACTAAAATATAGTGGAATCAATTGCCTTCAGAAGTCACCTAATTAGTAAATAGAGTCCACCTGTGTGTAATTTAATCTCAGCATAAATATAGCTGTTCTGTGAAGCCCTCAGAGGTTTGTTAGAGAACCTTAGTGAACAAACAGCATCATGAAGGCCAAAGAACACACCAGACATGTCAGGGATAAAGTTGGGGAAAAGTTTAAAGTCGTGTTTAGGTTATAAAAAAGATATCCCAAGCTTTGAACATCTCACGGAGCACTGTTCAATACATCATCAGAAAATGGAAAGAGTATGGCACAACTGCAAACCTACCAAGACATGGCCGTCCACCTAAACTGACAGGCTGGTCAAGGAGAGCATTCATCAGAGAAGAAGCCAAGAGGCCCATGGTAACTCTGGAGGAGCTGCAGAGATCCACAGCTCAGGTGGGAGAATCTGTCCACAGGACAACTATTAGTCGTGTTCTCCACAAATCTGACCTTTATGGAAGAGTGACAAGAAGAAAGACATTGGTGAAAGAAAGCCATAAGAAGTCCTGTTTGCAGTTTGTGAGAAGCCATGTGGGGGACACAGCAAACATGTGGAAGAAGGTGCTCTGGTCAGATGAGACCAAAATTTAACTTTTTGGCCTAAAAGTAAAACGCTATGTGTGGAGGAAACTAACACTGCACATCACCCTGAACACACCATCCCCACCGTGAAACATGGTGGTGGCAGCATCATGTTGTGGGATGCTTTTCTTCAGCAGGGACAGGGAAGCTGCTCAGAGTTGATGGGAAGATGGATGGAGCCAAATACAGGGCAATCTTAGAAGAAAACCCATTAGAGTCTGCAAAAGATTTGAGACTGGGGCGGAGGTTCACCTTCCAGCAGGACAACGACCCTAAACATACAGCCAGAGCCACAATGGAATGGTTTAGATCAGGGGTCTCAACTGGTGGCCCTTCAGCTGTTGCGAAACTTCAAGTCCCATGAGGCATTGCAAGGCTGACAGTTACAAGAATGACTCCCTCAGGCAGAGGCATGATGGGACTTGTAGTTTTGCAACAGCTGAAGGGCCGCCAGTTTGAGAGCTCTGGTTTAGATCAAAACATATTCATGTGTTAGAATGGCCCGGTCAATAATTGCTGTTCACAGACGCTCTCCATCCAATCTTGAGCTTGAGCTATTTTGCAAAGAAGAATGGGCAAACATTTCACTCTCTAGATGTGCAAAGCTGGTAGAGACATCCCCAAAAAGACTTGCAGCTGTAATTGCAGTGAAAGGTGGTTCTACAAAGTATTGACTCAGGGGGGCGCCATACAAATGTACCCCACACTTTTCACATATTTATTTGTAAAAAATGTTGAAAACCATTTATCATTTTCCTTCCACTTCACAATTATGTGGCACTTTCTGTTGGTCTATCACATAAAATCCCAATAAAATACATTTACATTTTTGGTTGTAACATGAAAAATTTGGAAAATTTCAAAGGGTATGAATACTTTTTCAAGGCACTGTATATATGCAAACAATGGGCCAGTTTACTATCCTTCAGACTTTGAGGGGCCAGATTGTGGCCAGTGTGAGTAGAAAAGGCCCTGGAAGTAAACAATGCCTCATTGGCATCAGTTGGAGGAATAGCGCCCCATTGTTGTCAGTGGGAGGAATAGTGCCCCATTATTGGTGTCAGTGGGAGGAATAGTGCCCCATTATTGGTGTCAGTGGGAGGAATAGTGCCCCATTATTGGTGTCAGTGGGAGGAATAGTGCCCCATTATTGGTGTCAGTGGGAGGAATAGTGCCCCATTGTTGAGTCAGTGAAAAAATAGTATCCCACTGCTGTTGTCAGTCGGGGAAGAGTGCCTTGTATTTATGGCAGGAATAGTGATTCAAGGGCCAGATAAAGACAAGCAAAGGGCTGTATTAGCCCCCGGGCCACAGTTTAGAGACTACTGCTATACATCCCCTCCCTTCCCTTCACATATAATATCTATTCCATACATCTCTTCCCTAGCCTTCTCCCTCTTCTTTTTTAATCTTAAAATTCCTTCCCTTCTTTCCATTCCTTTCCTTGTCGTACCATCTCTACCATAGAAAAAGAGAAACCCCATTGAAATTCGTGTGTCCGGCGCCCCACATTTAGATTAGAGAACATGGATGGGGGGGGGGGGGGGGGGGCGCGGCGCCCGTGCATCCTGCATGAGCGGCATTTTAATGCCTTCCCTTATCTTCTTCCCATTCCCTTCACATACAATGTCACATCTATCCTGTTATTATTATTACTATTATTATTATAATACAGGATTTATATAGCGCCAACAGTTTACGTAGCGCTTTACAACTTGAGGGTAGACAGTACAAATACAATACACTTTAATACAGTAGGAATCAGAGGGCCCTGCTCCTTAGAGCTTACAATCTAAGAGGGAAGGTCAAGAGATACAAGAGGTAATGACTGCGGGCGATGTGCTGATTGAGAAGATAAATGTACAGTTGTTAGGTGGGGCCAGATAGGCTTCTCTGAAGAGATGAGTTTTCAGGGATCGCCTGAAAGTGGATAAAGTAGGAGAAAATCAGACAGATTGGGGTAGAGCATTCCAGAGGATGGAGAGGCTCTGGAGAAGTCCTGAAGGCGAGCATGGGAGGAGGTGACAAGGGAGTTTGAGAGCAGAAAGTCTTGGGAGGAGGGAAGAGAATGATTAGGTTGGTATTTTGAGACTAGGTTAGAGATGTAGCTGGGGGCCAGGTTGTGGATGGCTTTGTAAGTTATAGTTAGTATCTTGAATTTAATTCGGTGACTGAGTGGCAGCCAATGGAGGGATTGGCAGAGGGGTATAGCAGACGCTGAGCGGTTTGTGAGGTGGATGAGCCTGGCCGCAGCGTTCATGATGAACTGAAGTGGGAATAGCCTATTTAGAGGTAAGCCAATGAGCAGGAAGTTGCAGTAGTCGAGGCGGGAGATGACCAGGGAGTGGATTGGTGGTGACATTGGTTAGGAAGGGGCTTATCTTGGAGATGTTGCGGAGGTTGAGGCGGCAAATTTTGGATAGTGATAGAATATTGGGCCGAAAGGTTAGTTCAGAGTCCAGGATTACACCTAGGACCCTGGCATGGGGAGATGGGTTGATAGTTGAGCCGTTGATATTGACAGAGAAATCAGGGGAAGCGGCACCTGAGGGAGGAAATATCATGAGCTCAGGTTTTGGAGAGGTTGAATTTAAGGAAGTGATGTGACATCCAGGCTGATATGTCTGCTAGTAAGTTGGTAATGCGTGAGGAGACAGATGGAGAGAGCTGGGGGTGGAGAGATAGATTTGGGTGTCATCAGCGTAGAGATGATATTTAAAGCCGTGGGAGGCAATCAACTGACCCAAGGAGGTGGTGTAGATTGAGAAAAGGAGGGGTCCAAGAACAGAACCTTGGGGGACCCCAATGGAGAAAGGAAGAGGAGAGGAGGAAGAAGAGTTGTAAGTGACACTGAAGGAGCGGTGGGATAGGTAGGATGAGAACCAGCGAAGAGTACAGTCACGGAGACCAAAGGAGTAGAGTTTATTGAGGAGGAGGGGGTGGTCCACTGTGTCAAAGTCAGCAGAGAGATCCAGGAGAAGTAGTACAGAATAGTGTCCACTGGTTTTAGCCGTTAGTAGCTCATTTGAGAGTTTAAGGGAGCAGTTTCCGTGGAGTGTTGAGGGCGAAATCCGGACTGAAGGGGATCAAAAGAAGTTTATTTATGGTCAGATGGTCGCTTAGTCGTTTGTAGACCAGTCTTTCAAGAAGTTTGGAGGAGAAGGCGAGTAAGGAGATGGGACGTAGGTGGGGTCCAGTGAGGGCTTTTTAAGTATGGGGGTGACTAGCGCATGTTTTAGAGAGTTTGGGAAGATGCCACTAGAGAGGGAGAGGTTGAAAATGTGAATCAGAGAGTGTAGAATTATGTCAGAGTGTGAGCGTAGCATTTGCAAGGGAGCAGGATCCAGGGGGCAGGTGGTTAGATGAGTGTTGGATAAAAGTTTAGCAACCTCAGTAGTAGTAGCAGGGTTGAATGAGGGAAGTAATGATTGTATCTGTGGACATGGGGTGCTGCATGGGGGAGGTTTTTGCGCATTGGAGATCTCCTCATGAATTGTATCAATCTTAGTTTTGAAGTGATTGGCCAATTCCTTTAACCTACTTGCCATTCCTGAAACCTGGCTTCATGAATCAGATACTACTTCTCCTGCTTCCCTCTCCCATGGGGACCTTCTCTAGACTCACTCCCCCAGACCAAGTGGACAGAAAGGGGGTGGAGTGGGAATCCTTCTAGAGCCATGCAGCACCTATCAGGTACTTCACCCACCTCCCTCTCTGACACTCTCCTCTTTTGAAGCACATTGCATTCGTCTATTCTCTCCCATTTCTCTAATGCCGCGTACACACGGTCTGACTTTTCAGCTACAAAAGTCCGACAGCCTGTCCAACAGACTTTCGACAGACTTTCGATGGACTTTTAATGGACTTTCTAACGACCGGACTTGCCTACACATGATCACACCAAAGTCCAACGGATTCGTACGTGATGACGTACGCCGGACTAAAATAAGGAGGTTGATAGCCAGTAGCCAATAGCTGCCCTAGCGTCTGTTTTTGTCCGTCGGACTAGCATACAGACGAGCGGATTTCTGGGTCCGGCGGAGTTACGACGTAAAGATTTGAAGCATGTTCCAAATCTAAAGTCCGTCAGATTTGTGACTGGAAAAGTCCGCTGAAGGTCCGGTGAAGCCCACACACGATTGTATTGTTCGCCGGATTTGGTCCGTCGGCGTCCGTCAGACCAGTCCGGTCGAAAAGTCCGGCCGTGTGTACGTGGCATTAGAATTGCTGTCATCTACCGGCCCCCTGGACCAATATCAGCCTTCCTTGATGCCTGGCTACCCTACTTTCTCTCTTCTGAAATCCCCACAATTATTCTCGGTGACTTCAACATCCTTGTTAACACTAATACTACTATTACTTCTAAATTTCTCAGTCTAACCTCATCGATTGACCTGAAGCAATGGATACAGGCTCCAACGCACTCTAAAGGCAACACCCTTGATCTTGTCTTCTCCTTTCTGTGCACTCCGTGCAACCTTTCCAACAATCCTCTCCCACTCTCTGATCACCACCTTATTAGTTTTGCTCTCTCCCTGTCTTCCACCTCCTCTCCCTCCAACCGCCTAACAATTACACGTAGAAACCTTCGCCACCTCAACCCTTCTCTACTCTGCTACTGATCACCTCTATGACAAAATCTCACCCCTGTCCTACCCCAACCTAGCCACTTTCATCTACAACAGCTCACTGTCTTCCTCCCTAGGCAAGCTTGCCCCCCTCACTATACGCAGAATTAGGCCCCGACTGCTACAGCCCTGGCAAACAGATGACACCAGAAGTCTCAGAAAACGTAGCCGCGCTCTTGAGCACCTGTGGCATAAGACTAAGACCCAGGAAGACCTCACACAATATAAATCTGCCCTCTTAAAATACTATTCCTGCCTTCACACTGCCAAACAGACCTACTTTATCACACTCATTAACACCTTCTCATCCAGTCCACGTCAACTCTTCTCTACCTTCAACACTCTACTCTGTCCTCCACTGCCTCCACCCACTAACTCACTCACTGCCCAGGAGATCGCCAACACCCCCGCTCTAATCCTCTGCAAAGGGTGGGCCAACCCAATATTGAACCCTAATAGGGCGTACACACGGTCGGACTTTGTTCGGACATTCCGACAACAAAATCCCAGGATTTTTTCTGACGGATGTTGGCTCAAACTTGTCTTGCATACACACGGTCGCACAAAGTTGTTGGAAAATCCGATCGTTCTAAACGCAGTGACGTAAAACATGTACGTCGGGACTATAAACGGGGCAGTGGCCAATAGCTTTCATCCCTTTATTTATTCTGAGCATGCGTGGCACTTTGTGCTTCGGATTTGTGTACACACGATCGGAATTTCCGACAACGGATTTTGTTGTCGGAAAATTTTATATCCTGCTCTCAAACTTTGTGGGTCGGAAAATCCGATGGAAAATGTGTGATGGGGCCTACACACGGTCGGAATTTCCGACAACAAGGTCCTATCACACATTTTCCGTCGGAAAATCCGACCGTGTGTACGGGGCATAAGACTGGGATGCCATTAATAAAGGCAGGTGTCCCAATACTTTTGACAATATAGTGTACTGTATAATTCTATCCTAAACATTCCCTCTTATTACGCATTGTCAGGGATTCCCTAACCCACAGCTGACGTACAACAAAGGGTGTATACAACATAATTCATTTCAAACACCAGCTCATCAATAATTAGGACTACAGAACACCCACTGTCCTCTTCTAAAAACAAAGGTGTGTGTGTGGGGGGGTGTTCTATAGCACAGAGAGATAGCTGGAAAAAATGCAATTAATTAGAGTGCAGCACAGACAGAGCGCCCCGGAAGTTATCATATTATTGGATTTCTAGCAGAATCAACATTTTTATTTTTCACTTATTAAACAGATACAATAAAATACATTCAATGTTATATTTAACAGGCCAAAAAAAAAAACATGTAAATGAAGTTCATTGTTGGGGTTCACATATATACTTATATAGTACAGCTTCATGAAAGGGCCAGCGCGTGTGGGTGGTTTTAGGACTGTAAAGAGGGATTAGAGTCTAAGCTCCAGTGGGTCAAAGTCTAATACAGTAGTATCTTGGATTGCGAGCATAATTCGTTCCAGAAGAATGCTTGTAATCCGAAGCACTCGTATATCAAAGCGAGTTTCCCCATAGAAATTACTGGAAACTCAAATAATTATGGTCGAAAAGAGAGAGAAAGTCATAGAAGAGCGACAGAAGAAGAAGCTGCTGAGGAGGCATTCGTAGAGAGAAGTAATTATTGGACAGAGGGTGGGGGACCAGTGAGTAGATGCCTTAAATAATCCCATGGTTAAGCTGCGTGTTGTGAAGACCTTGTCGGGGTCCACAGTATATTCGTGAGGGCATCTGAGGGAGAGAAGCAGAGCCAGGTGGACCACAGCACCTTCTACTTATCAAGGGTGTCGTTGTCATGAGCCAACATCTCCTCCATTCTCATGGTGTCCTTCATAATTGAGACCCATCGTGACAAGGGAGGAGTGGTGGTTGTTTTCCAATTTGATGGGAGGAGTTGTCTCGCTGAGGACATTAAAAAAAAACGGAGGAGGTTCCGTTTCTGCAATGTTATAGACCCGAGAGGAGAGCAATCTTTGGGGAGGGCAATAGAGTTTCTTCATAAATTTTATTAGAACATTCAAATACCAGAGTCCAGAAGGGCGCATTCCCACCAGACGTGTAGATAGGTCCCTGTAGAGGAATTACAGCGCCAACAGGAGGCTGGAGTGGATGGAAACATTTTGTGTAATGTGGAGGGTTCCTGTACCACCTGGACAGAATTTTGTAATTCTTCCCCTGCGAATAGGGAAACTCAGATAATTAGTTCCAGTAGCACTGCTAGTGTATGCAGTACCGCATATGGCCAGAGGTGGGGGAGGTGCCAGAGACACTCGGAGATGCTCAGAAACCACTCAAACGCTCAGAGACACTCGGGAACGGAGTGTTTGAGTGTTTCCGAGTGTCTCTGAGTGTTACCGGTGCCCCTGTACATCTGGCCACATGCGGTACTGCACACCCCAGAAGCTTGAATCCTGCTCAACATTGCTTGCAAACCGAGTCAAGATTTAAAAAAAACACAAAAAAAGGCTCGTATTGCGAAACGCTCGTAAACCGCATTACTCGCAATCCGAGGTTTTACTGAATAATATGTAATCAGTGGCGGCTCGTGTGTATTTTTTTGGGAGGGGAGGCAATCAAACAACCCCCCCCCCCCGCCAGCGCACTCATCCAGCGACACCCCCCCCCCTCGCCCGCTGTCTGCCCGGCCCTTACCCCATCTTAGTGGCGGGTCAGGCAGCGGGTGAATGGCAGCAAGATGTGTCCTGGGAGCGGCTCTCATAGAGACGCCGCGCGTCTCTTCTCTCCTCTCCTCCTTGCAAGGCGTTCATTAGGATTGCCTGTACTGTCAGCCAATCGGGTGACGGATACCAGACCTGCTTCCCGATTGGCCGGGAGGAGGATCCGTGTTGCAACAGCGAATGTCCATTCGCTGTTGCAACACGCCTGGGTGGGCTCTGGATGCAATGCTCTGTGACCCGAGCCCACGCTATTTTGAAGCCTATTAGAGCCTATCAGGTGCTTCAAGAAAGAAAAACCCTGGCCGCTCTAATTCATGTGCCCCGAAAGGGGCCGGACACATGAATAGGGGGCGGCCGCGGCGGTTGTGGATAATCCACTGTATATAGGGGGCGGAGAGGAGAGAGGGGGCGGTGCCCGGTCGCCTCTAACGGACGGGCCGCCACTGACTGTAACTGACTCCATGTATTCCTTTAGTTATTTTCCCTCCCGAGTTGTACCGCAGAAGAAGTCAACCCAAAAACGGGCGAGCAGTCTTCAACGTTCAATATTCTCATCAGAAATCTCGCCGTTTCTTTTTCCATTTTTTGTTTTTGTGACAACTGGCAATACCGCACAACCTGCCAAGGCAAATCAACAGGCTTTAATGAATTCCGCTGATATTAATCACCTTTTTAAAATTCTAATTTGCTGACACGACAGGCTGACGTCTTCCCTGCCGAGGCACCTGTCAAAATCCGACTTTTTCCAAAATGTTCTTCCTAAAATAAATATTTTCTGCTTGAAAAACAATCTTCCTTCCCCGGATGAAAACGGCACAACAGATGCTCCAAACACTCAACTTTGTGTAAGAAAAAAAAATAAATAAAAAAAAGATTGTTTGTAGTTTTAGAATAATTAAATACAATATTAGCAGCTGAGGATCAGGAGTTATACGACCGCGACGGCAGAATCCGAAATTCAAACTTGACCACGAATGCTGAGAATGTGTCACTAAGTGCAAAATTAATACAAAAGCATCAAGGGGCTATTAACATGGGGGGGGGGGGATAGTGCTAAAAGGGGCTTCCAGGTTCCAATAAGCCCCCTGCCCATAGACCCCTAAAATCACTGGGTCGGGGAAGAGGCCCTTGTCCCCTAATGTCAACCACTGGTCCTGACAACACAAGGTGACGTCAAAGTGCCCGCCATTCTTCAGGGCGAGGTGGACCAGAGTACTGGCTGTAAAGAATCTTGCTCCCAGTGGGGGCTGGTGGTATATTTTTTGGGTGGGGTTGGGCCGGCAAATAGACATGTGCAATTCGTTTTTTTTCTGAATTCGTTTAACGAATTTAGACAAATTTGTTAATTTGGAAATATCCAAATGAACAAAAACCCGTTTAACAAATTTTTCCGATTATTCGTAAATTAGAAAATTCGTAAATTAGAAAATTTAAAAAATTTGTAAATTCGAAAATCCGAAAATCTGAAAATAACGAAAATTCAAAAGAACGAAAATTCGAAAATCTGAAATAATAACTAATAATAATAACTTACCTATAATTTAATAGTTAGTAATAGTTATTGGAATTTCCTTTCAAATTTGACTGTTAGAGAATGTAATGAATACGAATTTATCCGAAGTTAGGAATTATTCGAAATAATGAATGCCGCATCTAAACGAATGGAATGTAACAAATGAATAATAATAAATAATAATAATAATTATTATTATTAATTCATTCCGTTCCATTTGTTTAGATGCAGCATTTGTTATTTTGGATAATTCGTAACTTCGGATAAATTCGTATTCGCTATGTTCACTAACAGCCAAATTTGAAAGGAAATTCCAATTCCTATAATTTATTAGTTAGTTAATATTTGAATTTTCGGATTATCTTTTTTATTTTCGGATTTTCTGAATTTCCAAATTTCTGAATTTTCGAATTTATGAATTTAAGAATTTATGAATTTCCGAATTACGCACAACGTTTACAATGAATTTGGTGTTCACAGTGTTCACAGTTCTGCATTAAATTATTATACCTCTAATAGTAAAGTATAGACTAACTTACAAAATATCTATATTTAACACCCCCCCCCCCACCTTGAGATATTGGATCACTTTCATTTAAACGTATTCAATAGCTACAAAGAACTTGAAGTGTTACTAAACCCACAACAGTAAAATCAGTCTGTATATGCAGTAAAGCAAAATTGTTATACTCACTGTGGAACCTAAGGGGTTAATCCTCTGCATTGTGTAAAAAGCCTGCCTTCCCTGATCCCCCCTTTCTTTTATTGTCCCCAATCCAACTGCTGATAGAATAGAGCCTTGGAGGCAATCTGCACATGCTCAGTTTGGTGTGTATTGCTAGAGGTTTTTTCTTTTTTGGGGATCGGCACAGGGCCCACACTGCACTGTCCAGACAGAAAGTAATGCAGCCTAATTGCAGAATGAAAAGTCTTCTTACAAGCTTTACCAAGACACTGACAGAAGTCACAAGCCATATACTGCTGATGAAAAAAAGGAATTTAGCAGTTTATATTTACTAAAATAATTGCATGTCCATGTTCTGTGTACTGTGGGAGAGACCAGATATAGTGAATGAAGGCTCCTGGGTTTGAGAACACTTTAAATCCACTTTGTGAGCACCAAATGCATTTATAAACCTAGATATTACCTTGTTAAATTAGCAGTGACATCATCACTGTGCTGTACATAGCCTGTGCAGAGAGCAGAGCTATGGGAGGGGCCCAGCAGGCCCCACCCACTATAGGCTGCCTGCAGAAAATTCCCAGAGGGGGGCGGAGACAAGACTGGTCCCCATGCACAAGGAGAGAGAGCAGAGCTATGGGAGGGGCCCAGCAGGCTCCACCCACTACAGGCTGCCTGCAGAAAATTACAGGAGAGGGGCGGAGACAAGACCAGTCATCCTGCACAAGGAGAGCGAGCAGAGCTGTGGGAGGGGTCCCAGCAAGCTCCACCCACTACAGACTGCCTGCAGAAAACTACAGGAGGGGCAGAGACAAGGCCCCTCCATGTGCTGGTTACATTCATGCTGGTGTGGGGTGTTTATCTCCCATGCCCCAGGTGCCCTGGGGCTCCTCACAGCCTGGCATTATGTGGGTCCTGCCTCACCCATAACATCACTGTAGGAGGGCTCTACCTAAAAGGGGCCTAGTGCCTGATGACACTAACTGCTGTTACCAGACACTATTCTGGCAGAGACCCACCTAAGTAGCAAACTAGCTAGCTGCACCTGCCTACATGCACATGCAGTGGCGACACTAGGGTTGGTTTTACCCGGTGCCATAAAATATGGTGCCATCCCCGCCCGCCGACTACATGATAAAAAAGAGATGGTCAGAGACAGCAGAGAGGATACAATAGATGGTCAGAGATTGTGGCCATAGCCATACTCACAGTGGAGTGAGTCTCCAGTATCCATGGATGGAAGGTGTGGGGGTCCAGTCTCTGGGACTCCGTGTGGCCGTGCTCACAGTAGGGTTGCCCCCTCATCCCTTTAAACGCGAGCACATATTAATTACACAGGTTCTGTGGCTGATTAAGGTGGTAATTAAACTCAATTAGTGCCTTATCTGCAATAAATTAGCCTCAGAACATGGGTAATCAATATGTGTTCAGGTTTAAAGGGATGAGGTGGCAACTCTAGCTCACAGTGGTGTGGTGGGAGTCTCCAGCAGCCATGGATAGTAGATGGTGCCGGGCCGGGATCCAGTCTCCGTGTCGGGACTCCGGAGGTGTGCCCACTGCCATGTTGCTGTTCTGCCATTAATTCAAACGTGGCGCCAAGCAGCGCCATGGCGTCACTGACTCACTGCGCATGCGCTATGAAAATAGCTGAGTATGTCCGAGCCAATTTGACTTAGGAACTGCGAATACGCAGTTCCAAAGTAGTCACATAGCCATATTTTTCACGGATGGTTGACAACTCTGGTGTAACTTCTCTGGTGGGTGTCACCCAAGTGCGGTCCGCACCCTCCCCCCGCACCCTCATAGCGACGCTCACTGTGCTCATGTCCTCAGGATGGCAAAAATAAGCTGGGGTGTACAGTGCATGCACACACAAAAATCGCAAAGAGAGCTATGCAAATTTTTACATATTTGCTAATAGTGACTTTTCACGCCACTTTTGCCCAAAAAGTGTAGCCCTTTCAGCTATTGAGCGTGGCACTTTATTTCTCCTTTAGCACTGAATATTTCGATTTTTACATCATCCCAGTCTTGGTTGGCTTACTTTAATAAGTGTTTTACTCTAGGTGGAGTTCAGACCACATACTAATTTCTGGTTATGCACAAGACTTTCGTTTTTATTATTTATTTATTTTTTCTTGTTTGTGTTTTTTTTTGTTTTTTTTTTGTTTTGTTTTGTTTTTGAACCTTGGCCGAATATTTTGATACTTAACATGTTTTTCTGCACCTTAAGGAGGAGAGATTGGACCCCGTCCCCAGGCAGATACAGTTACGCTCATAGTCTCAGATGGAGAATCCACTACAGCCGACACCTGTTGCTTCAATGGCCCTCTTCCCCCACCGATCCCTCTTCACGCCAGCCTCCCCGTCTACGATCTGAACATCACTCTAACGCCTGTCAATAATCAGCAACCTATCATGCACATTGGTGAGTACGATGTGACTAACGAGGTCACAGTTCCGCTCTGGAGCCCGTTGGAGTGGAAGGTAATTAAGCATCCATCCAAAGCATCTCGACGACGAGCGCGACTTACCATATGTTATAGCCAGAACGTAGGTGGCTAAAAATATCCCTTATGAATAAAGACGGCACGCCAGACAGCGCGGAAAATGGTTCCCCTCTTCTTTTTTGGAATTGTGCTTTTCCCCCTGACGACTGGATCTATATAAATGGCTGTACGTACCACGGGGGATTTATAGTCTGCAGAACTCAGAACAGAGCAAGGAAAAATGTTCTAATATCATTGCTCTAAAAATGTTCAAATATAGCGCTGGCCCCTAATCCTTCAGTACAAAAACTGACTACCACCAACCAACTTATTAATAGGTACAGTATATACATATATACAGCTGATTTCATTAAATCTTAACTCGTGGGGACTAATAGCGACTAAAAATAAAGTAACCAAATGATCTGAACTAATGGGGACCAAGTTGGGGGACAGAGTAACAAAATGATCTAAACTAATGGGGACCAAGAATAGAGTAGCAAAGTAACCAAATGATCCTCAACTAATGGGGAACACAAATAGGGGGACAAAGTAGCCAAATACTCTTGAACTAAACGGGGACCAAAAATGAATGGATCAAAGTAATTAAATGATCCTGAATTAATGGGGACCAAAAATGTAGGAGAAAAAGTAACTCAATGATCCTACTAATGGGGACCAAATGTAGGGGAACAAAATAACCAAACTATCCTGCGCTAACGAGGCACCAAAATGGGGAGACAGAGTAACAAAATGATCCTGAACTAATAGGGACCAAAAATGGTGGTGGTGTGGGGTATTGGGGAAAAGTAACCAAATGATCCTGAACTAATTAGGACTAAAAATGGGGAGGACAAAGTAACCAAATGATCCTGAACTAATGGGGATCAAACATTGATCGACAGTGTAACCAAATTATCCTAAACGAATGGGGACCAGATATGACGGGGAAAAGTAACCAAATTATCCTGAACTAATGGGGACCAAATATTGTGGGATGGCGTAACTAAATAATCCTAAACTAATGAGGATCAGATATGAAGGGGCAAAGTAACCAAATGATCCTGAACCAATGAGGATCAAAAGTGGGGGGGGGGGGCAAAGTAACCAAATTATCCTGAACTAATGGGGACCAAATATTGTGGGATGGCGTAACTAAATAATCCTAAACTAATGAGGATCAGATATGAAGGGGCAAAGTAACCAATTGATCCTGAACCAATGGGGATCAAAAGTGGGGGGGGGGGGCAAAGTAACCAAATTATCCTGAACTAATGGGGACCAAAAATTGGGGGATGGCGTAACTAAATAATCATAAACTAATGAGGATCAGATATGAAGGGGCAAAGTAACCAAATGATCCTGAACCAATGAGGATCAAAAGTGGGGGGGGGGGGGGGCAAAGTAACTAAATTACCCTGAACTAATGGGGACCAAAAATTGGGGGATGGCGTAACTAAATAATCCTAAACTAATGGATGGGGATCAGATATGAAGGGGCAAAGTAACCAAATGATCCTGAACTAATGGAGACCAAAAATGGGGGGGGGGGGGACAAAGATACCAAATTATCCTGAACTAATGGGGACCAAAAATTGGGGGACAGCGTAACCAAATAATCCTAAATTAATGGGGATCAGATATGAAGGGGCAAAGTAACCAAATGATTCTGAACCAATGAGGAACCAAAATGGGGGGACAGAGTAACCCAAGGATCGTGAACTAACAGGGACCAAACATATGTGTGTGTTTTGGGGGGGGGTGATCAAATGATTCTGTACTAATGGGGACTAAAAATGGTGGTGACAAAGTAACCAAATGTTCCTGAAGTAACAGAGACCAAAAATAGGGGGACAAAGTAACCAAATGATCTTGAATGAGGACCAGAAATGTGGGGGCAATGGAACCAAATGATCGTGAACTAAGGGGGAATTTAAAAATGGAGGAGAAAAGTAACCAAATGCTCCTTAATTAGTGGGGACCAGCATGGGGGAACAAAGTACCCAAATGATTTGCAACTAATAGGGAACTAATAGGGACCACTAATGATTTTAGTGTATTTTTAGGATAAATATTGTTTTGATATATTGGGTAGGGGGCCCTGCCAGGTAGGCTGTATGGGGCCCCGCGATTTCTAACAGCTGCCCTGGCTGAGAGCGCTGACCAGGAGTCAGTCAGCTGCTGGTTTCCCAGCATGCACGTCTGACAGAAGCCAGCCGGACAGACCGGCACACCCACGGGCAGAATGTCGCCCGCCTTTTTTTTTTATACCGACAAATGATTACCGACATTCTGCCCGTGTGTACGGGGCTTAAAGTTGGCCTCGCACCATACAGGTGCCACCAGGCGCGCACATTGTTTTCGTGCTTGGCATGTAGGGCAGCCGATTCATTTCCATGGTTCTGCCCTATGCATGAGAAATGCACAAATAAAGTCCCTCACCCTTTTTGAAAGTTGTGTCGCACTGAACCACATGATCAACAATTAATGGCACGCCATGCATCTGCTAAAATGGCAGCGCGTTTCTCTACGTGTCTGGAAAGTGTGCGATTTTTACGTGCGTTCCCGACACACACAAGATGTGAACCTAGCCTATGTGTGAATATTTTTAATCTCCTCTTTTGCGTGTTTACAGGTGATATATTTGTGGTGGATGAAGGATCTTCATCTGTCGTCACCCCAGCCCACCTGAATGCGTCCGACGCGGACACCCTGGCTGATAATTTAATATTCTTCATGGAGACGCAGCCACAATTCGGGTATCTGAAGAACACGCTGCCCATGCCTGGCTCAGAAAAGTCCGCCTCTGAGATCAAAATAAGTATGTTATATTCCCGGCTGAGTCCACCATTGTCAGTCTTTGTCTCTTCCATATATTCCGAAATTTTGAACATTGTATCAATGGGGCAGATCATGTAATGCCATGATCTGTGCCCCTTTATGTATGTAATGATAGAGGTAATGAAAGAACAGCAGGCGACAGGAGCAGAATTGCGGTGTCTAGAGAGCAAAGTAAGCTGAGGTGGGGGTACCAACAAATCGAGGGCATTTTAGAATATATTTGTAAAATTCGCCATTATTTCAAGCTTCTTTGCTTTACGCTATGACATATTGAAGACATGCAGATCAGGGTGGATTTGATTTCAATCACTAATAAAAAGGCTTGAAAAAAGCTTGATTTAAATCAAGTCGATTTTAAATCATAATTTTTAAAGAGCAACTGTTATATCTGTCCCGGAGCGGCTCTTCCTCTGACCCGCTGTTGGCTCTTCCTCTGACCCGCTGTTGGCTCCTCCTCTGACCCGCTGTTGGCTCCTCCTCTGACCCGCTGTTGGCTCCTCCTCTGACCCACTGTTGGCTCCTCCTCTGACCCACTGTTGGCTCCTCCTCTGACCCACTGTTGGCTCCTCCTCTGACCCGCCGTTGGCTCCTCCTCTGACCCGCCGTTGGCTCCTCCTCTGACCCGCCGTTGGCTCATCGACAGTCCCATTCACCTTAATGGGACGGCTGGTGATGCGGCAGTGACACAACAAGGTGAGGGACGCGGCGGCAGCAGGTGAGTGGATGCCCGCTAACAGGCGCTGCCATGATGGATCTGAAATGACAGGTGCTCTTTAAATGTAAGGACTTATTCTTGCTGGTAGTTAGAATTTTTAATATTTGCAAACTAAATGAAGGTTTCCTATTTAGAATAAGAAGCTGTCAGGTTAGCAAAACAGCGATATCAGAACCGATTCAATCATACAGTTTGTAGTGTACATAGACTTGCAAAACAATGAGATAAAGGAATATTTATATATTTTATATATCTACAGTATATATATATCTATATATAGATAGATAGAGATAGATAGATAGATAGATAGATAGATAGATAGATAGATAGATAGATAGATAGATAGATAGATAGATATAGCGAGAGAGACAGAGAGAGATAGATATAGATATATAGATCTATCTATCTATCGTATGTGTATATATAGATAGCTATAGATATACTGTAGATAGATATATATACTGTGTGTCCAGTATATATATGTCGTACATTCTCATGAAAATCAGACAAATTGTACTTTTCTTTACACAGATAAAACCTAGAGGGGGGGGAGGTGTGAAGAAGAAAAGGACGGGTGGATTTGGGTCTGGTACATAGGTGTGCGCAGAGGGTGTGCCAGGTGTGCCTGGGCACACCCTAATTACTCTGTCCGATGCCAATTTCCCCTACTGCCCATCTTCCCCCTGTGCTATGCCCCACCACCTCCCCCCCGGCTGCTGAGGGGGATGTTTCAGGATGGAGAGTGGGGGAAGGGGCTAATCAATTTGTCATTTACCGACCCCTTCCTTTTCTAAATGAATACAGTGAACACACTCACTCACTGTGTTCAATCATAACGGAATCATAGTAAACAGTGTTTACTATGCTTCAGTTTGTGAATGAACAGGAAGTCGCTCAGCACAGAGCACTTCCCATCCATCCCCTGTCCAGGGCAGCTGAGGCTGCAGAGAAAGTCACGTGTGTTTGAGTTTTGGGGTGCACACCCTAATGCAATAGGCTGCGCACACCTATAGTCCAGGAAATGGAGATTTAGGAACTGTGGCACGTTTTGAATGGAGACAGACTTTGTATTCTTTTTAAGGTTCCTTCAGCTTGCAGCAAGTCACCTCCGGGTCTATCGAGTACATCCAGTCCCATCATCGCGGCATAGAACCCACAGGGGACTTCTTCATGATCTCGGTTAGCGATTCCCTCTACAAGTCTATGAGCGTTCCTTTCTACGTTGTCATCCAACCCACTAACGATGAGCAACCTCAGCTGCATGTCAAGAACCTTACGGTAAGCTCAGCTTTTTATGTCCTGGATTTTGGTATTTACCTGACAGGTGAGCCAGTATGTGCTTGCCTGAAGACCTTGAGACTCAGCGAGAATTTACAAAGCTTTCAGAAAGTTTCAAGCAGCTTTTTCCAAGTCTGTAACCACCATTTTTACACAGCAGCTGGTAGATGGGGATTTTAAACACACTTAAATTTGTAGATCAGGCCATGAGCTTCAATGTGAACGTGGACATGGCCACTTTCACAGCCTGCCAAAGGTACCATCTCCCCACCAGACCACCTCCACCATGTATCTACGGCTCCGGTGTTGTCCCTGGCAGTGTCAGTGCTCGCAACAGAGGGAAACCAGGGAACAACCATTCGCTAATCTCCCTTGTAATACATGTGACTTCCATCGTCATTTATTATATCACTTCCAGGGTCAGATGTCACTTCCTTAGCTGATGTGGTGGATGAAGAAGCTAATGGAGAACAATCTGTGCCACGTTAGCTTCAATGAAAAGCAAGGGAGACAACGACAGTCTAAAAGACCCCTCACATCTCAGTAAAAAGAACCTGCAGCAAAAAGCTATCACGTTTGGGGCTATTGTCCTCCCATGTGCTAGTAATAATGGTAAATAAAAAGAAAATTAAAGTGTTACTAAACCGAGGACCAGTGGCGGCCCGTCTATACAGGGCGCAGGGGCGCCGCCCCGCTAACTCATGCGCCCGGCCCCTAATCTACATGCAGGTCGCCGGACACATGGATTTCAATGGGATTTTTTTTTTCTGAAGCTGATGATTAGAGCCTGAGGCTCTAATTGGCTTCAAAAAAGGGTGGGACCGGGGCGCAGAGCACTGTGCCCTGAGCCCACCCAGTTGTGTGACAATAGTGAATTAATATTCGCTATTGTCTTCCTGATTCCCCTCCCGGCCAATCAGGAATCGGATCCTGAGACCCGATTGGTCGGGAGTCTTAGGACTCCCGGCCAATCGGGTTTCAGGACCCACTTCCCAATAGGATAGCAGGTTTTTGTCTTTGAACATTCCGGATGGTGATATGCCATAGCTGACCAGGAACGAACCAGGAAAAAAAGCACAGCTCCAAGGATGCAGTAGGAACATCTTCTCCTCTTCTCTACTGTACATCTTTACTCTGATAATCTGATGCCAAGTCACACGTTCAGCCATGTAACTTGGATAGTGAGCACCTGCCCCAGACTTCTTGGCACTTGATTACGTGACTAGAACAAGGTGGCATCACAAACTTTTACATCTCCTGCCAGGATCGGGACAAGGGGTGGGCAGGAGAGGCGACTGCCCTGGGCGCTGTGGTATCATGTGAGATGGGGGGATAAGAATTGTTCTAGGAGGGGACATTTGGGGTGTGCTAGGAGGGGTGATTCGAGAGGATTTGTTTTTGGAGCGGGGGGATAGGGGGAGGAGATTTGTGCTAGGTGGGGGAATTTGGGGGGGTTTGTGCTAGAAAAGGTAATGTCAAGGGTTGGAGGGGATTTGTGCTAGCAGGGATGATTGGGGATATTTGTGCTAGGAGGGGAAATTTGGGGGGATTTGTGCTAGGATGGGGGATTGGTGAAAATTCATGCTGGTAGGGGGATTTGTAGTGGGGGGGAGGGGTACGCATAGGAGGAATTTGAAGGGTAGAGCATTTGTACTAGGAGGGGGGAATTTGGGGGGGGGGGTGGATTTGTGCTGGGCATATGGGGAATGAGAGGATTTGAGCTGGCAGTGTTTGGGGGGGGGGGGGGGGGGGACAGGAAGAGACTTGTTCTGGGAAGAGGATTTCAGCAGGGGACGGATTTGTATGGGGAAGGGGGGATTTATACTTAGGGGGTAAGCATGCAGATTGGTGCTCAATTTTTTTTTTTTGGGGTGGGGGGTTTGCTGACACATAATGCTCATACATTTAGGGGGGGGGGGGTACAATTTTGCATGTTCACCCTAGGCTTTAGATGACCTTGTCTCAGGACTGCCTCCTGCCATGCTCTTGTCCAATTGGCATCATTTCATGGTGCTTGGATTAAGGTGACTTAATTACCCATGTGGCAGTAATTGTGGGGCATCTGACAGCACCTGAGTTAAATATATGAGTGTCACAGCAAAGGGCCTGAATACTTAGGACCATGTGATATTTCAGTTTTTCTTTTTTAATAAATCTGCAAAAATGTCAACAATTCTGTGTTTTTCTGTCAATATGGGGTGCTGTGTGTACATTAATGAGGAAAAAAAATGAACTTAAATGAGCAAATGGCTGCAATATAATAAAGAGTGAAAAATTTAAAGCGGAAGTAAACCCATCCATAAAACAGTTTAATTTCCGGCACATGCCGGAAATGTAACACTCCCATTGGTTGTGCTCTCAACCAAATTGTCAAGCCATCCAATAGCTGGTGTCTAAACTGATCACATGTGCAGCATCATGGCAGTTGTAGATTAAACAGAGGCAAAGATGGCAGCTCCCTTAGCTGAAAACGATAGGGGGGGTTTACTTACACTTTAAGGGGGTCTGAATACTTTCCGTCCCCACTGTATATAAAGATATATATCTATATATATAAATATCTATATACTGTATATAGATATAGATATCTATATATATAGATATATATAGATATATATATATATATATATATTTTTTTTTTTTTTTAATATATATATATATATATATATATATATATATGTAGCGCTGGCAGATTTGCGATCTACCATATGTTAGGTAAATTTAGTAACTTGTTTGTTAAATAGGTTAAGTTTGCCTCTGTTCCAGCTTGACTGACGTTGTATGTGTTTCCAGTGGGTGTCGCTGTTATTACTGGTCACTGTTGGAAAGGCAACGTGTTGAAGCGTATGGATGCTCTACTGTCCCGGAGACAACTTAGTGGAGGTGGTCTTCCGAGTTGCATTTTGGGAGAGGGTATTTATGGGACAGACGCCATATTGTGGAGTTCGTTTTTCAGCCACCTGCTGGTCCTCCTGGCCGACAGGTATGCATTAGAGAGCAATCTCGTGGTCCTCCGTTCCGGAGGCCTGCGGCGCCGAGGTGCAGGGGTGGGCCCGGAAGCTTGTCTGGGGCCTGCCACATCAGCAGAGGAATGGTCCTGAGCTGTCTATCCAAAGGGAGGAAGCTGGACAACCGAGGAGATCCCAGGGAAGGACCCGTCATGGAAGGATCATGCAGAGTGCTGGTCTGGAGAGGGGCCTGGTGACTCGGTTGGAGGACGTATCCTAAAAGTAACTTTACAGCATAGTGTTGCCGGGTTGGCTTAAAGGTTCAAGCACTGTGACTGAGGTTCATTGCAGAAAAGACCAATACATCCTGTGGCAGAGGATCATACGGGTTTATCCCAAACAAGTCTGTGGCAGAGACTTTTGTTCGTGCTGCGTACTGGCTGCTAGGCAAGTGAGAGAGGCCTATCCAAGCGAGCAAAGATTGTGTCCCACGAGGGGAGCGCATTCTATTATAATATCTAAATCCTACCAGGACATTTGTCAAGAACCTTCTGAAAAGATATTTGAGTTTCTTCTGCAGTTTCCCTTCTGCCTCTTTCCTGCTATTTCCTTAGTAAATTGTTCAATAAAGCATTGAAAACGTACTCCAGTGTTGGTGCGTGTATCGTCCAGAGATAAACTCAACGGAACCCTAGACCCGGTGCCGGTAAAACAGAGGGAAGGAGAGTGAAGGTAACAGCCCGCTTAAACCAGCAGCTCCACCGAGAGTTAGTGCTACATATATATATATAATTTTTTTTTTTACTGGCCAAAAATATACTATATAAAGTTTCGTTTTTTTTTTTTTCACTGGTGATAAATTAGTTTCCTTTTATCTGCGAGCTGTCCTGTTGGCAGGACCAGAGATGGATTCCTATTTGATCATGTCAAGTCCCCCATGAATGAAGCAGGCTGCAAAGCGTAAACCGAAAATAGAACATATCTGATGCCAGAGTTCCACGGCAGAGGATAAAGGAGGGGTGATTCATAAAAAAAAAATTAAAAAAAACGCTGTGCGAATGTGAGAGCATTTTCACAATGGTCACAAATAATCCTTATATTTTGTGTAATAAGTTTTTTGCTATGATCATTAGCTCCATCGAGTGGCCATAATGTAGTATTTTCCTAAATATGGTATTTTTAAGAAAATAATGCATTATGGCCAATAGATGGAGCTGATCATGGAAAATAAACATATTAGGTAAATACAGTGGAAATTCGTGATGGCTGGGCAAATGCTTGTGCCTTACATGCTTAATATTAATCCAGCATTTTTTTTTTTAAAGTGTGCTCACATGTATTATTTTTAGCTTGCATTTTCAGAGGGTGTTTATATATATATATATATATATAACATGTTTTCAGAAAGTGGCAAAGTTCTTGTGCACCTCTTCACTCTCCTCCTTGCCAGAGGAGTGCCACGAATTTAGCGATGTCTTTGACAAAAAACAAGCCGGTAGTTTGCCTCCACACCGGTCGTAGGATTGCGCAATTGACCTTCAACATGGTGCCTTGCTCCCTCGTGGCCTGGTGTACTCTTTATCTGTCTCGGAGGATAAAGCCATGGAGGTCTATGTTGCCGAGGCAATCTCGAGGGTTCATCCGCAAATCCTCGTCTCCTATCGATTTATAGGGGTCTCAATCGCATCTTGATTAAGAACGCCTATCCCATTCCGTCGATTATGGAATTATTTGACCGCCTCTAAGGGAGCAACGGTTTTCACGAAGCTTGATCTGAGAGGGGCATACATTCTTGTAAGGATCAAGGAGGGCGATGAATGGAGAACTGCGTTTAATACCAGGACAGGACATTCCGAATACCTCGTAATGCTTTTTGGTCTCTGCAACGCCCCTGCGTTTTTTCAGGAATTCATCAATGATGTCCTCCGAGATATGTTGCAGCAATGTGTGGTGGATTATCTTGATGATATTCTCCTCCCGAGAAAACTGGTGACCTTGGGGGGGGGTGTGTCGGTAGACATTCGCGGGGGGGGGGGGGGGGGGGCGGTGTCGGTCCTCCACCTGTAATGTGCAGGGAAACTGTGGTATAAAGGGGCACTGCAATGATTACAGTGCCCCTTTACAGTGCAGTCCCCTTTATATTACAGTGTCCCAGTCCTATTGTGGCCTTACAATGCTAGTACTGTCTGTCTCCTATTGTGCCCACGCATGTACAGTAGAGAAGAGGACACTGACCTGCTTTCTCTCTCTGGTGGTGCTGAACAGCGTGGCGCTCTCTTTCTGGTGGTGCTGGACAGCGTGGCGCTCTCTCTCTGGTGGTGCTGGTCAGCATGGCGCTCTCTCTCTGATGGTGCTGGACAATGTGAAGCTCTCTCTCTGGTGTTGTGGTACAGAGTGGCTCTATCTGGTGGTGCGGGTATAGCATGGCTCTCTGGTGGTGGGGGTACAGTGTGGCTCTCTCTGGTGGTGCATTTACAGCGTGGCTCTCTCTGGTGGTGTGGGTACAGTGTGGCTCTCTCTGGTGCGGGTACAGCATGGCTATCTCTGGTGGTGCAGGTACAGCGTGGCTCTCACTCTCTGGTTTTGTGGGTACAGCATGACTCTCATAGCTATCTCTGGTGGTTTGGGTACAGCATGGCTCTCTCTGGTAGTGCGGGTACAGCATGGCTTTCTCTGGTGATACGGGTACAGCATGGCTCTTTCTCTCTAGTGGTGCGGGTACAGCATGACTCTCGTGGCTCTCTCTGGTGGTACAGGGACAGTGTGATTCTTGTGGCTCTCTCTGATGGTGCGGGTACAGCATGGCTCTATCTGGTGGTGCAGGTACAGCGTGGCTCTATCTGGTGGTGCGGGTACAGTGTGGATCTATCTGGTGGTGCGGTTACAGCGTGCCTCTCTGGTGGTGCGGGCACAGCGTGGCTCTCTGGTGGTGTGGGTATAGCGTGGCTCTCTGGTGGTGTGGGTACAGCGTGGCTCTCGCTCTCTGGTGGTGCGGTACAGCGTGGCTCTTGCTCTCTGGTGGTGCAGGTACAGCGTGGCTCTCTCTGGTGGTGCGGGTATAGCATGGATCACTCTGGTGGTGCGGGTACAGTGTGGCTCTCTGGTGGTGCGGGTACAGTGTGGCTCTCGATCTCTGGTGGTGCAGTACAGCGTGGCTCTCTGTCTCTGGTGGTGTAGGTACAGCGTGGCTCCCTGGTGGTGCAGGTACAGTGTGGCTCTCTGGTGGTGTGGGTATAGCGTGGCTCTCTCTGGTGGTGTGGGTACAGCGTGGCTCTCGCTCTCTGGTGGTGTGGTACAGCGTGGCTCTCGCTCTGGTGGTGTGGGTACAGCGTGGCTCTATCTGATGGTGCTGGGGCTATTAGTTCCCCCAGCACAGCCCTCTCTTTCTTTTTCCATGTCTCCTGTAGTAGCTGCTACAGTGTAGCACTCCTCAGCTTGTTTTCGAGTTTTCTCTTTTTCCCCCAGCAGAGTGCATGCTGGGGACTGTAGCCTGTTCCCTACTGAGAAAAATTGGGCTACCAGTCTCTGGGACTACATTTCCCATGATGCCCCTCTAGCATCTTCTGATTGGCCCTCCGCTGTGGCCAATGGGGAGGGAAGAATAACAGGCTGGAAACTTTCTCTTCTCCCGTGCTGCTGACATGAGAAGGGGAGGGGGAGGCAAGCGGGGGAAACATCCTGACAGCGGCCCAAAACTCTCCCTCCCCTTGCCCCGCCGTGCGGATGCCCATGGCTGGAGGAGGAGTCCGTAGGAGCGGAGAGCGGAACTGCCAGCGTTAGCTCTGAGGCTCAGCTGTGTGTGAGAGACACATAGCTCAGCCCATGCAGCCGCTAGTTCCGCTGGAGAAGACACGGGCATGGCCATATAGTGGTAGGCGAGCAGCGGCCGCGGCCTGCGTTAGTCCAGCCCAGGCCACGGCCAGCGCTTACCTCCCGCTGTGCGGCCTGATCATCAACATGCCGCCACAGAGCGTGTGGCCCTGGCCCACCGGGCAAATGCCTGGTCTGCCCTATGGCCAGTCCGGGCCTGGCTATTTCTCAACAATTTTGGTGGCCTAGTCTCCGCGCTGATGTGACCGCCTTCGTAGCTGCTTGTTCCATGTGTGCTCAGAGTAAGACACCATGACACCTTCCAGTGGGCCTCCTACAGCCTATACCCACTGGAGAGAGGGCGTAGACCCACCTGTCCATGGAATTTATTTTGGAGTTACCCAACTCCCATTGCAACACAGTTATTCTTATGGTGGTTGATCGGGTCTCGAAAATGTCACATTGTATTCCACTAAAGAAGTTGCCCACATCCAAAGAACTGGCATCCATTTTTGCTCGGGAGGTCTTTCAGTTACATGGGCTACCCAAGGTAATCATCTCCGATAAGGGTAGTCAGTTTGTCTCCAGGTCCGAGCGAGCCTTTTGTACACAGTAATTCAGCTTTCCTTCTCCTCTGCGTATCACCCGCAGTCCAATGGGCTGCAGAACGAGCCAACCAAGCCTTGGAGCAGTTTCTACATTGCTATATTTTGGACCACCATAACAACTGGTCAGACCTCTTACCTTGGGCGGAGTTTGCTCACAATAGTGCCGTCAATACTGCTTCCCAATTGTCTCAGTTTATGGCGAATTATGGTTTCCAACCAGTTGCCTGACTGATTTGTTCCTCAAAGAATTCCTAGAGGAGCATCTCCGTGATCTTCGTTCCACTTGGGTGCAGGTCCAAGAGTCCTTGCGACATGCCAGTGATAGGTACAGACTCCATGCTAACTGCAGACGCCTACTCGCGCCTTCCTACCAGGTTGGGGAGAGGGTCTGGCTGTCATCTCGTAACCTCTGACTCCATGTTCCCTCACTGAAACTGGCATCACTGTTTATTGGGCCTTTCCATGTTCTCTGTAGGATCAACCCAGTAGCTTATGCATTAGACCTTCCTTCTAACATGTGTATTTTAAATGTATATCATGCCTCCTTATTAAAACCCTTGGTGTGCAACTGCTTCACCACCTTGGTACCACGTCCTAGCCCGGTTCAGATGGAAAACCATGAAGAGTATGAGATACAATCGACCATTGATTCCCGTATTTTCCTTGGGCGCATACAGTACCTGGTTCATTGGATAGGGTACGGTCCGGAGGAACGCTCTTGGCTCTCATCCTCAGACGTACATGCTCCTGTCCTCCTCCATGCTTTCCATAGACGTTTTCCCCTCAAACCTGGTGGTCCTCTGAGGGGGAGGGGTCATTGAGGAGGGGGTACTGTCAGGGCTGGGCTCTCTTCCCTCCCTTCTCAGCTCTCAGGTTGCGCAGCTGTCGGTTAATTGCCAGTACTCATCGTTCTACTGTAGCTCACCTGGTGATCATTTTCTGCCCATCACCCCAGCCTACAGCCAGCCCCTTCTGGCTATATAAACTGCCTGGTTCATTTCTCCTGTGCCTTCGCCTTGGTCAAACATATCAATAGACTCTCTGCTGTGTTCCTGTTGAAGACTTACCTGGCTGACGCCCTTCTTGTTCCTGATCCTGTCTGCTGCTTCCGACTACGCTGATCTCTGGCTTCCTGATTTACTGGCTTGTTCTGACTATCCCCTTTTTGGCTACCGCGTACCCTGGCTATGTTTCGACTACCTGTTCTATTTGTACCATTTTTTTTTACCATTTATATTAAAAGGTGTGATTTTTAACTGCATTTTCTGTCTCCATCTGATTCATGGTTCCTGACAATTTGCTATGATCATTGGCTCCATCTAGGGGCCATGATGTTGTATATTCCTGATTTGGGTGTTTTAAGAGAAATAATGCATTATAGCCACTTGATGGAGCTCATCATGAAAAATAAAGAGATAAAAATACGCTGAGAATTCGTGTTGGCCGGGTAAATGCTTGTGACATTCGTCCAACAAATTTTGTTTTTATAAATAAACCCCATAGGTTCTGCATTATTTTTTTACGTGTAATTTCAGAGATTTTGCATTAAGAAAAAAATAAAAATAGTTTTGCCTAAAAATGTACTTTTAAATGTGTTAGATCTAGATATATTTTAAATATATATACAGTGTGTGTATATATTATATATATATATATATATATTAATAAAAAATATATATACATATATTTTAATAAATATATATATATATATATATATATATATATATATATATATATATATATATATATATATATATATGTGTGTGTGTGTGTGTATGTATAGAATTTTTTTTTTAATTTCCTGGGTGTTAAGGCTTTTCCCTTTAAGTGCCGGGGGTGATGAGGATTAGCGAGGAGCCGTCCTTTTGGCAGGTCCAGAGATGGGGCTCGTATTTGATCATCTCAAGTCCCCCGTGAACGGAGCAGACCGCAAAGTGTAAACAGAACGCATGAAAATAGAACATATCTGATGCCAGAGGTCCATGGCAGAGGATAAAGGAACATTAAATCCCGGCTTCCATGTGTGCTTGTCAGCTGGTGTAAATCCCAGAATGGCTTGCAAATGAAGGAGCCCGTGCCACACACATAGAGCCTAAATTTAGTCCGCCGCGTGTTTACAAAGTAACAGAACGTTTTCGCCGCAAAAAAACAGAGAATCCGGGAAGGAGCAGAGCCCTCTCTAACGTATCCTGTTTTTCTTTCCATGAGTAATGTCGGGGCCCTCGTTTGAGAGAATTATTGTTTTGTTTCGGCGGGGTTGGTAATCAAGGCGTATTTTCTATGAGCCGCATGTTACCGTATTACCAATCTGCCGTGTCTCCCAGCCTGGCTGCTAGTTCTCGTTTCAGCCCAGAATCCCGTCTTTTGTTCCAGCAACACCGCGGCGTGATCCGGGGGCCGCTAGGCCGTCCAGAATCTGGGGTTCAGCAGAAGGTCACGCCACCGCGTCGCTTAACTTTTTCTTAGACGGGGAAAAGGGACACCGATCGGCCCTATGATATTATAGGGGTTGTAAACCCCTCGTGGTTTTTCGCCATACTGCATTCTATGCATTAAAGTGAAAGACCTTCTGTAGTGCTGCAGACCCCAATTGCCACCGTTTTACTTACCCGAACCCGATCGTTCCAGCGACGGGGAAGAGCACAGCAGGTCCAGCTGCTGTCTTGGGTCCTCATTGGATAGATTGATAGCAGCAGGAGACATTGTCTTCCGCTGTTGTCTATCCAGTAACACGGGAGCCTGGTCTAAATCCATTCTGGGTCAATGGACACAGCAGCAGCAGCAGCAGGACTCAGAAGCACGTCTGCATGGGTGTCCCTATGGAATGTTGCTCTCCGTGGGGGCACTCGAGAAGAGGAGGAGCCAGGAGCGCCGCTGGGGGACCCCAGAAAAGGAGGATCGGGGCCACTCTGTGCAAAACCCTTGCACAGAGGAGGTAAGTATAACATATTTGTTATTTAAAAAAAAAAACAAAAAAACAAACCTTTACTATCACTTTAAGGCGATAGATTTCAAAGCTTGAAGTTCAGTCTGCTGATATTTTGCCATCCCTGGTTCCTGCTAACGCATCCCAACCATACACTAATACAATGTTTAAATAAAACCTCCGTTTTCATTACATATCTTAGTTTAGACCCATCACTGGGTCTCTGTGCTTCTCTATGCAATGGAGACAGATTGTGGATGGGAGCGGCCAGCAGGGTGCTGTACATTGCTTTCAGTAGACCTCAGCCCTGATACAAGCATTGGGATTTTGATATGATATAGAAGATCGATCCGTGACTGCTGCTCCTCTCTGCCAATCCCTTCACTGGCTTCCCCTACCCCACCGTGTAAAATTCAAAATGCTAACCATAACCTACAAGGCCATTCACAACATCGCCCCCATCTACATCACCAACCTTATCTGCAGATATCGCCCAAATCGCCCCCTCCGCTCCTCCCAGGACCTCCTGCTCTCTAGCTCCCATGCTCGCCTTCAGGACTTCTCCAGAGCCTCTCCCATCCTCTGGAACTCCCTGCCCCAGTATGTCCGATCAGCCCCTACCCTGTCCACCTTTAGGAGATCCCTGAAAACTCATTTATTCAGGGAAGCCTATCCCACACCCACATAACTGTCCCTGAGCCACCCCCATGAAATCATTCTTTGCAGCTATGACCTTTTGTACCACCACCCCCTCCCTTTAGAATGTAAGCTCTATGAGCAGGGCCCTCCTGTACCTTTTGTATTGAAATGTACTGTAATTTTGTTGTCCCCCCTATACATTGTAAAGCGCTGCGTAAACTGTTGGCGATATATAAATCTTGTATAATAATAATAATAATGGTCAGAGACTGCAGATATGGTACAAGAGATGGTCAGAGACTGCAGAGGTGATACAAGAGATGGTCAGAGATTGCAGACAGGATACAAGAGATGGTCAGAGACTGCAGAGGTGATACAAGAGATGGTCAGAGATTGCAGACAGGATACAAGAGATGGTCAGAGACTGCAGAGGTGATACAAGAGATGGTCAGAGATTGCAGACAGGATACAAGAGATGGTCAGAGACTGCAGACATGATACAAGAGATGTTTAGGGATGGTGGGCATGATACGGGAGATGGTCAGAGACTGCAGATATGGTACAAGAGATGGTCAGAGACTGCAGACATGATACAAGAGATGGTCAGAGACTGCAGACATGATACAAGAGATGTTTAGGGATGGTGGGCATGATACGGGAGATGGTCAGAGACTGCAGATATGGTACAAGAGATGGTCAGAGACTGCAGACATGATACAAGAGATGGTCAGAGACTGCAGACATGATACAAGAGATGGTCAGAGACTGCAGACATGATACAAGAGATGGTCAGAGACTGCAGACATGGTACAGTAAGAACTGATAAGGCAGTACAGCCAGCCCCTCCTGTACTGGGCCCAGGCCCATCAGCTAGAAAGGGGGGCCCGTGCACCTTCTGAGCAGGAGGGTCATCTGTACTACCTTACCGCAGACACTGATCCTCTTCTGCCTTCCTCTGCAGCTCTTCCTCTCCCTCCCTCTAGCTGTGCTGCAGGGGATTCGTTCTAGCATCTGCGCCTCCATCCCTCTACTCTCTGACCGCCCCATGCACCCCTTTTCCCCACAGCTTGGCCGGCTTCCCTCCTCTCCTGCTGGAAGCTGCTGCTGGCACACAAGGGGATGTTTCAGGATGGGGGGCTGAGGAGGGGGGTAAACATGTCATATAATAATGATTTTAGTCTATTTTTAGCAAAAATATAACTTGATATTTTCTGGTGGGGGGGGGGGGGGGGAGCAGGGCCCTCTCAGGTATGCAGTATGGGGCCATGTCCTTTCTAACATCAGCCCGGGGTACAGGAGATGGTCAGAGACTGTAAACATGCTATAAGAGTTATAGGAGACTGAGGACATTCTTGGGGAGACAGTCATTGACTGGAGATACAGTGAATTTGGTTACAGCCTTATTCCAAAATGAATTAAATTAATTATTTTCCTCAAAATTCTACAAACAATACCCCATAATGACAACGTGAAAGAAGTTTGTTTGAAATCTTTGCAAATTTACTTAAAATAAAAAAGGAAAAAATCCCATGTACAGAAGTATTCACAGCCTTTGTTCAATACTTTGGTGAAGCTCCTTTGGCACCAATTACAGCCTCAAGTCTTTTTGAGTATGATGATACAAGCTTGGCACACCTATTTTTGGGCAGTTTCTTCCATTCTTCTTTGCAGGATCTCTCAAGCTCCATCAGGTTGGATGGGGAGCGTCGGAGCACAGCCATTTTCAGATCTCTCCAGAGATGTTCAATCAGGTTCAAGTCTGGACTCTGGCTGGGCCACTGAAGAACATTCACAGTTGTCCCGTAGCCACTCCTTTGTTATCTTGGATGTGTGCTTAGGGTTGTTGACCTGTTGGAAGATGAACCTTCGCCCCAGTCTGAGGTCCAGAGCACTCTGGAGCAGGTTTTCATCAAGGATGTCTCTGTACATTGCTGCATTCATCTTTCCCTCAATCCTGACTAGTCTCCCAGTTCCTTCTGCTGAAAAACATCCCCACAGCATGATGGTGCCACCACCATGCTTCACGGTAGGGATGGTAATGGCCAGGTGATGAGCGGTGCCTGGTTTCCTCCAGACATGAGGCTTGCCATTCAGGCTAAAGAGTTCAATCTTTATTTCATCAGACCAGAGAATTTTGTTTCTCATAGTCTGAGAGTCCTTCAGGTGCCCTTTTTGCAAACTCCAGGTGGGCTGTCATGTGCCTTTTACTGGAGGAGTGGCTTCTGTCTGGCCACTCTACCATACAGGCCTGATTGGTGGAGTGATGTGGAGATGGTTGTTCCTCTGGAAGGTTCTCCTCTCTCCACAGAGAAATGCTGGAGCTCAGTCAGAGTGACCATCGGGTTCTTGGTCACCTCCCTGACTAAGGCCCTTCTCCCCTGATAGCTCAGTTTGGCCGGGCGGCCTGCTGTATGAGTAGTCCTGGTGGTTCCAAACCCCTTCCATTTACAGATGATGGAGGCCACTGTGCTCATTGGGATCTTCAACGTGGCAGAAATGTTTCTGTACTCTTCCCCAGATCTGTGCCTTCATACAATCCTGTCTCGGAGGTCTACAGACAATTCCTTAGACTTCATGGCTTGGTTTGTGCTCTGACATGCACTGATAACTGTGGGACCTTTATATAGACAGGTGTGTGCCTTTACAGATCATGTCCAATCAACTGAATTTACCACAGGTGGACTCCAATCAAGTTGTAGAAACATCTCAAGGATGATCAGTGGAAACAGGAGGCACCTGAGCTAAATTTGGAGTGTCATAGCAAAGGCTGTGAATACTTATGTACATGGGATTTTTTCATTTTTTTATTTGTAAATTGCAAAGACTTCCAACAAATGTATTTCACATTGTCATTATGGAGCATTGTTTGTAGAATGTTGAGGAAAATAGTGAATTTAATCTATTTTGAAATAAGGCTGTAACTAGAGCTGCACGAATAATCGTTAAATAATCAAAATCGCGATTTTACCCCCCTTCCAATCTTAAAGCATTTCCCCGATTCTATGTAACAAGTGCAGTGTTCTCTGCTCACTTCTGACAGCTGACAAAAAATAAAAAAATCCAGGCAGCCTGCCAAGTTTATCACAACATTGGAGATAACTGTAAACAAAGTAACATTTCCTTCTTAGATCAAAAGGAATGAACTTCGGTCTGTAAATGAGGGCAGTTTAACCTCTTAAAGACTAAACCTTTTTCTCACAGTTGTTGCTTACAAGTTAAAATCAGTATTTTCTGCTAGAAAATTACTTAGAACCCCCGAATATTATTATTTTTTTTTACCAGAGACCCTAGAGAATAAAATGGTGGTTGTTGCAATATTTTATGTCACACTGTATTTGCGCAGCAGTCTTTCAATCGCAATTTTTTTAGAAAAAATACACTTTAGTGAATTAAAAAAAAAAAACTAAACAGAAAAGTTAGCCCAATTTTTTTTGTATAATGTGAAGGATGTTGTTACGCCACGAGAATCGTGATCTTTATTCTAAGCAAAAAAAAATCGCGATTCTCATTTTAGCCAGAATCGTGCAGCTCTATCTGCATCTGACAGCTAGAATTCACGGCTATAACAGGGCAATTAGTGTCTTCAGGGGCCGCCGAGGGCCGAACAAAAAGTGCCAAAGGCCGCATGCTAGAGGCTAGATGATGCTTCATCCAAAACTAGGAAAACCATTTGTGGTTGGGTTCTCAGGTTGGACCTTCTTACGGAATTTGATATTATGTTTCGTCTTTTGTATTCCATCCAGATAATTGAAGGGGGAAGCTGCGAGATCGGGCCGGCCACATTGAACGCAGAAGACCTGGACGCCCCACCGGACACGCTGCGATTCACGGTTATAATCCCCCCCGCGCACGGCTCCTTATTAAACGGCGCATCTGGTAAGGATAGCAGTCCGGACAGATATGGGAGTTTCGGAGAACGGGGGAAGGGCTCAGCCATTGACAGCTTCACCTTGGATGAACTGAAGCAAGGTTTGTATCAAGATTTTATGGCTTCCATGACTCCCCGTACATATGGACACCCCCCCCCCCCCCCCCGCGCCTTCGTTCTATGGATCCTCATGTCTCTACGGCGTCTTAATCTGTATACGATGCTGCAAGACCCCAGATCTGCACAAGCTTACTATATCCTGTTGGGCTTTTGGGGGGAACTGTGTTTTGATTTTGCTTCTTTCTTTCTCCTCTTTTTTTTTTTTTTTTTGCTTTGCACCAGATGAGACTTTTGGCCGCTGCGGGGATCTGTTTTGTGTTTTTGAATGCCTTGTAATTCCGACTTGTCCAAGATCCAGTGGAAGAGCGCTGGGCTGGTGGGGGATTGGCAGTCTGTGGATGCCCTCTGCTGGAGATTCAGGCGACTGCAGTCTGACTGGCTCCAAAAAAATCTGGAGATTAACTCCTTCCATGACCCAAGGGGGGAGCTGGGATGCAAGTTTTAAAGAAAAAAAAAAACTGCCATCACCTACAAGGTGCTCAGGCTTTAGAACTATTAACAAAAGAATGAATGTTATTATTAAGTCGTGCGTAGGCATTGATTTTTGGCAAGAAATACAAAATGGACTGGTTTCCCCAGGGGGTTTTTAAGCAGCCAAGTACTTGAATACAAAGTATTGGCATTATTCAGGGATATGCAATTAGCGGACCTCCAGCTGTTGCAAAACTACAAGTCCCATCATGCTTCTGCCTCTGGGTGTCATGCTTGTGGCTGTCAGAGTCTTGCTATGCCTCATGGGACTTTTAGTTCTGCAACAGCTGGAGGTCCACTAATTGCATATCCCTGGTTTAGTTGTTGAAAACTTTATTTAGCAAAATCAATGTCAAAAAATGGAAATAGAGTTGAAATATGAGTCTTGGCTATCGATAAATACAAACACGTTTCATTACATCTGTCAAACTTCACATAGTACACCTATCCAAAGTTTGTTACATTGCAGAAATAATGTCCACATGAAAATTCCGACGCGTTACAACTTTAAACAGTCATAGTCTTCTTCAGGGGATTTTTTTTCTCTAGAGAGATATATCAAAAATATATCCATATGTTTAGTGCATCATAATGTACAGAAATCTATGAATATCTTGTATCATAATAAAAAAAAATTAAAAAAAACCCTGGGGAAACCAGTCCATTTTGCAGTTTTTTGGGGTGTGCAGCCCTTCCTAACTCCCTATATGCGTTTTTTTTGTTAATTGATTTTCGGCAGGTTATCTGACCAATGACAGCGGTCTAATGAGACATCTGATTTAAGGGGACACTCTGATGAGACATTTTATGTAAGGGGGCACTCTGATGAGACATCTGATTTCTCATCAGAGTGTCCCCTCACATCGGATGTCTCATCAGAGTGTCCCCTTACATCAGATGTCTCAGAGTACCCCCTTACATCAGATGTCTCATCAGAGTTCCCCCTTACATCAGATGTCCCATCAGAGTGCCTCCTCACATAAGATGTCTCATCAGAGTGCCCCCTTACATCAGATGTCTCATCAGAGTGCCCCCTCACATCAGATGTCTCATCAGAGTGTCCCCTTACATCAGATGTCTCATCAGAGTGCCCCCTCACATCAGATGTCTCATCAGTGTGCTCCCTCACATCAGATGTCTCATCAGAGTGTCCCCTTACATCAGATGTCTCATCAGAGTGTCTCCTTAAATCAGATGTCTCATCAGAGTGTCCCCTTACATCAGATGTCTCATCAGAGTGTCTCCTCACATCAGATGTCTCATCAGAGTGCCCCCTTACATCAGATGTCTCAGAGTACCCCCTTCCATCAGATGTCTCATCAGAGTGCCCCCTTACATCAGATGTCTCAGAGTACCCCCTTACATCAGATGTCTCATCAGAGTGCCCCCTTACATCAGATGATTTAGAGTACCCCCTTACATCAGATGTCTCATCAGAGTGCCCCCTTACATCAGATGTCTTATCAGAGTGTCTCCTTACATCAGATGTCTCATCAGAGTGCCCCCTCACATCAGATGTCTCATCAGAGTGCCCCCTCACATCAGATGTCTCATCAGAGTGCCCCCTTACATCAGATGTCTCATCAGAGTACCCCCTTACATCAGATGTCTCAGAGTACCCCCTTACATCAGATGTCTCATCAGAGTTCCCCCTTACATCAGATGTCTCAGAGTGCCCCCTTACATCAGATGTCTCATCAGAGTGTCCCCTTAGAGCCCTTGCACACTGGGGCGGTTTGCAGGCGCTATTGCGCTAATAATAGCGCCTGCAAACCGACCCGAAAGTGCCACTCCTTGCATTCCAGTGTGAAAGCCCCGAGGGCTTGCACACTGGAGCGATGCGCTGGCAGGACGGGAAAAAAAGTCCTGCCAGCAGCATCTTCGGAGCGGTGAAGGAGCGGTGTGTATACCGCTCTCCTTTACCGCTCCTGCCCATTGAAATCAATGGGACGGCGCGGCTATACCGCCGGCAATGCGCCTCTGCAGAGGCGCTTTGCGGTGGTATTTAACCCCTTCTCGGCCGCTAGCGGGGGGTAAAACCGCTCCACTAGCGGCCGCATACCGGCGGTAAAATGCCGCTAATAATAGCGGCGTTTTACCGCCGACGCCGCCCCCCGCCCCAGTGTGCAAGGGCTCTTACATCAGATGTCTCATCAGAGTGTCCCCTTACATCAGATGTCTCATCAGAGTGTCCCCTTACATCAGATGTCTCATCAGAGTGTCTCCTTACATTAACTATCCCCATCTCAGTGCCCCCTTACATCAATTGTCTGCCTGCAAATTCTGTTGGTAGAGTTAAAATAGCTGGAAAGCAATCTGTATGAAGAAGGCACCAGTTCATACATTAATTGGTGCGCCGGAAGTCATAAATTGAACGTGCGCACATTGAAGCGCAAATAACAATAACAATAAATACCCGCATATGTAAACTGCAACTGTCGCTAGGGTAACTGCGGTTTTCTCCATGATAATAGCGCACGCCCAATACAATTGGTTAATTTCATCTCATTGGACGTGTCTTGTTAGGCAATTAGTAGGTGTTGTCAGTTAATTAACCCTTTTGATGCTAATCTCATTCCTATCCATTCTAATATATCTTTGAAATGTGTTTTTTTTTTTTTTTTTACCCAAATCTTTCAATACATTACAAAGAACAGAGAAGTGTCCAATGAATTAATTTTTTCAGATCTTGATCTTTAAAGGTGACCATACACTGCAATCAGTTAGATCTTAAAGAGGAGGGCCAGTCAAAAAAAAAAAAAAATTAAAAGTCAGCAGCTACAAATACTGCAGCTGCTGACTTTTAATTGGACACTTACCTGTCCCGGGGTCCAGCGATGCGGGGGATCGAAGCCCCGCTCGTCTCACCCTCCGTTCAGCGGCGCCGGCATTGCAACTGTGGGCGCCGGGCTGTGGCTTCACAGCCTGGCACCCACTGCGCATGCGCGAGCGGCGCCGCGCGCCGCGATTGGCCGCTCAGTCACCTGGGACCTGTAATGGGTCCCAGATAAGCTGAGCCCTTCCTGTGCCGAGGGGGAAGTGATGTCACCAGCCCAGGCACTGGAAGAGGCAGACTACGAGGGACCCCCTAGCAACAGGCATTTAGAGGTTAGTAAAAAATATATATATATATCCAAATGTGTTTTTGTATTTTTTTTTAGGATTTTTCATGTAGTTTTTTCTTTTTGGGTGGAACCCCACTTTAAATAAATTAGATTTTGTGCAAGAGCCTTTTTGATTTCCTATAATTTGAATTAATTGTTCAAGTGCGTCTTCCTATTACCTATTTTGCCTAAATATCGAGTTGTACAGAGATTGGCCAATCAGATTGCTTAGTGCATGACCGTCCTAAGTGCCATGACCCACTTGTATTTTCTAAACGATATTTCTTGGGCATTATACAAGACACATGAAAAACCACCTTTTTTTCAAGACATGCCAGAGTGATCAGGAATCTTCAAACTACGGCCCTCCAGCTGTTGCGGAACTACACGTCAGGCCAAAAGCGGTGTGCAGTCCCACTTTTGGCCTGAGGTGGGGGGTGCCGGAGCCGAACAGAGCCAAAAGTCGCCGATCGTCGGCGTTCGGAAATGCAGGGAAAGGCCCGAGGAGAGTTCGGCTGACCTCGGCAAACCTCGGAAAGGATTGTGAACGGAGTCTTTCCGAGGTTTGCCGAGGTCCGCCGAAGTGTCCTCGGGCCTTTTCGGCCGTTTCCGAGGATCTCCGGCGCCCCTCGCCTCTGGCTGCATGGGGTATTGCATCCCATTGAAGTCAATGCGGAACTAATTATTTTAGTTTCCATTGACTTCAATGGGAAAACTCGCTTTGATATGCGAGTACTTTGGATTACGAGCATTCTCCTGGAACGCATTATGCTCGTAATCCGAGGTTCCACTGTATACACACATGACCCACACAAACACCACCCCATGTAACAATAAATTAAAAATGATCTTAATATGCAAATAAGGATCATCTCTTCCTCAGAGAACAGTGAGCGAGGCATGGTGGTGAGAAGAAATTAGCAGCAGTACAAGTAACTTCCTATAGGGGCGTGATGCCATTCCTGTGTGCTGGCCACTGCTTGCGGGTACCAGATATGCGCCACAGGTACATACCTTCGCCCACACAGCGGTCGTGCATCTCACATGCACAGCGGTAGCGCATCTAGATGCATTTGGCACATCTAGCTGCAGGAACCCAATTTTTATGGAAATTAATAGTACAGCAGATGCAGATTTCCAGGACTGGACTAACAAATGTTTATAGTGAAAGGCAACTGGTGTTTTCTATTAAACAAGGTCTAAATGGGCCATTGGCATGGATCACAGTTGAACTTAGGAATGTGTCTTTGCAAAATTAAGCTAAATGAAATCCTTTCTTATTCTTGCTTGGGGATAGAGTGCAGAGGGATTACAAGTCTTGCCAGTTTTTGGGGATGTCTGTACCCCTGATAGGGTGAAGACACCTCCCAAATGTATTCACTTCCTGTCACATAGCCAAACAGGAAGTGGGGGTAAAACCCTACCAATGTCTTTCCTTGGGGACACACAGGTCAATCTAAATAGTTTCTCCATTAGGTACATTGCACTCTAGCATTTTGCTCTGTACACCCCAAATTATTAGGGATCTTGGACTTTGGGGTTTATTTACTAAAAGCAAATCCACTTTGCACTACAAGTGCACTTGGAAGTGCAGTTACTGGAGATCTGAGGGGAACATGCAAGGAAAATAAAAAAAACAGCATCTTTGCTTCTACATGATTGGATGAAAAAATCACCAGTGCTTCCCCTCAGATTTACAGTGAGTACACTTGTATTGCAGAGTGGATTTGCCTTTAATAAACCCCAAAATACCCAATGATTTGGGGTGTACACAACAAAGTGCGAGAGTGCAATTTGCCTAATGGGGACGCTAGTTGGATTGACCTGTGTGTCCCCAAAGAAGGGGGGGGTTTACCCTCATTTTCTGTTTGGCAATGTGACAGGAAGTGAAGCCAATTTTCAGAAAAGTGACACAAAGCCCAACCTAAAAAAGACAAGCAGAGGTTCTAACACTCACTTGGTTTCCCTCAAATGCCCACAATTAGAATAGGATTTGTCAGAAACCATGAATCAGACTGAGACAGAAGTACAGTTAAATCACACTTGTTTAATAATAATAAAAAAAAAGTAAACTGAGTAAACGTAGTCAAAACATAGCCAGAGTTCAGGAACCAGAACGGATAGTCAGACAAGCCAAAACGTCAGGGAGCCAGAGAACAGCGTAGTAGAACAGCAAGCAGGATCTGAAGCCAGAAGGAATGTCAGCCAAGCAAGTCTTTAATGGGAACACAGGCAAGCGTCTCTAGAAATGTGACCAAGGCAAAGGCAGAGATCATCTTGACTGGACGGTTTAAGTAGGCAGGACTGATGAGCAGGATATCATCAACAGCTGAGTAACTGTGGAGAGATAGGAGCTGGAAATTAGCCAACAGCTGAGCGGCCAGCTCAGAGAAGGAAGGGCTGAGCCCAGCCCTGCCAGGATTGTCTTGAGCTAGATTTTAGCTCAGTGCTCTAAATCAGTGCTTCTTAGCCTTGTCCTCAAGTACCCCCAACAGGCCATATTTGCCGGTTTACCTTCATCTTGCACAGGTGCTTTAAATCGGAGTCAATGGCTTGGTATTTTGGACAGCTATTTTAGGTAAGATAAATTCCCAAAACATGTCCTGTCGGGGGTACTTAAGGACTAAGGCTGAGAACCACTGCGCTAAAATGGAAAATTGATTACTTACCGCTCTGTAATTTTCCTTTCTTTGTGCCCATCCATGGCAGCATACGCACAATCCATGCATATGCTACCATGAAGGCACCAGGAAAGTAGCTTTTAGACAAATCACACCTTTTTTTGTTTTGCCATGCCAATCAGACTAGTTAAGCTGAAGCTGGGAAATCTGTTGCATGAAAATTGTTTAGGGGGGGGGGGGGGTGTAAAATTACTTGGATTGAGAATGCATTTGCAAAACAAATTGTTAACAAAACACATAAAACATGAAGTTTGCTACAAATTTTATTGGTCAACAAAACAGGACTTGGAAAAAAAACACATGTATGTTAATTTGAGACACTAATGCCGCGTACACACGACCGGTTTCGCCGTCGGAATAAACTCCGAAGGTTTCTCCGACGGAATTCCATTCAAGCGGTCTTGCCTACACACGGTCAAACCAAAGTCCGACCAAAGTCCGACCGTCCAGAACGCGGTGACGTACAACACGTACAACGGGACTAGAAAAAGGACGTTCAATAGCCAGTAGCCAATAGCTTCCTCCTCGTACTTGCTTCAGAGCATGCGTCGTTTTTGGTCCTTTGGAACAGCATACAGACGATCGGTTTTCCCGATAGGAATTGGTTCCATTGGAAATATTTAGAACATGTTCTCTTTCTGGGTCCGTCAGAATTTTTAAAAAAAAAAAAAAATTCCGATGAGGCACACACACGATCGGAATAGATGATGAAAAGCTTCCGTCAGACTTTTTCTGTCGGACATTCCGCTCGTGTGTACGCGGCTTTACAGAACATGGTTTTGAGGTCTGACCATTTTGCAGAGGAAATGAACAGCAGTTAAAAGGACTGTGCCCACAAACGGACAGTCTCTTGAGGATTTAAACATTTTAGTCACAACGTCTTGAGGAAGATTTTGCAAAACAATGCAGCACAGACAATTAAATCAAAGTGAAACTAACAACCTACAAAAAACAAACATTGACAACATCAAAAAAATGTCAGTGAAAAATATCCCCCCACCCCCAAAAAAAGAAACAAAAGTAAAAAAATAACCCTGAGGAACATACTGTATATGTGTGTATCCTTCCCATACACTAACAATCCCCTAGCCAAACACACAGCCCATGAAAGGGGGGGGTGGATGCTTGGGGACAAGAGGGGCTCGGGCACCCCAAAAGTCAACTACCTTGTTCCCATATTCAGGGGGACAAGGGAATCTTCCACACAACCCTAGGCTGAGGTTGTGGGGGGGCTGCAGACAGGGGGCATACGGAATGTGGAAAACCCCTTTAAACTAGTGGGTACAAGGTGCTTTGTGGTTGGTATTGGGCTGAGCCCAACATGCCCCAAAGGCAGCCAGCTATGTTGAGTGCATGTGGCCTTGAATGGTTCGGGAGGGGGTTGGGCGATCGCTCTTATCGCCCCTTTCCTAGCTGGCCCTGTTGTATGCTCTGAAAAAGGATGTGGTCTGGATTGGTGAAGGCAACTCACAGCCTTTTGAGAATAGACTGGAGTTCCCCTTAAAAGCAAAAGTTGGCCCATGGAAATCCAGGGGGTTAGAGGGGGGAGACAAGAGCAATGGAGTGTGGAGTTCCCCTTTAAAAGCAAAAGCTAGCCTAAGGAAATCATATGCATTAGAGGGGGGAGGTTAAATACCCTTTTAGGGTGGAGCTAGAGGAGCGAGAGTCTTTTACATCATTTTAACAAGGTGCATGTCACATGTTGGCACCATAACACGCTAACATTACCTGTGTGCAAATATCCTTAAACACTCAAAGACCGAGCTTCTTTCTGAGATTTGTTGTTTACAAGTTAAAAACATGTTTTTTTGCTAGAAAATTACTTAGAACCCCCAAACATTACACATTTTTTTTTCGAACACCCTAGAGAATAAAATGGCGGTTGTTGAAATACTTTCTGTCACGCCATATTTGCGCAGCAGTCTTACAAGCGTACTTTTTTTGGAAAAAATACACTTTTTTGAATTAAAAAAATAAGACAACAGTAAATTTAGCCCATTTTTTTTATATTGTGAAAGATAATGTTACGCCGAGTAAATTGATACCCAACATGTCACGCTTCAAAATTGCACCCGTTCGTGGAATGGTGACAAACTTTTACCCTTAAAAATCTCCATAGGCGATGTTTAAAAAATGTTACAGGTTGCACGTTTTGAGTTACACAGGAGGTCCAGGGCTAGAATTATTGCTCTCGCTCTACCGATTGCGGCGATATCTCACATGTGTGGTTTGAACACCGTTTTCATATGCAGGCGCTACTCACGTATGCGTTCGCTTCTGCACGCGAGCTCGGCGGGATGGGGCGCGTTTAAAAAAAAGATTTTTTTTTTCTTATTTATTTACCTTTTTTTTTTTTACATTTTTACACAGTTTAAAAAAAAATTGGGTCACTTTTATTCCTATTACAAGGAATGTAATCATCCCTTGTAATAGAAAAAAGCATGACAGGACCTCTTAAATATGAGATCTGGGGGGTCAAAAAGACCTCAGATCTCTTATTTACACTAAAATGCAATTAAAAAAAAAAAATGTTGTCATTTAAAAAAATGAAAAAAAAAATGGCACTTTAAGAGCTATGGGGGGGAAGTGACGTTTTGACGTCGCTTCCGCCCTGCAGTATTATGGAGACGGGTGGGGGACATCTTCCCCTCACTCTTCTCCATACCCAGGCAGGGGACAGGATGTGATTGCCTCCGCCGCTGCCGACGGCTCCGGTAAGCGGCGGAGGGCACCGGATCGCGGCAGGAGGGGGGGGGGCCTCTCCCGCCACCGATAAAAGTGATCTTGCGGCGAATCCGCTGCAGAGACGACTTTTATCTTGCAGCAGACCGCCCGCTGAAGAAGAGGATACCGGGGTTTTGGCAGCTAGCTGCTCCATAATAACGATATCCTCCTTCAAAGTCATCACGTAAAACGACGGTGGGCGGTCCGGAAGTGGTTAAAAAAATACTTAAAGGTAAACCAGCGTAAAAAAAAAAATGTGTCAAGTTTAGCGGTGCGCCCGTTGAACCCACGCAATTGCATGTACGTTGCTTAACATTCATTAGGATTTTGGCCGCGCAGTGAACAAAGTCATGTGAACGAGCGCAACAGCCGCTTGCGCACGGGCAGTGCTTACATTGATCTCACGCAGTTCTATACGTACTTGCAGGCTTTCTCTGAAAAAGTTACTTTCTCGTTCTATTTTGGGCATATTTGTTGCTCGGGCGGTTGTTACTAAACTTCCTCACATCACACCATAATATTGGCACCTCCATCTTCTGTCAATATTGATTCGGAGATGCCGTGCGCCATGTCCATAGTGGCGCACAGATTGCACGTTTGTGGGGCTCAGACACTCCCCCACTAAGGTGACATAGCCAAAAGAGCCAACACGCCTCGGGGCTCAGACACCCCCTATACATCCAAAACAGCCAACACATTTCGGAGACTCAGATATTCCCCCAATAGGATGATATAGCCAAAATAGACAACACGTTTCGGGGGCTCAGACAGTCCCCCTCTAGGGTGATATGACCAAAATAGACAACACATTTTAGGAGCTCAGACATTCCTCCATCAAGGTAACATGGCCAAAACAGCAAATGCATTTCAGGGGCTCAGACAATCCCCAACTAGTGTGAATTGGTTGGACTTGATTAATATAAATGATGGGATTGCTGACATTTATTCAGAATAATAGTGCGATAAGAACTGGCATTGTGTGCAGTTAATAATAAATAAGGATAAAAGCAGTTTCTTATTAATTGTACTAAACCCCCTCCCCCCATGTAATCATGGGACTTTCCAATTAAAGGTCCTAAATCTAGTGTGTGTCTGGGTATCAGGGTGTCGGGGTGTCTGGGTGTTGGGGCGTGTGGGTTTCAGGGTGTGTTGGGGTGTCTGGGTGTTGGGGTGTGTGGGTTACGGGGTGTGTGAGTGTGTGGTTGTCGGGGTGTGTGGTTGTCGGGGTGTGTGGTTGTCAGGTGTGTAGGTGTCGGGATGTGTAGGTGTCGGGATGTGTAGGTGTCGGGATGTGTAGGTGTCAGGGTGTGCGAGTGTCGGGGTGTGTGGGTGTACAAGTGTCGGGGTGTGTGGTTGTCGGGATGTCTGGGTGTTGGGGTGTGGGGTTGTCGGGGTGTCTGGGTGTCAGGGTGTGTGGTTGTTGGGGTCTGTAGGTGTCGGGGTGTGTAGGTGTCAGGGTGTGCGAGTGTCGGGGTGTGTGGTTGTCGGGATGTCTGGGTGTCAGGGTATGTAGGTGTCGGGGTGTGTCGGTGTTGGGGCGTGTGGGTTTAGGGGGGTGTCGGGGTGTCTGGGTGTTGGGGTGTGTGGGTTTCGGGGTGTGTGAGTGTCTGGGTGTCAGAGTGTGTGGTTGTCGGGGTGTGTGGTTGTCGGGGTGTGTGGTTGTTGGGGTGTGTGGGTGTTGGTGTGTCGGAGTGTCTGGGTGTCGGGGTGTGTAGGTGTCAGGATGTGTAGGTGTCGGGATGTGTAGGTGTCAGGTTGTGTGGTTGTCGGGGTGTGTAGTTGTCGGGGTGTCTGGGTGTCGGGGTGTGTCGTTGTCGGGGTGTCTGGGTGTCGGGGTGTCTGGGTGTCGGGGTGTGTGGTTGTCGGGGTGTGTAGGTGTCGGGGTGTGTGGTTGTCGGGGTGTGTAGGTGTCGGGGTGTGTGGTTGTCGGGGTGTGTGGTTGTCGGGGTGTCTGGGTGTCGGGGTGTCTGGGTGTCGGGGTGTGTGGTTGTCGGGGTGTGTAGGTGTCGGGGTGTGTGGTTGTCGGGGTGTGTAGGTGTTGGGGTGTGTAGGTGTCGGGGTGTGTGGTTGTCGGGGTGTGTAGGTGTCGGGGTGTGTAGGTGTCGGGGTGTGTAGGTGTCGGGGTGTGTGGTTGTCGGGGTGTGTAGGTGTCGGGGTGTGTAGGTGTCGGGGTGTGTGGTTGTCGGGGTGTGTAGGTGTCGGGGTGTGTAGGTGTCGGGGTGTGTAGGTGTTGGGGTGTAGGTGTTGGGGTGTGTAGGTTTGGGGGTGTGTAGGTGTCGGGGTGTGTAGGTGTCGGGGTGTTGGGGTGTCTGGGTGTGGGAGTGTCTGTGTGTCGGGGTGTGTAGGTGTCGGGGTGTGTAGGTGTCAGGGTCTGTGGTTGTCAGGTGTGTAGGTGTTGGGTTGTGTAGGTGTCGGGGTGTGTGGTTGTCGGGGTGTGTAGGTGTTGGGTTGTGTAGGTGTCGGGGTGTGTGGTTGTCGGGGTGTGTAGGTGTCGGGGTGTGGGGGTGTCTGTGTGTCGGGGTGTGTAGGTATCGGGGTGTGTGGGTGTTGGGGTGTCGGGGTGTGTAGGTGTCTGGGTGTGAGGGTGTCTGGGTGTGTGGGTGTCGGGGTGTGGGGGTGTCTGTGTGTCGGGGTGTGTAGGTATCGGGGTGTGTGGGTGTCGGAGTGTGTAGGTGTTGGGGTGTGTAAGTGTCGGGGTGTGTAGGTGTTGGGGTGTGTGAGTGTCGGGGTATGTAGGTATCGGGGTGTGTGGGTGTTGGGGTGTCGGGGTGTGTAGGTGTCTGGGTGTGAGGGTGTCAGGGTGTGTAGGTGTCGGGGTGTGTGGTTGTCGGGGTGTGTAGGTGTTGGGGTGTGTAGGTGTCGGGGTGTGTGGTTGTCGGGGTGTGTAGGTGTCGGGGTGTGTAGGTGTCGGGGTGTGTAGGTGTCGGGGTGTGTAGGTGTCGGGGTGTGTGGTTGTCGGGGTGTGTAGGTGTCGGGGTGTGTGGTTGTCGGGGTGTGTAGGTGTCGGGGTGTGTAGGTGTCGGGGTGTGTAGGTGTCGGGGTGTGTGGTTGTCGGGGTGTGTAGGTGTCGGGGTGTGTAGGTGTCGGGGTGTGTAGGTGTCGGGGTGTGTAGGTGTCGGGGTGTGTAGGTGTCAGGGGGTGTAGGTGTTGGGGTGTGTAGGTTTGGGGGTGTGTAGGTGTCAGGGTGTGTGGTTGTCGGGGTGTGTAGGTGTCGGGGTGTTGGGGTGTCTGGGTGTGGGAGTGTCTGTGTGTCGGGGTGTGTAGGTGTCGGGGTGTGTAGGTGTCAGGGTCTGTGGTTGTCGGGTGTGTAGGTGTTGGGTTGTGTAGGTGTCGGGGTGTGTGGTTGTCGGGGTGTGTAGGTGTCGGGGTGTGGGGGTGTCTGTGTGTCGGGGGTGTGTAGGTATCGGGGTGTGTGGGTGTTGGGGTGTCGGGGTGTGTAGGTGTCTGGGTGTGAGGGTGTCTGGGTGTGTGGGTGTGGGGGTGTCTGTGTGTCGGGGTGTGTAGGTATCGGGGTGTGTAGGTATCGGGGTGTGTGGGTGTCGGGGTGTGTAGGTGTTGGCGTGTGTAAGTGTCGGGGTGTGTAGGTGTTGGGGTGTGTGAGTGTCGGGGTATGTAGGTATCGGGGTGTGTGGGTGTTGGGGTGTCGGGGTGTGTAGGTGTCTGGGTGTGAGGGTGTCTGGGTGTGTGGGTGTCGGGGTGTGGGGGTGTCTGTGTGTCAAGGTGTGTAGGTATCGGGGTGTGTGGGTGTCGGGGTGTGTAGGTGTCGGGGTGTGTAGGTGTTGGGGTGTGTGAGTGTCGGGGTGTGTAGGTATCGGGGTGTGTGGGTGTTGGGGTGTGTAGGTATCGGGGTGTGTGGGTGTCGGGGTGTGTAGGTGTTGGGGTGTGTAGGTGTTGGGGTGTGTGAGTGTCGGGGTGTGTAGGTATCGGGGTGTTGGGGTGTGTAGGTGTTGGGGTGTGTAGGTGTTGGGGTGTGCAGGTGTCGGGGAGTCGGGGTGTGTGAGTATCGGGGTTCGTGGGTGTTGGGGTGCGTGGGCATGAATAGAGCGGATGAATTAATGGTTTGTGTTCCTGTAGGAATGGCCTTTGTCTACACACACGATGACACAGACACTGCACAGGACGGCTTCACCATCCAGCTGACAGATGGCAGACACACCGTCCAGGACACATTATATGTGCACATCGTGCCGGTCAATGATGAGAAGCCCGGCCTGATCAGGTGATGTATACGGCACAATGGAGGACCATGCGTTCCCAACCAGTCCTCCTATAGGGGGCGTCTCCTCTTGATGGCCATACACGTAACAATCCGATCGAACGTCTGATCTGTGAATTAGTGAAAAGATGCACACAATTTTAGCAAAAGCGATCAGTTTAAGCACCATTATTTCGATTGGTCTGGATAGAAAAAAATTAGGATTGCAGGAAAGCTGATAATCCTATACCAGGGGTCTCCAAACTTTCTTAACAAAAGGCCAGTTTACTTTAAACCAGAGACTAGACTATGGCCAGTGGGAGTAGAGAACGCCTCTGGCTTGGTGGTCAGTGGAGGAATAGTGCCCCATCATTGGTGTCAGTGGGAGGAATAGTGCCCCATCATTGGTGTCAGTGGGAGGAATAGTGCCCCATCGTTGGTGTCAGTGGGAGGAATAGTGCCCCATTGGTGGTATCTGTGGGAGGAATAGTGCCCCATTGGTGGTATCTGTGGGAGGAATAGTGCCCCATTGGTGGTATCTGTGGGAGGAATAGTGCCCCATTGTTGGTGTCAGTGGGAGGAATCGTGCCCCATTGGTGGTATCTGTGGGGGGAATAGTGCCCCATCATTGGTGTCAGTGGGAGGAATAGTGCCTCATCATTGGTGTCAGTGGTAGGAATAGTGCCCCATCATTGGTGTCAGTGGTAGGAATAGTGCCCCATCATTGGTGTCAGTGGTAGGAATAGTGCCCCATCATTGGTGTCAGTGGTAGGAATAGTGCTCCATCGTTGGTGTCAGTGGAAGGAATAGTGCCTCATCATTGGTGTCAGTGGGAGGAATAGTGCCCCATCATTGGTGTCATTGGGAGGAATAGTGCCCCATCATTGGTGTCAGTGGTAGGAATAGTGCCCCATCATTGGTGTCAGTGGTAGGAATAGTGCCCCATCAATGGTGTCAGTGGAAGGAATATTGCCCCATCATTGGTGTCAGTGGTAGGAATAGTGCCCCATCATTGGTGTCAGTGGTAGGAATAGTGCCCCATCATTGGTGTCAGTGGTAGGAATAGTGTCCCATCGTTGGTGTCAGTGGAAGGAATAGTGCCCCATCATTGGTGTCATTGGAAGGAATAGTGCCCCATCATTGGTGTCATTGGAAGGAATAGTGCCCCATCATTGGTGTCAGTGGTAGGAATAGTGCCCCATCATTGGTGTCAGTGGTAGGAATAGTGCCCCATCATTGGTGTCAGTGGTAGGAATAGTGCCCCATCAATGGTGTCAGTGGAAGGAATAGTGCCCCATCAATGGTGTCAGTGGAAGGAATAGTGCCCCAAGGGCCAGATAAAGGCAAGCAAAGGGCTGCATCCAGCACGTGGGCTGCAGTTTGGAGACCTCTGATCTATACAATACCGTTAAGTGTATGGTGCATTGAACACTCTTTTCTATCTTCTGATCATATTTCTGATTGGACGGTAATTCCATCAATAATTCAATAATATATCAAATTGTTCTGTTTATGGCCACCATTGGATTGGTTTAAATGTATCCTTTTGATCGAATCCCACATAAGTCAGAAAAGATAAATTGAAGTGTGTATGGCCACATTAGATGAATATTGCTTATGGATGTTTTTTTCCTTGAAACCTCATGAACACTTTTCAGATGGTCACAACACTTTGAGGTCTATTTAAAAAAAAGGGTCCATGTATGTTTTTGGGACACATTATCGCCTGTTATGTCATGTGTTAACACTCATTACATTAAAGTATAATTAAGGGCAAAGAAAAAAATCAATTATTCTCTATGGAGACGGTTCACATCTCCACCACAAGTCGCCTGAAGCTCAAAAAAGTTCTGTAAATTTTGTAGAACTTAATGGGTAGATTGGTTCATTTTTTAAGAATTTTTTGTTTCATTAAAAACGCACGGAAACGCTTGATTTGAGCATTTTTGAGAGTTTTAGTGCATTTTGTCGCACGTTTTTTGAGCGTTGTTCTCAAATGCAATAGTTGAATGAAAATAAATAATAATAATAATAATTCATAAATATATACATAGATAAATACAAAACAAAATACGTAAATAAAAAAATAAAATGCATAAATAATTACATAAATGAATATAAAATACATAAACAATAAAATAAATAAAAACCCCCTAACCCCCAACTCTTAACTCTTATATTAACCCCGAACCCTAATACTAAACCCTAACCCAGTGATGGTGAACCTTGGCACCCCAGATGTTTTGGAACTACATTTCCCATGATGCTTCACTACACTGCAGAGTGCATGAGCATCCCCATCACTGCCCTAATCTAAAAAAATAAATAAATATATATATATATATAATAATAAATTAACCCCTAACCCTTAACCCCTTACAAAAAAAGTAAACAAAAATAGTAAATAAAAGTGTATGAAAAAGCTGAAAAACATAGGAACAAATGATTAAACAAATTATATTTTTCTCTATTGGCTAATTAAAAACACGCCAAAGCTCAAAAACGCTTTCAAAACGCTGCACACAAACGTTCAAGAAACACCTGGAAAAACGCTCAAAAACACGACGCTCGGCTAGGAACACAGCCTAGAATGCTAAAAAAAACAAAACACTTAAATCAATTGTTTCCATGCATTTCTATGGAACTAAAAAAAAAAAAACGCTTTAAAAATGCACCAATCATTCGAGCTGCAAAAAAAGCTCCAGAACTTTTTTGAGCTTCAGGCGACTTGGCGTGGAGATGTGAACCCTCCCCATAGAGAATCATTGATTTTTTTCTCCTCCAGCGTTTTGAAGCTACAAAATGCTGAGGTTTGAATGGGACCTCAGTGCATTCTGTTGCACATTTTTGTACATTTTTTCTGCACAAATGCTGCAAATTTTTTTTTTAAATCAAATCCTTTTTATTATTTTATATGAAAACACAGTACATACAAAAGCACAAACCCCCCCCCCCCCCCCCATTTCATTTAATGCTACAATTAAATTAAAACAAATAATAATAATAAAATACATAAATAAACAATAAAATAAATGAATAAATACAATTTAATAAATTAAAAAACCCTAACCCCAACACTTAACCCTTAAATTAACCCCTAACCCTAAAACCCAACACCAATATTAACCCTAATCCTAACCCCTAACCCTAACATTAACCCTCTAACCCTAACCCCTAACCTAACAAAATAAATAAATAAGTAAGTATTAATAAATTAACCCTTAACCCCTTACAGAAAAAAATAAAATAAATAAAAGTGGATGAAAAAACATCCGGGACAGTCCGGGTTTTGAATCATGTGTGCGGGTTTCAGGCAGACATAAACCCGGACACATTATTCTGACTGGGCTGTGGCTCCTCAACTAACCAAGATAGTCACACACAAAGCTGCGGACGGCTGCGGGACAGGTTCGGCATCACTGGGGGGGTAGGGGGGGCAGGGCGATGATGTCAGCAAGAGTAATTTGGCCACACCCACTGTTCGCTGCGGCATGCTATGCGCACCGCATTACTACTGTCCTTGGGGCACCTAAAGGTGTCCCAGGCTACTACAGTGTTTGGGTTGAAAAAAACGTGGCAGCCCTACCTGGAGCTGAAGTGGTTAAACGGCAATTCGCTTTCAGCAGGCGGTGTTGCTGCGGAACACGTCCCATTCAAGTGACTGGGGCCACAGCACAAACTGCCCTGCAGCCACGTGCAATGCATGCAGGCTTCGCCCTGTCACTTGAGACTATAGAGGACACAGGAATGGTCCACTGTTGTCACCGTCAGCAAACCCGCCCTTAGAAATGCCAGACAGCCACCTGGCACCTTTCCTGGCTATTATTAAATACATAATTATTAAATAATACATCAAATAAATTATTGAACCCCCAACTCTATCCCCAAACACTAACCAAAAGAAAACAAAGTAAATAAATAAAAAATATAAAAATTACATATACAATAAATAAATTACCCTCTAAGTCTTACCCCTAACTCTGAAAAAAAAAAATGTTAGAGTGTGGACAGGAAGTTGCAGCAAAGAGGCTGCAGGAGATCCACAATATTGAGATGCAAAAGGGATAACAAAAATGCTAAAGCCGACTTTTATAAATAAATAAAAATAAGTGCCAGTTGTTTATAATACAGTTTTTACTTTACCAAAGTAAACTCTCAATCAGATTTTACACCTTCTATAATGCTATTCAATTGAACGGTGCTTTTCCTGGCTATTATTAAATACATAATGAATAAATAATACATAAAATATATAAACAAACCCCCAACTCTAACCCCAAAACTCTAATCCCTAACCCTGACAATAAATAAATAAATAGCACATAAAATAAATAGATTACACTCTAACTCTTACCCCTAACCCTAACAAAAAAATGTAATAAATAAATAATAATAATAATAATAAAAGTGGCAGTTGTTTATAATACAGTTTTTATTTTACCAAACGTAAGCTTTCAATCAGGGTTTGAAACTCGTATAGCATAATTAATAAATAATACATAAAATAAATAAATGAACCCCCCAACTCTAACCCCAAAACTCTAATCCCTAACCCTGACAAAAAGTAAATAAATAGGTAAAAAAATAAATAGCACAAACAATATATATATTACCCTCCAACTCTTACCCCTGACCCTAACCCCTAACAAAAAAATAAATAAATAATAATAATATTATTAATAATAATAATAATAATAATATATAATAATATTATTATATATAATTAATTATTATTATTATTATTATTATTATTATTATTATTATTATTATTATTAGTTGTTTATAATACAGTTTTTATTTTACCAAAGTAAACTCTCAACCAGATTTTACAACTCCTATAATGCTATGTAATTGAATGGCACCTTTCCGGGCTATTATTAAATACACCATTAATAAATAATACATCAAATAAATTATTGAACCCCCAACTCTAACCCCATACACTAATCCCTAACAAAAAGAAAACAAAAAGTAAATTAAAAAAAATAATAACATATAAAATTAATAAATTACCATCTAACTCTTACCCCTAACCCTAACCCCCCCCCCCCCCCAAAAAAATAATAATAAATAAATAAATAAATAAATAAATAAATAATAATAATCCAAAACTCTAAACCCTAACAAAAAATGTAAAAAATACATAATAATAATTTAAAAAAAGTGGCAGTTGTTTATAATACAGTTTTTATTTCACCAAAGTAAATTCTCAATCAGATTTTGCAACTCCTATAACACTACTTACTTAAATGGCACCTTCCCTGGCTATTATTAAATATATAATTATTAAATAATACATCAAATAAATTCATTAATCCCAAACTCTAATCCCTAACAAAAAAAATGTAAAAATTACATAATAATAATAATAATAAAAGTGGCAGTTGTTTATAATACAGTTTTTATTTTACCAAAGTAAACTCTCAACCAGATTTTGCAACTCCTATAACGCTATTTAATTGATTGGCGCCTTTCCTGGCGGTGTGTGAAGGTGATGAATTACAACGGTGATATTAATTTGGGATTTTGCAGATTAATCCTTTTATTGGCTGAACAATATTCTCACGGCCAATCCCGGGCAGACAATAGAATATTTTGTAGGAGACAATCAATGTGAAGGTAGAGATAAGGCCGCAGACAATCCGGTCTGACCCCGGGGGAGCGATTGCCCTTAAGGCTGGTGAGATGGAAATGATTTGGACCACCGCAGGAGGGGACTTGTCTGCCATAGACGCCAGTGCTGCGATGCCCACACCTGCCACATAATCTCACGGGGTGGGGGAGGAGGGGGCCGTCAATGGTTCTGCTACATAAACTGGGAACCAGTTCAAAAAAGCAAAATGGAGTGGGTTAGGTTTGCTTCCCATGAGGCTTTGCACCAGCTGAGGCCTTTCATTGTAGGGCGAGGAGAACCAATCTAGGCAGGATGTCTGTTGCAGGATAATTTAACCGGTTCTGCCCGTGTAAAGGGGTATCTAAGGCCCCCCCTCCTCCCCTTCGTTCACAGCTGAGCGGTGTGAAGCTCGAAGCTCCAAAACAACTGGAGGAGAAAAAATCCAATCTTCTCCATGGAGATGGTTCACATCTCCACTCCAAGTCACCTGAAGCCCAATGCCTGAGGCTCAAAAAAGTTTTAGAACTTTTTTGGTCGCTCAATTTAGGCAGATTGGTGCGTTTTTGAACCTTTTTTTTTTTTCCCTGGAAAAATGCATTGAAATGCACACTTTGCACATTTTTTTATGTTGTGTCATACATTTTTCTGCTCAAATGCAATAATTAAATTAAAAAAAATAAAAAACTATCCAAAATAATCAACTAATATAATAAAAATAATAATAAATATAAATAAAATAAATAAGTTTACTCCTAACCCTAAAAAAAAATAAAAGAGTGATCATATTAATAAATAAATAATACAAAAAATGAATAAACCAACTTACATAAATATATAAATAAATAAATAAATATAAATAAATAAATAAATAAATATAAATAAATAAATAATAACAGCTAAAATGAATAAATGGACCCCTAACGCTAAATATAATAATAATAACAATAATATTAACAATAAAAAATAAAATAAATGAACCCCTAAGAAAGAAAAATAAATAAATGAATAAGCAAGTAAATAAATTAATAATAATAAAGAATACTGTACATAAAACAAATAAATAGATTATCCCCTAACTCTAACCCCTAATCCCAAACCCTAACCCCTTAAATCTATATTAAAAAAAAATACATAAAAGCAGATAAAAAAGCTGAAAAACATAGCAACAAAAGATGAAACAGATGACTTTTTTCTCTATTGGTTAAAAAAAAGATGCTAATTTAAAAACGCTTTAAAAATGCTGTACAAAAAAAAACAGGCGGAAAAAAAAGGCTCAAAAATACGTCGCTCGGGTGTGAATGCAGCCTAAAAGGCAAAACTTTTGCACTTTTTTTTCCTATCGAATCCGATTTGAATTCAAATTCCAGTCGAATTTTATTTCGGTATTTCGGATTAGTTTAAATTCGTTACTATTGTAGTTTGGAAATTCAGATACATCCCAATAACAAAAAATTTGTCAATTTGTAATCGGGAAGGAAATGAACGGCACATGTCTAATAGCCTCCATTATAAGCCCATGTGACAGGGTGACAACACCGGAGCACAGCTGGGAGACCGGGACAAGGCGTTGTCACCCTGTAACAGGATGTGTCTGAACAAGGACCTCCATGGCAGGATCACCAGGGACTATTTTAGGCTAGGTTCACACCTTTTGCGTGTCAGGAATGTGCGCGAAATCATGTGCCCTCCTGACATGCGCAGAAAAGCGCTGCCGTTTAGCGCCGCTCAGCGGTGCCATTAATTGTTATTGCCCCCGTCATGCATTCGCTAACGCCTCACCATGCAGATCATCAGTGCCGCACGTTTTTAGAAAAGGGTCAGGGGCTTCTTTTCTGTGTTTCTTGCACATAGGGGCCCATTGAAATCAACCCCATAATTTAATAGTTAGTTATTATTTCGGAATTTTCAAATTTTCGGATTTTCGCTCTAATTTTCGGATTTTCGCTTTCTTTCGAATTTTCGCTCTTATTTTCAGATTTTTGTTTTTTCAAATTTTCTGATTTTCGTTCTTATTTTTGGATTTTCGAATTTTCAGATATTCGAATTTCGTTTTCTTTCGAATTTTCGTTCTTATTTTCAGATTTCCGTTCTTTCAAACTTTCAAATTTTCGTTCTTATTTTCAGATTTCCGTTGTTTCAAACTTTCAAATTTTCGTTCTTATTTTCGGATTTTCGAATTTTCAGACATTCAAATTTCCAAATTTCCGAACTTCCAAATTTTTTGAATTTTCGCAAAGTTGCGAATTTATTTTAAAAAATGATGAATTTCGATCCTAACGAATAACCCAAAAAAAACCAAAAACGAATGAAACTAAAACAAACACATCTTTCGGCAGTGCCCTACATGTTATGAGCAAAAAATGCACATGAATGCGCATGCGGACACTCTTGTAGGTGTGAACATAACCTTAGTTAAAACTGCAGCAGATGAGAAAACAAAAAATTGGATTCAGATAAACGCTCACAGTGCCAAAGTAAAGAGTTACTATAGTAATAAAGAAGATTGCCTATTGGATACTGCCGTAGCTCATGTCGGCCAATCAGCATCTTTTACTACCCTGACTGCACCGTTCCTGTTTTTTTTATTTTGTTGTAGCAATGAATTTGTTTCTTTGTATTTCCTCGGTAGAAATGGCGGATTAGAGGTTGAGGCGGCAGATAATAAAGTCATCTCCAGCGTTGCTCTGGAGGCTGAAGATGGAGATTCCAGAAAGCAATCCATTTATTACATCATCAACAACGCCCCGACCTACGGAGAGCTGAAGAGGAAGGTTGGTTCCCGGATTTCCTTCCCGTCCAATGAGAATGTAGGGAGTCTGAGGCTGAACTCCAGCCAGAGGGAAACGATACAAATGAGCGCAACTTTGTATTTATTAATCCAATATATGTATTAACCCTTTTGCTGCCGGAGCCGTTTTTGCACTTAACAAAACCATTTTAGGCCTGAAGATTACATAACCCCCCCCCCCCCCCCCCCCCCCCCATAGGTATATTTTTTTAAAGCAGAGCCCCTGGAGAATAAAATCATGGTAGTTCTAAATTTTTATGTCATACGATATTAGTTCAAAGGGTTATCAAGAACAAATTTTCAGTAAAAAATACACTAAGCTCTGGTTTTATACCGGTGTAAGCTTTGAAATCGGGCTACTTTATCGCGATTTCAAAGTCGCACATCAGTGCGATTTGCACTGGCGATTTCGATGCAGCTTGCAACTTCATATAACAGGAGGTCTTTGCAAGTCCCAATTAGACATGTGCACTGCCGAAAAAATGTGTTTGTTATTGTTTCATTTGTTTGTTTTTTTTGGTTATTCATTATTTTGAATAAATTCGTAACTTAGCGAAAATTCGAAAAATTCAGAAATTTGAATATCCAAAAATCCGAAAATTCGAAAATGTGAAAATCCAAAATAATAACTAACTAACTAATAATGACTAACTATTAAATTATAGGTATTGGAATATGCTTTCAAATTTGGCTGTTAGTGAACGTAGCAAATACAAATTTATCGGAAGTTCGAAATAATGAATGCCGCATCTAAACTAGTGGAACGTTACAAATTAATAATAATAAATTATAATAATAATAAAAAGTTTCTATTATTAGTAATAATAATAATAATAATAATATGAATTTGTTACGTTCCATTCATTTAGATGCAGCATTTGTTATTTTCGGATAATTCGTAACTTGTTCAGATAAATTTGTATTCGTTACGTTCACTAACAGCCAAATTTGAAAATCTGAAACCAATAATGACTAACTATTAAATTATAGGTATTGGAATATCCTTTCAAATTTGGCTGTCAGTGAACGCAACCAATACGAATTTATGAATTTTCTTAAATAACGAATGCCGCATCCAAACAAATAGAACGTAACAAATTAATAATAATAAATTATAATAATAATAAAAAGGTTTTATTATTATTATTATTATTATTATTATTAATTCGTTATGTTCCATTCATTTAGATGCAGCATTTGTTATTTTTGGATAATTCATAACTTCAGATAAATTCGTATTCATTATGTTCACTAACAGCCAAATTTGAAAGGATATTCCAATACCTATAATTTAATAGTTAGTAATAGTTTTTATTAATTAGTTAGTTAATATTTCGGATTTTCGTTCTTTCGATTTTCGAATTTTGGAATTTTCGTTTTCAGACTAGGAAAGGGGAAATAAGCACAAGGAGACAATCGGTTGCACTGCGGTGCTCATATGTTTACCAACAATTTGCTAAATATTGATCCAGCCTTGAGGATTTCCATTTTGCGTTCTGCAAACTATAAAATAGGGAGAATTTAGGTGAATAGCCCAAAGTTGTTTCTTGTAAAAATTCAGACTCTGTGTTGCCCATTGTATCTATTCAGAGTTTTTTTTTGAATTGTAACCTTTTCTTGAAACATGACAGATGAAATCTGATTGGCTACGTAAAGCTCCAGGCCACACCTCTAAATCCACAGAGGAAATACATATATGGGGTCTGTTTAGCTGCCAAAGGAATTGCATTTCCTGACAGACATTCGAACCCCTCCCCCTGTTTATCCGAAAAAATTGGCCTAATTTGGCCTAAATAACTTGAACTCTCTCCGTTTCTCTAGGCGGGCCCCCTCTGGGTCACCCTGTATGCCGGAATGAATTTTACGCAGGAAGAAGTTGACCTGAATCATATCTGGTATTTTCACACCACAATCCTCGGCTGCAAAGGGCACGACAGTTTCCGGTTTTACCTAACCGATGGAGAACACAGCTCACCCCCCGACACCTTCTACATCTCCATTCTAAACCTGGGGAAAGGTAGGATTGTTTTTTTTTTTTTACACCAGCCTATCTCAGCCTGAATTCTGTGGAATCCAATGGATCCTTGGTGGGCAATGACCAATTTCAGACCCTCAGATAGGTAACCACCGATATTCATGATCTTTTAAGCTATCTGTAAGAGGAGCATTCATCCTTCCCACTGACCACCAATGTAAGGAGCATTCTTTCCTCTGACCACCAATGTAAGGAGCATTCTTTCCTCTGACCACCAATGTAAGGAGCATTCTTTCCACTGGCCACCAATGTAAGGAGCATTCTTCCCACTGGCCACTAATGTAAGGAGCATTCTTCCCACTCACCACCTGGGTAATGGGGCCCTTCTGTCACCATGATTACCCATGTATAGGGATGAGCTGAACACCCCCCTGTTCGGTTCGCACCAGAACATGCGAACAGGCAAAAGATTTGTTCGAACACGCGAACACCGTCTATGGGACACGAACATGAATAATCAAAAGTGCTGATTTTAAAGGCTTATATGCAAGTTATTGTCATAAAAAGTGTTTGGGGACCTGGGCGCATGTTTCCCATGTTTAGAACAGTCTGACAGCAAAATGACATTTCAAAGGAAAAAAAGTCATTTAAAACTACTCACGGCTATTAATGCATTGCCGGTCCGACAATACACATAGAAGTTCATTGATAAAAACGGCATGGGAATTCCCCACAGGGGAACCCCGAACCAAGATTAAAAAAAAAAAAAATAACATGGGGGGTCCCCCTAAATTTCTTACCAGGCCCCTTCGGCGTGGGGTCACCCTAAAAATCCATACCAGACCCTTATCCGAGCACGCAACCTGGCAGGCAGCAGGAAAAGAGCGGGGGACGAGAGAGTGCCCCCCCTCCTGAACCGTACCAGGCCGCATGCCCTTAACATTGGGAGGGTGCTTTGGGGTAGCCCTCCAAAACACCTTGTCCCCATGTTGATGAGGACAAGGGCCTCATCCCCACAACCCTGGCCGGTGGTTGTGGGGGTCTGCGGGCAGGGGGCTTATCGGAATCTGGAAGCCCCCTTTAACAAGGGGACCCCCAGATCCCGGCCCTCTCCCCAGTGTGAAATGGTAAGGGGTACACTCTCTTGTCCCCCCCTCTTTTCCTGCGGCCTGCCAGATTGCGTGCTCGGATAAGGATCTGGTATGGATTTTTGGGAGGACCCCACGCCGTTTTTTTTTAAAATTTTGGCACGGGGTTCCCCTTAAAATCCATACCAGACCTGAAGGGTCTGGTATAGATTTTGAGGGGTACCCCACGCCATTTTTTTTAAAATTTTGGCCGGGGTTCCCCTTAATATCCATACCAGACCTGAAGGGCCTGGTATGGAATTTAGGGGGACCCCCACGTTATTTTTTTTTTTTAATTTTGGTTCGGGGTTCCCCTGTGGGGAATTCCCATGCCGTTTTTATCAATGAACTTTTATGTGTATTGTCGGACTGGCAATTCATTAATAGCCGCGAGTAGTTTAAATTACTTTTTTTCCTTTGAAATGTCATTTTGCTGTCAGACTGTTCTAAACACGGGAAACATGCACCCCTTTACAGGCATACTATAGACACCCCCCAGGTACGAAATTTAAAGGGATATTACACTTTTATTGTTTCACTTTTAGCATTATTAAAATCACTGCTCCCGAAAAAACGGCTGTTTTTAAAACTTTTTTTTTCATTGATCCATGTCCCCAGGGGCAGGACCCAGGTCCCCAAACACTTTTTGTGACAATACCATGAATTATAAGCCTTTAAAATTAGCACTTTTGATTTCTCCCATAGGCTTTTAAAGGGTGTTCCACGGCATTCGAATTTGCCGCGAACACGCCAAATTGTTTGCTGTTCGGCGAACTTGCGAACAGCCGATGTGCGAGTCGAACATGAGTCCGACTCGAACTCGAAGCTCATCCCTACCCATGTAAGAGGCTTCCACTGACCACCTATCTAAAAGAGCCTGTCTCCACTGACAAGCAATGTAAGAAGTATTCTTCCCACTGACCCCCAATGTAAGGAGCATTCTTCCCAATTTATCTTTATTAAAAGTCTGGCAATCAATATGCATAAAAACAATATATATATTATACGTAAGTATATACATATTTACATACAAAATGAAAATAAATATAGCAAATCTGCTCTCAAACAAAGAAAGACTTTACAGCAAAAGGAATAATCATGTCATTACTGGGGAAGATAAATCTCACTATAACTCACACCACTACACCAGACAAACCTGCGAGGTCGAGAAACAAACCCGCACCCATTATGCACACAGCCCTTCTTCAAAAAGAAGATACTAACCAACAAAAGCTAAGGGAGTGAAAGCAGCAAAAAGTGCTCCATAGACTCCACTTTACTATCACACTCCGCTCTAGGACAATCCCGATCATCCACAGGGCGATGCTTCAAGTTCCCTCTTACATAGAGCCTTCCATGGAAAGCGAGCCAGGCTTGATCCCTAAACTTCAAAGGGATTCTTTCTAAATTGTTAAAACGCAACCCCTCCCTCATTACAGAACCTGGGTAATCCCTTAAGGCCAGTGACACACTGAAAGCTTTTCTTCCAATTCCTGTAACTCTGGCTTCATGGGCAAACTATTTTTACTCCAGGCCTGGCAATATTTGGCTCTGGAGGATTTGTGTTCAGCCTTAAGAACTTTAAGTTTTTCTTCGGCTCTTCCAATCGCCCTGAAACGATTGATAAACTTCTGACTGAAGACATTTGTATCCACACCAGGGCCTGGACCCAGAGTCAGGTCCTCCACCTCCTACTCACTAGGCCCCGTGTCATCAGGGGGTTCACTCCCAGGGCCTCCCCCAGGATCAGGCATTATTCCTGGGCCAAGCTAGCAGGCAAGGCCCAGGCTTGAAAAAAAAGGCTGGTTCTCAGAGAGAGCTTGTTTGGTGTGTCCTCCTCCTCCTTCTTCCCAATGACCTCCAATGTAAGGACCATTCTTCCCAGTGACCACCAATGTAAGAAGCATTCTTCTCACTGACCACCAATGTAAGGAGCATTCTTCTCACTGACCACCAATGTAAGGAGCATTCTTACCACTAACCACCAATGTAAGGAACATTCTTCCCACAGACCACCAATGGACAGTGCATTCATCCCAACTCACCACTTGGGTAATGGGGCCCTTCTGTCACCATGATTACCCATGTAAGAGGCTCCCACTGACCACCTAAGAGAGCCTGTCTCCACTGACAATCAATGTAAGGAGCATTCTTCCCACTGACCACCAATGTAAGGAACATTCTTCCCACTGATCACCAATGTAAGGAACATTCTTCCCACTGATCACCAATGTAAGGAACATTCTTCTCACTGATCACCAATGTAAGGGACATTCTTCCCACTGATCACCAATGTAAGGAACATTCTTCTCACTGATCACCAATGTAAGGAACATTCTTCCCACTGATCACCAATGTAAGGAACATTCTTCTCACTGACCACCAATGTATAGAAACATTCTTCTCACTGATCACCAATGTAAGGAACATTCTTCCCACTGATCATCAATGTAAGGAACATTCTTCTCACTGACCACCAATGTATAGAAACATTCTTCTCACTGACCACCAATGTAAGGAACATTCTTCCCACTGATCACCAATGTAAGGAGCATTCTTCCCACTGATCACCAATGTAAGGAACATTCTTCCCACTGATCACCAATGTAAGGAACATTCTTCTCACTGATCACCAATGTAAGGAACATTCTTCTCACTGATCACCAATGTAAGGAACATTCTTCTCACTGATCACCAATGTAAGGAACATTCTTCCCACTGATCACCAATGTAAGGAACATTCTTCTCACTGATCACCAATGTAAGGAACATTCTTCTCACTGATCACCAATGTAAGGAACATTCTTCCCACTGATCACCAATGTAAGGAACATTCTTCCCACTGATCACCAATGTAAGGAACATTCTTCTCAATGATCACCAATGTAAGGAGCATTCTTCCCACTGATCACCAATGTAAGGAACATTCTTCTCAATGATCACCAATGTAAGGAGCATTCTTCCCACTGATCACCAATGTAAGGAGCATTCTTCCCACTGATCACCAATGTAAGGAACATTCTTCCCACTGACCACCAATGTAGGGAGCATTATTTCTATTGACCACCAGGGTAATGGAGCCATTCTCCCACCATGATTACCTATGTAGGGGGCTTCCACTGACCATCTATCTAAGGGAGCATTTACTTCACCACCAAAATAAGAGGACACATCTCAACTGACCATCAACATCAGCGGGTATTTCTTCACCGACCACCAATGTGAGGGAACACAGCAATTTCCACCATCTGCATTTAATTTCTCCCCATGATTTTTGTTTTATCTTATTATGAATGAAAATAGATTGTCACAAAAAGCAGCGCTGCATTAAATAAGCTAAGAACCGGACATTCAGGATTCATTTAAATGTTTCTTTATTTCAGCTCACTGTTCATGGTAAGGTACGATGAGGTGTAGATATAGTCATTATTAGTGGGGCTTCTCTGAGACCTGACAGTTATTTCCAGGGCTCCTCCATGTTAAATTGGTTGAGAGAGGCTGTTCTACTAATCAAAGACTACTAAAATGCTTCATTATGTGCAAAAAATAATAATAATAGTCTAACGACTTTAAAATTCCTAAAAGAAGCAAAAAACATTGCAGACCTAAATAGACAATGTCGCCATTATTCACACTGGAGAATCCAGGAACAATGTTTACAGGCTTGCTGATAATCAACTGTCTGTTTCCAGTGACCATTCCGATGGGCCATCTGCAGACGTGTTATCGTCATGGTGACCAGTCAGTCTGTCCAACCCTTTTAACGATCACACGCCGTTTTCCCATGTGTGGCATTGCCGTTATCCCTGATGCCTATCCATTTGCTGTTTATTCTCCAAAGTGAAAAAATAAATACAAGTGGAAAATAGCGATGTTTCGGGCCATTTATCCTCTGTATGCTTTTAATTGATCATTTTGTCAGCTGAAACTTTTCTTTTTTTTGTTTTTTTTGTTTTTGCTTACCAAAAATTATACAAAAATATATTTTGAATCATACTCATTTACCGGTAATACTATTTTTAAATATTTTATCTTATTTATTTACTTATTGTATGTATCTATTAGGAAAATATAAAGACCGCAGTTTTCAGTTTTAATATTTCGAGGACCACTTTTGAAATATCCTTTTTTAATATCCAAAATGATCTAGTGATTTGTTATGGGTTGTATGAAGCATGAAAAGGAATTTTTAAATACTTTGTATCTATGAATCATTTTGATGTTTGAGTGGGATACTATAGATTACCTTCTACCATATAGGGCAGGGGTCTCCAAAATTTTCAGTATTAGGGCCACATTGTACATCACTGTATACCAAGGCCCCCGTTAAACTCTCGTTTACATCAGAGACCCCATAAGGAGTCCCCTTTACATCAGAATACTCATCAGAGTCCCTCTTGCATCAAGGTCCGCATTAGAATCCCCCCTAACATCAAGGTCCTCATTAGAATCCCCCCTAACAACAGAGGTCCCCATCATAGCCCCCCTTTGATCAGAGTGCCCATCTGAATCCTTCTTACATCAGATTCCCCATCAGTATCCCCCCTTACATCATGGTCCCCATCAGAAGAAGCCCCTTTACGTCGGGGTCCCCGTCAGGGTCCCCCCTTCCATCAGGGTCCCCACCTGAATCCCCCTTATTTTAAGGCCCCCATCTGTATTCCCCTTACATCAAAATCCCCATTAGGGTCCCCTTTACATCAGGGTACCCTTCAGAGCCCCACCTTATATCAGGGTCCCCATCTGAAGCCCCCTTACATCAAAGTCCCACCTTATATCAGGGTCCCCATCTGAAGCCCCCTTACATCAAAGTCCCACCTTATATTAGGGTCCCCATCTGAAGCCCCCTTACATCAAAGTCCCACCTTATATCAGGGTCCCCATCAGAAGTAGCCCCTTTACATAACATTCTCCATTAGAGTCCCACCTTATATCAGGGTCCCCATCTGAAGCCCCGTTACATCAGGGTCCACATCTGAATCCCCCTTACATCAGAGTCCCACCTTATATCAGGGTCCCCATCATAGTCCCTCTCACATCAGGGTCCCATTCAGAGCCCCCCCTTACATCAGGGTCCCCATTTGAATCCCCATCACATCAGAATCCCCATTAGGGTTCCCCTTACATCAGGATACCCATCAGTGTCCCCCCTTACATCAGGGTCCCCATCAGAAGTAGCCCCTTTACATCAGAGTACCCCCTTCTATCAATGCCCCATCTAAATCTCCCTTACATCAAGGTCCCCATCATAGTCCCCTTTACATCAGGGTCCCCGTCAGAGCCCCCCTTACATCAGCTTCCCCATCTGAATCCCCCTTACATCAAGGTCCCCATCATAGTCCCCCTTACATCAGGGTCCTGATCTGAATCCCCATTGGCTCCCCCCTTACAACAAGGCCCCCATCAGAATTGCCCTTACATCAGAGGTCCCCATCATAGGATCCTCATCAGAGTCCATTCTTACAGAGTCTGGGTGCAGGTTGGGGGGGATTGAAGTGGAGACCATAAGGCAACCTCTGCCAACCTGACTCCTCATTGAGGATACATCACTGACTCTGCCTGCAGGTCGGATCATATCTTGTAACAGACTGGATGTTGCCCATGGGCCATGGTTTGGTGAACCCTGATTTAGATCATAGACTTGGGTCCATGTACGGGTGATGGAAATCGGTTCTCATCACACTTTTACTTCTTAACTTGCATTTTATGCTTAGATAATCTTAAAACGTATAATCCAAACATCAGTATAGAGGAGGCACTGGGTACAAATTTTTGGTAAATTGGTGAGATTATAACAGGGCACAGTGGCTCCGGTGAGGCTGCTCTCCACAAATCGGGGCACCCCTTAAAAAAAAAAAAAAAAAAGGGACTTAGAACTGAGAGTCCATGTACTGTATATAAAATCCAATAAGATAGCCAAACAATGGCCCAAGAGTCCAAATCTTTTAATATTAATAATATTAGTTTACAGCAAAATAACATAAACCAACCAACGCGTTTCAGGGACCCAACAACCTCCCCGTCCAAAGGGCTACTAAACAGACATGAAAATAATTGTGATGATTTAAATATTTTAAATGAGTTGATTCTTTTGCCGTGTACACACGAGCGGACTTTACAGCAGACTTTGCCCGGCGGACTGGATTTCGTCGGACAATTCGATCGTGTGTGGGCTCCAGCGGACTTTGTTTTCTCAAAAGTTGGACGGACTTAGATTTGAAACATGTTTTAAATCAATCCGTTGAAATCAAGTCCGGTCGAAAAGTCCGCTCGTTTGTATGCTAGTTCGACGGACAAAAAGCCACGCTAGGGCAGCTATTGGCTACTGGCTATGAACGTCCTTCTTTTAGTCCGGTCGTACGTCATCATGTACGAATTCGACAGACTTTGGTGGATTGTGCGTAGGCAAGTCCGTTCATTCAGAAAGTCTGTCGTAAAGTACGTCGAAAAGTCCGCCCGGCAAAGTCTGCCGCAAAGTCCGACCGTGTGTACGCGGCATTTCTAATACTGATTGGACCAACATAGGATTTTATATTTTATATATTCTGTACCTATGTAGCATTATTTTCATGTCCATTTTGTGGCTCCGAAGAAGGGGGAGTTTGCTGGGCTGCAAAACGCGTTGGCTGTTTTATGTTGTCTTGTTGCGAACTTACGTCATTATAAAAAAATTTTTGGACTCTTGGTTCTTTTGTTTGGTTCCCTAATTAGACAGTATATACCAGCCCCCCTACCCTTGCCACCCCCATATGCAGTGGCACGGCCGCCCCCCTATTCATGTGTCTAGCCTCTTTCGGGTCACCGGGCATATGAATTACAGCGGCGGGGGTGTTTTTTTTTCTCCAGGGTGTCCCTGCTTTCAGAAAATATATAATTGTTGTGTGGTTTAGGTTAATTTTCAGCAAAAAGATGCAGATTTGAACATGTATGAGAAAATAACAAAAAAGAAAAAAGGAAAAAAAAAACTATTACCGTATCAGTGTTACCACGCGTTGCATTAATACGCATTACCGTAACATACCAGCGTAAAAAGATCTACGCTCCAAATAAAATCGATAGGAAAGCGACTTACGTAGACTGTATGCTTCGCAAGAAAATAAGAATACTGCAAGTACGATCGGCTTGGTACGACAGGTAGAGTGCCAAGATTGTCGGGTACACAAAACCGAAAAACAAAACCAACAACGTGCGGGTGAGTATGTGCAGCAAGCGTTCGATGTCTGTGCAAACACGCCAAGAGCTGGTGATTTATTGAACGTGTGCTTGTGGAAGGATGCTGCCAGTAAGAGATTGGCACAAGAGAGCCAGACACTGCTAATTCCCAGAGGGTGGGGGGAAGGGACGGTTGGCGGAGAAGGGGGGGGGACCTTGGCATAGTAAAAAAAAAAAAAAATCCCCCTCCTCCCTCGTTCCTCGCTAATGCTACTTGTCCACAAAACTAGTGAGAAACCAGAAGTGCCATCTGCAAACTGCGATTCATAAACACTTTGTCAGTGTGCCATGCTCTCCCTGACATCATAAAAAAAATACAAGAGGCGACATTGTAATAAAGAGAGGTGCCCGCTCAGCCTACCAATTAAACGCATCTAATTTATTTTCCTTACAGCTGAGGCTTTATTTATTAGTAAACAGGTGCATTTGTTGATTTTTGTGTGTTTTTTTTGTTTGTTTTGTTTTGACCAGATGATAGCCAAATGGTGCACGAGATAATCCATTAATTCAGAGCAATCATCGGCCGCCTTTCTGCATGGTGGGAAATGGTGGAGAAAAAAAAAAAGGTTGCCCGTATTATAATGCAAGAATAAACAAGGAAAAAATAAAGGCGTGCAGTTGGCTTTTAATGCAAATTAGGGGGGCTCTTCAGATCGGGGGGGGGGGGGGGCGGTGAGCGATAAGCGCCGTAGCTACATGCGGGATATTTTTCCCACGATCCGAAAATGTAAAGTCTTCGGCTGGATGTATATGGAGGGGTTTGCTGTGATTGCGGCGCAGATGCGTAATGTGGCCGGCTTGGATTAAAACTTTGTGGTTAGCTCTGTTTAACTTGACCCTCCTAAAGATAAGGTTTTTGGTATGGCAATTTTTACATAGTTACAATATTCCAGCTTAGACCAGTGGTCTCCAAACTGCGGCCCACAGGCCAAATTTGGCCGTTTTGCTTGCGTTTATCCGGCCCTTGGGACACTATTTCTCACACTGATACGAGGCACTATTCCTCCCATTGACATCAATAATGAGGAGCTAGACCTCCCACCGACACCAATAATGAGGCATTATTCTTCTCACTGACACCAATGATGAGGCATTATTCTTCTCACTGACACCATTGATGGGGCACTATTCTTTCCGCTGATACCATTTTCTACTCCCACTAGCCACGGTTCGGCCCCCTAAAGTCTAATGGGTAGTTACCTGTCACTTTGTTTAGAAAGTTTGGAGACCCTGTGGTTAGACCAGTATAAATATGCAGGTTCCATACCTGCAGGATTCCTCTAGAACAGGGTTTCACAACCAGGGTTCCATGGAACGCTAGGGTTCCTCCAGAGGTTTCTAGGGGTAACAGTAGGTAACTCACTCGGCTTGGTCCGCTGCAGATCACAATGACAAAAAGAAACCTAGGTCTGCTTTGGTTTTCATAAGCTGTCCATGGACATCTGATGACAGCCAGATTAATATTTATGCTTTGTTCTATGGGGTGGGGAGCATGGGCTAGGTCAGTGGTCTCTAAACTGCGGACGTGGCTCTTTTTTGCCTTTATCTGGCCCCTTATCAACAATGGGGAACTGTTCCTACCACTGACACCAATGATGGGGTACTGTTCCTCCCATTGACACCAACTATAGGGCACTATAACTCACACTGACACCATTAATGGGGCACTATCCCTTTCACTGACACCATTGATGGAGCACTATTCCTCCCACTGAAACCATTGATGGGGCACTATTCTTCCTACTAATACCAATGATGGGTTACTGTTCTTCCCACTGACACCAATGATCGGGCGATATTCTTCCCACTGATACCAATGATGGGTCACTATTCCTCCCACTGACACCAATGATGGGGCACTGTTCCTCCCACTGACACCATTGATGGGGCACTATTCCTCCCACTGACACCATTGATGGGGCACTATTCCTCCCACTGATACCATTGATGGGGCACTGTTCCTCCCACTGACACCATTGATGGGGCTCTATTACTCCCACTGACACCATTGATGGGGCACTATTCCTCCCACTGAAACCATTGATGGGGCACTATTCTTCCCACTAATACCAATGATGGGGCACTATTCTTCCCACTGACACCATTGATGGGGCACTATTCCTCCCACTGAAACCATTGATGGGGCACTATTCCTCCCACTGACACCAATGATGGAGCACTATTCCTCCCACTGATACTAATGATGGATCACTATTCCTCCCACTGACACCAATGATGGAGCACTATTCCTTCCACTGATACCAATGATGGGTAACTGTTCCTCACGCTGACAGCATTGATGGGGCACTATTTCTCCCACTGACACCAACAATGGGGCACAATATACACAGAATTTCCATTGACTGGTGGGCAGCAGAGACCTACTTTTCTCTGCTTACCAGTCCAGGCATCCCCATTAAATGGAAGTACCATGTCCAGCATCCAGCCAGTGGCCACACCAGTGTCTCCTTTCCTTCACCAGAGGTATGACATCATTGACCTTCTTTGAACAGTCTATTGACTACCAGTGCAAAGGCCTTTATGTTCCAACTGGCTGACAAGGTAAAGAGATTCTTCCTTTTCCACTAACTAACAATGTAAGGGGTCCCTCTCTCTCCCAATATGAGGGTGTCCTTCTTCTTTTACTGACCACCAATGTAGGGGGCCCTTCTTATACCACCAACAACGAATATAAAGAGCCCTTCCTCTTCCACTAACTACCACTGTAAGGGCTCTTCTTCTCCCACTAGCCACTAATATAAGAGGTTCTTTTTCCCAACTGACCACCATTGTAAGGGGGCCTTTTCCCTTTCAAGTGGCCACCAATTTTTCTTCTTCCACTGTCAGGGCCTAGACCTGAACCCAAGACATCTGCTGTGTCTGGTAGCAACTGTTCTCGCTGAGCCACCTGAGATGCTGGACAGCTCCCTACCTGATTGCTTAGACAACCTTGCCTTAAGCCTTGTTTTTCAATACCTCAATACTTATATTGTATATTGTATTCTAATTAAAGTGGGTTCTTCTAACTAGAAACATTGAAGCTCCTGAAGAAGTGACATTTCAGATCGCAAAACATGTGGAGCGAGCAATTCTTTTAATCTATAAGGACTTTGGGAACACTTAAGAGGAGTACATACATCTCAGTGTGGGCATTTTCTTGACACGTCTAGCATTGCCCCACAGGAAGTATCCTCCAGGAAAAACCACTGTGTCCCATATTTCGGTTTACAAATCATGTGTTGTATATGTATGTATTTTATGTGAACTATTAAGAATTAGTTATTATTTTTATACGTGCCTACAAAGTCCATTTTCCCCAATTACAATATTTCCAGATTATGTAGGATGTGGCACATTTATATTTAGGGTGTTTGCCACCTTTAGGGCATTGCAATCAACTGAATTTTGTTCTTCATGAACCTTGAACTCTTTGCTCCTCCCAATAATGTCCTGATTTAAGCCATGTCTCTGCACTTCCTGTTTGCCAGATTATTGTGCTTTCTCCAGGCAACTCCTGCTGCCGTCTGCATCTTTGCTACCACTTGTTGCCGACTTTGGCTTGTTCCTTGACTACGCGTCCGCTTGATCCCTACCTGCTGTATCTGCTCCTGGACCCTGATTAGCTCACCTCCCAGTGAGGTCGTCCTGACGAACTTGACCTGAAATTAACATGCAGAAAAACCCATCTCCACCATCAGGAGCTCTGGTAAAAACCCGTTAGTACTTAAACCAAGCACCTCGGGTGAGCCTGCGTCCCCCACCAGGGTGACCTGCTTTTATATCTATACTGGTGGTCGGTGGGAGTCTCTCTACTGCTATAGCTACTGGTCGCTGAGGCTGGCCCCTGACCATGACACCCATTGACCACCAATTGAAGGGGCCCCCCCCCTCTCCTACCAGCCACCCGTGTAAGAGGACTCTTCTTCTTTCATTACTTGCCATTGTAAGGGGCTTCTTCTGCAGCCATCATCAGTGGTATGTCTCCTCCAACCCCCAATTTAACAAAGTCCTTTACACCGACAATGTAAAGGGGCAATTCTTGTCAGACTATCGATGTAATTGGGAACTTCACCACTCACCACCAATGTCAAGATGCCCTTCTTCACAGATCATTGATGTAATAAAAAACCCTTCTCTACTGGCAACCTATGAAAGGGGGCGCTATACAGCCACTGGTCACTAAAGGGGACCTTTTCTCTCCCACTGGCCACCTATGTAAGGGGCCAATTTTCACCTACTGACCACCAATGTAAGGGGGGTCCTTCTCGTCTCTGAACATATCTCCGGTGACCGCTCTTGACTCAATGTACATTTATTGTAAAGAGGGTCTCTATCAATTTAAGGGGGCACATCCATATGAACCACCAATGTGACATGGGCATTTAAGGAGACACTACACAGACCACCATTATATGGGGAGAAATTTACAATGACCATAAAGCATTGAGGGACTGTCATTTGTCATTAAGCTCCTGTATCTAAATACAGCTGTATATGTCTTAATATGGATATCTCTGTTCTTGATCAGCTCGGGATAAATGTACATGCATACTTCTACTAGTGCTATTGCTCTTTCATTTAGGTGTTTATTTATAAAAAAAAATCTGGTTTATGAATGTCTCGCCATTTACATCCCAAATGATCTCCGTAATGTGTCTAATATGTTTATTTCCTATGATCGTCGGCTCCAACTAGTGGTCATAATTACTAAAATACCTCAATCCAGGAATTTACAGCATTATGGCCACTAGATGGAGCCGACAATCATAGAAAATACACATATTAGACACGTTACGGGGATTATTGTGTGAAAGCAGTGAATTTTTAAAACTAGTCCCCCTAATGCCACCTATATTTCAATTTTCTCTGTTTGTGTAATTTCTTTTATTACCACAAGCAAAACAAGATTATAAATTGGCATTCCTTTACTACATGTCTGAGTTCAGTTTAATTACTGTTTGCGTTAGTGCTCTGAAGTCGGCTTCTTAAAACTTTTTTTTTTTATTTCTTTTAATTGGCAATCGAGTCAAACGGGATTCTGTCGTCTGTTTATTTTAAACATGGTGGCGGCTTGAGGTTTTACGGTGCGTGCTTGCGTTTCTGCTGGAAAGGTCATTGGCTTGTAAACAAAGAAACAAGGAGTAAACAACCAGCCTTTGAAGCCGATATCATTAGCAAGGCGAGCGCGGGCCGCACAGCGAATAATCTGTGCCGTCCCCGCGTCTTTCTGATCTCGCGCATGTCGGAGGCCTTCCATTGAAGCGGGATGCGGCTCCGTCCACGGAGCCGTGAAGCGTGCATCGGCGCTGGCCGGGGGATGGCGTTCCGGTCTAATGGCTCGCTGTCCGCGTTGCGCACCTTCAGGCTCCGCTCCCTCCAGTTTGTACAGTCGTGACCGCGCATTCAAATCGTTTTCAAAGGTTTTAGCGTAGAGAGCGTAGCCAAAAAACAGCTTGCCTCTCCCCAAGTTCTTTGTCAGTCATCACTTTTAATATAATTAAGGATCCTGTGCCAAAACCAATAAGCAGTCCGACATAATAAACCCTGCTTCTGCTTAACGACATGCAGGCTGGAAATGAGAAAAATTAACTCATTCGGAGTCTTCGAGAAAAATTCATCTTCTACCTTTTTGTATCAGAAATGTTCACAAGGCTTACAGTCGTTGTAAACCTCAGACATGAAATATGAACAAAGCATATCCCTCTATAGTGTTGTACTTGTCTCAGTCCTCTCAGTCGAGAGCACAAAGTGTCATTTCTTTCTGCTGCCTCCTTCCTCTGCTATCTGCGTGAGTCACTTCTGACAAGTTTTCCTGACACCAAAAGATAAATGGTGACAGGGGAGAAAGCTCCAGCCTGTGATTGACAACCTCAGCTCTGCTCCTGTGTGCTGTTTGGAAGGGGGGGGGGTCCCTTCTGTCCAATCAGGTCTCGGAACTCTCCTCACTGAGCTCTGCAGAGTGTAACCTCAGCTCTCCACCCACTTTGTTTGGAACTCTTATGCCCCGTACACACAATCGGATTTTGCGACAACAAATGTTGGATGTGAGCTGGTTGGCGGAAATTCCGACCGTGTGTATGCTCCATCGGACATTTGTTGTCAGACTTTCCGCCAACAAATGTTGGCTAGCAGGTTCTCAAATTTTCCTCCAACAAATTTTTGTTGTCGGACTTTCCGATCGTGTGTACACAAGTCTGTCGCACAAAAGTCCACGCATGCTCAGGAGCAAAAGCGGTCGGTCTTGTAAACTAGCGTTCGTGGAGAATGGAGAATTACCATTCATGACGCGGCAAATTATGAAATCTCCGAATGCAGCGCACAATTCTCTTCTTCTTTAATGGGATAATAATGAAGCTGCTTTGCTGGTGATACTGATGGAGTTATTGCAAACTAATTTTCAAAGGCTTTTATTTTCAAGTGATATCAAGAATAATAATAGCGCTAAATGAAAAACGTAAAAAGAAAAGCGCAAATCAACACTCACCAAACTTCTACTAACATGAAATTAGCAGAAGGAGGCCAAAGGGTGGCACTCAAGAGCTGAAATTTCTCATAGTAGGTCACTACGTTCGTGTTTGTTGGCCGACCATTGTGTACCGTTTGTATGCAAGACAAGTTCCTGGCACACGCCCTTCGGACAAAAGTCTGACGCTTTGTCGGCCAACAATCCGATCGTGTTTGCGAGGCTTAAGACAAGATGTAAATTCAAGAGGAGCTCCAGGCTCTCCCCAAAAAAAATGAAGCGAGCAGCTACAAATACTGTAGCTGCTGACTTTTAATATTAAGGCACTTACTTGTCCAGGCATCCAGTGGTGTCCTCACCTGAGCCAATTCTTTAATCGGGTATTGGGCGCTGGCATTGCCATCTTGACTAAGGGAAACCAGCAGTGAATACAGTTCCCTACTGCGTATGCCCGAAGCGTGCTGCACTTTATAAATGGGCTGCAGTCTTCTGGGACCTTTGAATTGTCCCAGAAGGCCATGGGGGAAGGAGGAGGGGGCAACTTCCCGCTCAGTTCGCCACACAAACTAAGCCGGAAGTGGCAGCCGGTACAGACCGCCCCTCCCCCCCAAAAGGTGCCAAATGTGGCAGCAGATGGGGAGGGCGGGGGGAGAAGAAGGCAGACCTTTTGGGTGGAGCTCCGCTTTCAGCACTATGAACAGCTGTAGAAAAGGGAAGACTGCTGATAAACAGGTACAACTTATGTAGGAGGATTTGTTTAATCTGTGTATCACCTGAGGCCAGTCATTTCCTGGGTAGATGTAAGAGTTTACAAGCACTTTAAAGTGAAACTCCATTCATATTTTACAAATTGTAGCTTTGTATAGAGTCTCCAAACTACAGTCCATGGGCCACATCTAGTCTGCTATGAGATTTTATGCAGCCCATAGTTAGGGTTAGTGGTGTATCCTCAAACTGAGGACTGATGCCGCGTACACACGGTCGGACTTTTCGTCTACAAAAGTCAGACAGCCTGTCCGACAGACTTCCGGCAGACTTTCGGCGGACTTTCGACGGACTTGCGGCGGACTTTCTAACGAACAGACTTGCCTACACACGATCACACAAAAGTCCGTCGAATTCTTACGTGATGACGTACACCGGACTAAAATAAGGAAGTTCATAGCCAGTAGCCAATAGGTGCCCTAGCGTGGCTTTTTGTCCGTCGGACTAGCACACAGACGAGCGGATTTCGGGGTCCGTCGTAGTTACGAAGTAAAGATTTGAAGCATGTTTCAAATCTAAAGTACGTCGGATTTGAGGCTAAAAAAGTATGTTGAAAGTCCGGAGAAGCCCACACACGATCGGATTACCAGCCAGCTTTAGTCCGTCAGCGTCCGTTGGACTTTTGTAGACGAAAAGTCCGACCGTGTGTACGCGGCATGAGATCAGTTGGTCTCTGCTTCTTATGGGGACCTTGATGTAAGGGTGGGGGGGGTCTGATATACAGGGAGTCTCTGAAGTGATGGGGGGGGCTTCTGATATGAAAGGGGGACTCTTTGATGTGATAGTCAGGCTACTGATATGTAAGGGGGACTCTAATTTGAAGGCCAGACTCTGCTGTGATGGGAAGGCTTCTGATACGAAGTTATTTCTTGCCTCGCGTTGTATGTAGGGAGCGCTGGAGGGATGGGGAGCTTCTAATGCAAAAGGGGGACTCTGACTTGAAGGGGGAGCTCTGATGGGATGGGAAGCATCTGATGTGGGGGGAGGATTTCTGATATGAAGTTATTTCTTGAAGGGTGTTGTATGTAGGGGTTCTGAAGTGATGGGGGCTTCTGATGTGAAAAGGGGACTCTGGTGTGCTTGTGCAGGGAGGGATTCTGATATGAAGGGGAGGCTTCTGATGTGAAGGAGGACTTTTGATATGAGAACTCTCAAATACAAACATTGCCCATGGGACTTTGAAAGAGTTGCACCACACAAGAAACAAATCATTACATTCCTAAAACAATTCAGTTTTTATTCACATATGTAAATAAAATCATATTAAAATTGCATGGAGTATATCCAAAGATATTGAATGATGGCATAGTATCTATGCATATAAGAATTTCCAGTTGATATCATAAAGCTCAACGCGTTTCGTAATGCAACATTTACTTCTTCAGAAGATAATAATTGTTATAAGGATATCCACCAGCCATATAACATGTATAGAATTAAAAAATCCTTCTCTGACAAAATAAATGGAGTGCAGTAGGGAACGACCATGAGGACAGTCTTCTCCGGGAACTGTGGAAAGGGCAGGAGACCACCAGACAGGAACCACACAGCAGGGATCACACCAGGGTGCCCCATATATCGTGGGCAATTTAATGCAGCCACCTGGTCATTACAAATTATCCAAAGATATCAGCTGTGTTCACAGCCATCGCCAGAAGCAAGAGAAGAGAGACGTTTGATATGAAGTTATTTGTTGGATAACATCTATTAGGATCCGTTATCCATTCAGAAAAAATAGGCGGTCAAGGTGAGGTCCACTTAAGCATAATTAGTCTGTGAGCTATGAATAATGCTCAAGACACAGTAAGTGTTAAATTTTGGTCCATTGAGGATGAATCAATATACCTGAGCAAACAGGTAAGGGGTTCAACCGGGAAGTCAATCCCAAGGAGACCGTTAAGTGTTCCTACTAACTTGGCCCGAGCCCTTCTCAATTTGGGACAGCGCCACAGAAGATGGATGTGGGATCCTGGAAAGTGACCACACCTGGCACAGTACAAATCATCTCTCACTCCTATATTGTACAAAAATTTGAGGGTGAAGTTATTTCTTGAAGGATGTTCTATGTAGGGGTCTCTGGATTGATGGGAGACTTCCGATGTGAAAGAATGACTCTGACTTGAAATGGGGATTCTGATGTGATGGCTAGGCCTCCGATGTCACGTTTAAGTCTTGGAATGTACTTGTTCATCCATTTATTCATTTTAATAATTAATTTACAAAGCCGATTTACTTTTTTTCGGCCCACCAGCCAGTAAAATAGGACACGCTGCAATTGTTATTATTTGTAAAGAAATCACATGCATGCCCACTGTCCTGGCAGCTTGGCCCTGTCTCCTGCCAATACAGTGTCTCGGACCATGTCCCAGAATCACTGTGTCAGCCTCATTTGAGTTTCTGCACATGCGCACTAACTCCAAAAGGTATTTATTGTGGGGTTAGTGAGTGGGAGGTCCTTGCATAGTTAAAGGCTGGAATTGACTGGACAAACCCATAAAGTGGGTGTGATGGGTAGTCCCACATATTTGAGGCAGGGTCTGAATGGGACCAAACTGTAGTGGGTATGATGGACAGTTCTCGTATTTTTTTGAGGTGGGGTCTGGGTGAGGCCAACTTGTAAAGTGGGTATGATGGATGGTTTTTACATATTTAGAGACAGGGTATGGGTGGGATGGGCAGTCCTACACATTTAGAGGCGGAGTCTGGGTGGAACAACCTTCAAAGTGTGTGGGATGGGAAATCCCACATATTTAGGGACAGGATCTTGGTAGGATCAACCTGTAAAGTGGATAGGATGGATGCTTCTCACATATTTAGAGGCAGTTTTTGGGTGGGACCAGCCTGAAAGTGGGTGTGGTGGATGATTCATACATATTTAGAGGGGCGGTCTGTGTGTAACCAACCCATCAAGTGGTTTGGATGGGTGGTCCCACATATTTAGAGATGTGGTCTGGGCGAGACTAATTCATAAAATGGGTGAGATGGGCAGTCCCACATATGTTGAGGTGGAGTCTAGGTGGAGCCAACATGTAACATGGGTGTGATGAATGGTTCTCATATATTTAGAGATGGGGTCTGGGTGAGACCAACCGGTATAGTGGGTGGGATGTGCGGTTCTCATATTTAGAGACAGAATTTTCGCAGGACCAACTCATAAAGTGGGTGTGATGGGCAGTCCCACATATTTAGATACAGTATTTTGGCAGGACCAACCCATATAGCAGATGGGATGGAGGCTTCTTACATATTTAGAGGCATTTTCTGGATGGGACCAACCTGGAAGTGGGTGTGATTGTTGGTTCTCACATATTTAGAGGTGCGGTCTGTGTGGGACCAACCCATGAAGTGGTTTGGATGGGTGATCCCACATATTAAGAGACAGGTTCTGGGCAAAATGAACCCGTAAATTGGGTGGGATGGGCAGCCCCACATATGTAGCTGAAACATGTGTGTGATGAACAGTTCTCATATATTTAGAGATGGGGTCTGGGTGAGACCAGCCAGTAGAGTGGGTGGGATTATCATACATTATTATTATTATACAGGATTAATATAGCGCCAACAGTTTGTGCAGCACTTTACAATGTAGTAGGAATAGGAAGGCCCTGCTCATGAAGCTTACAAACGAAAGGGAGGGGGAGGTGGTACAAAAGGTAATAGCTGTGGGGATGATCTGATGGAGGCGATTCGGGTACATTTCTTAGGTGGAAGTTGTGTAGGCTTCCCTGAATAAGTGAGTTTTCAGGGATCGCCTAAAGCTGGACAGAGTAGGGGCTGACCGGACATACTGGGGCAGGGAGTTCCAGAGGATGGGAGAAGCTCTGGAGAAGTCCCGGAGGCGAGCAAGGGAGGAGGTAACAAGGGAGCTAGAGAGCAGGAGGTCTTGGGAGGAGTGGAGAGGACAATTTGGGTGATATCTGCAGATGAGGTTGTTGATGAAGCTGGGGGCGATGTTGTGAATGTCCTTGTATGTTGTGGTTAGTATTTTTGAATTTTATACGGTGGGGTAGGGGAAGCCAGTGAAGGGATTGGCAGAGAGGAGTAGCAGTCATGGATTGGCTCGTAAGGTGTATTAGTCTGGCAGCAGCATTCATAATAGACTGAAGGGGGGATAGCCTGTGTAAAGGTAGGCCAGTGAGGAGGGAGTTGGAGTAGTCAAGTAGTCAAGTAGTTGTTTTGCGGTGTCGTTAGTCAGGAAGGGGTGAATGCTGGAAATGTTGCAGAGGTTAAGGCAGCAAGATTTAGCCAGTGAATGGATGTGGAGGGCTGAAGGAGAGGTCGGCGTCCAGGATTACACCCAGCACCTTGACGTGTGTGGAGGGACAGCTGGTTGTGCCATTGATCTCAATGGTAAAGTCATGGGGAGGAAATATTACAAGCTCAGTTTTAGAAAGATTGAGTTTGAGGAAGTGGTGTGACATCCATACTGATATGTCGCTCAGTAAGTTTGTGATACGTGAGGAGATTGAGGGGGTGAGTTGAGGAGTGGAGAGATAGATCTGGGTGTCAACGGCATAGAGGTGGTATTAGTGTCAGAAACCATGAAATCAGACCGAGACAGAAGTACAGTTCAATCACACTTGTTTAATAATAAAAGTAAAATGAACAAACGTGGTCAATACATAGCCAAAGTTCAGTAACCGGAACAGATAGTCAGCCAAGCCAGAAGTCAGGGATCAATGTAGTGATACAGCAAGCAGGGTCTGGAGCCAGAAGGGATGTCAGCAAAGCAAGTCTTGAACAGGATCGCAGGCGATAGTTTCTGTGATGTTGACCAAGGCGAAGGCAGAGATCCTCTGGACTGGACGGCTTAAGCAGGCCTGACGAGCAGGATATCATCAACAGCTGAGTAACTGTGGAGAGATAGGAGCTGGCAATTAGCCGACAGCTGAGCGGCCAGCTCAGTGAAGGAAGGGCTGAGCCCAGCCCTGACAATTGGAAGTCATGGGAGGTTATCAACTGGCCCAGGGAAGAGGTATAGAGAGAGTATAAGAGGGGCCCAAGGGTGGAGCCTTGGGGTACCCCAACAGACAGAGGAAGAGGAACGGAGGAGATGGTGTTGTATGTAACACTGAAAGTGTGCTGAGATAGGTAGAAGGTGATGGATGAGCGGTTCTCATATTTAGAGACAGAATCTGTGCAGGACCAACCCATAAAGTGGGTGTGATGGACAGTCCCACATATTTAGAGACGGAGTCTGATTTAGGAACGCCTTCCTGGAATGGCGCAAAATGTGGACTGTAGATGGGGTTCACAACATCCCAGGATCTGGGACCATAATGTTAGTTACTGTAGATCATAAGGTTAGGAAACCATAAGTGAGGGTTAATCACCCCTAGTGGGGGGGGGGGGGGGAGCAATAAAACCAAAAGTTTTGACTCTTTCACACTATCCGAAACCAAAAAAGTTTTGCCCGGTGTTTTACTTTAAAATGCAAAACGTTCATAGCTGACCAAAGTTTACCTTTTTAAAAGTGGAACATGCAAATAAAAGTGAAGGAATGACCATATACAGTGCCTTGCCAAAGTATTCGGCCCCCTTGAACTTTTCAACCTTTTGCCACATTTCAGGCTTCAAACATAAAGATAAAACATTTTAATTTTTTGTGAAGAATCACCAACAAGTGGGACACAATTGTGAAGTGGAACGAAATCTATTGGATATTTTAAACTTTTTTAGCAATTAAAAAACTGAAAAGTGGTGCGTGCAAAATTATTTGGCCCCTTTACTTTCAGTGCAGCAAACTCACTCCAGAAGTTCAGCGAGGATCTCTGAATGATCCAATGTTGTCCTAAATGACTGATGGTGATAAATAGAATCCACCTGTGTGAAATCAAGTCTCTGTAAAAATGCACCTGCTCTGTGATAGTCTCAGGGTTCTGTTGAAAGCGCAGAGAGCATCATGAAGACCAAGGAACACACCAGGCAGGTCCGTAATACTGTTGTGGAGAAGTTTAAAGCCGGATTTGGATACAAAAAGATTTCCCAAGCTTTAAACATCCCAAGGAGCACTGTGCAAGCGATCATTTTGAAATGGAAGGAGTATCAGACCACTGCAAATCTACCAAGACCTGGCTGTCCCTCTAAACTTTCAGCTCAGACAAGGAGAAGACTGATCAGAGATGCAGCCAAGAGGCCCATGATCACTCTGGATGAACTGCAGAGAACTACAGCTGAGGTGGGAGAGTCTGTCCATAGGACAACAATCAGTCGTACACTGCACAAATCTGGCCTTTATGGAAGAGTGGCAAGAAGAAAGCCATTTCTCAAAGATATCCATAAAAAGTCTCGTCTAAAGTTTGCCACAAGCCACCTGGGAGACACACCAAACATGTGGAAGAAGGTGCTCTGGTCCGATGAAACCAAAATCAAACTTTTTGGCCACAATGCAAAACGATATGTTTGGCGTAAAAGCAACACAGCTCATCACACTCAACACACCATCCCCACCGTGAAACATGGTGGTGGCAGCATCATGGTTTGGGCCTGCTTTTCTTCAGCAGGGACAGGGAAGATGGTTAAAATTGAGGGGAAGATGGATGCAGCCAAATACAGGACCATTCTGGATGAAAACCTGTTGGAGTCTGCAAAAGACCTGAAACTGGGACGGAGATTTATCTTCCAACAAGACAATGATCCCAAACATACAGCAAAATCTACAAAGGAATGGTTCACAAATAAACGTATCCAGGTGTTAGAATGGCCAAGTCAAAGTCCAGACCTGAATCCAATCGAGAATCTGTGGAAAGAGCTGAAAACTGCTGTTCACAAACGCTCTCCATCCAACCTCACTGAGCTCGAGCTGTTTTGCAAGGAAGAATGGGCAAGAATTTCAGTCTCTCGATGTGCAAAACTGATAGAGACATACCCCAAGCGACTTGCAGCTGTAATCGCAGCAAAAGGTGGCTCTACAAAGTATTAACGCAAGGGGGCCGAATAATTTTGCACGCCCCACTTTTCATTTTTTTATTAGTTAAAAAAGTTTCAAAAATCCAAAAGATTTCGTTCCACTTCACAATTGTGTCCCACTTGTTGGTGATTCTTCACAAAAAATAAAAATTTTATATCTTTATGTTTGAAGCCCGAAATGTGGCAAAAGGTTGAAAAGTTCAAGGGGGCCGAATACTTTCGCAAGCCACTGTATTACAAGACTTTGGCCCTTTTTTTCTTTTTTTATACTTTGCATTTTGTGAATCACCAACCTGAAATTCTGCACTTATCTCTGCAGTGTCACCTTCAACCTAAAGACCCCAAACATGCTTAAAAATCTTTATTCCGTTCTGTTATATATTATCTGAGTGCGGCGAGGATGCACCTAATTAACATTTATCGATCGGCTCTGGCTGCTGCACCCCTACCAGTCAATACTAATTACACCCTCTGCAGCTAATTGACTTTTTCGGGCTCATTGGCATTATAAAGATCCTCTTTATTCCAATCTCTACCCCATACTAATGTTTCAAATCACTTAAATCTGCTCTGAGTCTTAATTCATGTTTCCTAAATGAAAAAAAAAACATTCTCTATTACTTAAGAGTTATTTGCTTGTCTTCCGTTTTTTAAAGGGTCAGTCTACCAAGAAACGATATTTTCAGTGCTTGGCAGATGCTGGAGAATTAAATTTGGAGCTTCATTTTCATGCTTATAACCCAATGTGTAGTATTTCAAGTGTGACCATGCATTGCGTTAAGGCGGCCTATTTATTTTGAGTGGCCGGCAAGGCTCGGTTTCCACTATTGCAACCCCAAAGTCGCGCGATTTTGCCGCAATTTTTTTTGCCGCGACTTGAAGCAATGCCTGTGTATTCTTGAGGTCTACGGACCTCAAGTCGCATCAAAGTGGGACCAAAGTAGTGCAGAGACTACTTTGAAGTCACTGCGACTTGAAGTCGCACACATATGAACGGTACACATTGCAAATCATGAGGTTACGACTTGTCATGCGACTTTTCAGTCTCAAATCGCATGAAAAGTCGCACTAGTGGAAACCGAGCCTAAAACAACTGCCCAAAAAGCATACGCGATCGGTTTTTGTTCTAATAAGACTTTAAAATAACGTAAAATATCTGCGCTCAGACTATAAAGCAATGAACAAAAAGCAGCCAGCACCAATTTGTTGATTTACAAATCATACCACAATAGAAAAACAAATATGCAGCGCTTAATCAAATATTCACTATATTACCAAAAGTATTGGGACGCCTGCTTTTACACGCACATGAACTTTAATGGCATCCCAGTCTTAGTCCGTAGGGTTCAATATATAGAGTTGGCCCGTCCTTTGCAGCTATAACAGCTTCAACTCCTCTGGGAAGGCCGTCCACAAGGTTTAGGAGTGAGTCTATGGGAATGTTTGACCATTCTTCCAGAAGCGCATTTGTGAGGTCAGGCACTGATGTTGGATGAAGAGAAGGCCTGGCTCGCAGTCTCCGCTCTAATTCATCCCAAAAGTATTTTGAAATGTTGACTGTGCCTAAAAAGTCCAAGCCCTATTTCCATTTTTCTGATGTATCATCCCAAAAGGTGTTCTATCAGGTTGAGGTCAGGGCTCTGTGCAGGTCAGTCAAGTTCCTCCACCCCAAACTTTAACAAAAAATGTATCGAAAATAGTGTTGGCGCGGCGCCCTCCAACCTGGCTGCCCTAAGCACTGCCCACATGTGCTATTATGGCAAATAAAGCCCTAGAAAGAGGTAAGATCTTCTAACCCAGGGATATGCAATTAGCGGACCTCCAGCTGTTGCAGAAGTCCCATGAGGCACAGCAAGACTCTGACAGCCACAAGCATGACACCCACAGGCAGAGGCATGATGGGACTTGCAGTTTTGCAACAGCTGGAGGTCTGCTAATTGCATATCCCTCTATCTAACCCATCCCAGTGGAATTTCTCTTGCTGACCATGTGGCCAAGCGTTGTCTGTGAGTACTTCAATGACATGAAATTGTCTCCTGACCTGTCAATGAAAATCAACAATGTGACTAATTGACTTGAAACCCAGTGTTTTTTTTTAAATCATTTATCCTACGACTACAGTCAGCATAATAGACTTTTGAGGCAGGAGGATAAGTAAAGCACAGTCACTATACAGGAGCAATTTGACTGCCCGCGTGTACATAAATGTGTACATATGTGTTGTTGTATAAAACACAATAAAAAATAAAAAAAGATACAATATCCGATAATGTATCTAAAAGTCCCATTTAGTCTCAATGTTTTCTATGTATTGCAACTTTGCAACTTACAAGGGAGGTTGGTACCTCCCCACTGGGGAGAATGACCTTGCCAGATACCAACAATTGTAGACTACTTATTAAACATCAACATGCATTCATTAGATTTACATTAAAGTGTGTGTGTATATAAAAAAAAAAAAACCCTATTTTTAACCCTTCCTTTCTCTACCCGAAACAATAACGTTTTGGATATATTTTATATATATATATATATATATATATATATATATATATATATATATATATACACAGGGGCGGATTGACAACTCATGGGGCCCCTGGGCAATAGGAGATTATGGGGCCCCTGGGCAATAGGAGAAGATTATGGGGCCCCCGGGCAATAGGAGATTATGGGGCCCCCAGGCAATAGGAGATTATGGGGCCCCCAGGCAATAGGAGATGATGGGGCCCCCAGGCAATAGATTATGGGGCCACACAGTACACACACACACATACAGTATACACACACAGACACACAATTTACACACACAATATACATACACAGTATACACAATACACACACTGAAAAGGTACTGGAGAGGCGGGGTAGCTATAATCTTGGGATTTTTAAAAAACACAGATTTTTACATACTGTCCCTGGTTTTATTGAGGCTGGCAACCCTGATGGGGCCCCTTAGTGGCATGGGGCCCTCGGGCAGTGCCCGAGTGCCCGAATGGTCAGTCCGCCCCTGTACCCCTGTATGTATAAATAAATAAATAAATATAAATATATATATATATATATATATATATGTATATATATATATATATATATATATAAAATATATCCAAAATGTTATTGTTTCGAATAGAGAAAGGAAAGGTTAAAAATAGGGGTTTTTTTTGGGTGTTTTTGTCTTATTGGGTAGACACAACAGGAAGTGAAAGGGAAACCCTCTGGACAATTGTCACCGGAACAAATCTCCCCATTGGACAATTTCCGCTTTATTTCTCCTCTGGTGGCAACTGTAAAATTTTTGGATTTCCCATCACTTCCTGTCTTGGTAATAAGTCACTAGGACAAATAGAGTTGGGTGAATCTACCCAATGAAAACACAGATAGAAATAAAAATAATAAAATGATAGACCCCTCCCTCAACAGCAGATCACCCCCGGCAACATATGACTTACTCCCCCCAGCAACAATAGAACCCCACCAGTAACTATAGACCTCTCCCCTGCAACAATAGATCCCCCAAGTGTCAATAGATGGCCAGCACAAATAAACTCTCCAGTGCACCCCAGCACCCCTTGCCATTACATACATTTACAGCTGGAAGCGCCAGAACTGCGGTACCCCCACGTTCCCGCTGAAATATATATATATATATATATATATATATATATATATATATATATATATGAGACAGGAGGCTAGGAAAACTACTGGTTGTATCCAGGATGGGAGATATATTTGTCCTAGGTCCAAACAGTTGATACACTGCTGCTAGGACAAATATATCTCCCATCCTGGGTACAACCAGTAGTTTTTCCTTGCCCTTACCCATTAATTAAAGCAAAGCCACAGCCAAACATAACAAGCTAAATATGAAAAGTCAATCCAGAGATTCAATCAAGAGATTTACCACCCCCCCCCCCCCCACCCCCGCAGCCCTCCTGGACCCGCACCCAGTCTATGACTGGACAGTGAAAGAAGAAGCAGCACAGTGATGAACTGCAAGTACACTCTGCTGTCTTCTCCTATCAGCATGCTTCATTTCAAAATATGAACTAAATGGCTCCTTGTGCTGCTTCTTCCTCTAACACTCCAGCCCTGCTGTACAGGGACTGAGAGGGGCTGAGACCAGGTCACATTCATGTATTTACATTCCTTGTATTAAAAAAAGCAAAAAAAAAAAAACATTTGATGATGTATTGATGATTACAGAGCTGCATTCACTTGTGTCTTTTATATCCTGGAGTTCAGCTTTAAATTGATTTCCTATTATACATGATAGCTGTCTGTAATACAATCTCTAACCTGTTCATTTACAGACAGTATTAGGGAACCCTCATTGTGTCATATTTTTTTTAATTTATTTTAAGGATGTTTCAGGATCATTTGGTTACGTTGTCCCTCCATTTTTTTGTGTTCCATAGGTGACATCGTTCTCCTCACCAGACCCGTAACTTTAACAGAGGGTGACAGGGTGACCTTGACGACAGCTGTTCTCTTGGCAACAGATGGCACGGGCAAACCGGAGAGGCTGCTGTATGCCGTCTCCGTGCCACCTGTCCATGGTCAGATTGAGTACATCAATTATCCCGGCTTGCCCATCTCCAGCTTCAGCCAGTTGGATGTCGCGGCTCAGAAGGTTTGCTACGTCCATGACAACAACCGCGAGGCTGGGACGGATTCATTCAGGTGAGATGGCTTTCTCTTTTTTTTTTTTTTGCCCGTGCCTCGGAAAGGGTTAAACGCCCTAGAATGGCACCATATGTCAGGAAGGGTACCAGCCGAGCACAGGAATGAATAATGAGGCTGGGGAGGTCCTGTGTTGGGAATCTTGATGCCATCTGCGATGAAGAATATCTGGTACAATGTGAAGTGTGGGGAATCTAAATCTAGCTTTACAAGGCTTACACAGATTCATGGTGTCCAAAGTGCCCCTTGAAAAATGACTGCCATGGATTTATATAAAGTGTTGCTTCCAGGAGCTGCCATTATTAAGTGTTATTAAACTCACAGTTTAAGAAATAACATACAGCGGCATACGTCTGCAGTAGTTATGAGCTTGGGTACAGTCTGGACTCATCTTTGGCCGAACTCGGAGGTAAGCTGTCAGTGCCAGGCCAAAAAGCTGTAGGTGGGTATTCCCAGCCACACAACTGCATATACATTAAAGTGCCTGGATGTTCCTGACATCATTGACTTATTATGGCCACATTAGGTCAATGACATGATTGTGACATCAATGACCACATGGCCATATTAGGTCAAAGACATGATTGTGACATCAATGACCACATGGCCAAACTAGGTCACTGACATGATTGTGACATCAATGGCCATATTAGGTCAATGACATGCTCATGACATTGTTGGCCACATGGCCATATTAGGTCAGTGACATGCTCATGACATCGTTGGTCACATGGCCATATTAGGTAGGTGATATGGTTGTGACATCAATGACCACATGGCTATATTAGGCCAATGACATGCTTGTGACATCGTTGGCCACATGGCCATATTAGGTTAGTGACTTGCTCATGACATCGTTGGTCACATGGCCATATTAGGTCATTGACATGCTTGTAGCATCATTGCCCATATTGGGTCATTGACATAGTTGTAACATTGCTTGCCACATGGTCATATTAGGTTGATGACATGCTCCTGACATCTTTGGCCAGTGGCCACATTACCATATTAGGTCAATGACACGCTCATGACATTGTTGGCCACATGGCCATATTAGGTCAGTGACATGCTCATGACATCATTGGTCACATGGCCATATTAGGTAGGTGACATGGTTGTGACATCAATGACCACATGGCTATATTAGGCCAATAACATGCTTGTGACATCTTTGGCCACATGGCCATATTAGGTTAGTGACTTGCTCATGCCATTGTTGGCCACATGACCATATTATGTCAGTGGCACGCTCATGACATCGTTGGTCACATGGCCATATTAGGTCAGTGACATGGTTGTGACATCATTGACTACATGGCCATATTAGGTCATTGAGATGCTTGTAACATCATTGCCCATATTGGGTCATTGACATGGTTGTAACATTGCTTGCCACATGGTCATATTAGGTCAGTGACATGCTTGTGACATCACTGGCTACATTAGGTCAACGACATGCTTGTGACATCATTGACCTAAAAAGGCCATAATCAATAAAAATTACATTGGCATATCAGGTCAATCCCCCGCCCACAACTCATAGCTGAGACAATGGCATGCTTGTGACATCATTGGTCACATGGTCATATTAGGTTGATGACATGCTCCTGACATCTTTGGCCACTGACCACATTACCATATTAGGTCAATGACATGCTTGTGACATCAATGACCACATGGCCATATTAGGTCAATGACATGCTCATGACATCGTTGGTCACATAGCCAATATTGGGTCAGTGACATGCTTGTGACATCACTGGCCACATGGCCACATTAGGTCGATGACATGCTTGTGACATCATTGACCTAACATGTCCACACGATCAATAAAAATTACATTGGCCGTATCAGGTCAATTTCCCGCCCGCAAATCATAGCTGAACATACACAAAGGAGATGCTCATGACATCATTTACCTAATATGGCCACATATCAGATCAATGGCATGCTTGTGACATCATTGATCACATGGTCATATTAGGTTGATGACATGCTCATGACATCTTTGGCCAGTGGCCACATGGTAATATTAGTTCAATGACATGCTTGTGACATCATTGACCTAATATGGCCAAATGGTCAATACCAATAGCCATATGAGGTCAATCCCCTGCCAGCAGCTCATAGCTGCAGTTACAAAAAGGGGTGGGGATGCTTATGACATCATTGGCCTAATATGGTCTAATCATTGACCTAATATGACCACATGGCACTAGTGATGAGCTTAGGTTCAGCCCAAACCCAAGTTCAGGCGCACCCAGAGGTAAGATGTCATTGCCGGGCCAATGAGCTGCAGGCAGGGGATTTTCCACCCGCAGCTGCATGTACAACTACATAAAGGGACAGAGATGCTTGTGACTTCATTGGCCACATGACCATATTAGGTCAATGACAAGTTTGTGACATCATTAGCCACATGGCCACGTATACAGGAGCATACATTTGCACTAGCAGTGAGCTTGGGTTGAGAGTGTAGGTGTGGCCCAAACTCAAAGGTTCCCGGAATGAAACTGTGTCAGTTTCTTTCCGGAACACTGTATTGTCCTGGAATGAAGGTGCAGGACTGTCCCGGACACTCCGGGACACGTGGTCACCCTACCTGGAAGTGCCGAAACACGTGCCCAGTACGTGATGCAGCGCAGCAGAGCCGACCTTGCCGCCACACATGTAAGTGATACGGTCGGCAAGCAGTTAATATGTAGTTTAATAACTAATAAAAGAGAAATGGAGCAAAAAAAAAATATCCTGAGCAGTTTTGTGGAATCTTCTGACAAAGTTTTTTTGAACTTTTGAAGTTTTCTGCTCCTGGCCCCTTACATTCATTGGATTTTAGTTCTGTCAATCATGGAGGCTCAGCATCACATGTGGGCGTTACCTAGGGTGGCCTGCATGCAAATACATCCTGCCTGGGAACGCCCACTGCTCCAGACTAACACCCACCCATGAAGGCATTCTGATATTTGCATAACTCCTCCCATGAGGAGTACTGAGTACAAGGTGCTGTGATGTTTTCAGGAGACTATGTACAGCCCCACCCACCAGCCATAATCTGCCTGCATTGCACAGAGAAGAGCAGAAACCTGATGTCTAAAATGAAGTCTGTAATGAAAATGGAAAGATTTTATTTTAAAAAATATCATTAGTATGTTGGTGAGAGGGGAAAGGAGGAACCAGGGAAGTCAAAATATAAGCAGATTAAGTTTCAGCCTTAAATGTCTTATGCCCCGTACACACAGTCGGATTTTCCAACGGAAAATGTGTGATAGGACCTTGTTGTCGGAAATTCCGACCGTGTGTAGGCTCCATCACACATTTTCCATAGAATTTTCCGACACACAAAGTTTGAGAGCAGGATATAAAATTTTCCGACAACAAAATCCGTTGTCAGAATTTCCGATCGTGTGTACACAAATCCGACGCACAAAGTGCCACGCATGCTCAGAATAAATAAAGAGATGAAAGCTATAGGCTACTGCCCCGTTTATAGTCCCGACGTACGTGTTTTACATCACCGCGTTCAGAATGATCGGATTTTCCGACAACTTTGTGTGACCGTGTGTATGCAAGACAAGTTTGAGCCAACATCCGTCGGAAAAAATCCCAGGATTTTGTTGTCGGAATGTCCGATCAATGTCCGACCGTGTGTACGGGGCATTAGAGAGCCGGTACCATCTGTACAAGTCGTTCACCACTTATCATACATCTTGTAAAAACATCCCACACCTTCCAAACACATCCAAGTTGCCCGCCTGTCCAACAAATGCCCAAAAAAAAAACACACAGATTCAAGGTAAGCAGGAGAAAACGCAGAATCCGCCATCCTGGTTGGATTTCTCGGGGCTTATTGGGTTAAATAGCATCTCATTATTCTGCTCCACAGCTGAGGCTTCCCAAAATGTTTATCTTGTTTTGTAACCGGTACCTTCTGGTGCCGGGCCGTGCCAGCTTCCCGCGCTGTCCTCTGCTATATTTCATTCTCACTATTTTTGGAGTCGAGCTGCTGTTTCCAGGTGATTTAATAAATTGCTTTTTTTTTTTCTCGCGCTTCTTTAAAGTTTACCCATCTGCTCAACACATGCGTAACTTCCAATCTGCCAGCGCTTTCGTCGGAAGACTCGGTGCCAGGGCTGGACGCGGAGCGCGGTGTTGTTCCCTTGTTAGGTTACAAGGGATTTTCACAGATTTCTGGGCAATTGGAGAAAGGAAAAAATTGATTAATGTAACGTTAAAGACTCGATGGCAACAGACCTGAACCCCCCAATTCCCCTACCAAAAACACACTTTAGCCCTTGCATGGAAAATGATAAAGCAGCAATCATACATATATTTATATATAGTAAATATAATAATTATATAATATATATATATATATCTCTATATATATATATATATATATCTCTATATATATATATATATATATCTATATATATATATATATATATATATATATAGATATATATATCTATATATATCTATATATATATATATATATATATATATAGATAGATAGATATATATATAGATATAGATCTATATCTATATAGATATAGATCTATATCTATATCTATATATATATAGATACAGTGGCTTGCGAAAGTATTCGGCCCCCTTGAACTTTTCAACCTTTTGCCACATTTCAGGCTTCAAACATAAAGATATAACATTTTAATTTTTTGTGAAGAATCACCAACAAGTGGGACACAATTGTGAAGTGGAAGGAAATCTATTGGATATTTTAAACTTTTTTAGCAATTAAAAAACTGAAAAGTGGTGCGTGCAAAATTATTCGGCCCCTTTACTTTCAGTGCAGCAAACTCGCTCCAGAAGTTCAGCGAGGATCTCTGAATGATCCAATGTTGTCCTAAATGACTGATGGTGATAAATAGAATCCACCTGTGTGTAATCAAGTCTCTGTATAAATGCACCTGCTCTGTGATAGTCTCAGGGTTCTGTTGAAAGCGCAGAGAGCATCATGAAGACCAAGGAACACACCAGGCAGGTCCGTAATACTGTTGTGGAGAAGTTTAAAGCCGGATTTGGATACAAAAAGATTTCCCAAGCTTTAAACATCCCAAGGAGCACTGTGCAAGCGATCATTTTGAAATGGAAGGAGTATCAGACCACTGCAAATCTACCAAGACCTGGCTGTCCCTCTAAACTTTCAGCTCAGACAAGGAGAAGACTGATCAGAGATGCAGCCAAGAGGCCCATGATCACTCTGGATGAACTGCAGAGAACTACAGCTGAGGTGGGAGAGTCTGTCCATAGGACAACAATCAGTCGTACACTGCACAAATCTGGCCTTTATGGAAGAGTGGCAAGAAGAAAGCCATTTCTCAAAGATATCCATAAAAAGTCTCGTCTAAAGTTTGCCACAAGCCACCTGGGAGACACACCAAACATGTGGAAGAAGGTGCTCTGGTCCGATGAAACCAAAATCAAACTTTTTGGCCACAATGCAAAACGATATGTTTGGCGTAAAAGCAACACAGCTCATCACACTCAACACACCATCCCCACCGTGAAACATGGTGGTGGCAGCATCATGGTTTGGGCCTGCTTTTCTTCAGCAGGGACAGGGAAGATGGTTAAAATTGAGGGGAAGATGGAAGCAGCCAAATACAGGACCATTCTGGATGAAAACCTGTTGGAGTCTGCAAAAGACCTGAAACTGGGACGGAGATTTATCTTCCAACAAGACAATGATCCGAAACATACAGCAAAATCTACAAAGGAATGGTTCACAAATAAAACGTATCCAGGTGTTAGAATGGCCAAGTCAAAGTCCAGACCTGAATCCAATCGAGAATCTGTGGAAAGAGCTGAAAACTGCTGTTCACAAACGCTCTCCATCCAACCTCACTGAGCTCGAGCTGTTTTGCAAGGAAGAATGGGCAAGAATTTCAGTCTCTCGATGTGCAAAACTGATAGAGACATACCCCAAGCGACTTGCAGCTGTAATCGCAGCAAAAGGTGGCTCTACAAAGTATTAACGCAAGGGGGCCGAATAATTTTGCACGCCCCACTTTTCATTTTTTTATTAGTTAAAAAAGTTTCAAAAATCCAAAAGATTTCGTTCCACTTCACAATTGTGTCCCACTTGTTGGTGATTCTTCACAAAAAATAAAAATTTTATATCTTTATGTTTGAAGCCTGAAATGTGGCAAAAGGTTGAAAAGTTCAAGGGGGCCGAATACTTTCGCAAGCCACTGTAGATATAGATATAGATCTATATCTATATATATAAATATATAGATCTTTATATATATATATATATATAGATATAGATCTATATCTATATGTGTATATATATATAAATAATATTATTATTATTTTTATTATTTAAGGTACTTATATAGCGCCGTCAATTTATCAATTTACGCAGCCCTATATATATATATATATATATATATATATATATATATATATATATATATATATATATATATATATATATATTATATATATATATATTTTTTTTTTTTTTATTATTATTATATTATTAACTATGAATAATATTAATAATATGAATAATATTAAATCAGTTGTAAAGCCTAAAGGTTTTTCACCAAAATTAATTCTATGCATTTAGGTGAAAAACCGTCTGTGCTGTAGCTGCTCCCTTCCAGACCCCCCCCCCCCACTCCCTTTTTCTGACCTGAGCCCGATCCGATCCAGCAATGTGCACAAGCACAGGGGCTCCAGCCTCTGCCTCTCTCTTCATTGGACAGACTGGTAGCAGTGGGAGCCATTGGCTCCCACTGCTGTCAATTTCGAAAGCTGTGACACTGCAGCAGGGGGCGGGGCCGAGCTTGGCTGTCTGTGGCCGCAGCAGCGAGATCTGGGGGCATGCCTGCACGGTTGCCCCCATGGAAAACCGCTTTCCATGGGGACACCCGATGAAGAGGAGGGGCCTGGAGCACCAGCGGGGGACCCCAGAAGAGGAGACTCATGTGACCATGCTTGCCAAGGAGAAGCACATCTGAGGCTTTTTCTCCCGGGTTCGGTGTCCCAAAAGATAGAAGCTCTTAGACTTTAGGCATTAACAGCAAGCCATAGTGTGATATGATATAACAATCCCCCACAGAGGTAGCTCTTAAAAATTTCAGAAGATGTGGCCTAGATGGCTTATTGACCCAAAGTGGCTTGGTGGCCTTGCAGCAGTAGGGTCATTGATCCCAACCATGACACTATCTGCATGGAGTTTGTATGTTCTCCCTGACTTACGTGTGTTTACCACACTCCAAGAACATGCCGGTAGGTTAATTGGCCACCATTTGGCATTTCAAGCATTCATGTTTTTTTGTTTTGTATAGTTTTACTGTAAGCAACGGACTAAAGGCCAAAGATGGGTCCCTGGAATTTCTCACCAAGCGCACTGACCGTGTACCACCAACCCTACTGAATAATAAAGGTCTCCAGATAACCGAAGGTGGAACGATGGTCATCTCATCCAACCATCTACAACTAACAGACCCGGACAGCTCGCTGGAGAAACTACATTACAAAATCATGGAGTACCCTCAGTATGGGCAGCTATACCTGGGTGACCGCGTCCTGCAGGCCAACCAATTCACCCAAGTTGACGTCAACAACCTCTTGCTGTCTTACCGCCACTATGGTGGCCTGGCGAAACTGGATCGCTTTTCATTCGTTGCTACAGATGACGTGAACAAAGGCTTCATGGTTGATGGCCAGTTGAAAGAAGATTTGGCGACCTTTCTAATTCAGGTTAGTAAAGTCCTCCTCAATTATAATGTCCTCTTCAATTTGAAATGCTGATTTATAACTGAATATTGGTCAGTGCAGTCATAGAATAAGCAAGTCCATGTTTTGCATACTTACGTGACCAAACCTTTTAATACACAAAGGTTCAGTAATGGTTTGGCAATGGCACTCATTCCAGTTCCGCACTGGAGATGTCCTTTGCGGGGGGTGCGGTCCGCACCCGGGTGACACCCGCCAGAGGGGTGACACCCGTAGGTAGCGGCACGCACCGCTAACACTGCCCGCTGCCCTGATCTGCTCCACGGGACTTGCGCTGTGTCCCTCAGCACAGCGGACTGAAGCCGCCTCCCCCTCCTCTCTGTTTACATTCACACAGGAGGAGGAGGAGGAGCCCGAGGGACACACATGGCTGTGACTGCTGTGTGTATCATCCGCGCTGTTCTGAGGTCTGTAAACTTCATGTATACAATACAGTATGTGGGTGGACATGTGCAGGGGGGATTCTATACTAATGGGGCTCTGCACTGGGGGGATTCTATACTAATGGGGGCTCTGCACTGGGGGGTGTCTATACTAATGGGGGGCTCTGCACTGGGGGGTGTCTATACTAATGGGGGGCTCTGCACTGTGGGGTGTCTATACTAATGGGGGGCTCTGCACTGGGGGGTGTCTATACTAATGGGGGGCTCTGCACTGGGGGGTGTCTATACTAGTGGGGGGCTCTGCACTGGGGGGTGTCTATACTAATGAGGGGCTCTGCACTGGGGGGTGTCTATACTAATGGGGGCTCTGCACTGGGGGATTCTATACTAATGGGGGGCTCTGCACTGGGGGGATTCTATACTAATGGGGGGCTCTGCACTGGGGGGTGTCTATACTAATGGGGGGGCTCTGCACTGGGGGGTGTCTATACTAATGGGGGGCTCTGCACTGGGGGGATTCTATACTAATGGGGGGCTCTGCACTGGGGGGATTCTATACTAATGGGGTGCTCTGCACTGGGGGTGTCTATACTAATGGGGGGCTCTGCACTGGGGGGATTCTATACTAATGGGGGGCTCTGCACTGAGGGGGATTTTATACTAATGGGGGGCTCTGCACTGGGGGATTCTATACTAATGGGGGCTCTGCACTGGGGGGATTCTATACTAATGGGGGCTCTGCACTGGGGGATTCTATACTAATGGGGGCTCTGCACTGGGGGATTCTATACTAATGGGGGCTCTGCACTGGGGGGATTCTATATTAACGGGAGGCTTTGCACTGAGGGGGATTCTATACTAATGGGGGCTCTGCACTGGGGGATTCTATACTAATGGGGGCTCTGCACTGAGGGGGGATTCTATACTAATGGGGCCTCTGCACTGGGGGGATTCTATACTAATGGCTCTGCACTGAAGGGATTCTATTCTAATGGGGGGCTCTGCACTGAGGGGGATTCTATACTAATGGGGCCTCTGCACTGGGGGGATTCTATACTAATGGGGGCTCTGCACTGGGGGATTCTATACTAATGGGGGCTCTGCACTGGGGGGATTCTATACTAATGGGAGGCTTTGCACTGAGGGGGATTCTATACTAATGGGGGCTCTGCACTGGGGGATTCTATACTAATGGGGGCTCTGCACTGAGGGGGGATTCTATACTAATGGGAGGCTCTGCACTGAGGGGGATTCTATACTAATGGGGCCTCTGCACTGGGGGGATTCTATACTAATGGCTCTGCACTGAAGGGATTCTATACTAATGGGGGCTCTGCACTGGGGGGATTCTATACTAATGGTGGCTCTGCACTGAGGGGATTCTATACTAATGGGGGCTCTGCACTGAGGGGATTCTATACTAATGGGGGCTCTGCACTGAGTGGGGATTCTATACTGATGGGGGTCAGCACTGAGGGGGGGTGTATGTACTGATGGGGCGGTCTGCACTGAGGTGGGAGGTTGATACTGATGGAGGGGGGGTCTGCAGACTCTGCACTGAGGGAGGGTTTCTGTACTGATGGGGGGGTCTGTACTGAGGGAGGGGGTCAGTACTTAGTGGGGGGGGTCTATACTGAGGAAAGGGGGTCTGTACTGATGGAGGGGGTCTGTACTGAGGGAGGGGAGTCTGTACTTAGTGGGGGGTCTATATTGATGGAAGGGGGTCTGTACTGAGGGAGGGGGGCTATATTGATGGACTGGGGTCTGTAGTTAGTGGAGGGGGGTCTGTACTGAGGTAGTTGGTGGAGGGGGGTGACACCAATTTTTTCGGCACCGGGTGACACCAACCCTAGTGACGCCACTGTGTCCTTAGACAAAAAAAAATGCCTTTCTAGTAAGTACCAGAGATGCCAGATAGCCATTCCAGGCCTGGCTCCACCTCTGATGATCAGAGCTGTATCCTCAGTCCATGAGGTTTGGGCAAAAGCCATGTCTGTTGCATAGTTTACCTGTCATCTGAAAAGTAATCCATGATGGATCACTCTTCAGAAGTGCAACGATGGCCAACAGAAAAACATAGACTTTATAGGCCTGTAAAGTCCATTTTTTCCCGTTGACTCTTGTTGGTTCTCATATATACATAGGGATGCGGCACAGTAGACCACTTGGTACACCTTCAGTGCTTCCCAGGGAGTAATGTACCATTTGTTATCTATTCACTATTCAGAGCTGGTTGAGTGGCAGTTTGCAGGTGTCTAGGAGGCTATACCGCCACCTCCTGATTGCCTGTTTTTTTTTTTTTCAATCCCAAATTAGATCTTGCATTGCAATACTGCGCCACAAAGCAGTTAGCACACAGGCTGGGCTCACACTGCTGCTTTGTCAGACTTCGCATGTGATGTCTGTGCGATGCAAATTCTGCCATACAGATTGTATGGCTGATTTCGCATCGCATTCGGACCAACGTCGTGCAGAACCCTTTTTTTTTGGTCCGCACCAGAATCGGATCGCATGGATGTTCACACCCATGCAATCCGATTCCTGTCAGAATTGCGATATGCAAACCGATCTGGGAGTGTCAATAACTTTCTACTGACACCGGCAGCGGTTCGCATAGGGCAGCGTGAACAAAGGATATCGCAGAATGAGTATTACAGGAGGGGCAGGCCTTAGAGATGTTCTTCTGCCGGCCATCATCGGGGCCCTTTAAGAGCATCGGTGCAATTAACGACAGTCCCAGTTCACCTGCATGCAGTACAGGTACAGTATTGGTACCGTATAGTCTTGGCACAGGTGCAAGATAGATGTGGTTCGGATTCAGTAAAGGTTCGCTATAATGCGGTATAGGGCTGGTGTAGGTGCAGTCTAGATTTTGAATAAGTACGGTATAGAGTGCATTAAGGGTGCAGTATGGATTAATCCCTGCTAGCAGTATCAGCAATGGGTGAATGTCTCCCTCTCTCTAGTCACTGAGATGCTACGGTGACCTCTTTCTGTAGAAAAGGAAGGTCCCCTCGTAGGGTTGCCACCTCATCCCTTTAAACCCAAACACATATTAATTACACAGGTTCTGAGGATGATTTAATTGCAGGTAAGGCACTAAGTGAGTTTAATTACCACCATAATTAGCTACAGAACCTGTTTAAATAATATGTGTTTGGTTTTAAAGGGATGAGGTGGCAACCCTACCACCTCGGTCTCTCCCTGAAAGCCTCCAGTGATCAGTGGTGGGAAGCAGAGGGTGGCAGTGGTACAGGTGCTGCGATATGGGCAGTGCTGCCTTGCCCCCCCCGGGTGTCCTCACTCCCAGTCTCAGGCTCAGATCTCCGCTGGTATGGTCTCCTGCTGGCAGGCGAATACCCAGACAGAGTTGCTCTCTCTCTCTCTCTCTTACTCCTTACTCGTTAATCCGAGCCTGAGACTGGGAGTGAGGACACCCAGGGGTAGGGCAGCACTGCCCATATCGCAGCACCTGTACCACTGCCACCCTGCCACCGGGTGTCCTCACTCCCAGTCTCAGGTCTCCGCTGGTATTGTCTCCTGCTGGCAGGCGAATACCCAGACAGAGTTGCTCTCTCTCTCTCTCTCTCTCTCTCTCTCTCTCTCTCTCTCTCTCTCTCTCTCTCTCTCTCTCTCTCTCTCATACTCCTTTGTTGCCAAGAAGAAGAACTTCCCCAGGCAGTTTAATAAAAATCATCTCTCCCCTCCTACTACCGCACAGGGCATATTGGGATCAGTAGTGTATGGAGTCTATTCGTCTCATTTTAGGGCTGCCGTCTCAAACTACAACTCCCAGGACTCTCAGTGCTCTGCATAGAAGCCTATGGGCTTGCTTGGCTTCAGCTCTCCCCCTGCTGGCTGGAGGAGCATGGTGCAGCATATCATCAGTATCTCAGAAAAGGGAGAGAAGAATAAAAGGCAATGTCTCCTTCTCCATGTTGCTGTAGCACAGCACCTGGCTAAACAGGGAAAGTTTGTCCAGCCTGCACAAATGTTTGTGACGTTTGTCCAACGAATGTTTTACATATAGACCCTCATGGTGCCTGACTAGGAGGACATTGTGGATGTTTCACAGCATTAGAGACTTGTTTTTTAGCCAGGCAGCATGCTCACCTCAATAATATTTGCCTGGAGAAGATTAAAAATGACTTTTTTGAAATGATATTACCATGTTAAAGATTATATGAGGTTTTTTAGCAGTCAGGGGTGACATCTACTTTAAATGCAAAGTCGTGGTTTTTTTCAAGTGCAGCATTTTTGTTTGGTGTCATTCACCGGAGATGTTTCCTACACGACGTCCCTGAATAATCCTGACTTTGTCCAGACCCCGTTGGTCATGTTTGCTGTAACGAGGCCCGCTGGCACTCTGGAGGTGTTTGCGGGGGAGACGTGGGCGAGACTTAATAACATTTAAAGAGGACGGTAGCCAATCGGCGAGGGTCTGCAGTTCCCCCATACGGGATGTGGACAAACACGATGCTGAGACCGGGCCAGGCGGTAAACCCGTCCAGCTGTGGGACGGGATGGCGGATAAACTGTGACGTTCACCGAACGGGACACTTCCAAATTATAGGTTTTTAACAGCCTGGATTTATGGCCTCTGCGTCTTCTCACAGCCTCCTTTTCTGAGGCTCCTGCGGCTTGTGCTGGAAATGTGAGGTCTGGCATTTAGGAAAAAACCCAAATTTGCATTCTTTTGGGAATGGAGGTTCTTGACCATTTATTGATTTATTCTGGCTGTCAGCAGCTTGTGCCAAACCCCCCCCCCCCTCCAAAAAAAAAAAAACACACAGAATTATTTTATGTGCCAAGAAATGCTGGGATCTGCAGCTCTGATAAATATTAAACATGGAAAGCAAACTTATCATTATTATTATGATGATGTTTGTTATTTATTTAATAATTAATATAAAGGGATTATTATATTATTATGATTATCAATATTCTGATTATTGAATTATCATTTAATAAAATAAGAAAGATAATATTATTATTCAATTATTTTGGAATTATTAATATAGAATTGATGATGATATTATTTATTAATATAATATGATTATTATTATTTTTATTATTATCAAATTATGTTGTAAATATTATAGAATAATAATAATATTGATATTGTTATTATTATTATTATTATTATTATTATTACTAATTATTGTCACATTATTTTGTAATTATTATAGAATTCTTATTATTTATTTATTAATATACTATGATTATTATTATTTTTATCAAATTATGTTGTAAATATTATAGAATAATAATAATAATGATAATTATTAATAATATTGATATTGTTATTATTACTAATTATTGTCACATTATTTTGTAATTATTATAGAATTCTTATTATATTATTTTATTGTAGAATTATTTCTATCGAATTTTTATTGAATCTTTATTATTGAATTACTGTATTTATCTGCGTATAACACGCACAGGCGTATAACACGCACATTCATTTTAAGAGGGAAGTTTCAGGAAAAAACTTAAATTTTAAATAAGGAACTTTGAAGCAAAATAAGGGTCAGTGCCCACCTGCAGCCTCACAAGTGCCATCAATGCAGCCTTATTAGTCCACATCAATGCAGCCTCACCATTGTCATCAATGCAGCAGCCTCACCATTGCCATCAATGCAGCAGCCTCACCATTGCCATCAATGCAGCAGCCTCGCCATTGCCATAAATGCAGCAGCCTCGCCATTGCCATCTATTGACTTCCTATTACAGAGGCCGCCAAGTAAATAGGAGATTCTCACTGTATGTAATCTGACGGCACTCGTTCCATCCCCCCCCCCCCCCGTTGCCTCCGAGGCAGCTGAAATTGAAGTATTGGCGTATAACACGCACACGCTATTTGCACCCGATTTTCATGGTGAAAAAGTGAGTGTTATACGCCAATAAATACAGTAATTCATTGCTATTGCTATTATCATTTAATTATTTTGTAATTATTATTATGTTGCTAGTTATGATTATTAGAATTATTTTTTATTATTATTATATAATTGATGATATTTTATTTATATAAAATAAAAACTATTAATGAAGTATCATTTTAACCACTTCAGCTCCAACTGCGCGGTCGTGTGACGCTGTACCCCAAATAAAATTGATATCCTTTCGACGCATTTGCTAGTTATGATTATTAGAATAATTTTTTTATTATTATATAATTGATGATGATATTTTACTTTTATAAAATAAAAACTATTAATGAAGTATCATTTTGACCACTTCAGCTGCAACTGCGCGGTCGTGCGATGCTGTACCCAAATAAAATTGATGTCCTTTTGACGCGTTTGCTAGTTATCATTATTAGAATTATTATTATTATTATTATTATTATTATTATTATATAATTGATGATGCTATTTTATTTATATAAAATAAAAACTATTAATGAAGTATCATTTTAACCACTTCAGCTCCAACTGCGCGGTCGTGCGACGCTGTACCCAAATAAAATTGATGTCCTTTCGACGCGTTTGCTAGTTATGATTATTAGAATAATTTTTTTATTATTATTGTTATTATATAATTGATGTTGATATTTTATTTATATAAAATAAAAACTAATAATGAAGTATCTTTTTAACCACTTCAGCTCCAACTGCGCGGCTGTGTGACGCTGTACCTAAATAAAATCAGCGTCCTTTCGACGCGTTTCAGGGTCCAAACAGTCTCCCTTTTTGGAGACTTGGGTATTTAAAAGAAAAGTATGGTTTAAAAAAAAAAGTCATACTCACCTAGATGGCTGTGGCACTGATCCTAGCCGCAGCCACCCCCCCCCCCCCCCCGCTGCCTGTTAGAATGATCAAAGACCGCTGATCGCTCGGTTCTCGGTCCTCAGCCTGCAGAGAGCTGGTGACTGTCAGTAACTGTCTCTCTGCTCTGCCCCTCCAGGGCTCACTGGAGCGCTGGGCTGTGGAGGGGGGAGGGAGGGGCTGGCTCAGGCTCTCAGCAGATCGCCGAGAGGTTGAGCCAGCTGCCGGTCCAGGGATTTGGGTGGATCCCGAATGACCATATGGGTCAGGATTTTTAGAGAGCCTGGACTGGCTCTGTGATTTCAGCCTACAAAATCTCTGAGGAACATTTCCAACACCTTGTTGTCTCTATGCCACGAAGAATGAAGGCTAAAAGGGGATCCAACCCGGTACTAGCAAGGTGTACCTAATAAAGTGGCCGGTGTGTGTATGTTATAAATAACTTTTTTTCTTTTTATAAGTGATCACATGACCTCTATTCTCAGCTGCATTAAGGGCTTAGAGAGGTGGGGGTGAAAAAGCAGCAGTACAATGATCTTCCCAGTGAATGGCTGTGCAGGGGGAGGGGGGGTTTCAGTATAAGTCTTGGCCATTGGAGTACAGGTAGGCTGTTCTCTCAGCACAACCAGAAACCTGACCACACTGGGAAGGATGTGCTCTCATGCCTAGTCTGGTCAGTTTGAAATAGGAAAGCAGAGGGGCTGGCAGGAACACCGGGTATGTCACACGAATGAAAGCAATACAGAGAGAACAGGAGACTTTCTCATACAAGTACACGGTACGGCAGCCACTCATCAGGAATATGAAATGTTGGGAAAAGAGTGTTTAAAAGGAAGTAGAAAAATTAGTTGATTGAGTTGATATAAAATGAATGTGAATAAAAAAAACCCACCCAAAATAAACTCAAATCTCAGGACTGGAAGGACAGAAATAAAGACTCTGACCAATTTTTTTTTTTTTTTTTTTTTTAGGATTTATTGAAGTAAATTATAGTAATACAAACAGAAAATAATTGTAAATTGTATAATATATATAATACAATTGAGATGATTAGAAAAGGAAAATGAAAGAAATGTATCAAAATGTAATTTAAAAAAAGAAAATAAAAAAAAGAAAGAAAACTTTAGTTGTTCATCATACAATTGACCACAACATAACAACGCGTTTCGGGGTCAAACCGATTTTCATTGTTGGGCCTTGGATATTCAATGCGTACTTAAAGCGGAACCAAAGTCATCACACTTGCGTCCTCACTGACCGTCCGACGTCTGCGGGGGGGGTCTCTTGTGGCATCTTCTCTAAGCCTCCTTCCAGGTGCCGGTCTTTGGGCCTCTTCATTGGCCAGCGCCGGATGCACATGTGTACGGGAGTCAGTCATCCCAGCGCACAGGGACCGCGTCGGCGATGTAAACTGAGCTGCGCATGTGCATCTGCGTATGTGACGTCGTTAGGATTACATCGACGACCGCAGCAGATCAAACACCCAGTGCATTTTGAATGCGGTGTGGGAGACGTGCGCGGTACACGGGGTTTCCCGCACCGCGTTCTGGCTCTTAAAGGGCTTAAAGTAGCAAAATGAGATGATATAAAATTAGATTGGAAACAAAGTGTCCAAGAGAAATTCAGCAGCATACACGTGTGTGTGGCGGTGACACTACCCTTAGCTACCCTGTGGCAGAGTAGTGCAAATCTCAGGACTGGATGGACCGAAGTATCACTCCTTTTGGCAGGTTACATAGAACCCATGTACACTATATTACCACAAGTATTGGGACGCCTGCCTTTACACGCACATGAAATTTAACGGCATCCCAGTCTTGGTCTGTAGGGTTCAATATTGAGTTGGCCCACCCTTTGCAGCTATAACAGCTTCAACTCTTCTGGGAAGGCCGTCCACAATGCTTAGGAGTGTGTCTATGGGAATGTTTGACCATTCTTCCAGAGGAGCATTTGTGAGGTCAGGCACTGATGTTGGACGAGAAGGTCTGGCTTGCAGTCTCCGCTCTAATTCATCCCAAAGGTGTTCTATATGGTTGAGGTCAGGACTCTGTGCAGGCTAGTTAAGTTCCTTCACCCAAAACTCGCTCATCCATGTCTTTATGGACCTTGCTTTGTGCACTGGTGCGCAGTCATGTTGGAACAGAAGGGGCCATCCCCAAACTGTTCCCACAAAGTTAGGAGCATGAAATTGTCCAAAATGTCTTGGCATGCCGACGCCTTAATGCCGCGTACACACGGTCGGACTTTTCAGCTACAAAAGTCCGACAGCCCGTCCGACAGACTTTCAACAGACTTTTGACGGGCTTTTGGCGGACTTTGAACGGACTTTCTAACGACCGGACTTGCCTACACACGATCACACAAAAGTCCGACTGATTCGTACGTGATGACGTACACCGGACTAAAATAAGGAGGTTAATAGCCAGTAGCCAATAGCTGCCCTAGCGTCGGTTTTTGTCCGTCTGACTAGCATACAGACGAGCGGATTTCTGGGTCCGGCGGAGTTACGACGTAAAGATTTGAAGCATGTTCCAAATATAAAGTCCATCAGATTTGCGACTGGAAAAGTCTGCTGAAAGTCCGGTGAAGCCTACACACGATCGGATTGTCCACCGGATTTGGTCCGTCGGACAAGTCCGCTCGAAAAGTCCAACCGTGTGTACGCGGCATAAAAGTTCCCTTCACTGGAACTAAGGGGCCAAACCCAACCCCTGAAAAACAACCCCACACCATAATCCCCCCTCCACCAAATGATTTGGACCAGTGCACAAAGCAAGGTCCATAAAGACATGGATGAGCGAGTTTGGGGTGGAGGAACGTGACGAGTTCTTCTCGTCCAACATCAGTGCCTGACCTCCCAAATGCGTCCCTTGGTTCCAGTGAAGGGAACACTTAAGGCGTCAGCATAACAAGACATTTTGGACAATTTCATGCTCCCAACTATTGAAGGAACAGTTTGGGGATGGCCCCTTCCTGTCCCAACATGACTGCACACCAGTGCACAAAGCAAGGTCCATAAAGACATGGATGAGTGAGTTTGGGGTGGAGGAACTTGACTGGCCTGGACCTCAACCCGATAGAACACCTTTGGGATGAATTTAAGTGGAGACTGCGAGCCAGGCCTTCTCATCCAACATCAGTGCCTGACCTCACAAATGCTCTTCTGGAAGAATGGTCAAACATTCCCATAGACACACTCCTAAACCTTGTGGACGGCCTTCCTAGAAGAGTTGAAGCTGTTATAGCTGCAAAGGGTGGGCCAACTCAATATTGAACCCTACGGACTAAGACTGGGATGCCATTAAAGTTCATGTGCGTGTAAAGGCAGGTGTCCCAATACATTTGGTAATACGGTGTATGTGTTTTGTCTGTATATTAAGTTATCTTTGCCCGGAGTTCAGCTTTAACTTTAGCCCTATATGTGAAGAAAGGGATTTTGTGAATTATTTGGACCGTACTATAAGACTTGCGCAGGATGAAGGTTGCAGAAAGATGAAACGTGGAGTTTGAAGCTATATATTCCTTGGAAAGATTTTTTTTTTTTTGTGGAGTGCCCCCCCCCCCCCCCCCCCCGACATAAATAATCTATGGACCTTTTCCTTTATATTTCTCCCGTACCACGAACGCTGCGCATACTAAACTGCTTACGAAGAATTGACAGGTCTAACATGCAGCTCATTCTGTATTCAGAGTCACCAGGGAGGGACGGATCTGGCAAAAGTTCAGAGAGCGCTGTTTTTCCGAATCATTTGTCCAACCGGCTCCCCACGAGTGCAAGTCCCACACGAAGGACGAGGAATCTTCAGCATCTTAACTATTACCTCGCCGGTCCTGACAGAAAAATCACTTTTAGTGGTCTTTATGGGCAATTTTTTTTTTCTTTTACTTTTTTTTTTTTTTTCTCCAGTATTTGGGGTTTTCTTTTATTTTACATTTTGAATAACTGTTAAAAAAATATGTTTGAAAGTTTCTGTGTCTTAAAGGCTTTACTCCAAATATAGCAAATAAAAACAATTATATAGCATATGCAGTTGCTGCACAAGCCATGTTGCAATTTAATGTTATTAACCACTTGACCTCCGGAAGATTTACCCCCCTTTATGTTGAGGTCATTTTGGCATTTATCGCACTGCGTTACTTCAATTGACAAATGTGGTCATGCGACCCAAATAAAATTTGATGTCCTTTTTTTCCCCCACGAATAGAGCTTTCTTTTGGTGGTATTTGATCACCTCTGCGGTTTTTATTTTTTGCGCTATGCAGAGCATCCGGAAAGTATTCACTGCGCTTCACTTTTTCCACATTTTGCTATGTTCCAGCCTTATTCCAAAATGGATTAAATTCATTATTTTCCTGAAAATTCTACAAACAATCCCCCATAATGACAACGTGAAAGAAAGTTATTTGAAATCTTTGCAAATTTATTAAAAATAAAAAGCAAAAAAAAAAAATCCCATGTACATAAGTATTCACAGCCTTTGCTCAATACTTTGGTGAAGCTCCTTTGGCACCAATTACAGCCTCAAGTCTTGTTGAGTATGATGCTACAAGCTTGGCACACCTGTTTTTTGGGCAGTTTCTACCATTCTTCTTTGCAGGATCTCTCAAGCTCCATCAGGTTGGATGGGGAGCGTCGGTACACAGATATTTTCAGATCTCTCCAGAGCTGTTCAATCGGGTTCAAGTCTGGGCTCTGGCTGGACCACTCAAGGACATTCACAGAGTTGTCCCGTAGCCACTCCTCTGTTATCTTGGCTGTGTGCTTAGGGTCGTTGTCCTGTTGGAAGATGAACCTTCACCCCAGTCTGAGGTCCAGAGCGCTCTGGAGCAAGATTTCATGAAGGATGTCTCTGTACATTGCTACATTCATCTTTCCCTCGATCCTGACCAGTCTCCCCGTTCCTGCCGCTGAAAAACATCCCCACAGCATGATGCTGCCACCACCATGCTTCACTGTAGGGATGGTATTGGCCAGGTGATGAGAGGTGCCTGGTTTCCTCCAGACATGACGCTTGCCATTCAGTCCAAAGACTGTTTCATCAGACCAGAGAATTTTTATTTCTCATGGTCTGAGAGTCCTGCAGGCAGGGGCAGATCCAGGGGGAGGGGGGCAACAGGGCAATTGCCCCCCCACCCCCCCCGAAAATATCACACTGACATGTCCCTTGCTCTGCCCGAGTCTCTCTCTCTGTCTCACATCAGCCGATCAGCGGCACAGAGAGAGAGAGACTCATCTAGTGTAAAGGAACATTGGGCAAAAGTAACAGAATTTGTTGCTAGGCAAACTCCCCAACAAGTTATATTCATCTATCCACTTCCTTTGCCCTCACTCCTTTGTACTCCTGAATGTGGGGTTAAATGGGACAGTGTTTGAGCCAATTGCCACGTCCGACCACTGTCAAATGGGGGGGGGGGTGGGCAGTGAGACCATCTATCATTGAAGCTTACCCAAGGTGGAAATCTATCTATCTATCTATCTATCTATCTATCTATCTATCTATCTATCTATCTATCTATCTATCTATCTATCTATCTATCACATTATTACATTAGTTATTTAGTTAGTTAACTAGTTAATATAAGGAAAAGTAGCAGTTAAAAAATGCCCAGCTAGTGTAAGAGATCAATTTTGCACCATGTGTCCATGTGATCGGGGGTTGGAGGGGTGGTAAAAGGTGCGCCCATTATAGTAACAGAAAGCGGCACCCACGTAATAGATTGCAGCTTCTCTTTATTTGTCACAAGTAAAAAGTTACAAATCAGATCCCAACCTTACGCGTTTCGGACGTGGTTGGTCATATCCAGTTCCTGTATTGTCCTTTCCTTTCATAGAAGGATTTTTATATACAGTATATGAGATAGATATAGATATAGATATATATATATATATATATATATATATATATATATATATATATATATATATACATATATACATTTTTTTTCTTTTTTTTTTATTATTATTATTTTACTAAGCTCAATGTAAATGCATTTAAGTAAGATAATGAAAGAAAAAATAAATAAATATATATATAACACGTCCCAGCCTTGGGTCGGTCACGGTGAGTGAAGCCAACAAAGAGTTAACGGCCCTGAATGCCTAAACTGCTTATTTGGTAAATTTGTGGCCTAGATTGCTAATCACGTGTCATGAGATGTCAGGTAGGGAGCCATCAATTCAGAAATACAGAACGCAGTCAGCGAGGCGGCTAATTAGCTGGACAGCAGCGTGGAGGTGGGCGTCCCGCGGGGTGCACATTGCTTGAACAGGTGAAAAAAGTTTTTGCAGTTCACGGTTTTTGCAGAAGGAACGTTCTCCTAAATGAGCAGGAAAGACTAATTTAGCAGACATTTCAGATTTTTAAAATTTTTTTTTTTGTTTGTTGTATACTCATAAAATAATCATAACTCATAAAATTTGATTTATAAAATCGTTTCCAGCGATGATTTGTTCTTCAGTCACCGCCTTCAGGGGCATGCACCATTGCAAACCTGCCGAGCTGTGTTGTTAAAAAAAAAAAAAAAAAAAACACGATCAATCCAATTTTTTTTAAATCAATTATTTAATGTGTTTTCGGGTGATGTATTCAGAGCAGTTTAGTTTATTTCATTTATTACTCTTTGTATTTCTTTCTTTTTTTTTCTTTCAATTTTTTTTTGTGTGTATTTTATTATTTGCGCAATCACTTTCTATTTTTTATCTTCCTTTATTTTTTGGCTGTCTGGAAAAAAATCAAATAAAAAGGCCAACGAGGAGTGTTTTTGTTTTTTCTTTTTTTTTTTTTCTTGGCGGAAAAACAGGTAAAGGACAGTTTATCCTCAGGAGCCGTTTAAAAACCAATTTGCCCCTCCTACCACCAAAAAAAAAATAGAAATAGAACTCCATCCCAAATTAATAATCAATCTACAAATACATCTTCCTTTTGTTAGATGATCATTCACAATATCATGGTAACGTTCTCTTTCTGTTCCAAGTTTACCTGTTGATCCTGCCAGTGCTTGTGTTAATGCCTTATTTCTTATCGAGTGCAATGAACCACTAAACCCCTAAAATTCAAAGGTGTGTTGTCAGCCTGTAGGCAGGTGCAGTCTGCTGTCTCCACTGCAGGTGGCGCTCAACTGCATCGGCAATGCAGAGGGAGAGGAAGTCATGGGGAACAGAGTTCTTCTATGGTTTCTTGGGTCATTGGGGCAGTGATCCAATTTGATGTTGGTCACCCATGTGACTCTGGTGGCCATCTTGGATGTTGCAGAGTCTTTTTAGTTACATAGTAGGTGCGGTTGAAAAGAGTCCATCAAGTCTAACCTATGTGTGTGATTATATGTCAGTATTACATTGTATATCCCTGTATGTTGTGGTCGTTCAGGTGCTTATCTAATAGTTTCTTGAAACTATTGATGCTCCCCGCTGAGACCACCGCCTGTGGAAGGGAATTCCACATCCTTGCCGTTCTTACAGTAAAGAACCTTCTACGTAGTTTAAGGTTAAACATCTTTTCTTCTAATTTTAATGAGTGGCCACGAGTCTTGTTAAACTCCCTTCTGTAAAAAAATTTTATCCCTATTGTAGGGTCACCAGTACAGTATTTGTAAATTGAACTCATATCCCCTCTCAAGCGTCTCTTCTCCAGAGAGAATAAGTTCAGTGCGTGCAACCTTTCCTCATAACTAAGATCCTCCAGACCCTTTATTAGCTTTGTTGCCCTTCTTTGTACTCGCTCCATTTCCAGTACGTCCCTCCTGAGGACTGGTGCCCAGAACTGGACAGCATACTCCAGGTGCGGCCAGACCAGAGTCTTGTAGAGTGGGAGAATTATATTTAGACCCTGGCCCCTGGGTTTGGCACAGGTGTGGGTAGTACAGGCAAAGGGTCCCCCCTGTTAGGGATAGTAGTAGTCATAGGATAAGCTTCCTAATGAGGAGGGAAAGCATAGGGTCACTACTAATGGACATCTTTCCTATTGGGCACGAGAAGACCAGGCCTCATTCTGCCCCTTTCAACAGACACTGTCAATCTGGCTGGTGCCTGCTCTGTCTACTTTGTCGGAAACCGTGCACCCGGTAGGGTAGCCTGCTCCCCAGGTTTATTGTGAACCCTTGCTGCATGACTTCAATACAAGTTTCTATTGCACCTGCCTGTGTGAATGATTGCCTCCGCACCACTCTGCACCCCACCTACAGGGCCTCCAATCCATCGCCACATTCTTGATAATGAATTATGTCCTTACCCGTGAGTCCAGAACCCTAGAAGTGTTGTTGGCCTTTCCATCCATCTCCACATTCCTGTGAATGAGTGAGGTCATCACCCCTGAGTCCAGCACCCTAGAGGCTTTGCCAGCCCTTCCATCCAACTCCACATCCAGGTAAAAATAAGTGATGTCATCACCCATGAGTCTGGCACCCTAGAGGATTTGTCAACTCTCCAATACATCTCCATATTCTTACGAATGAATGAATGTTGTCAGCCCTCCAATTCATCTCCACATTTCTGCGAATGAATGATGTCATCACCCCTTAGTCCAGCACCCTACATTCATGTAAATGAATGATGTTATTGCTCCTGGGTCCAGGGCCCCAGAGATGTTGTTGGCCCTCCAATCCATCTCCAAATTCTTGAGAATGAATTAGGTCCTCACCCATGAGTTCAGCACCCTAGAAGTGTTGTTGGCTCTTCCATCCATCTCCACATTCCTATGAATGAATGTTGTCAGCCCTCCAAGCAATCTTCACATTCCTGTGAATGAAGGATGTCATCTCCCATGAGTCCGGCACCCTAGAGGCTTTGTCAGCCCTCCAATACATCTCTAAATTCCTATGAATGAATGCTGTCAGCCCTCCAATCAATCTCCACATTCCTATGAATGAAGGATGTCATCTCCCATTAATCCGGCAGCCTAGAGGCTTTTTCGGCCCTCCAATACATCTCTACATTCCTGTGAATGAATGAATGTTGTCAGCCCTCCAATCAATCTCCACATTCCTGTGAATGAATGATGTCAACACCCATGAGTCCAGCACTCTAGAGGCTTTGTCGGCCCTCCAATACATCTTTACAATTCTATGAATGAATGCTGTCAGCCCTCCAATCAATCTCCACATTCCTGTGAATGAATTATGTAATCTCCCATGAGTCTGGCACCCTAGAGGCTTTGTCTGCCCTCCAATCTTTTGCCACATTCCTGTGAATGAATGATGTCATCACCCATGAGTCCAGCAGACTAGAGGTGCTGTCAGCCCTTCAATACAGTAAATGATGTCATTGCCCCTGAGTCGCCAGAGGTGTTGTTGGCCCTCCAATCCATCTCCACATTTCTGTGATTGAATGATGTCATCGCCCCTGTGTGTCTGGCAACCTAGAGGCATTGTTGGTTCTCCAATCCATCTCCAAATTCCTGTAAATGATGTCACCACCGTGGGTCCGGCACCCTAAAGGCGTTGTCAGCCCTCCAATACATCTGCACATTCCTGTTTACATCATACAGGGAAAAGTTAGAAGTGCACACCGAAAGAACTCGATTTAAAATGTGACAGGAAGACTTCAGCACTATCCCCTCCCGAACTACGCCCCCTGTAATGGGCTTAATCATAGATTAAGCCCATGTTGGGTGAAACAGGTTAGTGGGGCGTGGTTCTTTATGTGCATATACTTGCCTTCCACTTTCATTTCCACATTGACTTCAGTACTGTTGCCCGGTTGCCATGATGACTCTGGCTTCGGTGTTTTAAGGCATTGATACAGAACTGCATGTCTGCTCAGGGTTGGTGACTCAAAAATGATTGCAGTCAGAGGGCCGGTTTACTGCCAGGCAACCAGCATTTTCAGTAGGAGGTCAGCAGCTGCTCTTCGTAACGTCTTAAAATTATAACTGCTGTGCAGAATATCATCAGCCTGAATGGCACCACCAGTCCTGCATTACCATGCATCACGTGTTTTTTTATTGTGCATTACCACAACACAAAGGTCTAACACACTCTGCCTTTGCTTTTTTAAGGTGGAGCATGTGGATAAAATGCCCCCAAAAATTCAACAGAAGGAGAGACCATCTACGGTGGAAAACCTGAAAGATGGGAAATCTGTCATCCTGATCACATCACGCAACTTGAAGGCTTCGGATCCTGACAGCGCTGAGGATGACCTTCTCTACGTCATTCTAAGATCTCCCAGTTCCGGACACTTGGAAAATGCAAAGGCAGGTAAGGACAATGGGAATCATCGCTGCAATAAGGTATTCCTCAAACTTTCTATGGAGGTTCTCATTTATCTAGGGGATTGTATATGTAGCGCTACCCCCGCCAGGGGCGACCGATTTATCCCAGGTTCCTCCCTCTCTGTAGTGCAGCAGCCAGGCCCACAGCAGCATTCACTCCTCCGGTTTATTGAATAGTCTAGGGCAGTGGTTCTCAACCACCCTATTGCCGTGACCCCTTGATAAAATTTCCAAAGTAGTGGGCACCCCTAACAGTAAAATGTATTTTCGTAGCGTGTGTTGTCGGCACCCAAGGCAAGACAAGTCATTTGCGCCCCTAACCCACGGACATTTAGCGCTCCCTGAGTCCCTTCCTCTCGTACAGTAAAAAAAACTCCTTATGGTACATTTTAGGATGTACCGCTCTTTGTCCTCCTTTCTTTCCCTTTTACCTCTATATCCTAAATTTCTGTTTTTTTCCCCCTGTCCCTCTCTCTAGCCGTCTTTCTTGTTCTTTCCCTCCCTTTCTTTGTTCCTCCCCCTCTTTTTCTCTCCCTTCCATGTATTCTCTATTTTTACTCCTTGGTGAGGGGAATGGGATCAGTGGCAGTGCTGGCGCGGGGAGTTGGGATCAGTGGCAGTGCTGGCGGGGGGAGTTGGGATCAGTGGCAGTGCTGGCGGGGGGAGTTGGGATTAGTGGCAGTGCTGGCGGGGGAGTTGTGATCATTGGCAGTGCTGGCGGGGGGAGTTGGGATCAGTGGCAGTGCTGGCGGGGGGGAGTTGGGATCAGTGGCAGTGCTGGCGGGGGGAGTTGGGATCAGTGGCAGTGCTGGCGGGGGAAGTTGGGATCAGTGGCAGTGCTGGCGGGGGGAGTTGGGATCAGTGGCAGTGCTGGTGGGGGGAGTTGGGGTCATGGGAAGGCTGGCGGGGGGAGTTGGGATCAGTGGCAGTGCTGGCGGGGGGGGGAGTTGGGATCAGTGGCAGTGCTGGCGGGGGGGAGTTGGGATCAGTGGCAGTGCTGGCGGGGGGGAGTTGGGATCAGTGGCAGTGCTGGCGGGGGGAGTTGGGATCAGTGGCAGTGCTGGCGGGGGAAGTTGGGATCAGTGGCAGTGCTGGGGGGAAGTTGGGATCAGTGGCAGTGCTGGCGGGGGGAGTTGGGATCAGTGGCAGCGCTGGCGGGGGGAGTTGGGGTCAGTGGCAGTGCTGGCGGGGGGAGTTGGGATCAGTGGCAGTGCTGGCGGGGGAGGGAGTTAGGATCAGTGGCAGTGCTGGCGGGGGGAGTTCTGATCAACCAACTTAGGTGCTCTTGATGAAGGTCATCTGCTGATCTGAGAACTGTAGAGGGGACTTTTAATGGCAACTCTAATCACAGGTAGTGTTACTCACTGTGTCTCCGACTTTGTGGTGTCTCGTAGCAGTGACACCTATGCTGAAATCAGGAGATGGGGTCTACTCCAGCCCCTCCCACTTCACATTCCTCACCAGTCAGCTGACCTCTAGTCTCTGCCCCCCAGCCATGTGGTGAACTGAATGGGCAGCTGCGAAGAGGCTGAGTGGACGGCCGCGGGCTCCAGGGACAGCCCCGCTGGGTGACCGCAAAAAGACTGGGAGAGTACCATGAACTTCAGGACCAGCCCAGGATTCGTTGACCCCTGGCAAATCATCTTTCAACCCCCAAGTTGAGAACCACTGGTCTAGGGGTTTGCCTTTTTTTGTGTTTGTTGCTGAGTAACGTGGATAGGGTAGAGATCCGTGGGATACTCCAGAATGCTGACCGGCTATAAAACATTAAAACAAAGTACATGGACTGTTGTATGTCTCGGAGTCTCTGAGAGGTGAATGCCAGGCTGGGCATGGTGACAGGTGGGCCACAACACTTAGCATCCCCTACGGGGGGTATCGCTAGACTTGTAATGATAACGGAGAGTGTAGTTTTTGTAGCCACTAGACATGGGCCAAGTGATTTAGCCAAAATTTGCCCCAAAACTATCAATTTCTTCATCAGTGAAATTTTACTGAAGCTGAAACTTTTAGGGCCCATTTAAACATTAGCATTCTTGGGCATTGGGTGTTTTTGTTTTTTTTTTCATGCGTGAGAGTAAGTTGCGTTGAGGCAGTGGACCCGCAATGCATTGGAAAAGTGTAAATTGACCCTTCTGTTTTACTCATTTAACTTCTATGGTTAAATTTGCTTTGAAATAAAAAAAATAATAAAAAAATCTAGCCTTGTAACAAAGAATCAAAAAAAATGGCAGTTGGTTTTGATACACATTGATTTAGTCATTTGGTTGGCTTTACATCTACTTTAACCATTTTGTATCTGCAAGTTAATTGGTTTTATTTCACAGGTGACCACATAGGAAGAACGTTCACACAGAAGGATGTTAATCAGAGGCTTATTCGCTATGTGATTAACCCCTCGTTAGATGTGAATTCAGACAGCTTTGAATTTCAAGTCTCTGACCCAGCTGGAAATAAAAGTCCTCCTGAAATGTAGGTTCCTTGTGGAATATTGAGGTCTTTGTGCTGACAAGAATATTGTATCTGTTGCTAAGCCGTGCAGGGACAAGTTACGTTAGGTGAACCCCCCCCCCCCCCCTTGAGCTGTGAATTACTTTAGCAGCATAGGTTGCAGGTCCTACCCTTTTTTATTGCCCTCCTGCTAAAACGCCCAAGGCAGAGGCCTCCTTTGCTTTCCCCTTGGCCGGATCCTGATGCTAAAGGCTGACACACATACTACCCAGAACAGCGCCATATCCTGCAGAAAAAAAAAATACACAACCTTTTGCTTGGGGTCTATTTATAAAAAATTTGCTGCCGCAAAAATGTCTATTTCCTAAGTTCAGCAGTTCCATCTGGTGGCCATAATGCGCTATTTTTCCGGATTGCAGCATTTCAGGGAAAATATGGCCTTATGGCCACTAGATGGAGCTGAATATCACAGTAAATACACATATTAGGCAATTTACAGGGGGGGGGGGGGGGGGGGGGGGTTATTTGTGACAGTTCTGGAACCCCTTACAGTCGTTTTAGCTACACCACATTTTACATTAAAAAAAATCCTTTTTTTTTATGCATTTAAACATACGTTTTTGAAACAATATTAACCAAGAGAGCCAAGATAACAGAAATAAATCCTGCTCACTGAGTGTGATATACAAAAAGAGACAAGGAGTTTGCAAAGCAGCAGAATCTGGCATTGGGATTCCGGTGTTTTTTTTGGTTCAGGAAGGGTTGGTCTATGGCAGGGGTAGGCAACCTGGGGCCCTCCAGCTGTTTGCAGAACTACAAGTCCCATCATGCCTCTGGGAGTAATTGTATCTGCCAGCCTTGCAATGCCTCATGGGAAATGTAGTTCCACAACAGCTGGAGGGCCCCAGGTTGCCTACCCCTGATCTATGGCATAGAAGGTCCTAGCAGTGAGTATCCAAGGATAAGGAAACCTTATTACACTGGGTACGTTTCTGTGAGGGTTACATGCTGGGTTATTGTTAGGGTTACATGAAGGGTTAGTGTTATAGGGCGTACACATGGTCGGACATTGATCGGACATTCCGACAACAAAATCCTAGGATTTTTTCCGACGGATGTTGGCTCAAACTTGTCTTGCATACACACGGTCACACAAAGTTGTCGGAAAATCCGATCGTTCTGAACGCGGTGACGTAAAACACGTACGTCGGGACTCTAAACGGGGCAGTGGCCAATAGCTTTCATCTCTTTATTTATTCTGAGCATGCGTGGCACTTTGTGCGTCGGATTTGTGTACATACGATTGGAATTTCCGACAACGGATTTTGTTGTCGGAAAATTTTATCTCCTGCTCTCCAACTTTGTGTGACGGAAAATCCGATGGAAAATGTCCGATGGATCCCACACACGGTCGGAATTTCCGACCGTGTGTACGGGGCATTAGAGTTAAAATAAGAATAGTTATTGGGTCACATAGAGGGAACGTTTTAGGGTTACAGGGAAAATTAGAGTTAGGGTTACAAGCAAAGTCAGTGTTAGGGTTGTAGTGAGGAGTAGATATGAGGAGGGAAAATGTTGGAGTTGCAAGGAGGGTTATTGTTGGAGTTAGAAAAAGAGTTAGTGTTAAGGATACGGGAAGGGTTAGTGTTGGTGTTACAGCGATGGTTAATATTGAGCTTACAGGGAGGATCAGTGTTAGGGTTACAGTGGAGTTAGTGTTAGGGCTATAGGAAGTGTTAATGTTATTTACAGAGGTCTTAGTGTTAGGGTTATGAGGACAGGTAATGTTAGAGTTACAGAGGGGTAGTGTTAAGGTTCTAGATATTGTTAGTGTGGGCGTTATAGCAAGAGTTAGTGTTGGGGTTAAAGGGAGGATCAGTGTTAGGGTTAGTGTTGAGGCTATCAGGAGGGATAGTGTTAGTCACTGAGGGGTTAGTGTTAGGGTTATAGGAAGAGTTAGGGTTACAAGGAGGGATAGGTATGAGGTTACAGGGAGGGAAAATGCTGGCGTTGTGGCAAGGGTTAGTGTTGGGATTACAGGGAGGATCAGTGTTTTGGCCAAAGTTGGGTTAGTATTACTGCTATAGGGACGGTTGGTATTGACGTTACAGGGGGATTAGTGGTAAGGTTATAGGGAGGGTTAGTGTTAGGGTCACAGTTAGGTTAGTGTTGGAGCTATAGGGATGGTTAGTGTTAGGATTCCAAGGAAGGATAGTTATCAGAATAAAGGGAGGCAAAATGTTGGAGTTGTATCAGGGGTTAGTGTTGAGGTTACAGGGAGGATCAGTATTATGCCCCGTACACACGGTCGGATTTTCCGATGGAAAATGTCCGATCGGAGCGTGTTGTCGGAAATTCCGACCGTGTGTGGGCTCCATCGGACATTTTCCATCGGATTTTCCGACACACAAAGTTGGAGAGCAGGAGATAAAATTTTCCGACAACAAAATCCGTTGTCGCAAATTCCGATCGTGTGTACACAAATCCGACGGACAAAGTGCCACGCATGCTCAGAATAAATAAAGAGATGAAAGCTATTGGCCACTGCCCCGTTTATAGTCCCGACGTACGTGTTTTACATCACCGCGTTCAGAATGATCGGATTTTCCGACAACTTTGTGTGACCGTGTGTAGACAAAACAAGTTTGAGCCAACATCCGTCGGAAAAAATCCTGGGATTTTGTTGTCGGAATGTCCGAACAAAGTCCGACCGTGTGTACGCCCTATTAGAGTTACAGTTGAGTTAGTGTTAGAGCTACAGAGGTATAGAAGGGCCTGGTATGGATTGGAGGGGGGAATCCTACGCCATTTTTTTTTCTTAATTTCTCCTTGCCGGCATATTTTCTTTTACAATCAGCTGTCAGCAGGAAACCCCGCTGACAGCTGATGACTCCTCGGTTGTTAAGGACACGGCGGCTGCCCGCTTCTGAACAACCATGACAGTTACTGGTTTGTAAGGACATGGCGGCCGCCCGCTTCTGAACAACCATGACAGTTACTGGTTTGTAAGGACATGGCGGCCGTCTGCTTCTGAACAACCATGACAGTTACTGGTTTGTAAGGACATGGCGGCCGCCCGCTTCTGAACAACCATGACAGTTACTGGTTTGTAAGAACATGGCGGCCGCCCGCTTCTGAACAACCATAACAGTTACTGGTTTGTAAGAACGCAATGGCCGCCCGCTTCTGAACAACCATGACAGTTACTGGTTTGTAAGGACATGGCGGCCGCCCGCTTCTGAACAACCATGACAGTTACTGGTTTGTAAGAACATGGCGGCCGCCCGCTTCTGAACAACCATGACAGTTACTGGTTTGTGAGAACGCGATGGCCGCCCACTTCTCACTGTAACAACTATGACCGTCAGACAGCCGGCCGCCTGCTCCTTAACAACCAGCTATTTAAAATCTGTGTTAAGGACGCCGGTTACCGCCAGCGGTAAATTATCGCAGGCCTTCACTACTAAAATACTGCATGACTATATAAAATAACTCATGTGGTATTTTAGTAGCATTTTTTAGTGAATGCAAAAAAACGTTTCGAAAAACGCTGTGCGGTATTTTACCGCATACTCGGATAGGGTAAGATATGGCTTTGTGAATGGAGTCTAAGTGTTAAGCTGACTACAAGACATAGAAGTTTGTGTTTTGTTTTATTTGTTTGGTTGGATGTACTCTGAAAATCTGCACATTAATATAATTGTCCTCTTTCAGTCTTGAACTGCAGTGGTCGATCTTACAACTTGCTGAGCCGTATTATCGGGTTTGTGAAAACTCAGGGACTCTCGCTATCACACTAATGAGAACAGGGAGCAGCAAGGACCCATCGTTTATTGGTATAAAGGTAAGATCTGCTCTGCTGCTAGACAATGGAAACATTTCAAAATATTCCATTAAAAATCACTTTAAGAGGCACGTCACTGCTGAATTAAGGTTTCTAAACTTGCTGTGCACAATGTTGCCTTGGAGCACCGAAAATCACCAAAATACATTCTAGGTACATCAAAACAAAAGGCGTGCAAAGTCATCCAGTTCATTTTATTTTTAAAGCAGCCCCAGCCAGAGTAAAAAAGCCTCTTCTCTTCCAGGGTTGGAGCCTTGCTTTCTTCTGGCATGAGGTCTGAAACACCCCTCGCTGTGTCACACCAGGAGTTTTGAGTTCAGCAAAGCTCACGCATTCTGCTAATTAGAGCGCTTAGGGCTCTAACTTGGGTGCGTGTGAGACCTCTGCATAGAGACCACTGCTTTGACACAAAGAACAAGGGTCCTTCTAGGCAGCATGCTGGTGGGGGAAAGGCTTTTTTTGCTCAGGCTGTGGCTGCTTCCTAAAGAAAATGAATTGTAAGACTTTGGCCAGTCAAGTTCCTCCACCCCAAAATCGCTCATCCATGTCTTTATGGACCTTGCTTTGTGCACTGGTCCATATCATTTGGTGGAGAGGGGTTTATGGTATGGGATTGTTTTTCAGGGGTTGAGCTTGACCCCTTAGTTCCAGTAAAGGGAACTCTTAAGGCGTCAGCATACCAAGACATTTTGGACAATTTTATGCTCCCAACTTTGTGGGAACAGTTTGGCGATGGTCCCTTCCTGTTCCAACATGACTGTGCACCAGTGCGCAAAGCAAGGTCCATAAAGACATGGATGAGCGAGTTTGGGGTGGAGGAACTTGACTGGCCTGCACAGAGTCCTGACCTCGACCTGATAGAACACCTTTGGGATGAGTTAGAGGAGAGACTGTGAGCCAAGCATTCTCGTCCAACATCAGTGCCTGACCTCACAAATGCACTTCTGGAAGAATGGTCAAACAGTCCCATAGACACACTCCTAAACCTTGTGGACAGCCTTCCCAGAAGAGTTGAAGCTGTTATAGCTGCAAAGGGTGGGCCAACTCAATATTGAACCCTACGGACTAAGACTGGGATGCCAATAAAGTTCATGTGCGTGTAAAGGCAGGTGTCCCAATACTTTTGATATCATAGTGTATTTTGGTGCACCTGGAATTTATTTAGCAGATTTAAACTGAAAGTTCAATTCATCTTTAATGGTTCTGAATGTTCTACTTTTGCAATTCCAGGAAAATAGGTCTGGCATGCTTTTGAACAGTAAAACAGTCTCCTGTATTGTGGGTATCCAAGAGGTCTCCTATTCTTGACACTCCAGCCTGAGTTCTTAGTACAGATCTTAACCAGTCACTGAAATCTTATATGAGCTTTAACATATTAATGACATTTCAAAAGTTAGTGCAACCTTTCCAGTTCTTATAATCAGCTCTAACCCTTTAACTGCCACCAACGTACGTAGTACATCAGTGGCAGCGCGGGGGGGGGGGGGGGGGGGGGAATTACACAAATTCCGATCAGCTGGGCATTCTGATGTAAAGGGAGATTCTAATCTAAGAGGGGGGGACTCTCATGTAAGAACTCATATGAACTCTGATGTTGGGGGGGCTGTAGGTGTCTTCGTAGACTGGCTCGCCAGAGAGTGATCCAGGGTATTATCTCTCTGACTAAAAGGCTCTACAATGTTTGTAATTAAAACATGGATAGGTTGAGGCATCAGGACCTGCATCTGAACCTACAACCTCTGCTGCATCTGGCAGTGTCTCTTCTTGCTGAGCTACCTGAGATGCTGGACAGCATCCTCGACAATTCCTTGAACAATCTTGCCTAGAACCTTGTTTTTAGTGAACCTTGAACTCTTTGCTCCTCCCATGAACTTCCTATTTTAGCCATGCCTTTGCACTTCCTGTTTGTCATATTATTGTGCTCTCTCCAGTCAATATCTTGCTCTTGTCTCTCATGCTGCCGTCCATATCTTCACTACCACTCGTTACTGACCTTTGGCTTGGTCCTCAACTACACTGCTGCTTGATCCCAAGCTGCTATATCTGCTACTGGTCCCCTGCTTACTCATCTCCTGGTGGGGCGATCCTGAGGACTGTGACTTGATACTGACATGCAGCAGGAGCTCTGGTGAAGACTGATTAGTGCTTGGACGCCGCACCTCGGGTGAACCCGTTTCATCCATCAGGGTGACCTGCTTGTATACTTATCCTGCTGGTTGTTGGGAGCCTCTCCACTGCTACTGGTCTCCGAGCCTGACCCCTGTCCATGACACAGGGGTTGAGTAGTTACAGAGGAATCCCATAGCAGTGATCTATTGTATAGGTAGGAGAAAAGGGTACGTGGGAGTTGGTGTTGGAAAAGGTATAACTAAGAAGAGGGGAATAGGGTGGTGGAGAGTGAACAAGGGACTAAAAGTGGGAATTGGATGGAAGCGAAGGTGGGAGAACCACTAAGGGGCATAATGAGATGCTGTCAAGGAACGGGAGGAACTGAAGGTAGCGAGGGGGTGGATCAAGTCGGGGCAGTAGGAGGGGGGTAAATGGGTACTGTGTCCGTTCAGTTCTGCCCCCCTCCCCCCAGCAGGCACTTACCCTCTTCCGGGTAGATGAACTGGAACCATGTCTTGTTGAACACATCTGATCTATTTTCTGGTCAGGGCCTCCATCCTTCTGATGTTGTCTACTTTGTTGAGTCACAATGGAACCACTGAGGGGCATAACGAGATGTTGTCAAGGAACGGGAGGGAAGTGAGGGGATGGATGAAGTCAGGGCAATAGGAGGGGGATAGATGGGTATGGTGTCCATTCAGTCCTGTCCCACCATCAGGCACTTACCTTTTTTTGAGTGAATGAACTAGAACCAACTGTGTTAAACACATCTGATTTATTTTTAGGGGTGAATGGGTAAGGTCCTCCATCCTTCTGATGTTGTCTATTAAGTCAAATTGGAACCACTAAGGGGCATAATGAGGTGTTCAGGAATGAATGGGAGGTAGGGGGATAGATAGTACTGTGTCCACTCAGTCCTGTCCCACCAGCGGGCACTTACCCTCTTCAGAGTAGATGAACTGGAACCAATAGAAGTCATATTGGAAACACTGAGGGGAATAATGAGATGTTGTCCAGGAATGGGTGGGAGATGGGGGGTGGATGAAGTCAGGGTAGTAAGAGGGGGGGGGGGTAGATGGGTACTGTGTCTGTTCAGTTCTGTCCCACCAGCAGGTGCTTACCCTCTTCCAAGTAGATGAACTGGAACCAACTGAACCATGTCTTGTTGAACACAACTGATCTATTTTTTTGGGAATGAGCCAGGTCCTCCATCCTTCTGATGTGTACTTTAAGTCACATTGGAACCACTGAGGGGCATAATGAGATGTTGTCTAGCAATGGATGGATGGGTACTGTGTCCGCTCCGTTCTGTTCCACCAGCAGGCACTTACCCTTTACCAAGTAGGTGAACTTGAACCAGTAGAAACATGTCTTGTAGAACACATCTGATCTATTTTTTTTTTAAACGAGTCAGGTCTTCCATCCTTCCAATGTTGTCTACTTTAAGTCATATTGGAATTGAAGGGGGTATATACTTTGCACCAGTAGGCTGGAATACAGGCTTCTGATGGATTTATGAGATGTCTCGGAATTGACTTCTAATATATTATGGAGGGGGATGAATTATTGATGAGGAAGGAGAAAGGAAGGGTCAGGCTCGATTCACACCTATGCATGTTGCTTTTGAGCGTTTTTGGAGGTTTTTTTTTCATGCTTGCCACGTTTTTGAGCCGCGTTTTTGCCGCGATTTTGCCGCGATTTGCGTTTTGCGTTTTTTTTTTTTTTTTTTTTTTTTTTTTTACATTTTTATTTTTACAGTCTTAAAAAAATTAAAAAAAAAAAAAAAAAACGGCAAAAACGCACCAAAAACGCATCAAAAACGCTGCAAAAACGGTGCACTTGCGTTTTTGATGCTTGTCCATTGAATTCTATTACATGCAAAACGCTGCATTTTGCATGAAAAAAAGTCCCTGACCCTTTCCAAAAATGCAGAGAAACAAAAAGGCATTGATGTGAACATGTTCCATAGGAACCCATGTTAAAAAATTCCCGTGCATTTCTGCAAAATGCAAAATGCATCAAAAAACGCGCTAGTGTGAATGGAGCCTTAAAGGGTATATCGAAGTATGTAAATTATTTTGGGGAAAAGAGGTCTTCCATCCTTCCGATGTTGTCTACTTTGTTAAGTCACATTGGAATTGAAGGGGGTATATACTTTGCACCAGCGGCTGGATTTATGAGATGTCTCGGAATTGATTTTCGATATATAATCGTGGGAATTGAATTATTGAGGAGGAAGGAGAAAGGAAGGGCCAAACGGTATATGGAAATTTGTAATTTGTAAAAGTTTCCGGAAATGTGAGTTTAAGGCCAGTCCCTGCATAGTCAATTTTTTTCAACAGTACGTGGATTCAAACATCCTTGGGACAAACATAGATCTAGACAAAAAAGTTAGGGAAAAAAAAGCATAAAAAGTTTAAAAAATGGAGCAGATTTGATGGACCACTTGGTCTTTTTTCTGCCATCTTCTGTTTTTAAAGGTGACTATAGAATTTCCTCAAAGGAGAACAAATTTCCTTTTTTCGAAATCTCCAAAAGCTTAGTCAGGTAACTAAAATTTTATTATTTTATATTAAAAAATAAAAAGATTTGTGTACCTTCTATGGAATATTCCTGTTTTTGTCATGTTGGCAAATAAAACTTTTGATTTCCTTTTAAACTATATACTTTTCTGGAGCTTTTCTGTTTCTCCAGAATTTTTGGGTTTAATACAACCAAATCCAACATCGCTTTTTTCTCATGTTTTTTTTTTTTTTTTTTTTTGCAAGTTGACAAAAAAAATATAAAGTTTGGGGGCTTTCCGCAGGCTCAATCCTCACTAAATCCTTCCAGCACACACATCACCCGTTTTCCCGTGCCAAATCCTGGAAGGTGTTGGGCTTTGGAGGAAGATATTTATGTGGGGCCACCAGTTCTGTGTGCTTGGACATGTAAAGAGCGAGATAACAGGCCTGCAAAAAATCTGCTTCAAGTCGATAAGCCGAGCCAAACACAGCGACTGTGCCTACAGATAACTAACAGTGCCTGGATTCTCAGTCAGGCCTGGAAATAAAAAATTTTTTTTTTAATTATTTTAAGGAAAACTACTGACTTGTTTTTTTTTCTGCTATTCGGTCGTTTTTTGCTTGTTTGGTTTGTTCCCTCAGGGACAGATTTACATTGTATGTTTGAAGGGCTAAAAAAAAAAAAGAAAAAAAAATGATAGGAAACTATTTCAAGGGCAGATGTAAATACATTGATTATATCACTTTTTGCAAAAACTAGTAAATGTAGTAAATAGCCAAGTTTTTTCCTAATTTTTTTTTTTTTTCTCAGTTACTATACGTCACATTTTTGAAATGATTCGAAAAATGGTTTGCTTTTTTAAGAGCACTTATTTGTATCATTTTTCAAAACCTAATGAAATTCCAATTTTTTTCTTATTCATCGTTTGTTTTTTTCGCTCTCAGTTATAGTACATCAGTTTTGAATTTTTTTGGATCATATGCTGTTTTTTTTTTTTTTTTTACTTAAAACTCTTGACCTGATTTACTAAAGAATGAACCAAATAAAAAAAGGAAACAATTTTAAGGGCAGGTACAGAATCTACATACATGGGTTATCTCGTATTTAGCAAAATGTAAAATGCCATTTTTTTTTCATAATTATATATTTTTTATTGTGTACGTCATATTTTTGAAATGTTTAAAACATTTTTAGCATTTTTAAGAGCACTTATTTGTTGAAAAAAAAGGGCAGACGCTATTTTGGATTATCTGTTTTTTTTTTTTCATTGATACTCTTGGCCTGACTTACCAAAGAAGCCAAAGCAAAAAAAAAATAAAAATTAAAAGTCTTTTTTTAAGAGCACTTTTTTGCTGTAAAAAAAAAAAGAGAGGCAGTTTTGGATTGTCTGTTTTTTTTTCATTGAAACTCTTGGTCTGATTTACCAAAGAAAAAACCACAGCAAAAATATTAGACAGGAAACAAAACACAATAAAATGCCAATTTTTTAAATCTTTTTTTCTTGGTTATTGTACATCACATTTTTTTTTAATTATTAGAAAAAAATGCTTTGCTATTTGTTTGAAAAAAAAGGGGAGAGCCTATTTTGGATTGTCTGTTTTTTTTTCTTTTTTTTTCATTGAAATTCTTGGCATGATTTACTGAAGAATAAACCTAGGCAAAAATTTAAAAAAAGGTAGACAAAACGTAATCAAATGACAATTTTTTAATCATTTTTATCTTAGTTGCTGTATTGTACGTCACATTTTTGAAATTATTGGAAAATTTCGTTTTTTTAGAGTCAATAATACAATCGATAATTTGTCTCTCCAAGAGATCTCAGATCTGGCCTAGTGACTGATAACTATAAGGCTGGATTCACACCTACAGGTGCAACCAAGTGCAGACGAGTTTCCACGCGTCACGTATAGGGCAGCCTATTCATTTTAATGGGCTGCTCAATGCGTTAGAAACGTGTAAAAGAAAGTCCCTGACTCGCTTCCAAAAATGCGCCACACTAAATCGCATGGTGCTGCGGCACTATGCGGTTTGGCGCACGCGAAGTCCTGCACATTTGCAGATGTGTGGGGGTGTCATTAATTTATGGTACCTTCACGCGTCTGCTAAAGGGCAGCGCATTTCTGTGCGTGTTGTGAAAAAGCTATATTTTGCACGAGTTTTCCATAGGTGTGAACATAGCCGAGGAACAGAATTCTCCGAAAGGAGGAATGGAAATTCCAGGTGTTCTATTTTGAAATGGTGAAGCCCCTGAGAGAGAACATTCTGTATAACTACAGGGAACAGGCATGGACCCCCCCCCCCCCCTCCCCCAGATATGCCACCATGTGAAGGAACATCTAGAAGAATGACCATCAATGATAGTTTGATGATAAAGATGTTTTCAGTTACACGTCTGTAATTTATGTCTCGTAGTGATCCTGCCTGTCTGTGAATGACCGGGGGGGGGCAGATCATCAATCTGGAGCTTTTTGTGTGATCAGATCTGATCCTGGCAAATGTCAACTAGAAATTATTAATGGAATTATTCTGTTTAAAGGTCCAAGAACTTTCCGCCAGACATGGCCTGGATTTTGCACACAGCAGTGCAAGCCTCGTCCAGTTTGACCCAGGTAACATCAATATCTATCTATCATATTATCTATGTTTTCTATGTCTATCTAGCTATAAATCTATGTTATCTACTATCTATCTATCTATCTTACTATCTTACTATCTATCTATCTATCTATCTATCTATCTATCTATCTATCTATCTATCTATCTATCTATTCCTTTCCAATTCACCTTCCTTCCTTCTATTCTTTTTCATTTATCTTCCTTATTTTCTTCCTTTTTTTTCTCTTTTTATTTTCCCTCCTTCCTTTCTCCTTCGCTTTCATTTCCTTCCTGCCTTTATTACTTCCTTCCTCCCTTCTTCAATTCTTTTCTCTATATCCTTTATTTTTCTTCCTCTATTCCTTTCCAATTCACCTTCCTTCCTTCCTCTTTTTTTTCTCCTCTCATTCATCCCACCCTTCCCCTTTTTCCTTTTTCTTTTTCTTCCTTTATTTCTTTCCCTTTCCTTCTTTCATTCCTTACTTCTTTTCTCCATATCCTTTAACTGTTTTCCTCCATTCCTTTCCATTTCCTCCTTCCTTCCTTTTATTGCTTCCTTCCTTTGTTATTCGCTTTCGTTTCCCGTCCTTTCTTTTTTCCTTCTTTTCTTCCCTTCCTCTTTTTATTTCTTCCTTCTGCCTTCACTTCTTTTCTCCATCTCATATATATATCCTGCCTACCCACTCTTTTTTTCTCTATTATTTTTCTTCCCGTATTTCTTTCCTTTTCCTTTTCCTTCCTTCCTTCCTTCCTTCCTTCCTTCCTTCCTTCCTTCCTTCCTTCCTTCCTTCCTTCCTTCCTTCCTTCTCTATTTCTTTCCCTTTCCTCCTTCCTTCCTTCCTTCCTTGGTTACTTCATTCCTTTTCATTTTCTTTCTTTCTTCCCTTCCTCTATATATTCCTTCCTCCCCCTGCACTTCTTTGCTCCATCTCTTTTATTTTTCTTCCCTCATTTCTTTCTCTTTCCTTTTCCTTCTATTTCTTCATATCCTTTATTTTTCTTCCACCGTTACTTTTCATATGCTCCTTCATTCTTTCCTTTTCCCTTCTTTCCTGCCTTCTTTTCCCCTGTTCCATTTTTCTTTCATTGTTTCTTTCTCTTTCCTCCCTTTCCCTTCATTCATTTCCCTTTCTTCCTTTTTCTTCCAACCTCACTTCTGCTTCCTCCTTTTTTTCTTCCTCAATTTCATTACCCTTCCTTTTTTCTTTCCTTCTTTTTCTTCTTTTTTCCGCCTTCCATTATCTATCTATCTATCTATCTATCTATCTATCTATCTATCTATCTATCTATCTATCTATCTATCTATCTATCTATCTATCTATCTATCTATCTATCTATCTATCTATCTATCTATCTATCTATCTATCTACCTACCTATTATTATGTACTTATCTACATGCCTATATCTAACTCTTTTACAAGAGGGCCCACACTTGTTCTGGATTTTGAAATCATTTTATAATTTGGAGCCTCCAGTATTGGGTGAGAAGAGAGGCAGGATTCAGGAATGATTGTATAAACTCCATAATAGTGATGGGTGTTTGTGTTGTTATTCTCTTGTATTCTCATCCTGTCAGATCAGACATGGCAGTCTGGTGTAAGACCATTAGGCCCCCGTGGAGGCCGTCACGTCTTGGAACGAGTTCAGAGCTAGAAAGTGACGCTCTGTCTGGGCAGATTAGGAGGATGATGATCGTTTCAAAAGCCTTTAGTCTTCACTCTTGACAGCACTATATATTAATACTGTACATGTGAAGAGTAGATACACAATATAGGAGAGATATGCATTGGTGGTGACTGGTTGTCCTCTATGGTGAGAAGAATGACACTGGACCTGAAACAAAAATCCCCGCTTGGAAATATGATCTTATCTCCCCCCCACCCCCTCCCAAAATTAGAGGTGGGGATGAATGATAGAACATAGCTAAGGCCGAGCGTGGGTCCAAGTTGCAGCACCGGCCCAGATGGCATCTAAAGAAGGCGTTTTGATTTGGCCGGTGTTCTTTCCCCTGGAGTTCAGCAGGGAATGTGAAATTCATTACATTTGTAGCGAGAGGATCACTTAACTCATCAGGATTAGGAGGAGACATCTGTTTTGGAGAGCCGGGTAATAATGTGACACAGGTGTGATATGAAAGGCGGCACAAAGTGTGGGAGAAATCCATAAACGGAGCGCCGGGCGGAATAAATTGTCACTCGCCGGTCGGATGACGATCTGCTAATAGTAGAGCTGCTGAGCGGGTTGTGTATTGAAGATGAACTGAGCTTGGGGCTTGTTAGAGAATTTGTTTCTTTAGCAATGAACATAAAATAATATAAAAATAACCCCTATTCCAAAATAGTTGGGATGCTGTGCTAAATCTGCATAAAAACAGAATGGTTAGAAGAAAATGTTGCGCTAATTCATATTATGACAATTTTCAAATCTGCGTAGCACAAATATGCAAATAAATAGTGAAATATCAACACCATGGATGATTGTACGCCATATACAAAATCCCAATAAAAAGGTGATAAGTGTCCAGAAGAAAAACACCATGTCCACATTATGGGAATCTTGAGAGTAATGCCGCGTACACACGCTCGGAATTTCCGACAACAAATGTTTCGATGGGAGCTTGTTGTCGGAAATTCCGACCGTGTGTAGGCTCCATCCGACATTTGTTGTCGGAATTTCCGACAACAAAAATTTGAGAGCTGGATCTCAAATTTTCCGACAACAAAATACGTTGTCGGAAATTCCGAGCGCGTGTAGACAATTCAGACGCACAAAAGTCCACGCATGCTCGGAATCAAGCAGAAGAGCCACACTGGCTATTGAACTTCTTTTTTCTCGGCTCGTTGTACGTGTTGTACGTCACCGCGTTCTTGATGTTCGGAATTTCCGACAACATTTGTGCGACCGTGTGTATTCAAGACAAGTTTGAGCCAACATCCGTCGGAAATAAATCCAGGATTTTGTTGTCGGAATGTCCGAGCGTGTGTACGCAGCGTGAGAGTGTCCAATGATAGCAGTAGCACCTCCACCAGATACCACAAATATGCGCTTACCGGATGGGAATGATCCTCTAATTAACCACTTCAGCCCCGGAAGGATTTACCCCCTTCCTGACCAGAGCACTTTTTACAATTCGGCACTGCGTCGCTTTAACTGCTAATTGCGCGGTCATGCAATGCTCTACCCAAACGAAATTTGCGTCCTTTTCTTCCCACAAATAGAGCTTTCTTTTGATGGTATTTGATCACCTCTGCCGTTTTTATTTTTTGCGCTATAAACGGAAAAAGACTGAAAATTTTGAAAAAAAATGATATTTTCTACTTTTTGTTATAAAAAAAATCCAATAAACTAAATTTTAGTCATACATTTAGGCCAAAATGTATTCGGCCACATGTCTTTGGTAAAAAAAATGTCAATAAGCGTATATTTATTGGTTTGCGCAAAAGTTATAGCGTCTACAAACTAGGGTACATTTTCTGGAATTTACACAGCTTTTAGTTTATGACTGCCTATGTCATTTCTTGAGGTGCTAAAATGGCAGGGCAGTACAAAACCCCCCCAAATGACCCCATTTTGGAAAGTAGACACCCCAAGGAAATTGCTGAGAGGCATGTTGAACCCATTGAATATTTTTTTTTTTTGTCCCAAGTGATTGAATAATGACAAAAAAAAAAAAAAAAAAAAAAATTTACAAAAAGTCGTCACTAAATGATATATTGCTCACACAGGCCATGGGCATATGTGGAATTGCACCCCAAAATACATTCAGCTGCTTCTCCTGAGTACGGGGATACCACATGTGTGGCACTTTTTGGGAGCCTAGCCGCGTACGGGGCCCCGAAAACCCAGCACCACCTTCAGGATTTCTAAGGGCATACATTTTTGATTTTACTCCTCACTACCTATCACAGTTTTGAAGGCCATAAAATGCCAAGATGGCACAAACCCCCCCCCAAATTACCCCATTTTGGAAAGTAGACACCCCAAGCTATTTGCTGAGAGGCATGGTGAGTATTTTGCAGCTCTCATTTGTTTTTGAAAATGAAGAAAGACCAGAAAAAAAAATTTTTTTTTTCTTTTTTCAATTTTCAAAACTTTGTGACAAAAAGTGAGGTCTGCAAAATACTCACTATACCTCTCAGCAAATAGCTTGGGGTGTCTACTTTCCAAAATGGGGTAATTTGGGGGGGGTTTGTGCCACCTGGGCATTCCATGGCCTCCGAAACTGTGATAGGCAGTGAAGAGTGAAATCAAAAATTTACAGCCTTAGAAAGCCTGAAGGCGGTGCTTGGTTTTCGGGGTCCCGTGCGCGGCTAGGCTCCCAAAAAGTCCCACACATGTGGTATCCCCGTACTCAGGAGAAGCAACAGAATTTATTTTGGGGTGTAATTTCACATATTCCCATGGCACGTTTGAGCAATATAACATTTAGTGACAACTTTGTGCAAAAAAAAAAAAAAAAAAAAAAAAATTTGTCTCTTTCCCGCTACTTGTGTCACAATATAAAATATTCCATGGACTCGACATGCCTCTCAGCAAATAGCTTGGGGTGTCTACTTTCCAAAATGGGGTCATTTGGGGGGGGTTTGAACTGTCCTGGCATTTTATGCACAACATTTAGAAGCTTATGTCACACATCACCCACTCTTCTAACCACTTGAAGACAAAGCCCTTTCTGACACTTTTTGATTACATGAAAAAATTATTTTTTTTTGCAAGAAAATTACTTTGAACCCCCAAACATTATATATTATTTTAAAGCAAATGCCCTACAGATTAAAATGGTGGGTGTTTCATTTTTTTTTTTTCACACAGTATTTGCGCAGCGATTTTCAAACGCATTTTTTGGGGAAAAAACACACTTTTTTAAATTTTAATGCACTAAAACACACTATATTGCCCAAATGTTTGATGAAATAAAAAAGATGATCTTAGGCCGAGTACATGGATACCAAACATGACATGCTTTAAAATTGCGCACAAACGTGCAGTGGCAACAAAATTAATACATTTTTAAAAGCCTTTACAGGTTACCACTTTAGATTTACAGAGGAGGTCTACTGCTAAAATTACTGCCCTCGATCTGACCTTCGCGGTGATACCTCACATGCATGGTGCAATTGCTGTTTACATTTGACGCCAGACCGCCGCTTGCGTTCGCCTTAGCGTGAGAGCAGGGGGGACAGGGGTGCTTTTTATTTATTTATTTTTTTTCTTTATTATTTTTTTGCTTTTTTATCTTATTTTTAAACTGTTCCTTTCATTTTTTTTTTTTTAAATCATTTTTATTGTTATCTCAGGGAATGTAAATATCCCCTATGATAGCAATAGGTAGTGACAGGTACTCTTTTTTGAAAAAATTGGGGTCTATTAGACCCTAGATCTCTCCTCTGCCCTCAAAGCATCTGACCACACCAAGATCGGTGTGATAAAATGCTCCCCCAATTTCCCAATGGCGCTATTTACATCCGGCGAAATCTAAGTCATAAAATGCTCGTAGCTTCCGGTTTCTTAGGCCATAGAGATGTTTGGAGCCACTCTGGTCTCTGATCAGCTCTATGGTCAGCTGGCTGAATCACCGGCTGCATTCTCAGGTTCCCTGTTGAGACAGGAGAGCCAGAGAAAAACACGGAAGACGGTGGGGGGGGGGGCATTCCCTCCCACTGCTTGTAAAAGCAGTCTAGAGGCTAATTAGCCGCTAGGATTGCTTTTACATGAAAGCCGACCGCTGGCTGAAAAGAATGATACCAAGATGATACCTAAACCTGCAGGCATCATTCTGGTATAACCACTCAAAGTCGTGAATGGCGTACCTGAAGACAAAAAAATGGTTAACAATAAAGCACAGTAAACGGTAAAGTATAAAAAATTGCATACCTGAAAAGCAAACATGATAAAACATAATAACAATAAAACATTGCAGAATAGAATACAGTAAAAAAGAGCAGAACAATAGAGAGAGAGAATAGAGAGAGAGAACAATAAAACGACAACTATTTTTTTTTATTTTTGTTTGTGTTTTTTTTTTTTTTACACTTTTTTTTTGTAACTGTAACTTTTATAACTGTAACCGCTTCCAGGTTCGGGTCTCTCAAAATGCGATGGCATCTTGGGAGACCCTGTGAAAGTGTGCCTAGTCTGTGCAATGCTGCACCCTACGCTAATACTCAACTAGTGAATGGTAGCGTTCAAAACATTCACCAATGCAAAGACCAGGATTGTCAGGACAGGAGGGACAATAATAGTGAGTGTCACGCCTATATCCGCGCTTGGTGCAGACACAACATCTTTTTTGGGGGGGTTCGTTGGGTAGGGGTACTCGGGAGGACATAAAGAAAATGCCTCTCATGCAGCCGACTGCATTTGGTTGGGGATGTGAATGGGGGAAGTACGGGCGCTGCAGAAGCGGTGGGTTCCCAATTAGGATTGGCGAATGCAGCAGGAAGGGCACTATGGGCACGACGGGCCTGTGTTTGTCTTTTTGGTGGCAGCGGGACACTACTTGTGCTTGCCACCTCACCAGCTTGAACTGCACTTATGGGACTCGCCACGTCACCAAGTGTTACTGCAGTGCTGGTTTGACTACGACCGGGGTGTACTAGGCCGCTGGTGCTTGCCAGTTCACCAAAACGCTACAAAAAAAAGTGACAGTGATCGATCGATACTGCACTTGGGTGGGCTGGACTGGGCTGGGCCGGGCGGAGGGGCAAAACGCAGGTGCTAGCAGGTATCTGGGCTGATCCCACTAACACTGCGTTTTTGGGAACCCTAAACTGCTGGGGACGCCAGTATAGATCTGATCGGATCAGATATTGATGCGTTCAGATACTATACCACTAAGGGAGGTGTACGGTGCGTGTACGGTGCGTGCATGGGTGTTCGCGGTACTGGTGCTAATCTGACGCTGCCTAGGGCGACGCATATCACCGCCGGGCGATCAGGGGGCTAAACCTTTTTTCGGTAATAAACGGCGGGTGCCCTGACACTATAAAAAATAAACAAACTAACCAGCGTCACCCGTAACGGTTATACGGTGATCAGTGGTAAAAGGGTTAACTAGGGGGCCATCAAGGGGTTAAAACATTTATTCGGTAGTATATGGGGGTCCCTGTCGCTATAAAACACTGACGGCGAACCTAAATATTTACGTCCCTAACTAGCGTCACCAGCGACACTAATACAGCGATCAGAAAAATGATCGCTTAGCGACACTGGCGACAGGGGGTGATCAAGGGGTTAAAACTTTATTAGGGGGGGGTAAGGGGGGTACCCTAGACCTACAGGGGGCTAAACTTTTATTTGGTAATAAACGGCGGGTGCCCTGACACTATAAAAAATAAACAAACTAACCAGCGTCACCCGTAACGGTTATACGGTGATCAGTGGTGAAAGGGTTAACTAGGGGGCAATCAAGGGGTTAAAACATTTATTCGGTAGTATATGGGGGTCCCTGTCGCTATAAAACACTGACGGCGAACCTAAATATTTACGTCCCTAACTAGCGTCACCAGCGACACTAATACAGCGATCAGAAAAATGATCGCTTAGCGACACTGGTGACGGGGGGTGATCAAGGGGTTAAAACTTTATTAGGGGGGGTAAGGGGGGTACCCTAGACCTACAGGGGGGTAACAGTTACTACCCTAACTGCTAACTGTCACAAACTGACACTATGCAGTAATCAGGAAAAAACAAACAAAAAAAAAAAAAACCTGCTTGGTGTCAGTTTGTGACAGGGGGGGGGGGTGATTGGGGGGGGATCGGGGGGCGATCGGGGGGGGATCGGGGGTGTAACGTATGCCTGGCATGTTCTACTGTGTGTGTGTGAGTGTTGGTGCACTTACATGTCATCTCCCCTCGGCGCTGGAACGGAAACTCCCGAGCCGAGGAGAGATGACATCACATCCTCTGCCTCTGTGTACTATACAGAGGCAGGGGATGTTTGTCATTGGCTGGGAGCGATCGCGAGGGGGGGGCCACGATCGGATGGCCTCCCCCTCGTCTCCCATCGCTTCCAACCAAATGCCGACCGCAGCTGGCACGGGGGGGGGTCCGATCGGACCCCCCACCCGCGGGAAGGCAATCACGTTTCAGGTACGTGATTTTGCCTGCCCGTGCCGCTCTGCTCACGTATATAGGCGTGAGGCGGTCGGCAAGTGGTTAAAGAGAAGTCAAACATTGGTATTATAATTTCACAAGAATCCCCTCTTCAACGTTCCACACATTGCTAGATACGACAGGAATATTCATTTCCAATAGATGACATTGATGTCCATAATCACCCCTCCATCCTCCAAACACATACAGGAAAGGAGCGCAAAAAGCCAAATACACAGTATTTTACAAAAGTGAGTACACCCCTCACATTTTTGTAAATATTTTATTCTATCTTTTAATGTGACAACACTGAAGAAATGACACTTTGCTACAATGTAAAATAGTGAGTGTACAGCTTGTATAACCGTGCAAATTTGCTGTCCCCTCAAAATAACTCAACACACAGCCATTAATGTCTAGACCACTGGCAACAAAAGTGAGTACACCCCTAAGTGAAAATGTCCAAATTGGGCCCAACGTGTCAATATTTTGTGTGGCCACCATTATTTTCCAGCACTGCCTTAACCCTCTTGGGCATGGAGGTCACCAGAGCTTCACAGGTTGCCACTGGAGTCCTCTTCCCCTCCTCCATGACAACATCACGGAGCTGGTGGATGTTAGAGACCTTGCGCTCCTCCACCTTCCGTTTGAGGATGCCCCACAGATGCTCAATAGGATTTAGGTCTGGAGATATGCTTGGCCAGTCCATCACCTTTACCCTTAGCTTCTTTAGCAAGGCAGTGGTCATCTTGGAGGTGTTTGGGGTCGTTATCATCTTGGAATCCTGCCCAGTCTCTGAGGATGAGGAGGGGATCATGCTCTGCTTCAGTATGTCACAGTACATGTTGGCATTCATGGTTCCCTCAATGATCTGTAGCTCCCCAGTGCCAGCAGCACTCATGCAGCCCCAGACCATGACACTCCCACCACCATACTTGACTGTAGGCAAGACACACTTGTCTTTGTACTCCTCACCTGGTTGCCGCCACACACGCTTGTCACCATCTGAACCAAATACGTTTATCTTGGTCTCATCTGACCACAGGACATGGCTCCAGTAATCCATGTCCTTAGTCTGCTTGTCTGTAGCAAACTGTTTGCGGGCTTTCTTGTGCATCATCTCTAGAAGAGGCTTCCTTCTGGGACGACAGCGATGCAGACCATCTGATGCAGTGTGCGGCGTATGGCCTGAGCACTGACAGGCTGACCCCCCACCCCTTCAACCTCTGCAGCAATGCTGGCAGCACTCATATGTCTATTTCCCAAAGAGAACCTCTGGATATGACGCTGAGCACGTGCACTCAACTTCTTTGGTTGACCATGGTGAGGCCTGTTCTGAGTGGAACCTGTCCTGTTAAACCACTGTATGGTCTTGGCCACCATGCTGCAGCTCAGTTTCAGGGTCTTGGCAATCTTCTTATAGCCTAGGCCATCTTTATGTAGAGCAACAATTCTTTTTTTTTCATATCCTCAGAAAGTTCTTTTCCATGAGGTGCCATATTGAACTTCCAGTGACCAGTATGAGAGAGTGAGAGCGATAACACCAAATTTAACACACCTGCTTCCCATTCACATCTGAAACCTTGTAACACTAACAAGTCACATGACACCAGGGAGGGAAAATGGCTAATTGGGCCCAATTTGGACATTTTCACTTAGGGGTGTACTCACTTTTGTTACCAGCGGTTTAGACAATAATGGCTATGTGTTGAGTTATTTTGAAGGGACAGCAAATTTACACTGCTATACAAGCAGTACACTCACTACTTTACATTGTAGCCAAGTGTCATTTCGTCAGTGTTGTAACGTTTAAAATATTGTAAAAGAGATTTTGAATTACAAACAAACTTGCGGGATGATGAGAAAATAGCTTCTGGTTACACGATGAAGTCACAACAGGCTCCGCCCTACATGTTTTGTCACATCTGACGTCATCCGCGTGTCATTTCGTCAGTGTTGTCACATGAAAATATATAATATATTTACAAAAATGTGAGGGGTGTACTCACTTTTGTGAGATACTGTAGTGTAAAACCATAAAGGCAATTTTATTAAGAAAGGTAAGGTACTAACGTTTAAAATATTGTAAAAGAGATTTTGAATTACAAACAAACTTGCGGGATGATGAGAAAATAGCTTCTGGTTACACGATGAAGTCACAACAGGCTCCGCCCTACATGTTTTGTCACGTCTGACGTCATCCGCGGCATGGACCAAAAAAAAAAGAATGCAATGATTTAGAAATCTCATAAACCCATATTTTATTCACAATAGAAAACAGATCAAATGTGTTCATTGAGAAAATTGAACCATTTTAAGAAAAAAAGGTCATTTTGAAATTGGTGGCAGCAACATATCTCAGAAAAGTTGGGTTGGGGCCATGTTTAGCATGGTGTAGCATCCCCTCTTCTTTTACCAACACTCTGTTAAGGTCTGGGAACTGACGAGACCAGTTACTGGAGTTTTGGGAGAGGAATGTTGTCCCATTCTTGCCTGATATAGGATTCTAACTGCTCAACAGTCCTGGGTCTTTGTCATAATTTTGTTTCAAGATGCACCAAATATTTTCAGTTGGTGAAAGGTCTGGACTGCAGGCAGGCCAGTTTAGCACCCGGACTCTTCTACTACAAAGCCATGTTGTTGTCATACATGCAGTATGCAGTTTAGCATTGTCCTGCAGAAATATAGAAGGCCTTTCCGGAAATAGATGCTGTCTGGATGGGAGCATATGCTGCTCTAAAACCCGGATATATCTTTCAGCACTGATGGTGCCAAACACAAACCGAATAATAAAAAAGAATATGTGCCTTTGCTTACATTAAATAATTGTTATTGGCAATGGTAATGATACAGGAGCCCAGATCACATCACTCTCCAAAAACCAGGGGACAGATCTGATTGGCTCTGATGTTAATATGTCCTTTGCTCCGTATTTCAGTCCCGAAAGACGTCCTCTCTTCCCATATCGGAGAATTATGAGATAAGGTGTTATAGATGGTTGGCTGCACACTTTGTCCTTAATAAACATTTAACAAAGACAACAAATAAATGTAATGTTCTTAAGACTTCCCAGTCATAGCTGGGTCACCTACCATGAGCTGAGTATGAGACAGATAGGCAACAGATAAAAGGAGATTTCGGTCTTTCCTTCATGTCCTTCCTTCCTTTTCATTTATCTTCCTTATTTTCTTCCTTTTTCCTCCTTCCATTTTATTATTTATATTTATTTATACTTTATTTTTCTTCATCTATTCCTTTCCAATTCGCCTTCTTTCCTTCCTCTTTTCTTTTTTTCTCCTCTCATTCATCCCACCCTCCCACTTTTTTTCTCCTTTTTATTTTTCTTCCTTTAATTCACTTTTCTTCTTTCATTCCTTAGTTCTTTTCTCCATCCTTTTTTCCAACCATTCCTTTCCCTTTCCTCCTTCCCTCCTTTTATTGCTTCCTTCTTTTGTTATTCCCTTTCATTTCCCATCCTTTCTTTTTTCCTTCTTTTCTTCTCTTCCTCTTTTTATTTCTTCCTTCTGCCTTCACTTCTTTTCTCTATTTCTTATATATGTTTTTTGTTTGTTCTTTTCCCTTTCATCCTTCTCTCCTTCCTGCTGCCCTCCCTCTCTTTTTTTCTCTGTTATTTTTCTTTCTTTATTCCTTTCCCTTTCCTTCTCCTTCCTTCCTTTTTTTTTTCTTTCTCCATTTCTTTCCCTTTCATTGGTTACTTCATTCCTTTTCATTTCCCTTCCTTCCTTTCCTTCCTCCCTTCCTTCTTTCCTTCCTTCCTTCCTTCCTTCCTCCCCCCCGCCCTTCTTTGCTTTATTTTTCTTCCTCCGTTACTTTCCATTTCCTTCCTTCCTCTCTTCCTTCCTCCCTTCCTTCCTTTTCCTTTTTCGTTTTCCTTCGTTCCTGCCTTCTTTTCCCCTGTTCCATTTTCTTTCATTGTTCCTTTCTCTTTCATCATCCGTTCCTTGCTCCATTGTTTTCTCCATCCTTCCCTTTCCCTTCATTCCTTTCTCTTTCTTCCTTTCCTCCAACCTCACTTCTGCCCCCTCCTTTTTTTTCCTCCTTCCATTTTCTTCCTTCCTGTCTTTCTTCCTACCTTCCTTTCTGATTCCCTTTCATTTTCCTTCCTTCCTTTTTCTCCATTTCCTTTATTTTTCTTCCTCCATTATGTTCCCTTTCCTCCCTCCCTCACTTCCTCCCTTCCTTCCTTCTTTCCTTTTTCCTTTTCGTTTTCCTTCTTTCCTGTCTTCTTTTCCCCTGTTTCATTTTTCTTTCATTGTTCCTTTCTCTTTCCTCATCTGTTCCTTGCCCCATTGTTTTCTCCATGCTTCCCTTTCCCTTCATTCATTTCTCTTTCTTCCTTTCCTCCAACCTCACTTCTGCCCCCTCCTTTTTTTTCTTCCTCAATTTTATCCCCCTTCTTTAATTCTTTCCTTCCTATTTTTCTTTTTTCCTCCTTCCATTTTCTTCCTTCCTGTCTTTCTTCCTCCTTCCTACCTTCCTTTCTCCTTCACTTTCATTTTCCCTCCTTCCTTTTTCTCCATTTCCTTTATTTTTCCTCCTCCATTATTTTCCCTTCCCATCCTTCCTTCCTTCCTTCCTTCCTTCCTTCCTTTTCCCGTTTTGTTTGCCTTCTTTCCTGCCTTCTTTTCCCCTGTTCCATTTTTCTTTCATTGTTCCTTACTTTTTCCTCATCCGTTCCTTGCTCCATTGTTTTCTCCATCCTTCCCTTTCCCTTCATTCATTTCTCTTTCTTTTCTCCAACCCCACTTCTGCCCCCTCCTTTTTCTTCCTCAATTTAATCTTCCTTCCTTCCTTCCTTCCTTCCTTCCTTCCTTCTTCATTTCTTTCCTTCCTTCCTTTCCCTTCTCTTTTTTCGTCATTGCTTTCCTTCCTTTCTTCCCCTTCTCTCTTTCTTTTTATACAATAATCATCCCTTCCTTCCTTCCTTCTCTTTTTTTTCTTCATTCCTTTCCTTACTTTCTTCCTTCTCATTTCTCTCTTTTTCTTTTTGTTACAACAACCAATCACCAGATTACCACACTGTGGTTTTCGTAGTCTTTGACCTCTGATTTTAGCTTCCCTTTATTCACAAAGCTTGGTCAGCATTCATTCCTCCCTCTGTGATTCGGCTCCATGGAATCTTCTCCTACTCTTACATTGTGATCTTTTTCTCTGATCCCCTACTTTTCCCCCGGGGTCATCTCTGGAGTTTGAACTCTCTTTTTGTTTCCTGTCCAGTCCTGTGTACTGTTTTGGTGCTCAGTAAACAAAGTATAATAATAATAATGTGATAAACGTGCGCACAGGGTGTGCCGGATGTTCCTGGGCACACCCTAATCACCCCATGTGCCACTGTCTGGGCAGCATAGGAATCGGATGTGGTAAAAAAACAAAACACTACACTTTAAAAACCTTAGTACCCATGTGAATGACCCCCAAGAGCGTATTTATGCGCAGAGCTTTATTTATTAACTCAATACAGTTTTATCTTTTAGATTTAGCAGAAATTGTGTGTGTCTGTGTTTACAGTCAGGTCCATAAATATTGGGACATCAACACAATTTTAATCTTTTTGGCTCTATACACCACCACAATGGATTTGAAATGAAACAAACAAGATGTGCTTTAACTGCAGACATTCAGCTTTAATTTGAGGGTATTTACATCCAAATCAGGTGAACGGTGTAGGAATTACAACAGTTTGTATATGTGCCTCCCACTTTTTAAGGGACCAAAAGTAATGGGACAATTGGCTGCTCAGCTGTTCCATGGCCAGGTGTGTGTTATTCCCTCATTATCCCATTTACAAGGAGCAGATAAAAGGTCCAGAGTTCATTTCAAGTGTGCTATTTGCATTTGGAATCTGTTGCTGTCAACTCTCAATATGAGATCCAAAGAGCTGTCACTATCAGTAAAGCAAACAATCATTAGGCTTAAAAAACAAAACAAACCCATCAGTGAGATAGCAAAAACATTAGGTGTGGCCAAATCCACTGTTTGGAACATCCCTAAAAAGAAAGAACGCACCAGTGAGCTCAGCAACATCGAAAGACCCGGAAGACCACAGAAAACAACTGTGGTGGATGACCGAAGAATTCTTTCCCTGGTGAAGAAAACACCCTTCACAACAGTTGGCCAGATTAAGAACACTCTCCAGGAGGTAGGTGTATGTGTGTCAAAGTCAACAATCAAGAGAAGACTTCACCAGAGTGAGTACAGAGGGTTCACCACAAGATGTAAACCATTGGTGAGCCTCAAAAACAGGAAGACCAGGTTACAGTTTGCCAAACAACATCTAAAAAAGCCTTCACAGTTCTGGAACAACATCCTATGGACAGATGAGACCAAGATCAACTTGTACCAGAGTGATGGGAAGAGAAGAGTATGGAGAAGGAAAGGAACTGCTCATGATCCAAAGCATACCACCTCATCAGTGAAGCATGGTGGTAGTAGTGTCATGGCGTGGGCATGTATGGCTGCCAATGGAACTGGTTTTCTTGTATTTATTGATGATGTGACTGCTGACAAAAGCAGCAGGATGAATTCTAAAGTGTTTCGGACAATATTATCTGCTCATATTCAGCGAAATGCTTCAGAACTCATTGGACGGCGCTTCACAGTGCAGATGGCCAATGACCCGAAGCATACTGCGAAAGCAACCAAAGAGGTTTTTAATGCAATGGACAAGTCATTCACCTGACCTGAATCCTATTGAGCATGCATTTCACTTGCTGAAGACAAAACTGAAGGGAAAATGCCCCAAGAACAAGCAGGAACTGAAGACAGTTGCAGTAGAGGCCTGGCAGAGCATCACCAGGGATGAAACCCAACGTCTGGTGATGTCTATGTGTTCCAAACTTCAGGCTGTAATTGACTGCAAAGGATTTGCAACCAAGTATTAAATAGTGAAAGTTTGATGGATGATTGTTAATCTGTCCCATTACTTTTGGTCCCTTAAAAAGTGGGAGGCACATATACAAACTGTTGTAATTCCTACATTGTTTACCTGATTTGGATGTAAATACCCTGAAATTAAACCTGAAAGTCTGCAGTTAAAGCACATCTTGTTCGTTTCATTTCAAATCCATTGTGGTGGTGTATAGAGCCAAAAAGATTAGAATTGTGTCGATGTCCCAATATTTATGGACCCGACTGTATATGTGTATATATATACACGTGTGTGTTTACGCTTTGGGGTACACACCCTAATGCAATAGGCTGCACACACCTATGAATAATGTCAATAAAATTAATACAACACATGAAAGTTGAGATCAGGCTTACTCTTTCCATCATCATTTCTCCTTGCACCATCTTACCACACAATCCGGATATGCCCTGAATCCAGTGATCAGGATTTTATATGATCCCATCAGGAATTGTAAAGTAACATTTCTACAGCTTCATCCCGCTACCTGCACCCAGAGCTCTGCTTGCGGACGGACAGGTAATTTATAATCCAGTTACTGGTACCGGGCTAATTTATTCATCTCTGTGAATTCCAGCAAAATAGAAGGTTCCAGTAAATCAAATCTCAGGACAGGGTCAGCGCTCAATTAAAGGTTGTCGTTTCAAAAAGGCTTTTCATTAAAGGTAACATTAAATAGACGCACTCCTTTATAAAGTGACACGTGTCCGGGTTCAATCAGCTTATTATGCTAAACAATTCATTATGGATTTTCTCCATGAGAGATTTATGGACCGGCATCAGCTATGTAGTGACAACTATCACTTCTGGTTTTGGGGGGCAGTGACCTCGAACCAGATTTAGGGTGCAGGAATAGTAATTAGTGATGACACATTCATTAACTATACAAACATATTTGAAGAGTAGTGATGTCTAAAATTTGGATTATGAATGACTAAATCACAGTTTAACCAATAGGCGTGCGCTCAGGGTGTGCCAGATGTGCCTGGGCACACCCTACTAACCCTGTGCGACACAAATTCCCCTGCTGCTCGTTCCCTGGTCTGTTTAGTCCCCTGATATCTCACCAAAACCCCCCCAATGGGACTCATAAAAAATTGTAAAAAAAAAATAAAATAATAATAATACCGTAATATTGTAAAAATAATAAAAATAAAATTGTAAAAAATAAAATAATAAAAATAAAAAACGACTGACACCATCCACTACTACTGACACCAATCTCTGCTCTACTGACTGACACAATCCACTGTCCTAATGACACTAACCTCAGCCCTATTGACACCATCTATTGTCCTACTGACACATCCACTGCTCTACTGACACCGTCCACTGGTCCACTGACACCGTCCACTTGTCTACTGACAACGTTCACTGCACTACTGACACTGTCCACTGGTCTACTGACACCATCCACTGGTCTATTGACACCATCCACTGCTCTACTGACACCGTCCACTGCTCTTCTGACACCGTCCACTGGTCTACTAACACCGTCCACTGCCCTACTGACATCATCCACTGGTCTACTGACACCGTCCACTGGTCTATTGACACCGTCCACTGGTCTATTGACACCGCCCACTGCACTACTGACACCGCCCACTGCACTACTGACACCGTCCACTGCTCTACTGACACCATCCACTGCTCTACTGACACCGTCCACTGGTCTATTGACACCGTCCACTGGTCTACTGACACCGTCCACTGGTCTACTGACACTGTTCACTGCTCTACTAACACCATCCACTGCCCTACTGACATCATCTACTGGTCTACTGACACCGTCCACTGGTCTACTGACACCGTCCACTGGTCTACTGACACCGTCCACTGGTCTACTGACACCGTCCACTGGTCTACTGACACCGTCCACTGCTCTTCTGACACCGTCCACTGGTCTACTGACACCGTCCACTGGTCTACTGACACTGTTCACTGCTCTACTAACACCATCCACTGCCCTACTGACATCATCTACTGGTCTACTGACACCGTCCACTGGTCTACTGACACCGTCCACTGGTCTACTGACACCGTCCACTGGTCTACTGACACCGTCCACTGCTCTTCTGACACCGTCCACTGGTCTACTGACACTGTTCACTGCTCTACTGACACCGTCCACTGCTCTTCTGACACCGTCCACTGGTCTACTGACACTGTTCACTGCTCTACTAACACTATCCACTGCCCTACTGACATCATCCACTGGTCTACTGACACTGTCCACTGGTCTACTGACACTGTCCACTGGTCTACTGACACTGTCCTCTGCTCTATTGACACCGCCCTCTGCTCTACTGACACCGTCTACTGCTTTACTAACACCGTCCATTGCTCTACTGACACCGTCCACTGCTCTACTGACACATTCCTCTGCTCTACTGACATTGTCCTCTGCCCTACTGACACCGTCCACTGCTCTACTGACACCGTCCTCTGCTCTACTGAAACCGTCCTCTACCCTACTGACACCGTCCACTGCTCTACTGTCATTGTCCACTGCTCTACTGACACTGTCCACTGCTCTACTGTCATGGTCCACTGCTCTACTGACACCGTCCACTGCTCTATTGACACCGCCCTCTGCTCTACTGACACCATCCATTGGTCTACTGACACCGTCCTCTGGTCTACTGACATCGTCCACTACTCTACTGACACCGTCCGCTGCTCTACTGACACCGTCTTCTGCTCTGACACCATCCACTGGTCTACTGACACCGTCCTCTGGTCTACTGACATAGTCCACTACTCTACTGACACCGGCCACTTCTCTGACACCATGCACTGCTCTACTGACACATCCACTGCTCTACTGACATCGTCCTCTGCTCTACTGACACCATCCACTGGTCTACTGACACTGTCCACTCATACATGTATTTGAGCTTTGGGGTGCACACCCTAATGCAATAGGCTGCCCACACCTATGGTTTAACCATATCACAGCAGTTCCAGGGTCAAAAATGGTAAATATAGGGCCAGTGGCCCAGCCAATGTAAAATCCACCCCCCTCAGTGTGGTGGTGGGCTGCACTTTGGCCTATTTGCCCTGGGTGCCAGAGGATATTGCCCCACTGAGGGAATGCTTCCTCCTGCCTGCAGAAGACTAATGGCATCATCCCAGCCTAGAAAAAAGTCACCTGACTGGAGCTCAAAGACCATTTTATAATGATAAAATGTGAAGCTTTTCTGAAAAATGTATATTATTTATGTATATTGTGACATGCAGCTTTTGTTTTCCTTTAAAACGTATGTCAGCTTAAATGTCTCCTTTATCAGTTGGTTGGATCTCTTCTGTTAGTTGGCTGGTGTCTTCTATCAGTTGGTGAGTCTCCTCTATCGGTTAATGAGATTTCTTCTATCATTTGTTAGTCTCTTCTAACAGTTGGTGAGATCTCTTCTGTCAGCTAGCGAGTCTCCTCTATCAGCTGGCGAGTCTCCTCTATCAGCTGGCGAGTCTCCTCTATCAGCTGGCGAGTCTCCTCTATCAGCTGGTGAGTCTCCTCTATCAGCTGGTGAGTTTCCTCTATGAGCTGGTGAGTCTCCTCCATCAGCTGGTGAGTCTCCTCCATCAGCTGGTGAGTCTCCTCCATTGGAGTCTCCTCCATCAGCTGGTGAGTCTCCTTCATCAGTTGGCGAGTCTCCTCTCTCATTTGGCGGGTCTCCGCTATCAGTTGGTGAGTCTCTGCTATCAGTTGGTGAATTTCCTCTATCAGCTGGGGAGTCTCCTCCATCAGCTGGTGAGTCTCCTCCATCAGCTGGTGAGTCTCCTCCATTGGAGTCTCCTCCATCAGCTGGTGAGTCTCCTTCATCAGTTGGCGAGTCTCCTCTCTCATTTGGCGAGTCTCAGCTATCAGTTGGTGAGTCTCTGCTATCAGTTGGTGAGTCTCCTCTATCAGTTGGCGAGTCTCCTCTGTCAGTTGGTGAGTCTCCGCTATCAGTTGGTGAGTCTCCGCTATCAGTTGGCGAGTCTCCGCTATCAGTTGGCGAGTCTCCGCTATCAGTTGGTGAGTCTCCTCTATCAGTTGGCGAGTCTCCTCTATCAGCTGGCGAGTCTCCTCTATCAGCTGGCGAGTCTCCTCTATCAGCTGGCGAGTCTCCTCTATCAGCTGGCGAGTCTCCTCTATCAGCTGGCGAGTCTCCTCTATCAGCTGGCGAGTCTCCTCTATCAGCTGGCGAGTCTCCTCTATCAGCTGGTGAGTCTCTATCAGCTGGTGAGTCTCCGCTATCAGCTGGTGAGTCTCTGCTATCAGCTGGTGAGTCTCCTCCATCAGTTGGTGAGTCTCCTCTATCAGCTGGTGAGTCTCCTCCATCAGCTGGTGAGTCTCCTCAACAGTTGGCGAGTCTTCGCTATCAGTTTGTGATTCTCCGCTATCAGTTGGTGAGTCTCTGCTATCAGTTAGTGAGTCTCTGCTATCAGTTGGCGAGTCTCCGCTATCAGTTGGTGAGTCTCCCCTATCAGTTGGCGAGTCTCCTCTATCAGCTGGCGAGTCTCCTCTATCAGTTGGTAAGTCTCCTCTATCGGTTAATGAGATTTCTTCTATCATTTGTTAGTCTCTTCTAACAGCTGGTGAATTTTTTCTAACAGTTGGTGAGATCTCTTCTGTCAGCTAGTGAGTCTCCTCTATCAGTTGGCGAGTCTCCTCCATCAGCTGGTGAGTCTCCTCCATCGGAGTCTCCTCCATCAGCTGGTGAGTCTCCTCTATCAGTTGGCGAGTCTCCTCTCTCATTTGGCGAGTCTCCGCTATCAGTTGGTGAGACTCTGCTATCAGTTGGTGAGTCTCCTCTATTAGCTGGCGAGTCTTCTCTATCAGTTGGCGAGTCTCCTCTATCAGTTGGTGAGTCTCCGCTATCAGTTGGTGAGTCTCCGCTATCAGTTGGTGAGTCTCCTCTATCAGCTGGCGAGTCTTCTCTATCAGCTGGTGAGTCTCCTCCATCAGCTGGTGAGTCTCCTCCATCAGCTGGTGAGTCTCCTCCATCAGCTGGTGAGTCTCCTCCATCAGCTGGTGAGTCTCCACTATCAACTGGCGAGTCTCCTCCATCAGCTGGTAAGTCTCCTCCATCAGCTGGTGAGTCTCCTCCATCAGCTGGTGAGTCTCCTCAACAGTTGGCGAGTCTTCGCTATCAGCTGGTGAGTCTCTGCTATCAGCTGGTGAGTCTCTGCTATCAGTTGGTGAGTCTCCGCTATCAGTTGGTGAGTCTCCTCTATCAGCTGGCGAGTCTTTTCTATCAGTTGGCGAGTCTCCTCTATCAGCTGGTGAGTCTCCTCTATCAGCTGGTGAGTCTCCTCCATCAGCTGGTGAGTCTCCTCCATCAGCTGGTGAGTCTCCTCCATCAGCTGGTGAGTCTCCTCCATCAGCTGGTGAGTCTCTGCTATCAGCTGGTGAGTCTCCTCCATCAGCTGGTAAGTCTCCTCCATCAGCTGGTGAGTCTCCTCCATCAGCTGGTGAGTCTCCCCAACAGTTGGCGAGTCTTCGCTATCAGTTGGTGGGTCTCCGCTATCAGTTGGTGAGTCTCTGCTATCAGTTGGTGAGTCTCCGCTATCAGTTGGCGAGTCTCCGCTATCAGTTGGTGAGTCTCCTCCATCAGTTGGCGAGTCTACTCTATCAGCTGGCGAGTCTCCTCTATCAGTTGGTGAGTCTCCGCTATCAGTTGGTGAGTCTCCTCTATCAGCTGGCGAGTCTCGTCTATCAGCTGGTGAGTCTCCTCTATCAGCTATAAAGTCTCTTCTATCAGCTGGCGAGTCTCCTCCACCAGTTGGTGAGATCTCTTCTGTCAGTTGAAGAGTTTTTTTTATCAATTGGTAAGCGAGTTTGTGAATTTCTCCTATTAGTTGGTGAGATCTCTTCTGTCCATTGGCGAGTCTCTTCTGTCTGTCGGTGGGTCTCTTCTATCGGTTGGTGAATCTCTTCTGTCAGTTGATGAATCTCTTCTGTCAGTTAGTGAATCTCCGCTGTCAGTTGTCGGATCTCTTCTGTCAGTTAGTGAGATCTCTTCTATCAGTTTATGAATCTCTTCTATCAGTTGATGAATCTCTTCTGTCAGTTGGTGAGTCTCTTCTATCAAGTGATGAATCTTGTCTGTCAGTTGGCAAGCCTCTTTTGTCAGTTAGTGAGATATCTTCTATCAGTTAATGAATCTCTTCTGTCAGTTGGCGAGTCTCTTCTATCAGTTGATGAATCTCTTCTATCAGTTGGTGAGATCTCTTCTGTCAGTTGGTAAATCTCTTCTGTCAGTTGGTGAGTCTTTGATCAGTTGAATCTCTTCTGTCAGTTGGCGAGTCTCTTCTATGAGTTGTTGAATCTCTTCCATCAGTTGATGAATCTCCTCCATCAGTTGGTGAGGTCTCTTCTATCAGTTGATGAATCTCTTCCATCAGTTGGTGGGATCTCTTTGATCAGTTGGTGAGATGTCTGCACAGATAAGTATCCAGGGACTGACCCCCAGGCTCCATCTATAATTAATATGAATATATAATATCTTTGATTCCAGTTAAATATTCTGTTTTCTCTCCTTTAGGAGTTTCCATGAAATCCTGGAATATTTACTTAAAGAATGACGGGTTGGAGGAAAATCACGAGCTTTTAAAAATTTTACTGAGGACCCCCAAGAACAGCGTGCTGGGGAAGAATCGGGAGGCCACGGTGGAAATTGTGGATCCCAGAGATGGTGAGAAGGATCTCCCACGGATTTTGTAATATGGGAAATCTAGTTGGGGCAAATCTGGGGCAAAAGAAAGTCACGTGATAGGGCAGTTCGGGGTGCAATCTGTGACAGTATCCCTGAATATGGCTCCTCTCCTATCACTTACTCTGATTTCACCGCACGCTGTGAGCTTCACACAATGTGCATTAGAAGCTGCAGCAAGTCAGATAGAGCCCCGCCTCACCTCACCAGATCCACCTCACCTCATCAGATCCACCTCACCTCACCAGATCCACCTCCCCTCCAGGGAACTTTCCTCAAAATAATCATTTTACTTTATTTCACTACATTTTACATTTTATCATTAGACATGTGCAGTTCGTTAAGAGAATAAAATGGAATAGAAAATTTAAATAAAAGAATAGGATAGAAGAGAATATAATAGAAAATAAAAGAATGGAATATAATTACTTTATTTCACTAAATTTTACATTTTATTAGACGTGTGCAGTTCGTTTCGTTCAGAATTGAAATTTAGACAAATTTTCCATCAATCAGAAATTCGGATGTATCCAAATTTCCGAATTACAATAGTAATGAATTTAAACAAATCCGAAAAAAACGAATACAAATTTCAGACGAAATTCAAATTTGAATAGTTTTCAAATCAAATTTGAATTTCCAAACAGAATGAAATAGAATAGAAAATAAAATAAAGGGATAGGATAGAAAAGAATATAATAGAAAATGAAAGAATGGAATATAATAGAGTAAAACAGAACAGAATAAATAAAATAATAGAAAAAAAAATAGAATAGAAAAAGAAGAGACAGGATACAAAATAAAAGAATAGAGTAAGACAGAACAAAATAGAAAATAAAAACAGAATAAAATAAAAAAGAATAGAAAATAAAGCAATAGAATAGAAAAGAATAGGGAGAATATAACCATCTTTTGTAATTCCAATTTTTGAATAGAATAAATTTGAATACAGTAGAAAAGAATAGAATACAATACAAAAGAATAGAATAGAAAATAAAATAGAAAAGGCCTATCTTCAGTTGTTACAATAGTTCTCATTTCATGCTGCTGCAGTTTATCTTCCTTTGTTAGCTAACGCTTGTCACCACTGTCAACGCTAGCCCCTGCGTGGGCGGAACAATAGCATGTTAGCTACTTGTTAAAATTAATAAAAATTATTGAAACAGAAAATTATTTTGAATTTGAAGTGGAAATATATTGTAGTAAATACAACAAGGTATAACATTGAATTCAGAAGATGATCTTTATGTAATAGAATAGAAAAGTGAAGAATAAAACAGAATAGAATAGAAAGGGATAAAATAGAATAGAATAAAAAAGCATTTAATAAAACAGAATAGGTTAGAATGGACTAGAAAATAAAGGAAAATAATATAAAAGAATAGAATAGAATAGACAACATAATAGATTAGAATGGAATAGAAAATAAAGGAATAGAATAAAATAGAATGGGATAGAAAATAGAAGAATATAGTAGAATAGAAAAGAATAGAATAAACAATAGAAAAGAATAGGATAAGATAGAATATAACATAACCGTTTTCTGAAATTTGATTATTGAATAGAATAAATTAAAATTTGTATAGAATAGAAAAGGATAGAATATAATATCAAAGAACAGCATAGAAAATAAAATAAAAAAAACAATAGAAAAAACAATAGAATAGAATGGAATAGAAAGAATAGAACCGTCTTCCAAAATTCGAATTTCGAATGGAATTCGATTCCAATTGGAATGGAATTCGAAAAATTTGAAGCGATTCGAATTCCAATAAACAAAACGAATGCCAAAAACAGGTTAAACGAATTTAACTAAACGAGTTTACGTAAATAACAAATCAAATCGAAATAAAACCAAACCAATTTTTCCGTTCTGCGCATGCCCATATTTTTTTGTCTTCACTTCACCATTTTTTTGCAATTTAAGAAAACCGTTATTGGCTTAATTAGGGTGAAAGACGTGAAAATACAAATGGCAATAACTTTACTAATCTTTTCAAATAGTAAAGTAAAACTGTGTAACATATATGTATAGGGAGCCTATAGAACTTCCTGTGGCTCCCGGGAGGGAGGGGGGGGGTTCATTTTTTTTTCCATTTGAAGTTGAACTTCAGGCACAAGGACTTTCAGATGAACATATTCCTCAATAGCCGCGAAGGATATAAATCCACTCTGTGTGCACCAAATATCTTTGTAAGCCTAGGCATTACCTTTTATAAGTAGCAGTGATGTCATCACTGTGCTGTACATAGACTGTGCAGAGAGCAGAGCTGTGGGAGGGGCCCCAGCAGGCTCCACCCACTACAGGTTGCCTGCAGGAAACTACAGGAGGGGGCGGAGACCAGACCAGTCCCCCTGCACAAGGAGAGAGAGCAGAGCTGTGGGAGGAGCCCGGCAGACCCCACCCACTACAGACTGCCTGCAGGAAACTACAGGAAGGGGCGGAGACAAGACCAGTCCCCCTGCACAAGGAGAGAGATCAGCAGTGAGCGGTCTTCATTACAGGAAGTCTCACACTGGATTTTTTTTTTAATCGAATTTCTTCATCAATTTAGGCCAATATGTATTCTGCTACATATTTTTGGTAAATAAAATCCCAATAAGCGTATATTGAGAGAGAAATTATATAAATAGTAATAGGAGAATACATTTGGATTTAGCTGTCAGAGGGGGTTGTATGCACTTTGCAGAGAGGGGGGTTAGGAGGCCTGGTGTGTATAGGGGGGCTAGAGAGGGAGGGGAGCTTTTTTTTTTTTTTTTAATTCTGAACTTGTCCTCAAAAGATTTTACCATTCTGCTATGTAGGATAAACAAAATTCCCTTGGAGGGGTCACAATACAAGCCCCCTGAGGGGGTATATAACTGAGATCTGACCCCCAGTGCCCCCTCTATCCCTGCTGAAGTTTAGCGCTGTACAAAACATCCTAATTCATCGCAGACGCCTCGGTTTTTTTTCCTGGTGACGTTCCTGCTGGGCTGCATTTTGCCACCTACTGTGTTTGGGATTTAAAGGATTACAATCTCTCCACTGTTTTTGATATGCGCAACAAGATATAATTCAAGCCATAATGAAAGTGGAAAGAGAGACACGTTCTGCAGAAAAGAGCTGATGCACGCATTTCGCTACGCCGTGTGCACACTTCAGAGCCAGCGAATGCTGGAACAACAGTGACACCTGCTGGACACGGATCATACTGCCTCAATTGCTGCGGGGAGTCGTATAGGATACAAGATGTAATGTGGGGGTCAGGAGGAAGCAAAATTCACCACTATGGGGTCTATATTTTAAGACTGATTTTTGTTACATTGTCTTCCAGCCTTATATAGCGATAAAGTTTGTCTTCAAATGTAAGGCATGAAAACAAAAAGTTGTGTAAAATGTAGCGACATTTAAAAAAAAAAAAAACAATATGAGGAGAGATCCCGTTCTTGTGAACCCCTCACACTGCACCCCATTCCACCCAACACCCCTCACACTGCACCCCACTCCACCCAACACCCCTCACACTGCACCCCACTCCACCCAACAACGCTCACACTGCACCCCATTCCACCCAACACCCCTCACACTGCACCCCACTCCACCCAGAACCCCTCACACTGCACCCCACTCCACCCAACAACGCTCACACTGCACCCCATTCCACCCAACACCCCTCACACTGCACCCCACTCCACCCAGAACCCCTCACACTGCACCCCACTCCACTCCACCCAGAACCCCTCACACTGCACTCCACTCCACTCCACCCAGAACCCCTCACACTGCACTCCACTCCACCCAGAACCCCTCACACTGCACCCCATTCTACCCAACACCCCTCACACTGCACCCCATTCTACCCAACACCCCTCACACTGCACCCCACTCCACCTAGAACCCCTCACACTGCACCCCATTCCAACCAACACCCCTCACACTGCACCCCACTCCACCTAGAACCCCTCACACTGCACCCCATTCCAACCAACACCCCTCACACTGCACCCCACTCCACCCAACAACGCTCACACAGCACCCCATTCCACCCAACACCCCTCACACTGCACCCCACTCCACCCAGAACCCCTCACACTGCACTCCACTCCACTCCACCCAGAACCCCTCACACTGCACCCCATTCTACCCAACACCCCTCACACTGCATCCCATTCTACCCAACACCCCTCACACTGCACCCCACTCCACCTAGAACCCCTCACACTGCACCCCATTCCAACCAACACCCCTCACACTGCACCCCACTCCACCTAGAACCCCTCACACTGCACCCCATTCCAACCAACACCCCTCACACTGCACCCTATTCTACCCAACACCCCTCACACTGCACCCCATTCCACCCAGAACCCCTCACACTGCACTCCACTCCACCCAACACCCCTCACACTGCACCCCATTCTACCCAACACCCCTCACACTGCACCCCATTCTACCCAACACACTTAATACTACACCCCATTCCACCCAGAACCCCTCACACTGCACCCCACTCCACCCAGAACCCCTCACACTGCACCCCACTCCACCCAGAACCCCTCACACTGCACCCCACTCCACCCAACACCCCTCACACTGCACCCCATTCCACCCAGAACCCCTCACACTGCACCCCACTCCACCCAACACCCCTCACAATGCACCCCACTCCACGCAACACCCCTCACACTTCACTCCACTCCACCCAGAACCCCTCACACTGCACCCCATTCCACCCAGAACCCCTCACACTGCACCCCATTCTACCCAACACCCCTCACACTGCACCCCTTTCTACCCAACACCCCTCACACTGCACCCCATTCCACCCAAAACCCCTCACACTCCACCCAGTACCCCTCACTCTGGACCCCCACCTTACTCTACTCTACACCCTACTCCACAGAGCTCCCCTCACTCTGCACCCTTCTCCACCAAAAAAAAAAAACTACTCTATAAAAAAATAATGTTTCTGTACAGTATAGAGCAGTGTTCTTCCTTAAATTAGATACGGTATAAACACCAACTGGATAAGGTTTAATTTACTATAGCGCTTTGCATCATAAACAATTGTCAGGGTTTTTTTGTGTTTTGTTTTTTAAATCAAATTCCTGTTTTTAGCGATGGCTGCATATCATTTCTCGGGGTGATTTTCCTGATGGTTCCAAAAAATAAATAAATCTGTGTGACATGGCGCTGTAACTGTGGTAGTCTCTACCAGCAGCCAATGTGACAGGGTGACAACACGGGGGCACAGGAACACCGGAGCGCGCCCACTGTGCAGCAGCACACTAATATGGTCCATTCATGCAATTCTATCAGAAGGTGCATTGAGGTGCCAATCAGAATGAATGACACTGCAATGTAACTATGCATATAACGTGCAGGGTTGCAGGTTTTGGAAACGTCACCATTACCACAGCACCATATCATGAATGGGACGTAAGTCAACCTGTTATGAGAGCAGCAAATAAACAGTTTGGGGAAGTTGCAGAGGCCCTCGTCTTCATACTTGCTCCTGGCCAGTGACTCAAAGCATTGAAGACAAAGGGATCAACATGACAATCAAATGACTATCTTTTTCTGTAGGGTCGCCAAACTACGGCCCATGGGCCAAATCCAGCCCGCTACAAGATTTTATCTGGCCCATAGTAACTGTCCATGAAAATACCCTGCCTGGCAGTGGATGCGCTGGTCTGTGTATCGTAATATGGAGATTGGAGAATCCTCTGCCAGCCATGACCCTCCCCCCACACCCTGTGATGGGCACTCCTGGATGTAAGGGGGGACTCTGATGGAACACTCTTGGATGTAAAGGGGGACTCTGATTGGCACTCCTGGATGTAAGCAGGTTTCTGATGAGCATTCCTGCGTGAAAGGGGGGACTCTGATGGGTACTAGTGGATGTAAGGGGAATTGTAATGGGCCCTCCTGGATGTAAAGGGGCACTCTGATCACACTCCTAGATATAAGGGGGACTCTGGTGGGCACCGCTGGATTTAAGGGGTATTCTGATGGGCACTCCAAGATGTAAGGGGGAACTCTGAAGGGCACTCCTAGATGTAAGGGGGGACATTGATGGGCACTCCTAGATGTAAGGGGGAATTCTGATGGCACTCCTAGATGTAAGGGGGGACGTTGCTGGGGTACTCCTGGATATTAGAGGATTGGTGTTAATGGGCACTCATGGATGTAAGGGGGCACGTTGATGGGCACTCCTGGATATAAGGGGTAGCACTAATAGCCACTTCTTGATCTAAGGGGGGACTCTGACGGGGCACTCCTGGATGTAAGGGGGGAAGTTGATGGGGTACTCCTGGATATTAGGGGATGGGTGTTAATGGGCACTCCTGGATGTAAGGGGAAACTCTGAAGGGCACTCCTAGATGTAAGGGGGGACTCTGAACACTCCTAGATGTAAGAGGAGACTCTGTTGGGCACTCGTAGATGTAAGGGGGGACTCTGAAGGGCACTCCTAGATGTAATGGGGGACTCTGAAGGGCACTCCTAGATGTAAGGGGGGGACATTGATGGGCACTCCTCGATGTTTAGGGGGTCGCTGGTGGGCACTCCTGGATTTAGGGGCGACAATGATGGGCACTCCTGGATATTAGAGGATGGGTGTTAATGGGCACTCCTGGATGTAAGGGGTAACTCTAAAGGGCACTCCTAGATGTAAGGGGGGACGTTGATGGGTACTCCTAGATGTAAGGGGGACGCTAGTGGGCACTCCTCTATAAAAGGGGCAATGCTGATGGGCACTTCTAGATGTAAGGGGGGACTCTGATGGGCACTCCTGGATAAAGGGGGGACGATGATGGGCACCAGGGGCGTTGCTAGGTCTGCAAAAGATCTGGGGCTAGAGCCCATAGCAGCGGTCACCAACCTTTTTGCATGCCTGTGGGGGGGGGGGGGGGAGACCGGTGGTAAGCAATTTTTCACGGCCTATGGTTGGTGTTGGCACTTCAATCAACATGGCATAATGGTTGATATGGTGTCAGGATGATTGAAGCGCATTATTTCTATTGTTACATTCTAATATATAATGAAGTGGTTCAACTCACCATAATGCAGAATCAGTGGGAGCCCTAGGCGTGTCACTTGCCTCATCTCCTGCCACCAGACGCAGCGTGTCACTTGCCACCGTCGCCTGTCACTAGATGCAGCATGTTACTTGCCACCGTCACCTGCCACTAGATGTGGATTGTCACTTGCCATGTCACCTGCCACCAGGTGTGGATTATCACTTGCCACGTCACCTGCCACCATTTGCAGATTGTCACTTGCCACGTCACCGGCCACCAGATGTGGGTTGTCACTTGCCAACTGATGTGGATTGTCACTTGCCATGCCAACCAGTGCCACCAAATGTGCATTGACGCCGCATTGGTGGCAAGCTGACAGCACTGGTCTATTTAGTGCGAGCAGGAGAGTGGTGGGGCGGGCAGTGAGACATGATGTCATCTCGCTGCTCCCCGCCGCACCTCCAACATTGAAGCAAGGGAGTCTAGCTGCAAAGTGGAACTGCACAATGACAGGAAGCACGTGACCTCCACTCCACCATGCTGTGAGGGCGGAAGAGTCTGATGTGTGGCGGCCAGTGAGAGATGATGTCATCTCTCTGCTGCTCGCCGTACCTCGCTCCCAAATTGAAGAGGCACAGCTGTGAAGAGCGCTGATGTGGAGCGGACGGAGAGAGATGTCATTTCTGCTCGTCCGCCTGCTCGCTTCTCTTTTCTCCTCCGCCTCTTTCATGCAACCTGCTGGTTAGGCAGGGACCCTGTGGCAAGAGACTCGGGGCTATGGGCCTCAGATTCGGGGCTATAGCCCCAATAGCCACCCCCTAGCAACGCCCCTGATGGGCACTCCTGGATATTAGATGATGGGTGTTAATGGGCACTCCTGGATGTAAGGGAGAACTCATGGGCCCTCCTTTATACAAGGGGGGACTCTGTTGGTTCCTGCAAGATTTAAGGGGAGACTGTGATGGTGCACTCCTGGATATTAGAGGAGGGGTGCTAATGGGCACTCATGGATGTAAGAGGGCACGTTGATGGGCACTCCTGGATATAAGGGGTAGCGCTAATAGGCACTTCTTGATCTAAGGAGGGACTCTGACGGGGCACTCCTGGATTTTAAGCGGGACTCTTAATAAAACTAAAATTTTTCAACCTGTAAATGTTTTTAATAAAATGTACAATGTAGCCCCCGTATTGAAAAGTTTGAAGCCCCCGGCTCAAATAAAAACACAAATAAACACGGGTCTCTTTTTTTTAACCTTAGGTCATTTTTCTTAACAGGTCAGTGTGGAGGCCATAACACGAATGCGAGGGGCCGCGGAAAAAACGCCGAAATCTCCACTGAGATCACTCAGATCCGGCTGCCAAACACGCGAGCATCCGTCCAAGCCGCCCCTCGAATTTATCATTCTATGACCGGCATCGACCGCCCGGGACAGGAGCTGGCCTTTGCTGGAAGCAGCGTCCTCGTAGGTTTAATTTAACTATCCGAAAACACAAGAACAAAAAAAAAAAAAAAAAAGGGGCATTAATAACGGTGGAAATAAATGACGGTATAACTCATTCTTAATTGATAGTGTTCTTCCCAGCAAATGAAAAACTTCTATGGATTATTGCACAGATCTAATTATGTCATTACGCCGCTCCAGGTTCGGTGAGTGGTTGGTATAAATTGGGGCCGAGGTTGACATTCTCTCTTAAGAGGGCCCGGGCCTCCGCCGGCGATTTAATTAGCGCAGACTGATGAAGATGACACGGGCGTACGGGATGAGATTAAGACCCTCATTGAGGGGAGTGGTGAAAAGCATAGTTAGGTCTCCAATAATTCAATAATCGGGATGATGAAGCTCTCAGACGTAATTTCTTTATTCTTTTCGATGCTTGCCAACTTTTTTTTTTTTTTTTTTTTTAAAGCTGAACTCCAGGCCGATATATAAGACGCAACTGACTGCACCTCTCTGATCATTAATGCACAAATTAAACGCATTTCTTTACATGCAGGTAGTGCAAGTACCTAAATCTGACCAGGTATCAACCTCTTGTAGTCCCCGTTCAACAGAGCCAAGACTGGGAGAGGGAGAAGCAACACAAGGAGCCAATCAGTTCATGTGCTGATAAGAAGCATTCTGATAGGAGAAGAGAGAGCAGAGTAACAGAGAGATGAGCCCATCACTCTGCTGCTTCTCCTTTTCACAGGCTGGGGGCTGGTCCGGGATAACCTGAACTCAGAGGAAGTGGGGTGAATGATGCTGGTCATGAAACTGAAGACATATAGCTACAGAAATAATACTGCAAGGGTAATCTCTAGATTGAAGGTGAAAGCTGTTTTTGTTATTTTGCACGGGGGGGGGGGGGGGGGGGGGGGGTTCGGGGATGTGCAGTACTTTACATGTTTTTTTAAAAAGCGTGTTGGCATTAGGTGAAAAGTTGGCCACGGTACCCTAGGGCAGTAATGGCGAATCTTGGCACCCTAGATGTTTTGGAACTACATTTACCATTATGCTCAACTACACTGTAGAGTGCATGAGCATCATGGGAAATGTAGTTCCAAAACATCTGGGGTGCTGTCAGAAACCATGAAATCAGGCCAAGACAGAAGTACAGTTAAATCACACTTGTTTAATAATAAAAGTAAAAAGAACAAACATAGTCAAAACATAGCCAAAGTTCAGTAACCGGAACGGATAGTCAGCCAAGCCAGAAGTCAGGGAGCAATGTAGTGGAACAGTAAGCAGGATCTGGAGCCAGAAGGGATGTCAGCAAAGCAAGTCTTGAACAGGATCGCAGGAGATAGTTTCTATGATGTTGACCAAGGCGAAGGCAGAGACCCTCAGGACTGGACGGCTTAAGTAGACAGGACTGACGAGCAGGATATCATCAACAGCTGAGTCACTGTGGAGAGATAGGAGCTGGCAATTGGCCAACAGCTGAGAGGCCAGCTCAGAGAAGGAAGAGCTGAGCCCAGCCCTGACAGGTGCCAAGGTTCACTATCACTGCCCTAGGGCCTCTAGAGTGGTCAAAATAGTGTATAAAGGGATGAGGGTGCCAAAAGGTTGTATCAAGTTCAGTAAAAAAAATGTATTTATCTTGATAATAAGTCACAGGATGTAACCAACGTGTTTCAGGGGTTCCCAGCTCCGCCTTCATTAGGGCATGTATGCTGGCAGTTATTCATTTATTTTGGACAGTGAAAAATATACAAAGTATGCAGGTGCCAGACTGGTGACCTGTGATCTCTCTAAAAGTAATTATTTATTTTTCATTGTCCAATGTTACCAAACAACTGACAGCACACAAGCCCTGATGATAGGGAGAGTTGACACCCCGAAACGCGTTGATTTAAACCTCTGATCTGTTACCAAGAAAATTACAGTTTCCCTGGACTTGATACAAACCTGTGGCTCACTAATACTTCTATTTTTTATGCATTGGTTGGCAATTCAGACACAGCATACAGCAGCTTGGTTGGAGTTGTCCTTCCGCCTATCTGCGTCCGATGGGGTCAGTTTTCCCTCTCTCTTTGTTCTTATACAGTATCATGGGATGACGCCATTGAGCGGAGCTCAGCAGTCCCGAAGAGGAGGAGAAGTCTGGCTGGTAGGAGCTCCGTCAGGTCTCTCTGCTCCAGAGCGCCCCCAACATGATTCCGCCCCTCCAGACTCAATACGCCAATCGAATAACGGGACACAGCAGGTATTCATTTTGAAAATGCTCATAAAGGTGTGCAAATTAAAAAAAGAAGGTGTAGACTTAAATAGACTGCAGGCAACAAGCGAAAACAATTGGTGAGCAGGCAGTGTCATCCAGCAAACCCTGAAACTGTGCTAAAAATCACAAAATCAACTCAGTTTATCCTAATCTGAACTTTTCACAATATGCTGCAACTAGATATTAGATTTTTTCAAAGTATCTCCATACAGGCTGCAGCATTATATTAGATGATTATATGCAGTGCACCATCCTGCTTTGGAGGAGTTTAATGCAAAATGTTCATCTATGACTAAAATGTAACTTTCATAGTGTTTAGCTGAACCAAATCCAAATGGGGACTTCAAAGGAACCCCTCTGTAAAGACCAGTGGCGGCTGGTGAAGTTTTAGGATGGGGGAGCGCCAGACAGTGCCCTTCCTTTTTGACCCCTCCCACTTCTCATAAGCCCTACCCCTTATAGAATACTTTGTCCCCTGTATTCCACTTGGTTCCACCCATAGTGTCAGGAGTATATAGCCCCAGCATCACAGGACAGAGTATACAGCCCCAGAATCACAGGACAGAATATACAGCCCCAGCATCACAGGACAGAGTATACAGCCCCAGAATCACAGGACAGAATATACAGCCCCAGAATCACAGGACAGAGTATACAGCTCAGCATCACAGGACAGAGTATACAGCTCAGCCTCACAGGACAGGGTATGCAGCTCAGCATTACAGATCAGGGTACACAGCTCAGCCTCACAGATCAGGGTACACAGCTCACTATTACAGATCATAGTATATAGCTCAGCCTCACAGATCAGGGTATACAGCTCAGCATTACAGATTAGGATAAAACCCTAATCTGTGAGGTTGAGCTGTATACCCTGATCTGTGATGACACATCAGCATGACACAGATCAGGGTATACAGCTCAGCCTCACAGATCAGGGTATATAGCTCAGCATAACACATATCAGGGTATATAGCTCAGCATAACACAGATCAGGGTATATAGCTCAGCATGACACAGATCAGGGTATATAGCTCAGCATAACACAGATCAGGGTATATAGCTCAGCATGACACAGATCAGAGTATATAAGACTGTATCTGAGATTAATCCATATATGGGTAATGATGTCAGAGAGAACTTCAGGGAAACTCCTTTCAAGAGTCCATATTTAATATTAGTTCATTTATTATTATTATTACTATACAGGATCTATATAGCACCAACAGTTTATGCAGCGCTTTACCACATGAGGGCAGACAGTACAGATACAATACAATTCAATACAGGAGGAATGAGAGGACCTTGCTCGTTAGAGCTCACAATCTAAGAGGGAGGGCCAAGAGATACAAAAGGTAATAACTGTCGAGGATGGACAGAGTAGGAGATAGTCGGACAGATTGGGGTAGAGAGTTCCAGAGGACAGGAGAAGCTCTGGAGAAGTCCAGGAGGTGAGCATGGGAGGGGGTGATGAGGGAGCTAGAGAGCAGGAGGTCTTGGGAGAAGCCAAGAGAAATATTAGGTTGCTATATTGAGAATAGGTTAGTGATGTAGCTGGGGGGCATGGCATTGTGGATGGCTTTGTAAACAGAGAGACCTTTAGATCAGAGAGACCTTCAGGGAAATCTGTCCCCAGAGACTATTTTTAATATTGGTCCATATATTTGTATATATATGGGTAATGATGTCAGAACTCCAGGGAAACCCCTTCCTAGAATCCATATTTGAAATTAGTCTATATATGGGAAATTATGTCAGAGAGAACTTCAGGGAAACCTGTCCCCAGAGTCCATAATTGGTATTAGTCCATATATGGGTCCTAATGTCAGAGAGAACTCCAGGGAAGCCCCTTCCTAGAGTCCATATTCAATATTAGTCTATATATGGGAAATGGTGTCTAAAAGATTTTCAGGGAAACCTGTCCCCAGAGTCCATATTTGAATGATGTCAGAAAACTCCAGGGAACCCCTTCCTTGAGTCCATATTTGATATTTGTCCATATATGGGTCATAATGTCAGAGAGAACTTCAAGAAACCCCATCCCCAGAGTCTATATTTATTATTACTTCATACTGTATATGGGCAATGATGTCATAGAGATCTTCAGGGAAACCTGTCCCTAGAGTCCATATTTGATATTGGTCCATACATTGGCAATGATGTCAGAATTCTAAGGAAGGGTCAATAAAGTCAATATTTGGTATTAGTCCATATACATGAGTAAAGATGTCACGATGAGCTTGTTTAATATTAATGAATGCTTTGCTTGTCTGTAGGGAGAGAAGCTGAGAAGATGTCCTGCAGGGTGGACTCACCACCAGAAATACTGCTATTATCTGAATACCCATAAAAAGAGCACCTGGGAGGAGGCCGAGCAGGACTGTGTGCAAATGTAAGACACTGACACATCTGTAGGGGGGTGGAGTTAGCACTCTGAGGTCCTGTAGAGCTGGAGTCCTAAACCCATTACCCACTAGGACATTGCAAACAGTTTGTGTGTTCTCCCCATGTGTGTACTACTGAGGGTTCAACTTCCTTCCAAAAACATGCTGCTAGGTTAGTCTTCAATTAGAATGGGGGCTGGTGTGATTTGGGACAGGGGCTGGTGGGAATGGGACAGGGACTGGTGTGAATGGGACAGGGGCTGGTGTGAATGGGACGGGAGCTGGCGTGAATGGGACGGGAGCTGGCGTGAATGGGACGGGAGCTGGCGTGAATGGGACGGGGGCTTGCATTAATGGGCCGGGGCTTGCGTTAATGGGACAGGGGCTGGCGTTAATGGGACGGGGGCTGGCGTTAATGGGACGGGGGCTGGCGTTAATGGGACAAGGACTCGTGTGATTGGGACAGGGACTGGTATGGTTGGGAAAGGAACTGATGGAGCCTTGTCTGCTTTGTAGACCACTATGGAATATATTATCATTATATACACATAAAAATAAATAAATATTTATTGGTTCCCAGTAAATGGTTGAGACGAGTGTACATATTACGATATAGGGCACCTCTAGATGAACTCATGACTCCCCAGCTCACATAATCACAGATTTGGGGATTAGTGGTGGGATCCAAAAATGTTTAGGTGAACATGGAGTGTGGTCTTCCCAAAGATTTAGCCTAAACCCCAGCTTCTGTATTTCAGGCCGGGCAGTCATTTAACAAGTGTCCAGTCACAATCGGCGATGAGGTGGCTCTGGAAGTTCGCCAGCAAGAAGCCGTTTTGGATTGGTAAGATATTAGTAAATTCCAATCAGATGTGAGCACAGGCCGGGCCGGTACTAACACTAGGCGAACTAGGGAGCCGCCTAGGGCACACTGCCAACCAAGGCCGCTGGTCTCCCTATACAATCCGCCGTAAGGCTGCATCACACCCTGCTGCTTTCTGCTTTCACACCTCCATGACTTGTACCTGCATGTTTTGTATCTGATTTGTTCCTATTGAGGCCAAACCTCAATAGGAACAAATCAGATACACAATATGTAGTGCATGCTTATAAAACAAACAACAGAATCAAAGGATTTTGCAGGGCACACTAAATGTATTATTTGGGGTCCTCTCCACTTCTCTGTACCTGGGACCTGCCTAACTACATAATAATGGGTGTCCTTGGAATTGGGATGAGCCACAACCACCTTGTGCATGTAAATATGGTATTTACAGTTCCACACCTGATATCGGTGGAACTCTGTACAGGTGGCTGTCCCTTCCACAAGCACCTGATGGTGTTTGGGCACAGGCTGCAGTCTCATACCACTGCTGCCACTGTGCCTCTAAGGTACAAAACAAAGCTTCCAGAACATAGGGGAACTCAAGTACATAGAGTTCCCCAACATCCTTGATCATTGGCCGCTGGAGCCATGACAACTGCTGAGGGCAGGTAGAATGGAGGGCTTTGCGGGGTCTCCAGGGCAGTGTTGGTTTCCCCCGCCCCCTTCCTCCTCCTCTGACTCTATGTAAGTAGGGCACCAGGTCTCCCTGGGGTTAGGGGACCTTGTGATAGCACCCCCTCTTAGGCAAAACAGCGGTGGTAACTGGTCAAGATGTTGCAGGTGAAGCGACATGAGCCACAGATCTTTCTGGCTCCTCACAAGGGGCTGAAGGCCCACACACCACCACCTACTGTGGCAGTTCCTCAGTAGGTAGGGCAGATGGCTGTACTTCCAATGGTCCTAGAGAACCAATTCCGTCTGCTGGGGGTGCTGCTGTAGGTGGCGGTCCCTCATTGGCCTCCAGGGATAGTACCTCTGATGCAGGATCTCGACAGAGCTCGACCCCACTGGCACTGGGGGAGCACTTAACCCCGTGGTCCATGGAGGAACCCCTGGTGGATGCAATCCTCCTACAACAGGTCTGGAGAGCCCAGGTGTTGCTCTGCAGATGATGTGGCCATGGTGCTGCAAAGGTCCATAATGCATTGTGTTTTGGCAGGGTACTAGGTAGTCACACGGAGCCTCCCCGACTGTGAGCACCTCAAGGAGGTAGGCCCAGAATTCCCTACAACAGGCCCAGGATGTGAGAGCTGATGTGTCAGGGCTCTGCCCAGTGTCCAGAGAAACATCAGGGATATACAGTGATATAAAGTGGGACCATGTCACCTGAGCTACAGGCTGTTATAAACATTTTTTACTGTTTCTAAAAAAATGTAAGTTTTATTTCTTTGGGGGGGAGGGGGCTTCAAGTAGCCGGTCTTGCCTAGGGTGACAAAAAAAAACCTGGAAGTTGATTGGTTTCTATGCAGAGCTGCACCAGATTTTGCACTCTCCAGTTTTAGTAAATCAACCCCCAAGTTCACTCTATGGACCACTTATGTATTTGTATATGTTGATCATATCCCCCCCTTAATCTCCTCTTCTCAAGAGAGAATAAATTCAGTTCCTCTAATCTTTCCTAATAGCTGAGCTCCCCCATGCCTCTTATCAGTTTGGCATTTTTTTTACATTTTTTACTATTGCTTGAAAGTAGTGTTCTGTAATCAGGTAGTGGGGGGTCTGCCTCATAAGTGAACCAACTACTTTTTTTGCATCAAAACCTGCAGAGCATTGCACCCACAATTAGCGCAAATCAGGTGTATTAAATAGTTGCTTGCAGCATTCAGCCCCAGGTCTGTACGGAAGTACAGACCTTCTGTTATTGGACTGGAGGGGTGCGGTCAAACTACCATGATGGCGTTGTCAATGCCCTGCTGTTGGCGCTGTGCTGTGGCCCCAGATGGGACTTGTAGTAGTGGTGAACTTTGGACAGTGTGGCTGTGTGGGTGGAACCTAGGGTTGTCACTTTTTCATCAACCCAAACCCGAACACTTCAGCGGCGCACGACAATTTTTAATTTTTTTTGCAGTATACACTAGGATTGTAAAAGAGCTGGGACACCTTTGAGTAGTATTGTGGCACATGTAGCATCCCGTGATAAACATTAGGTGTGGCCAAATTTTCTTAATAATGGGAGAAGCATAAGGAGCGTAGTTAAATCAAACATGGTCAGCCTGTCCCCCAGTGCAATCCCCCCCATAGGCTAGTCTGTCCCCCAGTATAACCCCCCAAGTCAGTCTGTCCCCCAGTATAATCCGCCCCTAGTCAGTCTGTCCCCCAGTATAATCCGCCCCAAGTCAGTCTGTCCCCCAGTATAATCCGACCCAAATCAGTCTGGCCCCCAGTATAATACGCCCCAAGTCAGTCTGTCCCCAGTATAATCCGACCCAAGTCAGACTGTCCCCCAGTATAATCCGCTCCAAATCAGTCTGTCCCCCAGTATAATACGCCCCAAGTCAGTCTGTCCCCCAGTATAATCGGCCCCATGTCAGTCTGTCCCCCACTATAATCCGCACCAAGTCAGTCTGTCCCCCAGTATAATCTGACCCAAGTCAGTCGGTCCCCCAGTATAATCCGCCCCAAGTCAGTCTGTCCCCCAGTATAATCCGTCCCAAGTCAGTCTGTCCCCCAGTATAATCCGCCCCAAGTCAGTCTGTCCCCCAGTATAATCCGTCCCAAGTCAGTCTGTCCCCCAGTATAATCCGACCCAAGTCAGTCGGTCCCCCAGTATAATCGGCCCCAAGTCAGTCTGTCCCCCAGTATAATCGGCCCCAAGTCAGTCTGTCTCCCAGTATAATCTGACCCAAGTCAGTCGGTCCCCCAGTATAATCGGCCCCAAGTCAGTCTGTCCCCCCAGTATAATCGGCCCCAAGTCAGTCTGTCCCCCAGTATAATCGGCCCCAAGTCAGTCTGTCCCCCAGTATAATCGGCCCCAAGTCAGTCTGTCCCCCAGTATAATCCGACCCAAGTCAGTCTGTCCCCCAGTATAATCCGACCCAAGTCAGTCTGTCCCCCAGTATAATCCGACCCAAGTCAGTCTATCCCCCAGTATAATCTTCCCACATCAGTCTGTACCCCAGTTAAAACATCCCCCCACCAATAAAATTAAAAGCACTGGAAGCCGACAGGAGGGGAGAGGGGGATAGAAGAACTGTGATGAGGATCTGCCACTGATGTGTCCGGGTTTCATATGGACTGAAACACGGACACAGGATTCCAAACCTGGACTGTCCAGGTGAATCCCGGACAGGTGGCAACCCTAGTGGAACCAGATACAGCCATAAAAAAGTTATAATGCAGCAAGAGTATGATGCACCACACAATTTAGAGGTTGGAGGAGGGGGGGTTATACTGTCTGTACACAGTCTACAGGTTATACCCTAAAAATGGGAAACATGGTCCTAAGGGTGGACTGTGCCTTTCACCTCTCGCTGCCCACGTAACGCACATATGGCAATACATGCACATACTGTATGTTTTTATGGATAGCTGAGATTTCTGTGCACAGAGCATGCCCAGTGCGCGCTCCCAGCACAGTGATTGTGCTATCAAAATAATGGTCGAGAGCCGTTGGGATCACGTTTTTTTTTTTTTTTTGTTAATCCTTAGGCCTGAAGTCATCAGAGAGACTCTCGCCCTGGTCCTGGGAAAACGGACAACACTGGACATTCAGCAACTTCAAGCCATCATCTTCGTTTCTGTCCGGAGCCTCGGAGGAAAGCTGCATCCTCGTCCGGAGAAGGAAAGAATGGACGGAGAAAAGCTGCAGCGAGAGGCACAGATACATCTGCTCTGTGCCGATATAAAGCTGCCGGCGGCGGGAAGTGAACGGCGCCCGCGTTTAACCTTACAGATAGTAACGGGGATATTACTGTCCCTCCCTGAGGTGCTGTACCCAGCGCAGTGTACAGTACTTGTATTTAATGCAGCCGTTTGTAGCAGTTTTATGAGAACTCGTAAATCGTCTTCAAGTGAAATGTTTCACTTTTTCTATTTTTTTTAATAAAGCTCTTAGAACTTTCCACCAATAAATTTCAAAAGAGATTTTTCGACAATAGCGCGTTGTTTTATTTCCGATCTCTCTAGAGGCCGGTCCAGAAACTCTTCAACAGCAAGTGAACGCTGAGCTCCAGGCAGATATAAAAGACACAAATAAATGCAACTCTGCATTCGTTAATTACATCAATAAGACCCCTTTCACACTGGGGCCGCGGCCGCACTAAAGCAACGCTCGTTTTAGGCGCTTTAGCACTGTTTAAGCGGCACTTTTTGGCCACTAGCAGGGCACTTTTAACCCCAAAGAAGGGGTTAAAAACTCCTGTGTTTCGGAAGCACTGCCCATTGATTGCAATGGGCAGGGGCGTTTTGGGAATGCTGTATACAGTGCTCCCAAACTGACCCAAAGATGCTGCTTGCAGAACTTTTCCGTACGTCCCGCAAGCGCACCGCCCCAGTGTAAAAGCACTCATAGTAATGAATGGGAGGCAGTTTTCAGGCGCTTTTTTCTAGCGCTAAAACGCCTGAAAACTGCCTCAGTGCAAGGAGTCTTAATGTATCTTGTAAATACAAGCAGTGTAAGTGTCTGAATGGGACCTGGTATCAGCCTCAGGAGGTCCGGCAGAGCTGGATTGAGGAAGAAGCAGCACAAGGAGCCAATCGGTTCATGTGATGGCATAGGAGGAGAGGGCAGAGTGAAAAAGAGATGAGCTAATCGTTGTGCTGCTTCGGATTTCACTATCTAGTCTCAGCTGTGGTGGGTCTAGTTTGACTAGAGCTGAAGGGAGTGGGTTGAATGGAGCTAGACACCTAGTGGCAGACAAAGACCTGTGGGGTGGTCAGAGAGAGAAGGATCACCTTATACTGGTGGTCATTGAGAAAGGGGCCTCCTTACACTGTTTGTTAGTGGTAAAAGGGTTCCATTACATTGGTGATCAGTGGGAAGAATGTTCCTTACATTAGAGATCAGTGAGAAGAATGTTCCTTACATTAGAGATCAGTGAGAAGAATGTTCCTTACATTGGTAATCAGTGAGAAGAATGTTCCTTACATTGGTGATCAGTGAGAAGAATGCTCCTAACATTGGTAATCAGTGAGAAGAATGTTCCTTACATTGGTGATCAGTGGGAAGAATGTTCCTTACATTGGTGATCAGTGAGAAGAATGCCCCTTACATTGGTGATCAGTGAGAAGAATGCTCCTAACATTGGTAATCAGTGAGAAGAATGTTCCTTACATTGGTGATCAGTGGGAAGAATGTTCCTTACATTGGTGATCAGTGAGAAGAATGCTCCTTACATTGGTGATCAGTAGGAAGAATGTTCCTTACATTGGTGATCAGTAGGAAGAATGTTCCTTACATTGGTGATCAGTGAGAAGAATGTTCCTTACATTGGTGATCAGTGAGAAGAATGTTCCTTACATTGGTGATCAGTGGGAAGAATGTTCCTTACATTGGTGATCAGTGGGAAGAATGTCCCTTACATTGGTGATCAGTGAGAAGAATGTTCCTTACATTGGTGATCAGTGAGAAGAATGTTCCTTACATTGGTGATCAGTGAGAAGAATGCTCCTTACATTAGAGATCAGTGGGAAGAATGCTCCCTACATTGGAGGTCAGTGGGAAGAATGCTAATACCTTGGATGGGGATGGGAGGTTATGGGATGCCCATTTGACTTCAGAACAAACTTCAGGGACAACTCTTCCTATATACAGTCTCTATATACAGCTCCTCTTCTTCCTCCAGCAATCACTTGTATGCAGTACTGAGCAGGAACACTGAAAATGTCTGACAATCACTCAGTCAGATTGAAGCAATGGCCCATTACAGGCAGGAACCCGGAGCCCCTTGGTTGTATAGCAAAGTTCAGTGTCCAGCTTACAATTCCTTCTGTGGCTACTGATCCCAGTGCCCCCTCTTCAGGCACTGCCAACCCGCCTGGCTGCAGCTGCCTCTTTCACTAGCCCTCCAGGCTAACTTCTCCCCACAGTCCTCCCAGACTGACACTCATCAGCCCACCCAGGTGACTCTCAGGAGATCTCCCAGACGTTCTGACCTGCTCCTGTTGTCTTCTCCTTGCTCCCGTGCCTTGAGGAAGGGTTTCCTCCGTGTGTTTTAGAGGGAATCTTCCAGCACCCAAGACCCAGGCCCAAGGTCACCCCGCAGACTAGAGGGCACCCTCAAGGGTCACCAAATGCCTTCTCAGCACTCAATTTCCAACTTCCACCCGACTGCCCCTGCTGGCATGATCCATGAGTATTTATGAGGTGGCCTTCCCCCTTCTCACTGATTGCTGATTATTGCGGAAGCACTAAGATGCTACAGAGCCTCCTGGCTGTGTACTACATTTTTCAAATGTCCAGACTGCTATATGAGCACCAGAAGATAATCATTGATGGAGGTAAGTGCTGAGGGGACCAAGAATGGGGAGGGTATTGGAAGTTAGTTTACCATTTCATTTTTCATGAAAAGGTGAACTAACCCTTGAAGAATCAAAAATCCTTTACTGCTGATAACAACAGGAAGATACATGGTATCCGACACATTTCAGGGGCCAATATCCCCCTTCATCAGGGCTTGGGCACATTGACAATGCTTTATATTGGACTAAAAACTTCTAAGGGATAGTCAGGAGAACAGAACGAGCTGTCTCAATGGACATGTTATGGAGATGGGAAGGGGGAAACAAAACTAGGATCTGCTACAAGGGAGAGCAGGTACAAAGCAGCAGGATACATTACACACGGAGGAGCAGGAAAAGCAGAGATGGCCCATCCATTGCGGGTGGACGGGTTCCGCCCCCCCCATCCATGCGCGGCTGCCCTCCCTATTCATGCACCCATCCCCTTTCTGGATGGTGGGCGCATGAATTCCTATGGCGGGGGTCTGTGGGGGTTGTGTTTTTTTAAGCACTGATTAGAGCCAGAGGCTTTAATAGGCTTCAAAATAGGGTGGGCTCAGGGCACAGAGCATTACGTCCAGAGCCCACCCAGGGGTGTTGCAACACTGATCCCCCTACCGATCAATCGGGAGGCGAGTCTGATACCCATCACCCGATTGGCTGAAAGGACAGGCGCACCTATTGGATGCCTAGGAGGAGACGCACGGCGGAAGCAAGGAGGAGTACATCAATGCCCGATCCCTGCCGCTGCCTGGTTCCCCAATCCCCGTTGCTCCTCAGATTCGCCCGACTCCTCGGATGCCCGATCTCTGCCGCTGCTTGGTGCCCTGATCCCCACCGCTCCTTGGATGCCCACCGATGCCCACCGCCTAGATGGGGTAAGTGCCGGTCCACCAGCAGACAGCTGGGGGGGGAATGGGTGGGGTTTGAGGTGCAGGGGAGGGGGGGTGGTTGTTTGCCGCCCCCCCAACAAAAAAAACACCAGCCGCCACTCAGGAAAAGGATAACCTCTAGCAGTACCTGGCAGCATGCAAAACACTGGAGCGAGAGGCACTTAGTTGGAGGAGGGCCTAAATACCCTCCCAGCAGCCAGCATCAGGTAAAAAGCTGATTACTGGGGTCAGCTGGCTGCTGGGAGACACCCGCTGGTGGACACTGTAATTACAACCCTCCACCTAGGGTTACCACAGCGCCACCAGCAGGTGATCCATGTCCTGACAGTAGATCTTTGTGGATGTGGGAACCTGCTAAGCAGAACCGTGTATGGCCAGCTTCAGTTTAGTAGACATGCCAAGCCCAGGTGATCATTTTTATCTCAGCATTCAAAATGAACAGTCTGGAGTCATGGTGTGAATAGGCCCTAAAATGCACAGACTATGTCGTCTTACTTCAGACTGTCTCTGGAGTCCGGTTAGGGCAGCTCTCCGGCGGCGATTACACCAGCCTTTCATTATGTATTCATCAGGGGACGGTATGCGGGTTCTGAAAAGTGGTGACAATGCAGATTTATGTCTGGTACATTTTTAAAAGGTCGCGTTAACCAAGAATACAGAAAGCTTTAATCTCGGCTCTGTGACTTAATGTATTCCGGGGGCAGGGCAGCTACCACTGGATATCGTATTGTTTGAACAGACGGCTTGGTAGAATAATGAGATAAACAATGATGATAGGAGGTGAGCTGGGTATGCTTCTACTGATTTGATAGGAAGTTTTAAGGGACTAGCCGCTGAGGAATTTTAAGGTCCTTGCTATAGAACCGCCAACAAACTTACATAATTAGGTTGAAAAGAAAAAAAAAAAGACACAAGTCCATTGAGTTCAACCAATAGAAAAAAAATGAATACATAAATTGAAAACCTCCATATACAGAAAGCTATACCCACAGATGATACAGAGGAAGGCAAAAAAAACAAAAACTTATAAAGCTCCAACAGGGGGGAAAAAATCCTTTCTGATCTGCTAAGGTCAAACTACGGCCCGAGGGCCACATGTGGCCTGCTAGGAGAATATATCTGGCCCGTAGTGATCCTCAGACTTAAAGCACAGGATTCTAAGTTGGTCTCCGCCTCTTTAGCCCCACCCTCACAGCTAGTCCCCAGCGCAAGCATCCCCACACTATCCCCTTGCTGCACTGTGTCCTTGGCTGCTTGGACCGGCTCTCGGCCTGCTGCTACACAGCTGCAGCCATGCCGTGTAAGCTGAATCATGGAAGTAAAGGAAGACTCTGATGGGGACACTGATGTAAGGGGGGATTCTGATCTGGACACTGATGTAGGTGGGGACACTGATGTAAGGGGCACTCTGATAGGGACACTGATGTAAGGGGTGACACTGATGTAAGGGAGACTCTGTTGGGGACACTGAAGTAAGGGGGGACACTGATATAAAGGGTACCATGATAGGGAAACTGATGTAAGGGAGGACACTGATCTAAGGGGACTCTGTTGGGGACACTGAAGTAAGAGAGAACTCTAAAATGGTCAATGATGTAAGGGGGGACACTGATGTAAGGGGGGACACTGATGTAAGGGGGGACACTGATGTAAGGGGGGACACTGATGTAAGGGGGATTCTGATCTGGACAATGATGTAAAGGGCACTCTGATAGGGACACTGATGTAAGGGGCACTCTGATGGGGACACTGATGTAAGGGGGGACACTGATGTAAGGGGCACTCTGATAGGAACACTGAAGTAAGGGGGGACACTGATGTAAGGGAGACTCTGTTGGGGATACAGAAGTAAGAGAGGACTCTAAACTAGTCACTGATGTAAGGGGGGACACTGATCTAAGGGGGGACACTGATCTAAGGGGGACTCTTTTGGGGACAGTAAAATTCAGGCTTTATTAATTGCTCACAATTATTTGGAGTGCTTTGTTTTACTGAAAATTTTCCTCTGTTATTCTGAATCATGCCATGTCGATTCCATACAATGTGGCCACGGTTGCCAACTGTCCATAAATTTATGGACAATTTGTAAAAGTAGGCCGATTTTTACACTGCCTGTATATGTCTATTATGGGCGGTGGCTGTCGAGTAAAAAAAACTATGGCCAGGTGTTCGGGAAGGTGGGGTGGGCGGTGCCTTGGTGACATCATAGCACGGCTTGGTGCCTTTTATGAATGGTAGGAGGAGGAGCTGGGAGCAGGAGCATGGGGACAGGGGAGGACTGAAGTCCAGCATGGGGATAAAGAAACAGAGGACCTGGACCGTGGTCTGACTGTGAACTAGCAGTCTTACGGAGGAGGCAGGTCAGTGCCCCGGTCTAGCCAGGCCACACAAAGTCTGTGGGGGTTCACTGAGGTAAGGGGGGACTTTATATCACTATCCCTCTTTACTAAGGGGGAACTCTGCGGACCCTGCTATCAAATGGGAACTCTGATGTAAAGAGCAATGCTGCAGACCCTGAGGTAAGTGGGAACTCTGATGTAAAAGGAAAAGCTGATGTAAGGGGGGGGGGGGGGGGTTCTGGTGATCACAGACCACCTTATATCAGAGTTCCCCTTTACACCAGAGTCCTGCAGGATTCCCCCTTACACCATGGTCCGCAGCGTTCCCCTTTACATCAGAGTTCCCCTCTACATCAGGGTCCGCAGAGTCCCCCCTTGCACTGTAAAGAACTATGCAGACTCTGATGTAAGGGGGAACTCTGTGCTGAGCTTTATGAACCTGACCTTCATGTAAAAGGAAAAATATTGTTTTACCTTTTGTTATACCTTAAAGCGGAGTTCCACACAAAAATGGGACTTCCGCTTTTCGGAACCCTCCCCCCCCCTCCGGTGTCACATTTGGCACCTTTCAGGGGGGAGGGGGCTGCAGATATTTGCACCCACTTCCGGCATAGACTCCCATGGGAGTCTATGCCTCTTCCCGTCCCCACCGCGCTGTCTGCTGGGAACACACAGCTCCCAGGAGAGAGCGGAGACCACTTGGGACGCGCAGGGCGACTCGCGCATGCGCAGTAGGGAACCGGGAAGTGAAGCCGCAACGCTTCACTTCCTGATTCCCCCACCTAGGATGGCGGCGGCAGCTGCCGAGAACCGAGCGGGTTCTCGGCGTCGCCTGCTGACATCGCTGGACCCTGGGACAGGTAAGTGGCCATGTATTAAAAGTCAGCAGCTGCAGTATTTGTAGCTGCTGGCTTTTAATATTTTTTTTTTTTTTTTGGCGGTGTGGGTGGACCCCCGCTTTAAGCACATTTGTTATTTGCACTAGCTACTTGTTTGTAGCTTAAATATTGATTTTTGCACTGAAAATTGCCATTTTTGCTAACTTTTCAACTGTCAGTAAATATTTGGTCTGTCAATAATATTGTTATGTCCTGTCAATAAAAAATAATTTCTGTCAGGAATTATTTTTGTGCCGTGTCAGTAAATGTCTTTTCAGGCTTGGCAACCCTCAGTGTGGCCCTTTTATGGAAAGGTTTGGAGATTCGTGCCCTCTGGCAATCAGATATTCCCTAACTCTACCATCTCTGGTGTTATTACCTATAAACCTTAATAGCCATTTTCTCTGTATTGAGGAATGCATCCAGATTTTTTTAAAACCGTCACAAGAGATGGAATGATCTGGCTCCTGAGGAGGTCTGTCTTAATGATGTGTAGCACCCTGGAGTTTGGGCAGGGTTACTCCTAAATTTACCTGCCAGGTGTAGCTACATTGGCTAATTGTTAGGGATCATCTGATTTCTTCCTAAGTCTGGCACTGCTGCACTTTTCTCTTCTGCCACTAGGTGGCCGGGGTGGCATTAGATAAAAGTAGGGCAATGCAAAGTCAGATTATGGATATATGGGGTATCTCAGCCAATGGGCAGGGTTTTTTTTGTATCCCTTGGCCTGCTGGGAGAACCTATATATCAGGTGATCGATGTTCTGTGCCACCTGGACGGCTGTCTGGATGGACGTGTGTTGTGCTGCCCGGGCTGCTAGGCCGGAGATTGGGCCTATCCCGGGCACATCTGGCTGCTAGGCTGTCTGAGGGCCTATCCAGAAGCAAAAGAGCAGCGCAGGGTTGGGATTGCGGTTTGCAGTCCAACCAGAAGTGACGGTTCTGCCGGCCGGAGAACCTGTCGTGGTCGGAGCTAGAGGGGAAGCTGTCACCACTAAGGGACCATCCACCTTATTATCAGGGACCACAGTGAGTAACTGAAGCAAGTACCGGAGCAGCCTTCTCACCAACCGGGACGGTGAAGAATCGTGAAACTTCAGTGGGTATCAAGCCAGGGACCCAACCAGCGGAGGTGACACTTGCAGAGCAGCCTTGTGTGTCAAGCCAGGGACCGAGCAGGCCAGTGGGGTGAAGCTTGAGAAGTATCTTGAGGGCCAATCTAGGGACCCAGCAGAGAATTGGGGGTGACGCTTGAGGAAGATACCACCGTAAAGATTGGAGGAGCTCAAGGGATTCAGTGGCAGTGAAACATCTAGTCTAGTGAGAGACCGGGAGCTCAGTGGGCTGAAGAACTACAAGGATTGATTGTAGTAGAAGTGAAGGAACTGTTACATTTTGTGTTTGGAACTGTTAAAGACTGTTGCCATAGGAGACAGCATTTCTGCACATGCAGATGTGGTGTCTTGCTGGATGCCTTTCCCTGCATGGCTGTCCTCCTGTTGAAGTCTCAGAGTCTGCCAATTAATCTTGCAACTACCTAAGGGTGTCCTGGTCCTAACTCTCTCTCCCAATGTTCTATTGAGAGCAATAAAAATCTCTTTTGCATTCAAGAAGTGTCTGGAGCCCAATGACTTTAACTACATTGCACCCACCATGCCTCACAACCCACCATATACAGAAGGATGTCAGCTATCTCTGGCCCTGGAGGTCCTCATTAGACCGAAGGAGGCCTGGGACCTTGCTACAGATGTATTATCGATTACAGATCTTTATTAATTTAGGTCTTCTATACAGTGCCTTGAAAAAGTATTCACACCCCTTGAAATTTTCCACATTTTGTCATGTTACAACCAAAAACGTAAATGTATTTTATTGGGATTTTATGTGATAGACCAACACAAAGTGGCACATAATTGTAAAGTGGAAGGAAAATGATAAATGATTTTCAAAATGTTTTACAAATAAATATATGAAAATTGTGGGGTACATTTGTATTCAGTCAAGTCAGAGTCAATACTTTGTAGAACCGCCTTTCTCTGCAATCACAGCTGCAAGTCTTTTTTGGGATGTCTCTACCAGCTTTGCACATCTAGAGAGGGACATTTTTGCCCAAATTCTTTGCAAAATATCTCAAGCTCTGTCAGATTGGATGGAGAGCATCTGTGAACAGCAATTTTCAAGTCTTGCCACAGATTCTCAAGTGGATTTAAGTCTGGACTTTGACTGAGCCATTCTAATCTAAACCATTCCATTGTAGCTCTGGCTGTATGTTTCGGGTCGTTGTCCTGCAGGAAGGTGAACCTCCTCCCCAGTCTCAAGTCTTTTCCAGAAGCTAACAGTTTTTCTTCTAAGATTTCCCTGTATTTCGCTCCATCCATCTTCCCATCAACTCTGACCAGCTTCCTGTCCCTGCTGAAGAAAAGCATCCCTACAACATGATGCTGCCACCACCATGTTTCACAGTGGGGATGGTGTGTTCAGGGTGATGTGCAGTGTTAGTTTTCCGCTACACATAGCGTTTTTCCAAAAATCTAAATTTTGGTCTCATCTGACCAGAGCACCTTCTTCCACATGTTTGTTGTGTCCCCCACATGGCTTCTCACAAACTACAAACAGGACTTCTTATGACTTTCTTTCAACAATGACTTTCTTCTTGCCACTCTTCCATAAAGGTCAGGTTTGTTGAGAGCACGACTAATAGTTGTCCTGTGGACAGATTCTCCCACCTGAGCTGTGGATCTCTGCAGCTCCTCCAGAGTTACCATGGACCTCTTGGCTCTTCTCTGATGAATGTTCTCCTTGCCCGGCCTGTCAGTTTAGGTGGACGGCCATGTCTTGGTAGGTTTGCAGTTGTGCCATACTCTTTCCATTTTCGGATGATGGATTAACCACTTGCAGACCGGCTCACACCAATATATGTTGGCAAAGTGGCATGTTCCCATGAATCGTTGTACGGGTACGTCATCCCCTTTAAGAGCCACTGCCCGCGGCACAGCGGGGGAACCGATGTGGGTGGCCGGCAGGCGCGAACGCGGCCAGCCACCCGCGGTTGCAGGAACGAGAGCTATAATGGGGATTTGTGTGTCTAAATAACACAAATCCCTGTTCTGTCAGGGGAGAAGGGACATTTCGTTTTTTCCTAGTAAGTAGGAACAACGATATGTCTCCTCCCCCAGTCAGTCTTATCTCCATACAGTTAGAAACACTAACTAGGGAACACATTTAACCCCTTGATCGCCCCCTAGTGTTAACCCCTTCCCTGCCAGTGACATTTACACAGTAAGCATTTTTATTGCTCTGACCGCTGTATAAATGTCAATGGTCCCAAAAACGTGTCAAAAGTGTCCGATCTGTCTCCTGCAATGTCGCAGTACCGCTAAAAATTGCAGATCACCGCTATTACTAGTAAAAAAATAAAAATAATAAAAATGCCATAAATCTTTCCCATAGTTTGTAGACGCTATAACTTTTGCGCAAACCAATCAATATACACTTATTGCGATTTTTTTTACCAAAAATATGTAGAAGAAAATGTATCGGCCTAAACTGACGAAGAAATGTGTTTTTTTAAAACATTTTTGGGGACATTTGTTGTAGCAAAAAGTAAAAAATATTGTTTTATTTTTAAAATTTAAGTTCTTTTTTGTTAATAGTGCAAAAAATAAAAACCGCAGAGGTGATAAAATACCACCAAAAGAAAGCTCTATTTGTGGGGAAAAAAGGACATCAATTTTGTTTGGGTACAACGTGCACAACCGCGCAATTGTCAGTTAAAGTGACGCAGTGCCGTATCACAAAAAATGGTCATTAAGCAGCCAAATCTTCCGGTCTGTAAGCGGTTAAACAGAGCTCTGTGAGATGTTCAGAGTTTGGGATTTTTTTTTATAACCTAACCCTGCTTTAAACTTCTCCACAACGTTATCCCTGACCTGTCTGGTGTGTTTCTTGGCCTTCGTGATGCTGTTTGTTGGTTCTCTAACAAACCCCTGAGGGCTTCACAGAACAGCTGTATTTATACTGAGATTAAATTACACACAGGTGGACTCTATGTACTAATTGGGTGACTTCTGAAGGCAATTAATACCACTAGATTTTAGTTAAGGGTATCAGAGTAAATGGGGCTGAATACAACTTTTCAGATATATATTTTTTTTAATTTTGAGAACCATTTATCATTTTCCTTCCACTTCACAATTGTGTGCCACTTTGTGTTGGCCTGTCACATAAAATCCCAATAAAATACATTTACATTTTTGGTTGTAACATGACAAAATGTGGAAAATGTCAAGGGGTATGAATACTTTTTCAAGGCACTCTATTTTCTTGAAGTTCAGCTTTAAAGTGAATGAAGGCTGCTTAGTCTTGGTCTATGGGATTTGCCCTCCTATGTTGGGCCATCTGTTTGTAAGCCAGTGTAGTTAGCTAGTCTGCCACTAGGTGGCTCTGTTCTAAAATAGTATGGTAAAAGGAGAAGTTAGAAGGAAGTGATAGCTCCCTTTTTTAGAAATCCTTCCTGTAGAGATGTCAGGGGTGAGTCAGGTGGTGGAGGAGCCCTAGGCAGATAAAGCATGCAGGGCAAGTACACCTCACCTATGCAGATGTAGTCAACACAGGCAAAGCCCTGCTCATTGGCCTTTCCAATCCAAATGTCTGCATCATCTTGTTTTTAGTCCTGATGAAGGGGAAAAGCTGAGCCCCCAAAACGCGTTGGCTGTTACAAAAAAAAAATCTTTTTAAAAGTCTGTACAAGCTGGTGTGGCGCTCCTATCATTTCAAAACTTCAACACGCTCCTCCTCTGGCAGCCTCTTGGATCACAAACCACCCATCGCTTTAAAACGCATAAAGTTCAGCGCTCCTACATCACAAAGATTGCAAAGCCCTGCTCAGGGAAAAAAATCCCAGGAGTGTACAGCTTTTAGTAGGAGCAGCAATCCTGTCTCTGGAATGACTAAAGGAGAGTCATGAGCTGGATGCCTAATGTACGGTGACCAGACGTCCCTGGTTCCTGGGGACAGTCCCCGGACTGAGGGCACTGTCCCCGGAGCCAGTCTGTCCCCGGATTGCAGGGGCGGCGCAAGGTGCAGGGCCGATCCTGGGCGGGTGCTGAGGCAGAGGGGGGGGATCCGCCGGCGTCGCCCGCTGTGGCAGCTTTCATTTGAATCGCCGGGTGCCCGCCGTGACGCAAGTCCCGCCTCTTAGGCTCCTTTGATGCACAGCACATGTGTGCTGTCTATCATAGGTAGGAGCCAATCCAGGAGGTGGGACTTGTGGGACAGCGGGCATCCGGCGATTCAAATTAAGGCTGCCACAGCAGTCAACACCGGCTGTGTGATCATCCGGCCGGCTCGCTCTTCCTCTCCTATCTGATCCCCTGCACAGGTGAGGCTGAATTGCTGGGCACTGGTCAGGCTGCATTGCTGGGCACTGGTGAGGCTGCTTAGATGTGCACTTTTGAGGCTGCATTGGATGAGTACTGGTGAGGCTGCATTTCTGGGCACTGGTGAGGCTGCATAGATGGGCACTAGTGAGGCTGCATTGCTGGGCACTGGTGAGGCTGCATTGCTGGGCACAGATGAGCTCTGCATTCTTTATGTAGCGCACCCCGAGCCCTGTATTCTTTATGTAGCGCACTCCTGGACCCTGCATTCTTTATGTAGCGCACTGCTGAGCCCTGCATTCTTTATGTAGCACACTGCTGAGCCTTGCATTCTTTATGTAGCGCACCCCTGCATTCTTTATGTAGCGCACTCCTGGACCCTGCATTTTTTTATGTAGCACACCCCTGGGCCCTGCATTCTTTATGTTGCGCACTCCTGGGCCCTGCATTCTTTATGTAGCGCACTCCTGAGCCCTGTATTCTTTATGTAGCACACTCCTGAGCCCTGAATTCTTTATGTAGCACACTGCTGAGCCTTGCATCCTTTATGTAGCGCACCCCTGAGCTCTGTATTCTTTATGTAGCGCACTCCTGGGCCCTGCATTCTTTATGTAGCACACTCCTGAGCCCTGCATTCTTTATGTATTGCACTCCTGGGCCCTGCATTCTTTAGGTCAGGGCTTTTTTTCTCAAACAATAGGTGCTGGAACTCAACCACGACCCCCCAAAACCCCTCCCCCCACACACACCCTTCAAATCACATCAAAAAGTGGGTGTGGTCATATTTCACAAACAGTAGAAGGGTCTTAAAGGGGCATTAAATATCAGGATTGCATTACACACAGAGTGCAGAGTTCATGGGGGTTACACACAGAGTGCAGAGCTGTCACTTGTAAACACAGAAACCGGACTTCTGTGTTTACAAGTGATTGTGGTGAGCAGGCACCAAAGGGTCTGAGCCAGAGGTGGTGGAACTGAGTTCCACCAAGTTCCCCCTGAAAAAAAGCCCTGCTTTAGGTAGCGCATTCCTGGGCCCTGCATTCTTTAGGTAGTGCACTCCTGGGCCCTGCATTGTTTATGTAGCACACTCCTGAGCCTTGTATTGTTTATGTACCGCACTCCTGGGCCCTGCATTCTTTATGTAGCACACTCCTCGGCCCTGAATTCTTTATGTAGTGCACTCCTGGGCCCTGCATTCTTTATGTATTCCACTCCTGGGCCCTGCATTCTTTATGTAGCGCACTCCTGGGCCCTGCATTCTATATGTAATGCACTCCCGAACCCTGCATTCTTTATGTAGCGCACTCCTGAGCCCTGCATTCTTTATGTATTGCACTCCTGAGCCCTGAATTCTTTATGCAGCGCACTCCTGAGCCCTGAATTCTTTATGTAGCGCACTCCTGAGCCCTGAATTCTTTATGTATTGCACTCCTGGGCCCTGCATTCTTTATGTAATGCACTCCTGAGCCCCGCATTCTTTATGTAGCTCACTCCTGAGCCCTGCATTCTTTATGTAGCACACTCCTGAGCCCTGCATTCTTTATGTAGCGCACTCCTGAGCCCCGCATTCTTTATGTAGCTCACTCCTGAGCCCTGCATTCTTTATGTAGCACACTCCTCGGCCCTGAATTCTTTATGTAGCACACTCCTCGGCCCTGAATTCTTTATGTAGCGCACTCCTGAGCCCCGCATTCTTTATGTAGCTCACTCCTGAGCCCTGCATTCTTTATGTAGCACACTCCTCAGCCCTGCATTCTTTATGTAGCACACTCCTCGGCCCTGAATTCTTTATGTAGTGCACTCCTGGGCCCTGCATTCTTTATGTATTCCACTCCTGGGCCCTGCATTCTTTATGTAGCGCACTCCTGGGCCCTGCATTCTATATGTAATGCACTCCTGAACCCTGCATTCTTTACGTAGCGCACTCCTGAGCCCTGCATTCTTTATGTATTGCACTCCTGAGCCCAGAATTCTTTATGCAGCGCACTCCTGAGCCCCGCATTCTTTATGTAGCTCACTCCTGAGCCCTGCATTCTTTATGTAGCACACTCCTGAGCCCTGAATTCTTTATGCAGCGCACTCCTGAGCCCTGCATTCTTTATGTAGCGCACTCCTGAGCCCTGAATTCTTTATGCAGCGCACTCCTGAGCCCTGCATTCCTTATGCAGCGCACTCCTGAGCCCTGCATTCTATATGTAGCGCACTCCTGGGCCCTGAATTCTTTATGTATTGCACTCCTGGGCCCTGCATTCTTTATGTAGCGCAGTCCTGAGCCCTGAAATCTTTATGTAGCGCAGTCCTGAGCCCTGAATTCTTTATGTAGCGCACTCCTGGGCCCTGCATTCTTTATGTAGCGCAGTCCTGAGCCCTGAAATCTTTATGTAGCGCAGTCCTGAGCCCTGAATTCTTTATGTAGCGCACTCCTGGGCCCTGCATTCTTTATGTAGCGCACTCCTGGGCCCTGCATTCTTTATGTAGCACACTCCTGAGCCCTGCACTATCTTATCTTCATAACATTTGGTAGTCATATCTCCAAAAATTCTAAGAAGTATCTTTTTTTTAATCTCATGGCAATGTGAGAAATAACGTATATATCATACAATCATTCCATAAACACATACCACATACAGTGCTTATATATCATTTGAGAAAGAAATGCTTATAAAATAGTTTACCATTTGCCAATAAAAAAAGAAAAGGCCCCGGATTTCATTTTAAAAATCTGGTCACCTTAGCCTAATGGGCAAGTCAGAGCCCTCTGAGTGGGTACTAATGACTCTGGGATCTTGAGAGAAACTGCAAGGAGCATACCCGGCTGGGAAGGAGAGACTGGCATATACTGGTTAATATTGGCTAATAGAGCAGGATGCTGCAGATATAGTATACAGGGAGATGGGTCCCACCACTGTGGTGCTCCCAAGGAGAGAGAGAGACTGTAGGAGGGAAGATGGCTGCTTAAAGTGCTGCATGTGCTTTCACGTGTGACTGCTGCAGACTGTCAAATAAATTTGATTGGCAATATACTGTCAAGTGACTCTGGAATGAATGTCAATGCGATGTGACAGTTTTGTGCCATTTTCCAAGTACCACCAATAAAGTGCTGCAACCTAATTTATGTGTGGTGGACATTCCTTACTTTTGGGATATATAAGTTAATGGTCAGGAATGTTCTGTGGAGGTCTCTAGCATGGAGTGGGGCACAATATGGCGGACGGTATAGACTCAGCTAGAAGGTTAGGATTCTAGAAAGGACAGGAGCGGCGCGTGGACTTTTGCTCTTGGCACCGACTTCTAGCCAATTGCAAAGCACCTCTTATATGTTGAGCAGTTGGGTGGTTGCCTTGTCTCCCCAATGTACAGGTTGTTGGATTCCTCACTACACTGGATTATATATATACCAGAGCTGTTTTCAGTGTGATGGAAAGACAGATACATATGCATTAGAGTGTACACCCTATCTGTATGTATATATATATATATATATATATATATATATATATATATATATATATATATATATATATATATATATATATATACATACATACACAGTGGCTTGCGAAAGTATTCGGCCCCCTTTTGTCACATTTCAGGCTTCAAACATAAAGATATAAAATTTTTATTTTTTGTGAAGAATCACCAACAAGTGGGACACAATTGTGAAGTGGAACGAAATCTTTTGGATTTTTGAAACTTTTTTAACTAATAAAAAAATGAAAAGTGGGGCGTGCAAAATTATTCGGCCCCCTTGCGGTAATACTTTGTAGAGCCACCTTTTGCTGCGATTACAGCTGCAAGTCGCTTGGGGTATGTCTCTATCAGTTTTGCACATCGAGAGACTGAAATTCTTGCCCATTCTTCCTTGCAAAACAGCTCGAGCTCAGTGAGATTGGATGGAGAGCGTTTGTGAACAGCAGTTTTCAGCTCTTTCCACAGATTCTCGATTGGATTCAGGTCTGGACTTTGACTTGGCCATTCTAACACCTGGATACGTTTATTTGTGAACCATTCCTTTGTAGATTTTGCTGTATGTTTGGGATCATTGTCTTGTTGGAAGATAAATCTCTGTCCCAGTTTCAGGTCTTTTGCAGACTCCAACAGGTTTTCATCCAGAATGGTCCTGTATTTGGCTGCATCCATCTTCCCCTCAATTTTAACCATCTTCCCTGTCCCTGCTGAGGAAAAGCAGGCCCAAACCATGATGCTGCCACCACCATGTTTGACAGTGGGGATGGTGTGTTGAGGGTGATGAGCTGTGTTGCTTTTACGCCAAACATATCGTTTTGCATTGTGGCCAAAAAGTTTGATTTTGGTTTCATCGGACCAGAGCACCTTCTTCCACATGTTTGGTGTGTCTCCCAGGTGGCTTGTGGCAAACTTTAGACGAGACTTTTTATGGATATCTTTGAGAAATGGCTTTCTTCTTGCCACTCTTCCATAAAGGCCAGATTTGTGCAGTGTACGACTGATTGTTGTCCTATGGACAGACTCTCCCACCTCAGCTGTAGTTCTCTGCAGTTCATCCAGAGTGATCATGGGCCTCTTGGCTGCATCTCTGATCAGTCTTCTCCTTGTCTGAGCTGAAAGTTTAGAGGGACAGCCAGGTCTTGGTAGATTTGCAGTGGTCTGATACTCCTTCCATTTCAAAATGATCGCTTGCACAGTGCTCCTTGGGATGTTTAAAGCTTGGGAAATCTTTTTGTATCCAAATCCGGCTTTAAACTTCTCCACAACAGTATTACGGACCTGCCTGGTGTGTTCCTTGGTCTTCATGATGCTCTCTGCGCTTTCAACAGAACCCTGAGACTATCACAGAGCAGGTGCATTTATACAGAGACTTGATTACACACAGGTGGATTCTATTTATCACCATCAGTCATTTAGGACAACATTGGATCATTCAGAGATCCTCGCTGAACTTCTGGAGTGAGTTTTCTGCACTGAAAGTAAAGGGGCCGAATAATTTTGCACGCACCACTTTTCAGTTTCTTAATTGCTAAAAAAGTTTAAAATATCCAATAGATTTCGTTCAACTTCACAATTGTGTCCCACTTGTTGGTGATTCTTCACAAAAAATTAAAATTTTATATCTTTATGTTTGAAGCCTGAAATGTGGCAAAAGGTTGAAAAGTTCAAGGGGGCCGAATACTTTCCCAAGCCACTGTATATATATATATATATATATATATATATATATATATATATATATATATATATATACTATATTACCAAAAGTATTGGGACGCCTGCCTTTACACTCACATGAACTTTAATAGCATCCCAGTCTTATGCCCCGTACACACGGTCGGATTTTCCGACGGAAAATGTGTGATAGGACCTTGTTGTCGGAAATTCCGACCGTGTGTGGGCTCCATCACACATTTTCCATCGGATTTTCCGACCCACAAAGTTTGAGAGCAGGATATAAAATTTTCCGACAACAAAATCCGTTGTCGGAAATTCCGATCGTGTGTACACAAATCCGACGGACAAAGTGCCACGCATGCTCAGAATAAATAAAGAGATGAAAGCTATTGGCCACTGCCCCGTTTATAGTCCCGACGTACGTGTTTTACGTCACCGCATTCAGAATGATCGGATTTTCCGACAACTTTGTGTGACCGTGTGTATGCAAGACAAGTTTGAGCCAACATCCGTCGGAAAAAATCCTAGGATTTTGTTGTCGGAATGTCCGAACAAAGTCCGACCGTGTGTACGGGGCATTAGTCCGTAGGGTTCCATATTAAGTTGGCTCCGCCCTTTGCAGCTATAACAGCTTCAACTCTTCTGGAAAGGCTGTCCACAAGGTTTAGGAGTGTGTCTATGGGAATGTTTGACCATTCTTCCAGAAGTGCATTTGTGAGGTCAGGCCCGGATGTTGGACGAGAAGGCCTGGCTCGCAGTCTCCGCTCTAATTCATCCCAAAGGTGTTCTATCGGGTTGAGGTCAGGACTCTGTGCAGGCCAGTCAAGTTCTTCCACCCCAAACTCGCTCATCCATGTCTTTATGGACCTTGCTTTGTGCACTGGTGCGCAGTCATGTTGGAACAGGAAGGGGCCGTCCCCAAACTGTTCCCACAAAGTTGGGAGCATGAAATTGTCCAAAATGTCTTGGTATTCTGATGCCTTAAGAGTTCCCTTCACTGGAACTAAGGGGCCAAGCCCAACCCCTGAAAAACAACCCCCACCATAATCCCCCTTCCACCAAATGATTTGGACCAGTGCACAAAGCAAGGTTTATTATTTTATTATTATCTAGATTTATATTATATTTTATATATATATATATATATATATATATATATATATATATATATATATATATTTTTTTTTTTTTTTTAATATATTTAATATAATTATATATATAGTATTTTATAATACAATATATAATAATAATATAATATATTTAATATAATATATATAATAATATATAATATGTAATAATGTAATAATAATATGTATATATAATATATATTTATATTTTATCATTGTTTATTTATTAATATTATTATTAATATTATTTATTTTATTATTCTTTTTTTTTTTTAATTTTAAATAATTTTTTACAATATTATTGTTTATTATTTTTGTAGGGAGCTTTGGTGAAATATCAGGAGTCTAAATAGACCCCTCATGTCTCATTTTTCTGAGAGAGATTCCCCCGGTCTCTTTTCTCTGTAGTCTCAGCTGCACTGCACAGTGAATAAATGAGAATCGTTCTGTGCTAAGCGGCTTCCTGTTCATTTGCAAACCGAAGCATAGTAACCACAGTTTACTATTCTTCAGTTATGAATTAAAACAGTGAGTGATTGGCACCGATCACTCACTGTGTTCATTCAGAAAAAGGAAGGGGCTTGTAAAGGACATACGGTATTTACTGGCCCCCTGCTCTCCATCATGAAACATTCCACTCGTGCCTGCAGCAGCCAGCTGAAGAGGAGGGAAGCCAGCAGCGCTGGGGGGTGGGGGGGGCAGGACCAGGACCCGGGCAGCAGGAGGGAATCTGTGATTAGGGTGTGCCCAGGCACATCCGGCACACCCTGTGCGCACACCTATGTCTACATTCCACTAAATGATTTCACGTATCTTTGATGAATTCATGTTTTTATGTATCTAAACCAAATTAGCTCACTTCTCACAAAATCCAAAATGGTAATGAAGTGGAGATCTGGATATGGATTTATGGCCAGTATTTGACAAAAAAAAAAAGTTGAACTTGTGACCACTGAATTCTGTCTGCAATTGATTATTAAGCTTATAAGTCTCTGATATTTTATATTTGCCATGCAGCCAAATTTACCTTCCCCTTGGCTCTGACAGCGTAGTAAAACAAGACTAGATGTGCGAGTTGGAAGTCGCACGTCCATCATGCTGCCGAATCTTGAAAAGGTCAGGTTGGAACCGCATTCTGCGCTATAATCCCACATAACGCAAATCCTTTACATGTGTATGGCCGTCTAGAGGGTTATATAAATCCCGCCGCCAGCTCGTCATTCCAAAACTATAATTTAAGGAAAGGTAAGTGCATTGTGAGAATCGTCATTTTATCCAGCAATAAATTACGAGTTATTACTTTAATTTGGCTCTTATTCACAGTACTATTTTACTCATTTTTTTTTTTCTACTTTGTGCTTTAAGTAGTCAAATCCACCACAATATACAGGCAAAAAAACGTAAAATGAATAATATGCGTTTTGTCTCTGAATGCACCAAAAAGATTTCTTTTTTTTTGATCAAATGATTTTTATTTTTTTTTATTATAATACATACAAACAAATAAAATGTCAAATGAATCCATAAAATATCATGAAATGAGAAAGCACACAAACCAAAAAGAAAAAAAGATTTAGCTGAGCGAAAGACGACAAAGTCTGCCTGTGGTACAATGTTGTTTTTTTAGCGATTTTTTTGTATTGTAATCGCATTTGTAATTTACTCTACAATTCTTGTGTTTATGCCTCTAGCCAATGCAATGGGTAACGAGGGGTTAACAACATCCACAGGCTTGAGATCGTTTTTTTTTTCCACCTGTTTTTTGCCCTACCATTGGCTTTAAATAGTGCTTGTTGCCGTCCTCGCCTTCGGCGAAGCGCATGCGTATGAACCAAGTAAGTCACGGCAAAAGCACAGCTTGTGTTCCACAAGATGATCACAGACGTCCCTTCCTCTGTCTCTGGCGCAGCGGTGACGTCGCTCCAGGCGCGTCGGTTGCTCTTGGCTCTTCCGGTTCCTCCGGTTCCCCTCCGGTCACCACCGAGTGGTCTGACCCGCTGAGCCCTGTGATTTGGCCACAGCCAGGCAACCTCACACCTTCCTAGTCTGGACATACACGGCCCTCCATCTTGGACCCGTTTATATCAGCATCTTCTACAGCGCATGGGCTCCTTGGGACCGGATTTCCATCCTTCTCAACATGGGCATTGATGCCCCCCCCCATGAGCACTGGCCCGCCCCCTGTAGTGCGCAGCGGCATGATCCTGTGGCCATCCTGTGACCAATCAGAGCGATCACGTGATTACATGTAAGCAAAACAGTCATAAATGGCTTCCATTCATGACTGCTTGCTTACTATTGTGATGCTGTGATTGGCCCACAGCTATCATATGGTATCTGCTCCAGACCCAGCACCCTGTACCATGTGATTAGCTGTAGCCAATCACAGATCACAATAGTAAGCAATAGGGTTGCACCGATACTAGGCATTTACACAAGTATCGGTACTTGTACAAATGCCCCGATACTTAAAACCAGGGCTTTTTTTCTCAAACAGTAGGTGCTGGAACTTAACCACGACCCCACAAAACCCCCCCCCCCTACACACACCCTCCAAATCCCATTAAATAGTAGGTGTGGTCAGTCAAATTTCATGAATAGTAGGAGGGTCTTAAAGGGGCATTAAAGAGGAGGTCCAGTCAAAAAAAAATAAAAAAATAAAAGTCAGCAGCTACAAATACTGCAGCTGCTGACTTTTAATTGGACACTTACCTGCCCCAGGGTCCAGCGATGCGGGGGATCGAAGCCCCCGCTCGTCTCCCCCTCTGTTCAGCGGCGCCGGCATTGCAACTGTGGGCGCCGGGCTGTGGCTTCACAGCCTGGCACCCACTGCGCAGTGCTGAGTGTTGGGAGTGCTGTGTTTCTTCATTACTTGGTCTCATCCAGATGGTAATATCACACAGCACACTGATAGATGATGGAGACCCCCCCCCCCCCGATCCTCCTAATCTTGATCTCCCTAAATGCCGGAAATTGGTATCGGTAATTGGTATGGGCAAGTACTTAAAAAATAGTATCGGTTACACGTACTTGTTGCTAAAATAGTGGCATCTGTGCATCCCTAGTAAGCAAACAGTCATGAATGGAAGCCATTCATGACAGTTAAAATGATTGCTTATAACAGTGACCATCACAGTGTAAAAAAAAAAAATCCCTGATCTTTTACTATGGTGATACTGAACTACTCTAATGAGAGTATGTAAAAAATAAAAAGAAAAAAGAAAAAAAATACTTAAAAAATTGAATAAATAATTATTTACATTTTTATTTTTATTTTTTAAAATACTGCCAGCACTTCGTATCTATGGTCACGGCAGACTAGTCATATGATGATGCTGCACTGCATTGGTGACAGTATGTAAAAAAAAAAAAAAGTTATGAAAAAAAAATGTATTTCATTTCTGCATTTTTCAAAAATTTGTGACAAAAAATTGCAACTTCAAAAAACTCGCCATGCCTCTTGCTAAATACCCTGGACTGTCTACTTCCAAAAAGGGGCTTATTTAGGGGGTATTTGTACTGTCCTGGCATTTTGGGGCCTCTAGAAATGAGAGGTCAGCACCTCAGGACTAATTAATTTTCAAATACTGTATATATATATATATATATATATATATATATATATATATATATATATATATATAGTAGAGCTGCAGGGTTAATCGTTAAGAATTATCGCAATTTTTTCCCGTTGCGATCTTGACAAATTATTTCCCGATTCTTTCTATGCAGAGAATTCTCTCTGCACTGCTAAAGCCAAACAGCCTCAAAAGAAGGAAAACAAAACCTGGCAGTCTGCCAAGAATCACAACATTCTTTAGCATTGGAACTTAAGTATAAACATTGTAACAATTTAGATCAAAGGAATACACTTTGGTGTGAAAATGAGGGAAGTTTAACCACTAAATCTTTTTCTGACATTTGTTGGTTTCAAGTTAAAATATTTTTTTTTTTTTGCTAGAAAATTACTTGGAACCCCCAAACATTATATATATATATATATATATATATATATATATATATATATATATATATATATATATATATATATATATATATATATATATATATATATATATATATATTTTAGTAGAGACCCTAGAGAATAAAATGGTGCTTGTTGCAATATTTAATGTCACACTGTATTTGCGCAGCAGACGTTCACATGCAAGAGTTAAATTATATAATATAAATTTACAACAAGGAAATAAGGAAGAGGGAAGAAATATAGAGGAAATATGTCAATATTATAGAGGCAGCTTTACCTGCAGTCTCTAACCATCTCCTATATCATGTCTGCAGTCTCTGACCATCTCCTGTACCAAGTCTGCAGTCTCTAACCGTCTTCTATATCATGTCTGCAGTCTCTGATCATCTCCTGTACTATGTCTGTAGTCTCTGACCATCTCCTGTATTATGTCTGCAGGTTCTGACCATCTACTGTACTATATCTGCAGTCCCTGATCATCTCTTGTATTATGTCTGCAGTCTCTGACCATCTCCTGTACTATGTCTGCAGTCTCTGACCATCTCCTGTACTATGTCTGCAGTCTCTGACCATCTTCTGTACTATGTCTGCAGTCTCTGACCATCTTCTGTACTATGTCTGCAGTCTCTGACCTTCTCTTGTATCATGTCTGCAGTCTCTGACCGTCTCCTGTACAATGTCTGCAGTCTCTGACCATCTCCTGTATCATGTCTGCAGTCTCTGACCATCTCCTGTATTATGTCTGCAGTCTCTGACCGTCTCCTGTAGTATGTCTGCAGTCTCTGACCGTCTCCTGTAGTATGTCTGCAGTCTCTGACCATCTCCTGTAGTATGTAAAAGAAAAAAACTGCGCTGTTTCTAAACCTACAACTACAGCTGCAGCTCCAAGTGAAATGTACACAAGCATAAATAGATAAACGTAAGGCACTGCGCTTCTCAAAAAACATAATTACATAGTAGGTGAGGTTAAAAAAAGACACACGTCCATTAAGGCCAACCTATGTGTGTGATTATATGTCAGTATTACATTGTATATCCCTGTATGTTGCGGTCGTTCAGGTGCTTATCTAATAGTTTTTTGGAAATTATCGATGCTCCTCGCTGAGACCACAGCCTGTGGAAGGGAATTCCACATCCTTGCCGCTCTTACAGTAAAGAACCCTGTAGGCAGTAAAACTGCTTTTCTTCTAATTTTAATGAGTGGCCACGAGTCTTGTTAAATTCCCTTACGTGAAGTAAAAGGCTGCCAGGGAACATCAGAAGGAGAGCGTAGCTGCACTGGACACAGCGAGTGAATAATAGAGCATTGAACCCTCACTGTGTCCTATTATAGAACTCCCAGCACAGCAGAGTATCAATATTATAATAAATCACACAGGCAGCACAGTAAGTACTCCTTTCATTCGTTTGTTTTTTTTGTTTTTTGTTTATCAGATCATTTCATTTAGATGCGGCATTCGTTATTTCAGATAAATTCGTTACGTTCAGTTTGCCAAATTAAACGGAAATTCCAATACCTATAATTTAATAATTTATAACTATTATTATAGTTATTATTATTTATTATTAAAATAATAATAATAAAAACTATAATAATGGTTAATAATTTAATTATGTTAGAAAATACGAAAAACAAAATTATCCAAATGTTTTTCGTTCTTTCGAATTTCGTTTTAGAATTTTTTTTTTGAAAAAATTCAAATAGTCTTTCATTCATTCAAAAGCAGAGCCATGATAGGGATATGATAGAGCTATTATAAGGCCATGATGGGGCCATAATAGGCATATGATAGGGCCATGATAAAACCATGATAGGGCCATGATAGAGGCATGATATAGCCATGATAGGGATATGATAGAGATATGATAGAACCATGATAGGGATATGATAGAGCCATGATAGGGATATGATAGAGCCATGATAGGGATATGAGAGAGCCATGATAGGGATATGATAGAGCCATGATAGGGCCATGATAGAGGCATGATATAGCCATGATAGAGGCATGATATAGCCATGATAGGGCCATGATAGAGGCATGATATAGCCATGACAGAGGCATGATATAGCCATGATAGAGGCATGATAGGGATATGATAGAGATATGATAGGGCCATGGTGGGGCCATGGTAGAGGCATGATAGAGGCATTATAGAGGCATTATAGAGGCATGACACAGGCATGATAGAGCCATGGTAGGGATATGATAGAGCTACGATAAGGTCATGATGGGGCCATAATAGGGATATGATAGGGCCATGATAAAACCATGATAGGGCCATGATAGAGGCATGATATAGCCATGATAGGGGCATGATATAGCCATGACAGGGATATGATAGAGATATGATAGAACCATGATAGGGATATGATAGAGCCATGATAGGGATATGATAGAGCCATGATAGGGATATGATAGAGCCATGATAGGGATATGATAGAGCCATGATAGAGGCATGATATAGCCATGATAGAGGCATGATATAGCCATGATAGAGGCATGATATAGCCACGATAGGGATATGATAGAGATATTATAGAGCCATGATAGGGCCATGGTAGGGCCATGGTGGGGCCATGGTAGAGGCATGATACAGGCATGATAGGGATATAATAGGGCCATGGTAGAACCATGGTAAAGCCATGGTAGGGATATGATAGCGCTATGATAAGGCCATGATAGGGCCATGGTAGGGCCATGATAGGGATATGATAGAGCTATGATAAGGCCATGATAGGGCCATAATAGGGATATGATAGGGATATGTTAGATCCATGATCGAGGCATAATAGGGCCATAATAGGGCCATGATAGGACCATGATAGGGATATGATAGAGCCATGATAGAGCCATGATAGGAACACGATAGGGATATGATAGAGCCATGATAGAGCCATGATAGGAACATGATAGGGATATGATAGAGCCATGATAGAGGCATAATAGAGCCATGATAGGGCCATGATAGAGCACCTGCTTACTGTGCTGTCTGTGTGATTATTGTAATGCTGATGATCATAAGACGGTGAGATGCTGCTACTTTACACTTCATTTGGGGGGAGCAGTAAAGATGTGCAGCAGAGCTGCATTTTTACTGCCCCCCAAACAAATCCACTTTAACCTCTTCCCGTCCAGCGATGTACCAGTACGTCTCTGGATTGGAAGGGTGATATCTCGGTCATCACTGCAGCAATGATATCATTTTTTAGCCCCAGCAATTCTGCACAAACTAAAAGTAATCCTAGTGGCTAAGAAGCCGCTGGATTATTTTTCCAGGCAGTGGAAGGGGGACCCCCAACCACCACCTTTAAGATGGGACCAGTAGCATCCAGTTCCTGAGACACAGTGAGAGGGGTTGATGTCGTTCCTCCCACTGCTTGACGTCACAAACCAGGAGTGGCGAGAATTTTATCACTTCCGGTTTTGTTATCATGTAAACAATCCATTACCGGCCTGAACAAGCATCTGATCAGACTGATCTTGGTTTGATCAGGTGCTTTGGAGGCCAGAGGACAGATAAGAGGGTCTAAAAGACCCCAGATCTCTCCATAAAGAGGACCGGTCATGGCCTATGCTATCACAAGGGATGTTGTACATCCCTTGTGAAAGGAAAAAACAAAGAAAAAAAATGTAAAAGATACAGTGTAAGATTTTTTTTATTTAAAAAAAATAAAAATAAAATACAATTTAAACTGCCTCTACTCCTTTGTGCAATTGCAAACACACACACATATATGTAAATGGCAACAAACCTGCATTTTGTTTTGAGCCGGGGTCAGGGGTGGGGTCAAGGGTGTGGTTGAAAGAGGCCCCATCAGGTAGGCTGTGCGGAGGCCCCATGATTTCTAACAGCGGCCCTGGTGACTCGGCTCGGGTGCCCCCATAGCAAGCTGCTTGCTGTGTGGGCACTCAACAGGAGGGAGGGGCCAGGAGCACCGATGAGGGACCCGAGAAGAGGAGGATCCGGGCTGCTCTGTGCAAAACCAACTGCATAGAGGAGGTAAGTATGCATGTCCTCCGGCCAATGCATGTCCTCCGACACCTGCTGATTAGCGAGGAGAGACACAGAACAGAGCTCTGCCTATGTAAACAAGGCAGAGCTCTGTCCTGTCAGTGGGGGATGTGCTGGATTTCGCTTCCCTGCAAAGCAAGGACCGATTGTATGAATGAGTGCTAAGGCTGCTTTCACACTGATGCTCTGCAGTTTACCTGCACCGTGGGTTCAGCGCAGTGCGCCTGTGGCTTTCCTGTGGGTTAGCTGCACTTTGCCATAGAATTCTATTATATCCTGCAGGTGTGATGCACTTTCTGAAAGCACACCAAACCCGCAGGTAATAACAGAAGTCTATGGCTCTGTACGGGTAATAATAGAAGTCTATGGATCAGTGCAGGTAATAATAGAGGTCTATGGCTCAGTACAGGTAATAACAGAAGTCTATGGCTCAGTACAGGTAATAACAGAAGTCTATGGCTCAGCACAGCTAATAACAGAAGTCTATGGCTCAGTACAGGTAATAATAGAAGTCTATGGGTCAGTACAGGTAATAACAGAAGTCTATGGGTCAGTATAGGTAATAACAGAAGTCGATGGATCAGTGCAGGTAATAATAGAAGTCTATGGATCAGTACAGGTAATAACAGAAATCTATGGATGAATACAGGTAATAATAGAAGTCTATGGCTCAGTACGGGTAATAATAGAAGTCTATGGCTCAGTTAAGGTAATAATAGAAGTCTATGGGTCAGTACAGGTAATAACAGAAGTCTATGGGTCAGTACAGGTAATAACAGAAGTCTATGGCTCAGTACAGGTAATAACAGAAGTCTATGGGTCAGTACAGGTAATAACAGAAGTCTATGGGTCAGTATAGGTAATAACAGAAGTCGATAGATCAGTGCAGGTAATAATAGAAGTCTATGGATCAGTACAGGTAATAACAGAAATCTATGGATCAATACAGGTAATAATAGAAGTCTATGGCTCAGTACGGGTAATAATAGAAGTCTATGGGTCAGTACAGGTAATAATAGAAGTCTATGGCTCAGTTCAGGTAATAATAGAAGTCTATAGGTCAGTACAGGTAATAATAGAAGTCTATGGGTCAGTACAGGTACATTGCACCGCACCTGCAGATCAGTGTGAAAGCAGCCCAGTGTAGCGAGTGCAGAGTGCAGATATCCCCATTGCTGTTTGATTTTTTATTAAAAACTGACCTCAATCTTCACTTCTTCCTCAGGATTCCTGCAGGTATCGTTGGCGGTGGCTGTCCCCAGGCGAGTATGGCTGGCGGCTGCTGCTGGCTGTCCCCCTGGATGAATATAGATGGTCGGTTTTGCTGGTACTTCTGGCGGGTATTGTGGATACTGCTGGTGGGTACTGTTGGCGGGTGCTGGTGGGTTTTGTGGATACTGCTGGTGGGTACTGTTGGCGGGTGCTGGTGGGTTTTGCTGGTACTACTTGTGGGTACTGTTAGCAGTTACTGCTAGTGGGTATTGCTGCTGGGTACTCCTGGTGGGTATCGCTGGCGGCTGGTGTCTCAGGCAGAGTACATTTGGTATCACTCCGCCTGTGACATGAGCCGGCACTATACAGGACTCATTGGCTCTGCTCTCTACTGCAGCCTCATGCTTGCTCTAGCGACGGCTCCATTCACACCGATTCTCGGGGATGGCGGGTCGGTGAACCCGTGATCTGGGCTTGCTGACCGGCCACCCCAGAGCAGGAGGTGGCGGGTCACATCAGAGGGCGCCGTGGGCCAGCGGTTGGGCACCCCTGGTATATAGTATTAGCAGTGATCACTGTATTGGTGTCACTAGTTCCCACAATGTGTCAGTCAGTGTCAGATTGTCCGCCGCAATATTACAGTACCGCTAGAAGTCGCTGATCGCCGCCATTACTAGTATGAATAAAGAAATATAAATTCCAGTATATATCGCATAGTTTGTAGATGTGATAACGTTTCTTTAAACCAATCAATTTACACTTAGGCCCCTTTCACACTGGGTCGGTTTGCAAGCGCTATTGCGCTAAAAATAGCGTCTGCAAACCGACCCAAAACAGCCGCTGCTGTCTCTCCAGTGTGAAAGCCCCGAGGGAGCGGTGCGCTAGCAGGACGGGAAAAAAAGTCCTGCTAGCAGCATCTTCGGAGCGCTGAAGGAGCCCATTGAAATCAAATGGGACAGCGCGGCAATTCCGCCGACAAAGCGCCTCTGCAGAGGCGCTTTGCGGTGGCTTTTAACACTTCTCGGCCGCTAGCGGGGTGTAAAATCGCCCTCGCTAGCGGCTGAATATGGAAGGTAAAGCGCCGCTAGCATTAGCGGCGCTTTACCGCCGCCGCCGACGCCGCCCCTGTGTGACAGGGGTCTTATTCGGTTATTTTTACCAAAAACATTTCGCTTAAATTGATGAAGAAATTCGATTTAAAAAAAAACAAAAAAAAACAATTATTGGAAATGTTTTATAGCGGGAAGTAAAAATATATAATTTTTTTTTCAAAACTGTAGTTTTTTTCCTGTTTATAGCGCAAAAAATTAAAAAAAGCGGCGAGGTGATGAAATCCCAGCAATAAAAAGCGCTATTTGTGGGATAAAACGATAGAAATGAGATTTGTGTACGGCGTCACATGACCGCGTCATTGTCAGGAAAAGTCACATGTGCGCTTCAGGAGGCGATTCTGCCGCCACTCATTATGACACCAAAGGGGGAACTTTGTCCCCGGAGGAGCCTAGAGCGCCCCCTGATGGGGGATCTATCAGACATTTTAGAGGGGGTTTAGCTGGGGCCCCCTGATTCAATTCTGTATGATCAGAAGAGAGCAATACCCCCCCAGGGGAAACCCTTGGGACAGTCAGAGATTACATACATGATACAAGAGTCAGAGATTACATACATGACACACGGGACGGTCATAGATTATATATATGACACACGGGACAGTCAGATTATATATATGACACACGGGACAGTCACAGATTACATACATGACACACGGGACAGTCACAAATTACATACATGTCACACGGGACAGTCACAGATTACATACATGACACAAGGGACAGTCACAGATTACATACATGACACAAGGGACAGTCACAGATTACATACATGACACAAGGGACAGTCACAGATTACATACATGACACACGGGACAGTCATAGATTACATACATGGCACAAGGGATGGTCAGACATTGCATATATGACACAAGGGACAGTCACAGATTACATACATGACACAAGGGACAGTCACAGATTACATACATGACACAAGGGACAGTCACAGATTACATACATGACACAAGGGATAGTCAAAGATTACATACATGACACACGGGACAGTCATAGACTACATACATGACACACGGGATGGTCAGAGATTGCATATATGACACAAGGGACAGTCACAGATTGCATACAAGACACAAGGGACAGTCACAAATTACATACATGACACACGGGACAGTCATAGATTACATACATGATCACGAGATGGTCACAGATTGCATACATGACACACAGGATGGTCACAGATTACATACATGACACAAGGGACAGTCACAGATTACATACCTGACACACGGGACAGTCACAGATTACATACATGACACAAGGGACAGTCACAGATTACATACATGACACACGGGACAGTCACAGATTACATACATGACACACGAGACAGTCATAGATTACATACATGACACACGGGATGGTCAGAGATTGCATACAAGACACAAGGGACAGTCATAGATTACATACATGACACAAGGGACAGTCAAAGATTACATACATGACACACGGGACAGTCATAGATTACATACATGACACACGGGATGGTCAGAGATTGCATACAAGACACAAGGGACAGTCAAAGATTACATACATGACACACGGGACAGTCATAGATTACATACATGACATACGGGACAGTCACAGATTACATACATGACACACGGGACGGTCACAGATTAGATACATGACACACAGGGGACATGAGGAGGAGATGGCACCCCATTGGTCACGCAGGGCCGCTGTTAGAAATCACGGGGCCCCCTACAACCTACCTGACAGGCCCCCCACCCCCTGGAAATCTAAAGAAAACTAGCCGTGTATAGGAGACATTGGGCCACATTGACATTTGAGGTCACCTGAATGTGTGACAAAGTGCACAGGTAACGGGCAATCTGCAGCGCATTTCGGAAATGTACTTCACATGCGCAAAGAACTTGTGGTGCCCAATAATTGTTAATGGCGCCCCATATATGTCACATATTGTCACATATATGGCGGCCCATTGAAGTGAATGGGTTCCCCTATGTGCGAAATACAAGGAAATGTGATGAGGAATGTTTGTTATGTGAAGTATACAGGGATCTTAGGGATGGTATATAGAAATGTGATGAGGAATGTTTGTTATGTGAAGTATACAGGGATCTTAGGGATGGTATATAGAATGAAGTATACAGGGATCTTAGGGATGGTATATAGAATGAAGTATACAGGGATCTTAGGGATGGTATATAGAATGAAGTATACAGGGATCTTAGGGATGGTATATAGAATGAAGTATACAGGGATCTTAGGGATGGGATATAGAATGAAGTATACAGGGATCTTAGGGATGGGATATAGAAATGGCTGGGCAGAGATTCCTGGCACATGGAGAGACATAGAGATGTCTTCACTGGCTTCTTGCTCAGCACTGCAGTGACAACTCTCTGCACTTCTAGGCTGGCTTCATATTCACCTCTCTCCAAAATCCTAAAGTTTTGTGACTTTGTTCCCCTCCCCCACTCACCCCCTCCAGCAGAAGTACTACTCCATCCAAAGCCTGGAGTTCAGTGATCACAGAGCAGTGACAGTATGATCTGGAGGGAGGGGGGTCAGAGGTCAGGACTCAGGGAGGAGGAGCTAAAGAAAGCTTCCCACTCACCCTGACCAAACACAACACTGACGAGGGGGAGTTTCAGGCCTGGAAAGTAATGCACCTCCAAGAACTCCTCCCTCTTCCAGGCCACTCCCCCTATCCCGCCAACTCAAGCAGCAGCCTGCAGGAGATAGGCTGGGAACCTGCAGGGGGCGGAGACTCCAATGTCTGGCATTTATGGGGCTAATGGTTTCCATGGAAATCATCACCTCGGCTTGTTTACCTTCTGCCGTCTCTGAGCCGCACATGCGCAGTAGCTGCAGGGAGGATTTCATGCTTCTCCTGTGAAGTCACGTGGCCTCGTTCTGACCGTCACGTGCAACACGTGACTCCCGCAGAGAGCGACCCAACGGCTCAGGTGGGAGTGGGCGTGACCAGAGGATGAATAGCCAATCAGGAGCCGTTACACTTGTGACGTCAAGGCTTGATCAGATAAATAGCAGAGCGAGGAAGGGAGCGCGTCACTGCGAGGAGAGCGGAGAGGAGGAAACATCTCCAGCACAGAGCTCCGGAGGGAGGAGCCATTGTCCGGACTACATCCGGGTCACAGCGTGTCTGTGTATCCGGGGAACCTGCCTCCTCTGCTCAGCCTCTGAAGAACTACAACTCCCAGCAATCTCTGTCCACATGAGGAACTACAACTCCCAGCATGTACTGTGTAAGTATTGGGGGTTCAGCTCCCAGCCTGAAATAGGATGTTACAGGACTACATATCCCAGCATGATTTCTTCTATAGATGTACTACAAGTCCCAGCAATCTCTACATACCCGAGCCTGCTTCCCTCCCCCTCCTCAGGGGTAATTGCACTCCACCATCCTCTCCCACCACAGGTGGTGGGTCCCCTCCCCCCAGGATGGGGGAGGGCTGGTCGAGACTGGGGGGGTGCAATTCCCCCTGAGGAGGGGGAGGGGCCGGGGAGCAGACTGGGGTATGTAGAGATCACGACCTGTAATATCTCCATAGAGAAAATCATGCTGGGATATGTAGTCCCACAGCATCTTATTCCAGGCTGGGAGCGAAATCCCGATCACTTACACAGTGCATGCTGGGCGTTGTAGTTCCTCATGTGGACAGAGATTGCTGGGACTTGTAGTTCCTTTAGAGCCTGAGCAGAGGAGGCAGATCACACAGACACGCTGTGACCCGGCTGTAGTCCGGCCAATGGCTCCTCCCTCCAGAGCTCTGTGTGGGGGATGGTCCCTCCTCCCCCGCTCTCCACACACTGACACCCACATCTCCACTCACCTACCACCGAGGGTGGGGCTCCAATTGCCCGCCCTCCCCCACACACAGGGCCGATCCAGGAAATATTCGATTGCCTCTCGGGGGATCAGGAAGGAATTTTTTCCCCAGCTGGAGCACATTGGATCATGCTTTGCTGGCGTTTTTCGCCTTCCTCTGGATCAACTGCCTCACAACCCAATACACCCACTCTACCACCAAGGGGGGACGCTACCACCCCGGGCATGCGGTGAGTGTGGCCAGTGGAACTTCCCCCCAAGTTTCATCTGCCCTCACTCCCCCATACCCAGCATACTGGTAATACCCCCTGCCCCCACCTACACCCACTCATCTACCACCCTGGGTAGGGGGTGAGTGTGGCCAGTGGAACTTCCCCCCAAGTTTCATCTGCCCTCACTCCCCCATGCCCAGCATACTGGTAATACCCCCTACACCCACTCATCTACCACCAAGAGGGGACGCTACCACCCTGGGTATGGGGTGAGTGTGGCCAGTGGAACTTCCCCCCCAAGTTTCATCTGCCCTCACTCCCCCATACCCAGCATACTGGTAATACCCCCACCTATATGCAATCATCTACCACCAAGGGTGACAATGCCTCAGGCTCTGCTACACCCACTCATTTACCACCAAGAAGGGACGCTACCACCCTGGGTAGGGGTTGAGTGTGGCCAGTAGAACTTCCCTCCAAGTTTCTGCCCTCACTCCCCTATGTCCAGCATACCCCCTGCTCCCACCTACATACACTCATCTACCACAAATGGTGGCAATGCCTCTTAGGTTCCACAGAAAAATGGGGTGCCTTGCCGTGGCTCTGTGGCTTACGCATGCATTTGTAAATGTGTGCAACTAAACCCCTCTCTTTGACACATACTGCTTGACAGGACAGTTTGGTTGGTCACAGGCTGGTCGGTAAGTTGAGCGTGGAAATGTCTTATTTTTATGTGTTGCCTTTGCAATGCTCCTTGCTGCAGTGACCAGTTACAGGTGGGGGCGGATAGTAACCACCTTTTTGTATCAGCAAGGGTGGCAATGCCTCTTAGGCTCAGCTACACCCACTAAACTACTACCAAGGGTGGCAATGCCTTTTACTGTAAAGTGTTTTCTACATTTGCAATATAGCCCAATCTATGGGATTTTTTATTGGATATTGTAATAAAATTTGACTACTTTTACTTAACAATACTGGTGTGGTACTGTTACATTTCTATATAACTGTGTTCTTTAGGGTGTTTGTTTTATGTAAACGGATGGGGATTCCATTTGGTTTTTCCGATCCGCCCACTGCCTGATTGAAAAAAAATAAAAAATACACTTCTATGGCCAACCTTAAGGACTTTAGCAGCCCATAGATTATGCACTTTTTTTCTGTCCACAATGGGTGAATGGAAAGAAAATTGCTTGATTTCCCCCATCAACACAGATGGGGGAATCCCTCCCATAGCGCTATTGTGTTTTGCCAGCGGGGTGCTTTCCCTGCTGGCAGAACAGAATGATCATTGCCGGCTGTGATTGCCTGAATAAAAATCCCACAAACTGGTTGTACTGAAGTCAATCGATTTCAGTACAACCAGCCTGCCCATGGAGAGTCTCAGGCCTGTCCCTGCTGAACCAGCCGAGGTTCAATCCTTCTGTGGCCGGCTATAGATTGTAAGATCCGAGAGGGCTGATATGAATGTGCAATATAAATGTGTAAATTGTTGGCATTATAGAAATACTTGTGATAAATAAAGTACATTTATGTTTCAATAAAATCCCGTAAATTGAAAAGTTGTAGCTGGTGACTGGGTCTCTTTATAGGATATTTAGTGAAAGCAATAAAGAGTAACAATCCTATGTAGGGACAAACCTGCAACTAAACATATATATAGAGTTAGGGCCGCACTTTACAGAGGAGCCTTGGTGGGGCGCTGCGGCTTCCACATAGATTTGCAAATGAGTGCAACAAAAGCCTCTGTTTTTACCCTGAATTGTTAGAAATGACAATTTGTTTCTTTTGCTGGCTGGCTGGTGAGTCTGCTGGGAATTTTTTTTTTTGGGTTTATTGTGCAATCTACTTCCATGTGCAACCATAAAAAGACAGAGAGGGTGCCCACACCTCGTGCTTTATCCTAAAACCATCCCTTTATTAATATAAAAAGTGGTAAGTATTATACTCACAAAATGACAAATGTATCAAGCACATCACATAGTACACCGTCATCCAATCCACATTGCATCATGTGGTAGGAGAAGGTGAAGATCCAATACGCTAATGCATTTCGAGGACTAGCTTCTTCAGGGCTCTGAGGAAGAGGCTAGTCCTTGAAACATGTTAACCTATTGGCTCTTCACCTTCTCCTACCACATGATCTGATGTAATGTGGATTGGATGACGGTGTACTATGTGATGTGCTTGATACATTTGTCATCTTGTGAGTATAAAACCACTTTTTATATTAATAAAGTGATGGTTTAAGGATAAGGCTACTTTCAGATTGGGGCTGCGTTAGCGCTAAAGCGCCGCTTGTTTTTGGGCCGCTAGTGGGGTGCTTTTTAACCCCGATAGCGGCCGAAGATGGGGTTAAAAGCGCCCGTGTTTGCGGCGCGTCCAAATAGCTTTTCAGGCGCTTCGGAATCACTGCCCATTCATTCCAATGGGCAGTGGCAGTTTGGGAGCTTTGTATACAATGCTCCAAAACCTCCCCAAAGATGCTGCTTGCAGGACTTTTTGTAACGTCCCACAAACCCCAGTGTGTAAGCACTCAGGCTTTCACATTCGGGCGCATCGGAGGCAGTTTACAGGCGATATTTCTAGCGCTAAAACGACTGAAAACTGCCTCCAGTGTGAAAGGGGTCTACAGCACTAAGTCTGGGCGCCCTCTCTGTCTTTTTATAGTCTCAGTTGTTCCAGACTCCCCCAGTCCTAAGAGGCAGCAAGACGAAGCGCATCTATACAAGCCAGGACGGATATATAGCCAACTTACATTGTGTGGGTTCACTCCCTAGCGCAGGAGGTTTTTGTGTGGATTTGCTTTTTGCTCCTTCCATGTGCACCTTACTGCGAAGGCAAGTTATACTCTGACAGCAATGGTGTTACGTTCGCACTTATATTTTCTACTGTTTGGTCTAACCCCTCCTGGACCAAGTTTGGTTTTATTGGTGTTACGGCTCCCCACTTCCACCTGGTTTGCTTTAGTTCCCTTTTTCACCATTATTTCCTCGAATGGAGATCACTGCAAGCAGTAATCCCTACTCTGGGTAATTTTGTAGTGTCAGATAAGCACAACCTTCACAGCCTTCAGTCCCCGAGTGGATACGCAGACACAGTAATAAATACTACTAGATATGTAGATTGAAAGACCAATCCCTGCCGCTTCAGTTTTCACAAGCCACTAGACATAGAAAAAAGGAGTTGTTGCTGTGTAATAAGTTAAAGGTATACAACTTTTATTTTTTGTTTAATTAGTTTTTATTGAAGAATAGTATGTATAATGCACAATGTACAATACAGAGAAGATTTAAACAAGTTGACGAGTGAACCTCGTAGTAACAGAACAGTCAGTTAACCATATATGCAGGAATAAACATCTATATACATATTCAAATACCATCTATGACATATCGAGGCTCAGCTCTTACCAGCTTGTCAAAATCGGCGACATATTCACAAAACACAGGGCATAGGCTCCAGTATCTTCCCTGTAAAAGCCCTTTACTTAGGCATAGAACCTTGAGAAGACAGAATGTAAGTAAAAGAGAAGAGTGAAAGTAGAGAACAAGAGACAAGGTGGGGAGGGAGGGGGAGTGTGTCCGCCTCAGTCCAATCCCTCTTATGCAATATAATTAGCCAACATCACATTACCTAGGTTGAGACATAATTTCCGCGTAAGCAGATGTGTATTTGAAGGCAAACCAGCAGGACCATATTTTCTTTGCTAGGTAAGATTTATTTCTAAGGGAGAGAGTCAAGTCTTCCATATAGTATATATGGTCTACTTTCACTAGGCATTGGCGTAGCATAGGTATGGTCCAATATTGGGGGATAAGTGCCTTTGCAGCGTTACGGAGGTGTGGCGTTATAGATTTCTTATATGTTCCCACTGGTTTGCCTGTACAATGTAGTAATACAATCCACGGATCATTGGGAATCTCATAACCTTGGATCTCCTTGGCCCAGTGTAGAATAGCTAGCCAATATGGGCGTATAAGTGGACAAAAACCACCAGATGTGAGCATGTGTTGCTCGTTCACCGCATCCCCTCCAGCACAGAGGTGATGCTTGTGGGAAGGTCTTGTGCAGCACCACAGGGGTGTAGTGCCATCTCGTCAACAATTTATAGTTCACCTCCGCTGTTTTGGAAGCCCCAGAGGAGGTATGAGCCATTATGAGGATGGTGGATCTTTGGGCTGCTGACAACTCTTTGCGGAGGTCTTGTTCCCAATTGCATAAGAAAGTAGGGTCTCTTGTGGAGGTTGTGCAATGCTTGGTAAAAGTGTGAGACAGGCTTCTCCACTGGTTGGTCCTCAGAAAAAGCGGCTTCTATACCCTGTTTCCCCGAAAATAAGACCTAGCGTGATTGTCGGTGATGGCTGCAATATAAGACCTACCCCCCAAATTAGCCCTAGTTAAAGTCCTTGTAGGTCTTATTTTCAGGGTAGGGCTTATTTTCGGGGAAACAGAGTAGGGCTTATTTGGGGGGTAGGGCTTATATTGCAGCCAATCACGCTAGGTCTTATTTTCGGGGAAACAGGGTAGGTGTCAGATCCGAGACGGACCGTAACGGTTTCGGGAGAGAATGCACAAAAGCCACTAGTTGGCGGTATCTCCACTGGTCCATGAGTGTCACTGTGGAGCTATGTATTATTATAGACAAAGGCACGATACCCGATGGGGTAGTTACTTGATGTAGTTGGGCCGTAGCCCCAAAATTCCAAACGTGAATCCCGGGGTCAATGTTCACCGGGGGAAAGTAGTTATGACCGCTCAATGGCAAGAGAGGAGAGTTATATGTCCATTTATTCATCTTGCACAGTGAGTCCCACACCATGAGGGTGGAGCGTGTAAGCGGTAATGTGGTATAGGACAACGTTCTGTATTTCCTAGGGATCAAAATTTGTGTGAAAAGATCTGTGCCACTGTGCTCAGTTTCCAGGTGAACCCTATTGCCGCGTACACACGGTCGTACTTTTCGTCTACAAAAGTCCAACGGACGCTGACGGACTAAAGCTGGCTGGTAATCCGATCGTGTGTGGGCTTCTCCGGACTTTCAACGTACTTTTTTAGCCTCAAATCCGACGTACTTTAGATTTGAAACATGCTTTAAAACTTTACTTCGTAACTACGACGGACCCCGAAATCCGCTCGTCTGTGTGCTAGTCCGACGGACAAAAAGCCACGCTAGGGCACCTATTGGCTACTGGCTATGAACTTCCTTATTTTAGTCCGGTGTACGTCATCACGTACGAATCCGTCAGACTTTTGTGTGGTCGTGTGTAGGCAAGTCCGTTCGTTAGAAAGTCTGCCGCAAGTCCGCCGAAAGTCTGCCGGAAGTCTGTCGGACAGGCTGTCTGACTTTTGTAGACGAAAAGTCCGACCGTGTGTACGCGGCATAAGCTTAGTTAACCATACAGATAGTTTTTTTTTTTTTTTTACTCACTCAATATTTCAGTCCTCGATATACCTCAGTGGCTCTTGCTGCTGCTCTGTTCTGCTTTTTTCAGATGCAGGGATTGATGGACCTCTCGGGCACCTGCCGCTCCGATGTCTCGGACTTCCCCGAGGTTCTCCCAGGGGACCCGACCTGGCAGCTGAGCATGACGGGTGGATCAGGTGACCAGATGACCAGCAACTCCTGAGAGTTACCGAAGGTGCCCACGTGACCTCCGATGGCTTCCCGCACCCCGGGATATCACAGCTACTCAGCTGAACCGAGCCCGGGGCCGTCCACCACTTCTCGATCCCCTTCGCTCCTCCACACTCCTCTCAGGACCCGCAGCGTCGGCAAGACAGCCAGCCAGCCAGGAGGCAGCGACTGAGTCGGCGGTGAGAGTCCCTGTACCTTTAACACCTTCCCACCCCGCCGTAAAATGAGGGCTGGACGGGATTTTCGCTGTTCTCAGTGGACGTCATATGATGTCCTCCCATGAATGCACCTTGCGTGCCTCACATACCGCGCTGCAGCCGGACACAACGGATGACAGATCAGTGTCATCAGTGTAACATGACAATTGTACACAATGAATGGCTTCTATTCATGCCATTGATTGTGCACTATTGTGTTGCTCTCTGTGATTGGCCACAGTGATCACATGGCACAGACAGGTCCAATCACAGCCTATCTGTATCTGTACCATGCGATTAGCAATAGTAAACATGGAATGAATAGATTTAATTCAGAAAAAATGGTTGCTTATACCAGTGAAATATAAGCAATCATAGTGTGTAAAAATAAAAATCACGATCACCTCCCCAGAGTAGTACAGTGTTACTATGTATGGGAAGACTGTATTGCTCTGGTCACAGTATGTAAAAAAAAAAAAAATCATTAAAAAATGTAATAAAAAAGGAAAATGAATTTAGAAAATTGAAAATGGAAAAAATATATATACTGCCACACCAGTTATATGAGGACACTGTACTGCACTGGTGACAGTATGTAAAAAAAAATGGGGAACTTTTTTGTTTCTTCATTTTCCAAAAAAATGCAACAAAGGATTACAACTTAAAAAAAAAACTGCTGTGCCTCTTACTAAATACCTCAGACTGTCTAGGTTCCAAAAAGGGGTCATTTTTGGGGCCTCCAAAAATGGGATTGACTGTCAGTACATCAGAATTGATCCATTTTCAGATAGATATCCCATAGCTTTTGGACTCTCTAACTTTCCTACGGACCAAATAATATACACTGATTTGGGTTATATTCACCAAAGAAATGTAGCAGAATACATTTTGGCCTAAATTTATGAAGAATTATTTATTTGTTCCAGTTTATAACAGAAACAAAGAAAAATGTGTTTTTCATTTTTTTTTTGGTCTTTTTTTGTTTATATAATAAAAATAAATAAAATAAAAAAACAGTGGTGATTAAATGCCACCAAAAGCTCTAGTTGTGTGAAAAAAATTATAAAAATTTCATCTGCGTACAGTGTTGCATGATCGCGCAATTGTCATTCAAAGTGTGACAGTGCTGAAAGCTGAAAATTAGCCTGGGCAGGAGGGGGGTGAAAGTGTCCGGTATTGAAGTGGTTAATGAAACGAAAAGCGGTAAAATGGATCCCCTGCAGCTGGCAACAATAGACTGACCCCCTCCCCCTGAAACAATAGACCCCTAGCAACAATAGCCCCTCCCCCCATGCATTTAAAGCTAATTAAGATATAAGATAAAAAAATATAATATATATATATATATATACAGTATCTCACAAAAGTGAGTACACCCCTCGCATTTTTGTAAATATTTTCTTCTATCTTTTCATGTGACAACACTGAAGAAATGACACTTTGCTACAATGTAAAGTAATGAGTGTACAGCTTGTATAACAGTGTAAATTTGCTGTCCCCTCAAAATAACTCAATACACAGCCATTAATGTCTAAACCGCTGGCAACAAAAGTCAGTACACCCCTAAGTGAAAATGTCCAAATTGGGCCCAAAGTGTCAATACTTTGTGTGGCCACCATTATTTTCCAGCACTGCCTTAATCCTCTTGGGCATGGAGGTCACCAGAGCTTCACAGGTTGCCACTGGAGTCCACTTCCACTTCTCCATGATGACATCACAGAGCTGGTGGATGTTAGAGACCTTGTGCTCCTCCACTTTCCATTTGAGGATGCCCCACAGATGCTCAATAGGCTTTAGGTCTGGAGACATGTTTGGCCAGTCCATCACCTTTACCCTCAGCTTGTGTAGCAAGGCAGTGGTCATCTTGAAGGTGTGTTTGGGGTTGTTATCATGGTGGAATATTGCCCTGCGGCCCAGTCTCCGAAGGGAGGGGATCATGCTCTGCTTCAGTATGTCACAGTACATGTTGGCATTCATGGTTCCCTCAATGAATTGTAGCTCCCCAGTGACGGCAGAAGTCATGCAGCCCCAGACCATGACACTCCCACCACCGTTTTTGACTGTAGGCAGTGGCGGCCTGTCTTTTAGGGGCGCCCAGGCGCCGCCCCCTCTCTCCTCACCACCCCCTATTTGAGTAATGGATAGATTCATGCATAGCATGAATCTATCCATCGCCGCCCCCTATTCATGTGTCCGACCTCTTTTGGGTCACCTGGCGCATGAATTACAGCGGCCAGGGTTTTTTTTTTTAGAGCCAGAGGCTCTAATAAGCTTCAAAATAGGGTGAGCTTGGGATGCCCAGTCTCCGAAGGGAGGGGATCGTGCTCTGCTTCAGTATATCACAGTACATGTTGGCATTCATGGTTCCCTCAATGATCTGTAGCTCCCCAGTGCCGGCAGCACTCATGCAGCCCCAGACCATGACACTCCCACCACCATGCTTGACTGTAGACAAGACACACTTGTCTTTGTACTCCTCACCTGGTTGCCGCCACATACGCTTGACACCATCTGAACCAAATACGCTTATCTTGGTCTCATCAGACCACAGGACATGGTTCCAGTAATCCATGTCCTTAGTCGGCTTGTCTTCAGCAAACTGTTCTTGAGCTTTCTTGTGCATCATCTTTAAAAGAGGCTTTCTTCTGGGATGACATCCATGCAGACCAATTTGATGCAGTGTGCGGCGTATGGTCTGAGCACTGACAGGCTGACCCCCCCCCCCACCCCTTCAACCTCTGCAGCAATGCTGGCAGCACTCATATGTCTATTTCCCAAAGACAACCTCTAGATATAACGCTGAACACGTGCACTCAACTTCTTTGGTGGACCATGGCGAGGCCTGTTCTGAGTGGAACCTGTCCTGTTAAACCACTGTATGGTCTTGGTCACCGTGCTGCAGCTGTTTCAGGGTCTTGGCAATCTTCTTATAGCCTAGGCCATCTTTATGTAGACCAACAATTCTTTTTTTCAGATCCTTAGAGAGTTCTTTGCCATGAGGTGCCATGTTGACACACCTGTTCCCCGTTCACACCTGAGACTTTGTAACACTAATGAGTCACATGACACCGGGGAGGGAAAAATTGGGCCCGACATTTTCACTTAGGGGTGTACTCACTCTTGTTGCCAGCGGTTTAGACATTAATGGCTGTGTGTTGAGTTATTTTGGGGGAACAGCGAATTTACACTGTTATACAAGCTGTACACTCACTACTTTACATTGTAGCAAAGTGTCATTTCTCCATTGTTGTCACATGAAAAGATAAAATAAAATATTTACAAAAATTGTGAGGGGTGTACTGCATTTTGGAGATACTGTATATATATATATATATTTTTTTATCTTATATCTTAATTAGCTTTAAATGCTCTTTATTCTATTTTTCTATTCTATTCTATATAATAAGGTTGTTTAAAAAAAATAGAATAAAGAGCATTTAAAGCTAATTGAGATATAATATATATATGTGTAGCACTAACTCTCGGTGGAGCTGCTGGTTTAAAGCGGGCTGTTACCTTCACTCTCGATACCTCTGTTTCACCGGCACCGGGTCTAGGGTTCCGTTGAGTTTACCTCTGGACGATATAAGCACCAAACACTTGAGTAGGTTTTCCAATGCTTTAATGAACAAATAAAGGAAGTAGCAGGAAAGAGGCAGAAGGAAAGCTGCAGGGAAGCTCAAATACCTTTCCTTAGTATTCTTTAGAACCTTCTCTGGAATTTATCACTTGTAGTTGAATGTGCTCCCCTTGTGGGATTCAATCTTTGGCCACCTGGATAGGCCTCTCTCACTTGCCTAGCAGCCAGTACGCAGCACAAACAAAAGTCTCTGCCACAGACTTGTTTGGAATAAAACCCTTACGATCCTCTGCCACAGGATGTATTGGTTTACGACGAATGTTAGACGCAGTACTTGAACCTTTAAGCCTACCCGGCAGTACTATGCAGTAAGACTACTTTAGGATGTGTCCTCCAACCGAGTCACCAGGCCCCTCTCCAGACCAGCACTCTGCATGATCCTTCCATGACGGGTCCTCCCCTGGGATCTCCTCATTTGTCCAGCTTCTTCACTCAGGATAGACAGCTCAGTACCCTTCCTCTGCTGCTGTGGTAGGCCCCAGACAGGCTTCTGGGCCCACCCACACGCCGCATTGACGTGGTCCTCCCGACCGGAGGACCACGAGGTGGTCCTCTTAACACATACCTGTCGGCCAGGAGGGCCAGCAGGTGGCTGAAAAACGAACCCCTAAACGTGGTGTCTGACCCATAAATACCCTCTCCCAGAATGCAACTCGGAGGACCACCTCCACTGAGTTATCTCGGGGACAGAGGAGCACTCATACGCTTCAACACTTTGCCTTTTCAACACCAGCCCATGGTGACAATGACACCCACCGGCACAGTGTGGAACTACATGCAACTCAGCCAAGCTGGAACAGAGGCAAATCTAACTTCCTCTAACAAGTAACCCACAAGATTTACCTCTCACCGGTAGATTAAAAATCTACACAATCTATAAATACACACATATATATACATATATACATACACATATATATACATATAAAATTGTATAATAAATATTATATAAATTAAAAAAGGTATACAATAGAGATAAAATTATTTCTGAAAAAAAAAAAAAATTAATTTAGATAAATGTGCATTTGAAGAAAATAAATATATACATATATTACTATAATATTAATTAATAATAATAATTAATATATATAAAATGTAAAAAAAAAACATGAAATTAGAATAAAGAACATTTGAAGAAATAAAGATATACAGCATTTTTTTCATATATATATATATATATATATATATATATATATATATATATATATATATATATATATATATAAAAATATATATATATATTATAAAATATATATAAGATATTAAATACAAATATCATTCATTTTAGAGGAAATCATTATCGCCCCAAAGCAACCAATCAATTCCAAGCTACTCTACTGTCACTCTAGTAAATATCTGTACCCATTGGTATGTTATGTTGTAAATGATCTAATGCATTTGGAAGTTATATACCCATTAAGTTGTATGTTATATTATACAACATGAATAAACAGTGTTTCCCAGTCACTTGACTTCCTTTTGTGCTGCTGTGTGCTTTATATACAGTCCCACCATTCGCTCTCAATTTTAATCAATGATAGGGATGGAGGCAGTTACCCCTTTGGTTCCTGCCTCAGTTAAAGTCCCAAAATTCTTTTTCTTTTCTCATTATAAACATGATACAAATGTTATAAATGGGGTTGCAGTTCAGTGAGTAAAATAAGTATTTGATCCCCTACCAACCAACAATAATTCTGCCCTCCACAGACTGACTACAGTAGGTGCTCATGTGTTACACAGATTTGTCCTGTCAATATAATAAGGTGCTCCTAACGACAACTCGTTATGTGTATAAATGACACCTGTCCACAGAATCTCTTTCTTCCATTCAAACCTCACCATCACGGCCAAGACCAAAGAGCTGTCAAAGGACGTCAGGAATAAGATTGTAGACCTGCACAAGGCTGGAATGGACTACAAGACCATCAGCAAGAGGCTTTGTGACAACTGTTTAAGTGATTATTCGCAAATGGAAGAAATACAAATTAACCATCAATTGCTCAGTCTGAAGCTCCATGCAAGGTTTTGCCTCATGGGGTGAGGATGATCATGAGAAAAGTGAGGGATCCGCCGAGAACTACACGGGAGAAGTTTGTGCATGATTTCAAGGCATTTGGGACCACAGTCACCAAACAAACCATTGGTAACACAATACGTAGCTGTGGATTGAAATCCTGCAGCACCGGCAAGGTCCCCCTCCTCAAGAAGGCACATGTACAGGCCCGTCTGACGTTTGCCAATGAACATCTAAATGATTCAGGGGAGGATTGGGAGAAAGTGCTGTGGTCAGACAAGACCAAAATTGAGCTCTTTGGTATTAACTTGACTCACCGTGTTTGGAGGAAGAAAAATGCTGATTATGACCCTAAGAACACCATCCCTACCAGGGCCGATCCTACCCAGGGTGCACAGGGTGCTTTGCACCCGGGCGCCTGCAGAGGTGGGGGCACCATAGTGCCAGAGTTCTCCCCCCCTCCTTCTCTCCTTGTGAGTGTCCGTCCAGAACACTAGTGTGAGCGTAGGGCATCCCGTCCAGCCTTGCAGTGCTCTTCTTCCTGACACGAGGGTTCTAGTCAGTGGTTGCTGAGTGCTGATGTGCGGGAATGAATTCCTTACACTGGGATCCCGCACTGTCTCCACCAACTCCAGTTGGAATGCCTCCCCCTCCCATCTCTATCTCAGGCTGCAAGGAGAGAGAACCGAGGTGAGTCACAGTGTTCAGTGTGCTGTGTGTAGGAATGGTATCCCCAGCACACCTTTACATGTGCTCTGGGCTGCCCCTGCTAGGATAGGGTGACCAGACATCCCCGGTTTCTGGGGACAGTCCCCGGATTGAGGACACTGTCCCCAGACCAAGTCTGTCCCCAGTTTTGTCCCCTGATTGGTTTTGAACAGGGGCTGGGGCTAAGCCCGTGCAAAATAGAAAGAAAAAATCTGAACTGCACCCCCCCTCCTCTGCCGCTCCTACTAGCTTATGGGGGTTTATTTTTTTCCATTATCTGTGCCCCTTTCTGATGATCATGTGCTGGTCGGAGCGGAGGGACTATTTCTTCCGTTTCGGGCGCATGCCCATTCAGCCCCACTCGCATGTTCTTCTGCCTTGGCTCAAGTCCCGGCCAGCCACCTGCCTGCTTATCTCCTTGCCTTCCCTGGTGGAGTGATCTTCCTCTGCTCCCCACTCAGTAGTAGCCCGGGCCCGAAGAGTAAAGCCCCATACACACTATCAGATTTTCTGCTGATTTTTGTCTTCAGATTTACCAGAACCATGTAGTACAAGGGCCTGCCTAATTGCATACAAATTGAAACACCTAAGGTATGACCTCATATTATACGGTTTTGGTAAATCTGAAGGAAAAAATCAGCAGAAAATCTGATAGTGTGTATGGGGCTTTAGACTTGACAGGCTGTGAGGCGGGCGGCGGCGGCGGAGACAGGCAAAGAGTCGTCGATTGCTGCCATTACAAGTAAAAAAAATAAAAATCTGGTCACCTTATGCTAGGAGATGTTTTATGGCATGATAGATTACATAGGATACACAGGCCCTGTCCCTTCCTGCACCTCAGTAGTCCATCTACAGATGTGATGTATTATGAGATGTACTAAGAGCCCTTTCACACTGACAGTGCGGGGGCGTTGGCGGTAATGCGCCGCTAATTTTAGTGGCGCTTTACCGTCGCTTTAGAGGTACATTTAACCCCCACTAAAGGGTTCAAAGGCGCAACTGCAGAGGCGCTTTGCAGGCACTGCCCATTGATTTCAATGGGCAAGGGCGCTTTAGGAGCTTTGTATACACTGCTCCTAAAGCGCCTCAAAGAAACTACTTGCAGGAATTTTTTGGACGTCAGCAAGAGGCTTTGTGACAGCTCCTGTATTATGTCTGCAGTCTCTGCTCCAGTGTGAAAGCATTCGGGCTCTCACACCGGGATTGTAGATAAGGCTTTTTCCAGGCGCTATTTTTAACACTAAAGCGCCTGAAAAACGCCTCCAGTGTGAAAGGGGTCTAATGGACCATCTCCTGTACTATGTCTGCAGTAAGGATGAGCTCCAGCGTGTTCGCAAGCTGCACGTGCAGAGCCCGCCAGGAAGTTGGCACTGCACAGGGCTAATCACAGGCAGTGAGACATTTCCCAATATCCGGCTGCAGTGATTGGGAAATGTGTCACTGCCTGCGATTAGCGCTGTGCAGTCCTGACTTCCTGGTGGGCTCTGCACGTACAGCTTGCGAACACGCCTGAGCTCATCCTTAGTCTGCAGTCTCGGACAATCTCCTGTAGTATGTCTGCAGTCTCTGACCATTTTCTGTAGTATATCTGCAGTCTCTGATCGTCTCCTGTACTATGTCTGCTGTAAGGATGAGCTCCAGCGTGTTCGCAAGCTGCACGTGCAGAGCCCGCCAGGAAGTTGGCACTGCACAGCGCTAATCACAGGCAGTGAGACATTTCCCAATGTGCGGCTGCAGAGATTGGGAAATGTGTCACTGCCTGCGATTAGCGCTGTGCAGTGCCGACTTCCTGGTGGGCTCTGTACGTACAGCTTGCGAACACGCAGGAGCTCATCCTTAGTCTGCAGTCTCGAACCATCTCCTGTAGTATGTCTGCAGTCTCTGACCATCTCCTGAATCATGTTTGCAGTCTCGGACCATCTCCTGTACTATGTCTGCAGTCTCTGACCATCTACTGAATCATGTCTGCAGTCTCGGACCATCTCCTGTAGTATATCTGCAGTCTCTGATCGTCTCCTGTACTATGTCTGCAGTCTCTGACCATCTCCTGTACTATGTCTTCAGTCTCGGACCATCTCCTGTATCATGTCTGCAGTCTCTGACCATCTCCTGTACTATGTCTGCAGTCTTTGACCATCTCCTGTACCATGTCTGCAGTCTCTAACCGTCTCCTATATCATGTCTGCAGTCTCTGACCGTCTCCTGTACTATGTCTGCAGTCTCTAATCATCTCCTGTACTATGTGTGCAGTCTCTGACCATCTCCTGTACTATATCTGTAGACTCTGACCATCTCCTGTATTATGACTGCAGTCTCTGATCATCTCCTGTATTTTGTCTGCAGTCTCAGACCATCTCCTGTATAATGTCTGCAGTCTCGGACCATCTCCTATACTATGTCTGCATTCTCTGACCATCTCCTGTACCATGTCTGCAGTCTCTATCTCCAGTACTATGTCTGCAGTCTCTGACCATCTCTTGTATTATGTCTGCAGTCTCTGACCATCTCCTGTACCATGTCGGCAGTCTCTAACCGTCTCCTGTACTATTTCTGTAGTCTCTGACCAGCTCCTGTATTATGTCTGCAGTCTCTGACCATCTTCTGAACTATGTCTGCAGTCTCTGACCATCTCCTGTACTATGTCTGTAGTCTCTGACCATCTACTGTATTATGTCTGCAGTCTCTGATCATCTCCTGTATTATGACTGCAGTCTCTGATCATCTCCTGTATTATGTCTGCAGTCTCTGACCATCTCCTGTACTATGTCTGCAGTCTCGGACCATCTCCTGTACTATGTCTGCAGTCTCTGACCATCTCCTGTACTATGTCTGCGGTCTCTGACCATCTCCTGTACTATGTCTGCAGTCTCTGACCATCTCCTGTACTATGTCTGCAGTCTCTGACCATCTCCTGTGCTAATTCTGCAGTCTCTGACCATCTCCTGTACTAATTCTGCAGTCTCTAACCGTCTCCTATATCATGTCTGCAGTCTCTGACCATCTCCTGTACTATGTCTGCAATCTCTGATCATCTCCTGTACTATGTCTGCAGTCTCTAACCACCTCCTGTACTATGTCTGCAGTCTCTAACCATCTCCTATATCATGTCTGCAGTCTCTGACCATCTTCTGTACTACGTCTGCAGTCTCTAAACGTCTCCTATATCATGTCTGCAGTCTCTGACCATCTCCTGTACTATATCTGCGGTCTTTGACCATCTCCTGTACTACGTCTGCGGTCTCTGACCATCTCCTGTACTCAGTCTGCAGTCTCTAACCGTCTCCTATATCATGTTTGCAGTCTCTGACTATCTACTGTACTATGTCTGCAGTCTCTGACCATCTCCTGTACTATGTCTGCAGTCTCTAACCATCTCCTGTACTATGTCTGTAGTCTCTGACCATCTTCTGTACCATGTCTGCAGTCTCTGACCATCTCCTGTACCATATCTGCACTCTCTGATCATCACCTGTACTGTCTGTAGTCTCTGACCATCTCTTGTATTATGTCTGCAGTCTCTGATCATCTCCTGTACTATGTCTGCAGTCTCTGACCATCTCCTGTACTATGTCTGCAGTCTCTAACCGTCTCCTATATCATGTCTGCAGTCTCTGACCATCTCCTGTACTATGCCTGCAGTCTCTAACCATCTCCTGTACTATGTCTGTAGTCTCTGACCAGCTCCTGTATTATGTCTGCAGTCTCTGATTATCTCCTGTATTATGACTGCAGTCTCTGATCATCTCCTGTATTATGTCTGCAGTCTCTGACCATCTCCTGTACTATGTCTGCAGTTTCGGACCATCTCCTGTACTATGTCTACAGTCTCTGACCATCTCCTGTACTATGTCTGCGGTCTCTGACCATCTCCTGTACTATGTCTGCGGTCTCTGACCATCTCCTGTACTATGTCTGCAGTCTCTGACCATCTCCTGTACTAATTCTGCAGTCTCTAACTGTCTCATATATCATGTTTGCAGTCTCTGACCATCTCCTGTACTATGTCTGCAGTCTCTGACCATCTCCTGTACTATGTCAGTAGTCTCTAACCATCTCCTGAACCATGTCTGCAGTCTCTGACCATCTTCTGTACCATGTCTGCAGTCTCTGACCATCTCCTGTACTATGTCTGTAGTCTCTGACCAGCTCCTGTATTATGTCTGCAGTCTCTGATTATCTCCTGTATTATGACTGCAGTCTCTGACCATCTCCTGTATTATGTCTGCAGTCTCTGACCATCTCCTGTACTATGTCTGCAGTTTCGGACCATCTCCTGTACTATGTCTACAGTCTCTGACCATCTCCTGTACTATGTCTGCAGTCTCTGACCCTCTCCTGTACTATGTCTGCAGTCTCTGACCATCTCCTGTACTATGTCTGCAGTCTCTGACCATCTCCTGTACCATGTCTGCATTCTCTAACCGTCTCCTATATCATGTCTGCAGTCTCTGACCATCTCCTGTACTATGTCTGCAGTCTCTGACCCTCTCTTGTACTATGTCTGCAGTCTCTGACCATCTCCTGTACTATGTCTGTAGTCTCTGACCATCTCCTGTACTATGTCTGTAGTCTCTGACCATCTACTGTATTATGTCTACAGTCTCTGATTATCTCCTGTATTATGACTACAGTCTCTGATCATCTCCTGTATTATGTCTGCAGTCTCTGACCATCTCCTGTACTATGAATGCAGTTTCGGACCATCTCCTGTACTATGTCTGCAGTCTCTGACCATCTCCTGTACTATGTCTGCGGTCTCTGACCATCTCCTGTACTATGTCTGCGGTCTCTGACCATCTCCTGTACTATGTCTGCAGTCTCTGACCATCTCCTGTACCATGTCTGCAGTCTCTAACCGTCTCCTATATCATGTCTGCAGTCTCTAACCATCTCCTGTACTATGTCTGCAGTCTCTGACTATCTCCAGTACTATGTCTGCAGTCTCTGACCATCTCTTATATTATGTCTGAAGTCTCTGACCATCTCCTGTACCATGGCTGCAGTCTCTAACCGTCTCCTATATCATGTCTGCAGTCTGACCATCTCCTGTACTATGTCTGCAGTCTCTGACCATCTCCTGTACTATGTCTGCAGTCTCTGACCATCTCCTGTACTATGTAGTCTCTGACCATCTCCTGTACTATGTCTGCAGTCTCTGACCATCTCCTGTACTATGTCTGCAGTCTCTGACCATCTCCTGTACTATGTCTGCAGTCTCTGACCATCTCCTGTACTAATTCTGCAGTCTCTGACCATCTCTTGTATTATGTCTGCAGTCTCTGACCATCTCCTGTACCATGTCTGCAGTCTCTAACTGTCTCCTATATCATGTCTGCAGTCTCTGACCATCTCCTGTACTATGTCTGCAGTCTCTGACCCTCTCCTGTACTATGTCTGCAGTCTCTGACCATCTCCTGTACTATGTCTGCAGTCTCTAACAGTCTCCTATATATTGTCTGCAGTCTCTGACCATCTCCTGTACTCTGACTGCAGTCTCTGACCATCTCCTGTACTATGTCTGCAGTCTCTGACCATCTTCTGTACTATGCCTGCAGTCTCTAACCATCTCCTGTACTATGTCTGCAGTCTCTGACCATCTCCTGTACTATGTCTGCAGTCTCTGACCATCTCCTGTACCATGTCTGCATTCTCTAACCGTCTCCTATATCATGTCTGCAGTCTCTGACCATCTCCTGTACTATGTCTGCAGTCTCTGACCCTCTCTTGTACAATGTCTGTAGTCTCTGACCATCTCCTGTACTATGTCTGTAGTCTCTGACCATCTACTGTATTATGTCTACAGTCTCTGATTATCTCCTGTATTATGACTACAGTCTCTGATCATCTCCTGTACTATGTCTGCAGTCTCTGACCATCTCCTGTACCATGTCTGCAGTCTCTAACCGTCTCCTATATCATGTCTGCAGTCTCTAACCATCTCCTGTACTATGTCTGCAGTCTCTGACTATCTCCAGTACTATGTCTGCAGTCTCTGACCATCTCTTGTATTATGTCTGAAGTCTCTGACCATCTCCTGTACCATGGCTGCAGTCTCTAACCGTCTCCTATATCATGTCTGCAGTCTGACCATCTCCTGTACTATGTCTGCAGTCTCTGACCATCTCCTGTACTATGTCTGCAGTCTCTGACCATCTCCTGTACTATGTCTGCAGTCTCTGACCCTCTCCTGTACTATGTCTGCAGTCTCTGACCTTCTCCTGTACTATGTCTGCAGTCTCTGACCATCTCCTTTACTATGTCTGCATTCTCTAACCGTCTCCTATATCATGTCTGCAGTCTCTGACCATCTCCTGTACTATGTCTGTAGTCTCTGACCAGCTCCTGTATTATGTCTGCAGTCTCTGACCATCTCCTGTACTATGTCTGTAGTCTCTGACCATCTCCTGTACTATGTCTGTAGTCTCTGACCATCTACTGTATTATGTCTGCAGTCTCTGATCATCTCCTGTATTATGACTGCAGTCTCTGACCATCTCCTGTACTATGTCTGCAGTCTCAAACCGTCTCCTATATCATGTCTGCAGTCTCTGACTATCTCCTGTACTATGCCTGTCGTCTCTAACCATATCCTATACTATGTCTGTAGTCTCTGACCAGCTCCTGTATTATGTCTGCAGTCTCTGACCATCTCCTGTACTATGTCTGTAGTCTCTGACCATCTCCTATACTATGTCTGTAGTCTCTGACCATCTCCTGAATTATGTCTACAGTCTCTGGTTATCTCCTGTATTATGACTACAGTCTCTGATTATCTCCTGTATTATGTCTGCAGTCTCTGACCATCTCCTGTACTATGTCTGCAGTCTCTGACCATCTCCTGTACTATGTAGTCTCTGACCATCTCCTGTACTATGTCTGCAGTCTCTGACCATCTCCTGTACTATGTCTGCAGTCTCTGACCATCTCCTGTACTATGTCTGCAGTCTCTGACCATCTCCTGTACTAATTCTGCAGTCTCTGACCATCTCTTGTATTATGTCTGCAGTCTCTGACCATCTCCTGTACCATGTCTGCAGTCTCTAACTGTCTCCTATATCATGTCTGCAGTCTCTGACCATCTCCTGTACTATGTCTGCAGTCTCTGACCCTCTCCTGTACTATGTCTGCAGTCTCTGACCATCTCCTGTACTATGTCTGCAGTCTCTAACAGTCTCCTATATATTGTCTGCAGTCTCTGACCATCTCCTGTACTCTGACTGCAGTCTCTGACCATCTCCTGTACTATGTCTGCAGTCTCTGACCATCTTCTGTACTATGCCTGCAGTCTCTAACCATCTCCTGTACTATGTCTGCAGTCTCTGACCATCTCCTGTACTATGTCTGCAGTCTCTGACCATCTCCTGTACCATGTCTGCATTCTCTAACCGTCTCCTATATCATGTCTGCAGTCTCTGACCATCTCCTGTACTATGTCTGCAGTCTCTGACCCTCTCTTGTACAATGTCTGTAGTCTCTGACCATCTCCTGTACTATGTCTGTAGTCTCTGACCATCTACTGTATTATGTCTACAGTCTCTGATTATCTCCTGTATTATGACTACAGTCTCTGATCATCTCCTGTACTATGTCTGCAGTCTCTGACCATCTCCTGTACCATGTCTGCAGTCTCTAACCGTCTCCTATATCATGTCTGCAGTCTCTAACCATCTCCTGTACTATGTCTGCAGTCTCTGACTATCTCCAGTACTATGTCTGCAGTCTCTGACCATCTACTGTATTATGTCTGCAGTCTCTGATCATCTCCTGTATTATGACTGCAGTCTCTGACCATCTCCTGTACTATGTCTGCAGTCTCAAACCGTCTCCTATATCATGTCTGCAGTCTCTGACTATCTCCTGTACTATGCCTGTCGTCTCTAACCATATCCTATACTATGTCTGTAGTCTCTGACCAGCTCCTGTATTATGTCTGCAGTCTCTGACCATCTCCTGTACTATGTCTGTAGTCTCTGACCATCTCCTATACTATGTCTGTAGTCTCTGACCATCTCCTGAATTATGTCTACAGTCTCTGGTTATCTCCTGTATTATGACTACAGTCTCTGATTATCTCCTGTATTATGTCTGCAGTCTCTGACCATCTCCTGTACTATGAATGCAGTTTCGGACCATCTCCTGTACTATGTCTGCAGTCTCTGACCATCTCCTGTACTATGTCTGCAGTCTCTGACCATCTCCTGTACTATGTATGCGGTCTCTGACCATCTCCTGTACTATGTCTGCAGTCTCTGACCATCTCCTGTACTAATTCTGCAGTCTCTCACCGTCTCATATATCATGTTTGCAGTCTCTGACCATCTCCTGTACTATGTCTGCAGTCTCTGACCATCTCCTGTACTATGTCTGCAGTCTCTAACCATCTCCTGTACTATGTCTGTAGTCTCTAACCATCTCCTGTACCATGTCTACAGTCTCTGACCATCTTCTGTACCATGTCTGCAGTCTCTCACCATCTCCTGTACCATTTCTGCACTCCCTGATCATCACCTGTACTATGTCTGTAGTCTCTGACCATCTCCTGTACTATGTCTGCAGTCTCTGACCATCTCCTGTACTATGTCTGCAGTCTCTGACCATCTCCTGTACTAGTTCTGTAGTCTCTAACCATCTCCTGTACCATGTCTGCAGTCTCTGACCATCTTCTGTACCATGTCTGCAGTCTCTGACCATCTCCTGTACCATATCTGCACTCTCTGATCATCACCTATACTATGTCTGTAGTCTCTGACCATCTCTTGTATTATGTCTGCAGTCTCTGATCATCTCCTGTACTGTGTCTGCAGTCTCTGACCATCTCCTGTACTATGTCTGCAGTCCCTGACCATCTCCTGTACTATGTCTGCAGTCTCTGACCATCTCCTGTACTAAGTCTGCAGTCTCTGACCCTCTCCTGTACTATGTCTGCAGTCTCTGACCATCTCCTGTACTATGTCTGCAGTCTCTAACAGTCTCCTATATATTGTCTGCAGTCTCTGACCATCTCCTGTACTCTGACTGCAGTTTCTAACCATCTCCTGTACTATGTCTGTAGTCTCTGACCAGCTCCTGTATTATGTCTGCAGTCTCTGACCATCTCCTATACTATGTCTGTAGTCTCTGACCATCTACTATATTATGTCTGCAGTCTCTGATCATCTCCTGTATTATGACTGCAGTTTCTGACCATCTCCTGTACTAATTCTGCAGTCTAACCATCTCATATATCATGTTTGCAGTCTCTGACCATCTCCTATACCATGTCTGCAGTCTCTGACCATCTCCTGTACCATATCTGCACTCTCTGATCATCACCTGTACTTTGTCTGTAGTCTCTGACCAGCTCCTGTATTATGTCTGCAGTCTCTGACCCTCTCCTGTACTATGTCTGCAGTCTCTGACCATCTCCTGTACTATGTCTGCAGTCTCTGACCATCTCCTGTACTATGTCTGCATTCTCTAACCGTTTTCTATATCATGTCTGCAGTCTCTGATCATCTCCTGTACTATGTCTGTAGTCTCTGACCAGCTCTTGTATTATGTCTGCAGTCTCTGACCATCTTCTGTACTATGCCTGCAGTCTCTAACCATCTCCTGTACTATGTCTGTATTCTCTGACCAGCTCCTGTATTATGTCTGCAGTCTCTGACCATCTCCTGTACTATGCCTATAGTCTCTGACCATCTCCTGTACTATGTCTGTAGTCTCTGACCATCTCCTGTATTATGTCTACAGTCTCTGATTATCTCCTGTATTATGACTACAGTCTCTGATCATCTCCTGTATTATGTCTGCAGTCTCTGACCATCTCCTGTACTATGAATGCAGTTTCGGACCATCTCCTGTACAATGTCTGCAGTCTCTGACCATCTCCTGTACTATGTCTGCGGTCTCTGACCATCTCCTGTACTATGTCTGCGGTCTCTGACCATCTCCTGTACTATGTCTGCAGTCTCTGACTATCTCCAGTACTATGTCTGCAGTCTCTGCCCATCTCTTGTATTATGTCTGAAGTCTCTGACCATCTCCTGTACCATGTCTGCAGTCTCTAACCGTCTCCTATATCATGTCTACAGTCTCTGACCATCTCCTGTACTATGTCTGCAGTCTCTGACTATCTCCAGTATTATGTCTGCAGTCTCTGACCATCTCTTGTATTATGTCTGAAGTCTCTGACCATCTCCTGTACCATGTCTGCAGTCTCTAACCGTCTCCTATATCATGTCTGCAGTCTGACCATCTCCTGTACTATGTCTGCAGTCTCTGACCATCTCCTGTACTATGTCTGCAGTCTTTGACCATCTCCTGTACTATGTCTGCAGTCTCTGACCCTCTCCTCTACTATGTCTGCAGTCTCTAACCATCTCCTGTACTATGTCTGCAGTCTCTGACCATCTCCTGTACTATGTCTGCATTCTCTAACCGTCTCCTATATCATGTCTGCAGTCTCTGACCTTCTCCTGTACTATGTCTGTAGTCTCTGACCAGCTCCTGTATTATATCTGCAGTCTCTGACCATCTCCTGTACTTTGTCTGTAGTCTCTGACCATCTCCTGTACTATGTCTGTAGTCTCTGACCATCTACTGTATTATGTCTGCAGTCTCTGATCATCTCCTGTATTATGACTGCAGTCTCTGATCATCTCCTGTACTATGTCTGCAGTCTCAAACCGTCTCCTATATCATGTCTGCAGTCTCTGACCATCTCCTGTACTATGCCTGCCGTCTCTAACCATCTCCTGTACTATGTCTGCAGTCTCTGACTATCTCCGGTACTATGTCTGCAGTCTCTGCCCATCTCTTGTATTATGTCTGAAGTCTCTGACCATCTCCTGTACCATGTCTGCAGTCTCTAACCGTCTCCTATATCATGTCTGCAGTCTCTGACCATCTCCTGTACTATGTCAGCAGTCTCTGACCATCTCCTGTACTATGTCTGCAGTCTCTGACCCTCTCCTCTACTATGTCTGCAGTCTCTGACCATCTCCTGTACTATGTCTGCAGTCTCTGACCATCTCCTGTACTATGTCTGCATTCTCTAACCGTCTCCTATATCATGTCTGCAGTCTCTGACCATCTCCTGTACTATGTCTGTAGTCTCTGACCAGCTCCTGTATTATATCTGCAGTCTCTGACCATCTCCTGTACCATGTCTGCAGTCTCTAACCGTCTCCTATATCATGTCTGCAGTCTGACCATCTCCTGTACTATGTCTGCAGTCTCTGACCATCTCCTGTACTATGTCTGCAGTCTCTGACCATCTCCTGTACTATGTCTGCAGTCTCTGACCCTCTCCTCTACTATGTCTGCAGTCTCTAACCATCTCCTGTACTATGTCTGCAGTCTCTGACCATCTCCTGTACTATGTCTGCATTCTCTAACCGTCTCCTATATCATGTCTGCAGTCTCTGACCTTCTCCTGTACTATGTCTGTAGTCTCTGACCAGCTCCTGTATTATATCTGCAGTCTCTGACCATCTCCTGTACTTTGTCTGTAGTCTCTGACCATCTACTGTATTATGTCTGCAGTCTCTGATCATCTCCTGTATTATGACTGCAGTCTCTGACCATCTCCTGTACTATGTCTGCAGTCTCAAACCGTCCCCTATATCATGTCTGCAGTCTCTGACCATCTCCTGTACTATGCCTGCCGTCTCTAACCATCTCCTGTACTATGTCTGCAGTCTCTGACTATCTCCAGTACTATGTCTGCAGTCTCTGCCCATCTCTTGTATTATGTCTGAAGTCTCTGACCATCTCCTGTACCATGTCTGCAGTCTCTAACCGTCTCCTATATCATGTCTGCATTCTCTGACCATCTCCTGTACTATGTCTGCAGTCTCTGACCATCTCCTGTACTATGTCTGCAGTCTCTGACCCTCTCCTCTACTATGTCTGCAGTCTCTGACCATCTCCTGTACTATGTCTGCAGTCTCTGACCATCTCCTGTACTATGTCTGCATTCTCTAACCGTCTCCTATATCATGTCTGCAGTCTCTGACCATCTCCTGTACTATGTCTGTAGTCTCTGACCAGCTCCTGTATTATATCTGCAGTCTCTGACCATCTCCTATACTATGTCTGTAGTCTCTGACCATCTCCTGTACTATGTCTGTAGTCTCTGACCATCTACTGTATTATGTCTGCAGTCTCTGATCATCTCCTGTATTATGACTGCAGTCTCTGACCATCTCCTGTACTATGTCTGCAGTCTCAAACCGTCTCCTATATCATGTCTGCAGTCTCTGACCATCTCCTGTACTATGCCTGCCGTCTCTAACCATCTCCTGTACTATGTCTGCAGTCTCTGACCATCTCCTGTACTATGTCTGTAGTCTCTGACCATCTCCTGTATTATGTCTGTAGTCTCTGACCATCTCCTGTATTATGTCTACAGTCTCTGGTTATCTCCTGTATTATGACTACAGTCTCTGACCCTCTCCTGTACTATGTCTGCAGTCTCTGACCATCTCCTGTACTATGTCTGCAGTCTCTAACAGTCTCCTATATATTGTCTGCAGTCTGTGACCATCTCCTGTACTCTGACTGCAGTTTCTAAACATCTCCTGTACTATGTCTGTAGTCTCTGACCAGCTCCTGTATTATGTCTGCAGTCTCTGACCATCTCCTGTACTATGTCTGTAGTCTCTGACCATCTCCTGTACTATGTCTGCAGTCTCTGATCATCTCCTGTATTATGACTGCAGTCTCTGATCATCTCCTGTATTATGTCTGCAGTCTCTGACCATCTCCTGTACTATGTCTGCAGTTTCGGACCATCTCCTGTACTATGTCTGCAGTCTCTGACCATCTCCTGTACTATGTCTGCGGTCTCTGACAATCTCCTGTACTATGTCTGCGGTCTCTGACCATCTCCTGTACTATGTCTGCAGTTTCGGACCATCTCCTGTACTATGTCTGCAGTCTCTGACCATCTCCTGTACTATGTCTGCGGTCTCTGACAATCTCCTGTACTATGCCTGCCGTCTCTAACCATCTCCTGTACTATGTCTGCAGTCTCTGACTATCTCCGGTACTATGTCTGCAGTCTCTGCCCATCTCTTGTATTATGTCTGAAGTCTCTGACCATCTCCTGTACCATGTCTGCAGTCTCTAACCGTCTCCTATATCATGTCTGCAGTCTCTGACCATCTCCTGTACTATGTCAGCAGTCTCTGACCATCTCCTGTACTATGTCTGCAGTCTCTGACCCTCTCCTCTACTATGTCTGCAGTCTCTGACCATCTCCTGTACTATGTCTGCAGTCTCTGACCATCTCCTGTACTATGTCTGCATTCTCTAACCGTCTCCTATATCATGTCTGCAGTCTCTGACCATCTCCTGTACTATGTCTGTAGTCTCTGACCAGCTCCTGTATTATATCTGCAGTCTCTGACCATCTCCTGTACCATGTCTGCAGTCTCTAACCGTCTCCTATATCATGTCTGCAGTCTGACCATCTCCTGTACTATGTCTGCAGTCTCTGACCATCTCCTGTACTATGTCTGCAGTCTCTGACCATCTCCTGTACTATGTCTGCAGTCTCTGACCCTCTCCTCTACTATGTCTGCAGTCTCTAACCATCTCCTGTACTATGTCTGCAGTCTCTGACCATCTCCTGTACTATGTCTGCATTCTCTAACCGTCTCCTATATCATGTCTGCAGTCTCTGACCTTCTCCTGTACTATGTCTGTAGTCTCTGACCAGCTCCTGTATTATATCTGCAGTCTCTGACCATCTCCTGTACTTTGTCTGTAGTCTCTGACCATCTACTGTATTATGTCTGCAGTCTCTGATCATCTCCTGTATTATGACTGCAGTCTCTGACCATCTCCTGTACTATGTCTGCAGTCTCAAACCGTCCCCTATATCATGTCTGCAGTCTCTGACCATCTCCTGTACTATGCCTGCCGTCTCTAACCATCTCCTGTACTATGTCTGCAGTCTCTGACTATCTCCAGTACTATGTCTGCAGTCTCTGCCCATCTCTTGTATTATGTCTGAAGTCTCTGACCATCTCCTGTACCATGTCTGCAGTCTCTAACCGTCTCCTATATCATGTCTGCATTCTCTGACCATCTCCTGTACTATGTCTGCAGTCTCTGACCATCTCCTGTACTATGTCTGCAGTCTCTGACCCTCTCCTCTACTATGTCTGCAGTCTCTGACCATCTCCTGTACTATGTCTGCAGTCTCTGACCATCTCCTGTACTATGTCTGCATTCTCTAACCGTCTCCTATATCATGTCTGCAGTCTCTGACCATCTCCTGTACTATGTCTGTAGTCTCTGACCAGCTCCTGTATTATATCTGCAGTCTCTGACCATCTCCTATACTATGTCTGTAGTCTCTGACCATCTCCTGTACTATGTCTGTAGTCTCTGACCATCTACTGTATTATGTCTGCAGTCTCTGATCATCTCCTGTATTATGACTGCAGTCTCTGACCATCTCCTGTACTATGTCTGCAGTCTCAAACCGTCTCCTATATCATGTCTGCAGTCTCTGACCATCTCCTGTACTATGCCTGCCGTCTCTAACCATCTCCTGTACTATGTCTGCAGTCTCTGACCATCTCCTGTACTATGTCTGTAGTCTCTGACCATCTCCTGTATTATGTCTGTAGTCTCTGACCATCTCCTGTATTATGTCTACAGTCTCTGGTTATCTCCTGTATTATGACTACAGTCTCTGACCCTCTCCTGTACTATGTCTGCAGTCTCTGACCATCTCCTGTACTATGTCTGCAGTCTCTAACAGTCTCCTATATATTGTCTGCAGTCTGTGACCATCTCCTGTACTCTGACTGCAGTTTCTAAACATCTCCTGTACTATGTCTGTAGTCTCTGACCAGCTCCTGTATTATGTCTGCAGTCTCTGACCATCTCCTGTACTATGTCTGTAGTCTCTGACCATCTCCTGTACTATGTCTGCAGTCTCTGATCATCTCCTGTATTATGACTGCAGTCTCTGATCATCTCCTGTATTATGTCTGCAGTCTCTGACCATCTCCTGTACTATGTCTGCAGTTTCGGACCATCTCCTGTACTATGTCTGCAGTCTCTGACCATCTCCTGTACTATGTCTGCGGTCTCTGACAATCTCCTGTACTATGTCTGCGGTCTCTGACCATCTCCTGTACTATGTCTGCAGTTTCTGACCATCTCCTGTACTAATTCTGCAGTCTCTAACCGTCTCATATATCATGTTTGCAGTCTCTGACCATCTCCTATACCATGTCTGCAGTCTCTGACCATCTCCTGTACCATATCTGCACTCTCTGATCATCACCTGTACTATGTCTGTAGTCTCTGACCATCTCTTGTATTATGTCTGCAGTCTCTGATCATCTCCTGTACTATGTCTGCAGTCTCTGACCATCTCCTGTACTATGTCTGCAGTCTCTGACCCTCTCTTGTACTATGTCTGCAGTCTCTGAGCATCTCCTGTACTATGTCTGCAGTCTCTGACCATCTCCTGTACTATGTCTGCATTCTCTAACCGTCTCCTATATCATGTCTGCAGTCTCTGACCATCTCCTGTACTATGTCTGTAGTCTCTAACCAGCTCCTGTATTATGTCTGCAGTCTCTGACCATCTCCTGTACTATGTCTGTAGACTCTGACCATCTCCTGTACTATGTCTGCAGTCTCTGACCATCTCCTGTACTATGTCTGCAGTCTCTGACCCTCTCCTGTACTATGTCTGCAGTCTCTGATCATCTCCTGTATTATGACTGCAGTCTCTGATCATCTCCTGTACTATGTCTGCATTCTCTAACCGTCTCCTATATCATGTCTGCAGTCTCTGACCATCTCCTGTACTATGTTTGCAGTCTCTGACCAGCTCCTGTACTATGTCTGCGGTCTCTGACCATCTCCTGTACTATGCCTGCAGTCTCTAACCATCTCCTGTACTATGTCTGCAGTCTCTGACCATCTCCTGTACTATGTCTGCAGTCTCTGACCATCTCCTGTACTATGTCTGCATTCTCTAACCGTCTCCTATATCATGTTTGCAGTCTCTGACCATCTCCTATACCATGTCTGCAGTCCCTGACCATCTCCTGTACTATGTCTGCAGTCTCTGACCATCTTCTGTACCATGTCTGCAGTCTCTGACCATCTCCTGTACCATATCTGCACTCTCTGATCATCACCTGTACTATGTCTGTAGTCTCTGACCATCTCCTGTACTATGTCTGCGGTCTCTGACCATCTCCTGTACTAAGTCTTCAGTCTCTAACCATCTCCTATATCATGTCTGCAGTCTCTGACCATCTCATGTACTATTTCTGCAGTCTCTGACCATCGCCTTTACTATGTCTGCAGTCTCTTACCATCTCCTGTACCATGTCTGCAGTCTCTAACCGTCTCCTATATCATGTCTGTAGTCTCTGACCATCTCCTGTACTATGTCTGCAGTCTCTAACCATCTCCTATATCATGTCTGCAGTCTCTGACCATCTCTTGTACTATATCTGCGGTCTTTGACCGTCTCCTGTACTATGTCTGCTGTCTCGGACCATCTCCTGTACTATGTCTGCGGTCTCTGACCTTCTCCTGTACTATGTCTGTGGTCTCTGACCATCTCCTGTACTATGTCTGCAGTCTCTGACCATCTCCTGTATTAAGTCTGCAGTCTCTAACTGCAGACATAGTACAGTAGATGGTCCGAGACTGCAGACATAGTACAGAAGATGGTCAGAGACTGCAGACATAATACAGGAGATGGTCCGAGACTGCAGACATAGTACAGAAGATGGTCCGAGACTGCAGACATAGTACAGGAGATGGTCCGAGACTGCAGACATGAAATAAGAGATGATCAGAGACTGCAGACATAATACAGGACACGGTTAGAGGCTGCAGAAGTAGTACAGGAGATAGTCAGAGACTGCAGACATAGTACAGGAGATGGTCAGAGACTGCAGACATCATATAGGAGATGGTTAGAGAATGCAGACATGGTACAGGAGATGGTCAGAGACTGCAGACATAGTACAGGAGATGCTCAGAGACTGCAGATATAGTACACAGGGCCGGTACAAGGGGTGGGCAGGCGGGGATTCTGCCCTGGGCGCAATGTGGGAGGGGGCGCTAGGTTGTGAGCAGAAAAATATGTCCACAAAATGTAGCTGTAAAACTTGTATGCCCCTGTTGCCTGCCTAAATGAAGGATTATGCGCTCCTGCTCACTGCTCTGCGGCAGCAGATGCACCCTTTTCCAAGCTCCCTTCTTGAGTTCCTATGAGTCTCCCCCCCTGGATCGGAGCTGGTACAGTCCCAGTGAAAGTGCATGTGGGCAGAGCAGGAAGAGAACCTCACATTGCAGCATCGATCTTCGGTTCCCGCCCAGCACACGGCAGAGCGCTCCTCCAGAGCAGAGTGAAGATGTGTAAATCACGGATGACAGACTGGATCCTCTTCTACTGTGAGTGCTGACTGCTCTGCATTCCACACTGTGATTATAAACGTGCCCTGTACTTTTCAGTGCAGGTTTATTGAAAGTGAAAGTAAAAGTAAAATTCTTGAACAGGTTAGGAATTAGTGTGACATTTCAGGTGCTACATAGATGTAATCCACATAATATCTTCTAAAAAGAATGATAGATATGAAAGATGAAAGATATAATGTGTATGTGGATTACATCTATGTAGCACCTGAAATGTCACACTAATTCCTAACCTGTTCAAGAATATAAGCATTACAAAGCAAAGGATGTGATTTCTTGTCCCAGCCCAACTTCAAGAAAGTCCACTTTTGCAGTGTGGGGGAGGGGGGAGAAAGTGGGTACTGTATAGTCTTTTTTTTTTTACATGTGAATCTATGCTTCAGCCAGCTCCAGTGCTCTCCTCCTCCCTATCACATATAGAGGAAGATTAACCCTGTATAGTCCAAAGTGGAGGCTGGAGTGTGGCCACTGTCACTCCTGACACAGGAGCTGCAGGGAACCAGTAACAGAACTGCAGAGAGCCTGCTGAAGCAAAGGACAAGGTAAAACTGAGTACACAGTTCATAATTCAGCAGGGGCTGAATTTTTGATCGGTGTGTAACCCTCTCTGTTAGACAGAAACCGATTGTTATATCCACTTCTGGTGAAAATCCTTGTTCAATTAGCTGTTTGCAGTACCGATCAGTGTATTCTGATAGGGGAGAGTCCCTGCTGTCAGAATACAATGTCCCAGTGAGGGGGTATTCCCACGCCCACCCCACTTGTGTGGATGGAGGAATCTGTCAGCCACTTGCTTGAGCCCCATCTCGATCCAGCAATGCGCACAAGAGCACTTGCTCTTTAATGGACTGTTTGTTTATAGTGCACTGTAATAGTACTTTGCACTGTGTGTCTGATTTGCAGCACTGGGAGTTTGGTAGTAACTCCAAAACCAAATTGTGTAAAAATTAACCATGAGAATTTGACTAGAGTTATTTGAATATTTGGGAGTTATTCACATTATATGTTATAGTATTTCATTTTTTATTTACAGTACCAGGAGTGTGGTCTTAACTCCCTCACAACATGTTTTTGCAGCACAGGGAATTTGGTCCCACATACATGTGATATGTAATTGAATATTTATGAGTTGTTCCCATTATATGTTTTGGTATTCTACTTGCAGCACCAGGAGTCTGGGATTCGCCCCCTCACAATTTTGATTGCTGCACTGGTATTTTGGTTCCATATTCATGTGATATAAAATTCACTTGGCCATATTTGATAATAGCACATACACTAAGATTGATATAATTTATAGGGGTACTGCTATGCACTAGGGTGTATATACTCCTGGTCTCTGTACCCTGCAGTTTACCGCTCTTGACTCCTGTACATTGTATATTACTGTACATACACCTTACCTCTGCACTCTGTATGTTTTCCTCTCCTAACTCCTGCACACTGTACACGCTGCTCCTGATCATTGTACTTTGACCTCAGATAGATAGATATCAGGTGTGTAAAATAACTGGTCATGGGGGGGCGCAGCCCAGCATGTTCGCCCTGGGCGCTGGTTGACCTTGTCCCGCCACTGATAGTACAGGAGATGGTCAGAGACTGCAGACATAATACAGGAGCTGGTCAGAGACTGCAGATATAGTACAGGAGATGGTCAGAGACTGCAGACATGATATAGAAGACGGTTAGAGACTGCAGACGTTGTACAGGAGACGGTCAAAGACCGCAGACATGGTACAGGAGATGGTCAGAGACGGCAGACATGGTACAAAAGATGGTCAGAGACTGCAGACATGGTACAGGAGCTGGTCAGAGACTATAGACATAGTACAGGAGATGGTTAGAGACTACAGACATAGTACAGGAGATGGTTAGAGACTGCAGACATAGTAGAGGAGAAGGTCAGAGACTGCAGACATAGTACAGGAGATGGTCCGAGACCACAGACATAGTACAGGAGATGGTCCGAGACTGCAGACATAGTACACGAGACGGTCAAAGACCGCAGATATAGTACAGGAGATGGTCAGAGACTACAGACATGATATAGGAGACGGTTAGAGACTGCAGATATAGTACAGGAGATGGTTAGAGACTGCAGACATAGTAAAGGAGATGGTCAGAGACTGCAGAAATAGTACAGGAGATGGTCAGAGACTGCAGACATGATATAGGAGACGGTTAGAGACTGAAGACTTAGTACAGGAGATGGTCAGAGATCGCAGACATAGTACAGGAAATGGTCAGAGACCGCAGACATAGTACAGGAGATGGTCCGAGACTGCAGACATGATATATGAGCTGGTCAGAGACCGCAGACATAGTACAGGAGATGGTCCGAGACTGCAGACATAGTACAGGAGACGGTCAAAAACCGCAGATTTAGTACAGGAGATGGTCAGAGACTGCAGACATGATATAGGAGATGGTTAGAGACTGCAGTCATGATATAGGAGATGGTCAGAGACTGCAGACAAGATATAGGAGACGGTTAGAGACTGCAGACTTAATACAAGAGATGGTCAGAGACTGCAGACATAGTACAGGAGATGGTCAGAGACCACAGACATAGTACAAGAGATGGTCAGAGACTGCAGACCTGATATAGGAGATGGTTAGAGACTGCAGACATAGTACAGGAGATGGTCAGAGACTGCAGACATAGTACAGGAGATGATCAGAGAATGCAGAAATAGTACAGGAGATGGTCAGAGACTGCAGACATGATATAGGAGATGGTTAGAGACTGCAGACTTAGTACAGGAGATGGTCAGAGACCGCAGACATTGTACAGGAGATGGTCAGAGACCGCAGACATAGTACAGGAGATGGTCCGAGACTGCAGACATAGTACAGGAGACGGTCAAAGACCGCAGATATAGTACAGGAGATGGTCAGAGACTGCAGACATAGTACAGGAGATGGTCAGAGACAGCAGACATAGTACAGGAGATGGTCAGAGACTGCAGACATGATACAGGAGATGATCAGAGACTGCAGACATGATATAGGAGATGGTTAGAGACTGCAGACATAGTACAGGAGATGGTTAGAGACTGCAGACATAGTACAGGAGATGGTCAGAGATTGCAGACATAGTACAGGAGATGGTCAGAGACTGCAGACATGATATAGGAGACGGTTAGAGACTGCAGACTTAGTACAGGAGATGGTCAGAGACTGCAGACATAGTACAGGAGATGGTCAGAGACTGCAGACATGGTACAGGAGATGGTTAGAGACTACAGACATAGTACAGGAGATGGTTAGAGACTGCAGACATAGTACAGGAGATGGTCAGAGACTGCAGACATAGTACAGGAGATGGTCAGAGACTGCAAACATGATATAGGAGACGGTTAGAGACTGCAGACTTAGTACAGGAGATGGTCAGAGACCGCAGACGTAGTACAGGAGAAGGTCAAAGACCGCAGATACAGTACCGGAGATGGTCAGAGACTGCAGACATGATATAGGAGACGGTTAGAGACTGCAGACGAAGTACAGAAGATGGTCAGAGACTGCAGACATGATATAGGAGATGGTTAGAGACTGCAGACATAGTACAGGAGATGGTTAGAGACTACAGACATAGTACAGGAGATGGTCAGAGAATGCAGACATAGTACAGGAGATGGTCAGAGACTGCAGACATAGTACAGGAGATGGTCAGAGACTGCAGACATAGTACAGGAGCTGGTCAGAGTCTACAGACATAGTACAGGAGATGCTCAGAGACTGCACATAATGATATAGGAGACGGTTAGAGACTGCAGACATAGTACAGGAGATGGTCAGAGAATGCAGACATAGTACAGGAGAGGGTCAGAGACTGCAGGCATAGTACAGGAGATGGTCATAGACCGCAGACATAGTACAGGAGATGGGTCAGAGACCGCACACATAGTACAGGAGATGGTCAGAGACTGCAGACATAGTACAGGAGATGGTCCGAAACTGTACACATAGTACAGGAGATGGTCAGAGACTGCAGACATAATAGAGGAGATGATCAGAGACTGCAGTCATAATACAGGAGATGATCAGAGACTGCAGACATAATACAGTAGATGGTCAGAGACTACAGACATAGTACAGGAGATGGTCAGAGACTGCAGACAATATATAGGAGACGGTTAGAGACTGCAGACATAGTACAGGAGATGGTCAGAGACTGCAGACATAGTACAGGAGAGGGTCAAAGACTGCAGACATAGTACAGGAGATGGTCAGAGACTGCAGACATAGTACAGGAGATGGTCAGAGACTGCAGACATAGTACAGGAGATGGTCAGAGACTGCAGACATGATATAGGAGAAGGTTAGAGACTGCAGACATGGTACTGGAGATGGTCAGAGACTGCAGACATAATACAAGACATGGTCAGAGACTGCAGAATTAGTACAGGAGATGGTCAGAGACTGCAGACATAGTACAGGAGATGGTCAGAGACTGCAGACATAGTACAGGATATGGTCAGAGACTGCAGACATAGTACAGGAGATGGTCAGAGACTACAGACATAGTACAGGTGATGATCAGGGAGTGCAGATATGGTACAGGAGATGGTCAGAGACTGCAGACATGGTACAGAAGATGGTCAGAGACTGTAGACATGGTACAGGAGATGGTTAGAGACTACAGACATAGTACAGGAGATGGTTAGAGACTGCAGACATAGTACAGGAGATGGTCAGAGACTGCAGACATAGTACAGGAGATGGTCAGAGACTGCAAACATGATATATGAGACGGTTAGAGACTGCAAAATTAGTACAGGAGATGGTCAGAGACTGCAGACATAGTACAGGAGATGGTCAGAGACCGCAGACGTAGTACAGGAGAGGGTCAAAGACCGCAGATACAGTACAGGAGATGGTCAGAGACTGCAGACATGATATAGGAGACTGTTAGAGACTGCAGACGTGGTACAGAAGATGGTCAGAGACTGCAGACATGATATAGGAGATGGTTAGAGACTGCAGACATAGTACAGGAGATGGTTAGAGACTGCAGACATAGTACAGGAGATGGTCAGAGATTGCAGACATAGTACAGGAGATGGTCAGAGACTGCAGACATGATATAGGAGACGGTTAGAGACTGCAGAATTAGTACAGGAGATGGTCAGAGACTGCAGACATAGTACAGGAGATGGTCAGAGACCGCAGACATAGTACAGGAGATGGTCAGAGACCGCAGACATGGTACAGGAGATGGTTAGAGACTACAGACATAGTATAGGAGATGGTTAGAGACTGCAGACATAGTACAGGAGATGGTCAGAGACTGCAGACATAGTACAGGAGATGGTCAGAGACTGCAAACATGATATATGAGATGGTTAGAGACTGCAGAATTAGTACAGGAGATGGTCAGAGACTGCAGACATAGTACAGGAGATGGTCAGAGACTGCAGAAATAGTACAGGAGATGGTCAGAGACTGCAGACACGATATAGGAGATGGTTAGAGACTGCAGACTTAGTACAGGAGATGGTCAGAGACTGCAGACATAGCACAGGAGATGGTCAGAGACTGCAGACATGGTACAGGAGATGGTTAGAGACTACAGACATAGTACAGGAGATGGTTAGAGACTGCAGACATAGTACAGGAGATGGTCAGAGATTGCAGACATGGAGTACAGGAGATGGTCAGAGACTGCAGACATGATATAGGAGATGGTTAGAGACTGCAGACATAGTAGAGGAGATGGTCAGAGATTGCAGACATAGTACAGGAGATGGTCAGAGACTGCAGACATAGTACAGGAGATAGTCAGAGACCGCAGACATAGTACAGGAGATGGTCAGAGACCGCAGACATAGTACAGGAGATGGTCAGAGACTGCAGACATAGTACAGGAGATGGTCTGAGACCGCAGATATAGTACAGGAGATGGTCAGAGACTGCAGACATGATATAGGAGATGTTTAGAGACTGCAGACGTAGTACAGAAGATGGTCAGAGACTGCAGACGTAGTACAGGAGAGGGTCAAAGACCGCAGATACAGTACAGGAGATGGTCAGAGACTGCAGACATGATATAGGAGACTGTTAGAGACTGCAGACGTGGTACAGAAGATGGTCAGAGACTGCAGACATGATATAGGAGATGGTTAGAGACTGCAGACATAGTACAGGAGATGGTTAGAGACTGCAGACATAGTACAGGAGATGGTCAGAGATTGCAGACATAGTACAGGAGATGGTCAGAGACTGCAGGCATGATATAGGAGACGGTTAGAGACTGCAGAATTAGTACAGGAGATGGTCAGAGACTGCAGACATAGTACAGGAGATGGTCAGAGACCGCAGACATAGTACAGGAGATGGTCAGAGACCGCAGACATGGTACAGGAGATGGTTAGAGACTACAGACATAGTATAGGAGATGGTTAGAGACTGCAGACATAGTACAGGAGATGGTCAGAGACTGCAGACATAGTACAGGAGATGGTCAGAGACTGCAGAAATAGTACAGGAGATGGTCAGAGACTGCAGACATGATATACAAGATGGTTAGAGACTGCAGACTTAGTACAGGAGATGGTCAGAGACTGCAGACATAGCACAGGAGATGGTCAGAGACTGCAGACATGGTACAGGAGATGGTTAGAGACTACAGACATAGTACAGGAGATGGTTAGAGACTGCAGACATAGTACAGGAGATGGTCAGAGACTGCAGACATAGTACAGGAGATGGTCAGAGACTGCAAACATGATATAGGAGATGGTTAGAGACTGCAGACTTAGTACAGGAGATGGTCAGAGACCGCAGACGTAGTACAGGAGAAGGTCAAAGACCGCAGATACAGTACCGGAGATGGTCAGAGACTGCAGACATGATATAGGAGACGGTTAGAGACTGCAGACGTAGTACAGAAGATGGTCAGAGACTGCAGACATGATATAGGAGATGGTTAGAGACTGCAGACATAGTACAGGAGATGGTTAGAGACTGCAAACATAGTACAGGAGATGGTCAGAGATTGCAGACATGGAGTACAGGAGATGGTCAGAGACTGCAGACATGATATAGGAGACGGTTACAGACTGCAGACGTAGTACAGAAGATGGTCAGAGACTGCAGACATGATATAGGAGATGGTTAGAGACTGCAGACATAGTACAGGAGATGGTTAGAGACTGCAGACATAGTACAGGAGATGGTCAGAGATTGCAGACATAGTACAGGAGATGGTCAGAGACTGCAGACATAGTACAGGAGATGGTCAGAGACCGCAGACATAGTACAGGAGATGGTCAGAGACCGCAGACATAGTACAGGAGATGGTCAGAGACTGCAGACATAGTACAGGAGATGGTCTGAGACCGCAGATATAGTACAGGAGATGGTCAGAGACTGCAGACATGATATAGGAGATGTTTAGAGACTGCAGACGTAGTACAGAAGATGGTCAGAGATTGCAGACATAGTACTGGAGATGGTCAGAGACTGCAGACATAGTACAGGAGATGGTCCGAGACTGCAGACACAGTACAGGAGATGGTCAGAGACTGCAGACATAATACAGGAGATGATCAGAGACTGCAGTCATAATACAGGAGATGATCAGAGACTGCAGACATAATACAGTAGATGGTCAGAGACTACAGACATAGTACAGGAGATGGTCAGAGACTACAGACATAGTACAGGAGATGGTCAGAGACTGCAGACATAATACAGGAGCTGGTCAGAGTCTACAGACATAGTACAGGAGATGGTCAGAGACTGCAGACATGATATTGGAGACGGTTAGAGACTGCAGACATAGTACAGGATGGTCAGAGACTGCAGACATAGTACAGGAGAGGGTCAGAGACTGCAGACATAGTACAGGAGATGGTCAGAGACCGCAGACGTAGTACAGGAGACGGTCAAAGACCGCAGATACAGTACAGGAGATGGTCAGAGACTGCAGACATGATATAGGAGACGGTTAGAGACTGCAGACGTAGTACAGAAGATGGTCAGAGACTGCAGACATGATATAGGAGATGGTTAGAGACTACAGACATAGTACAGGAGATGGTCAGAGACTGCAGACATAGTACAGGAGATGGTCAGAGATTGTAGACATAATACAGGAGCTGGTCAGAGACTACAGACATATAGTACAGGAGATGGTCAGAATCTGCAGACATAATACAGGAGCTGGTCAGAGTCTACAGACATATAGTACAGGAGATGGTCAGAGACTGCAGACATGATATAGGAGACGGTTAGAACCTCGGGTCTGTGATCCCTGTGTGGCCGTGATGGACGGCAACCCCTTGTTTCGCAACGGATGCTGAAAATGTCCATGGGAATGACTATATGAATTTTAAGGGGTCAGTATGAAATTTATGCATGTATATGCCTATAATCTACTAATGATGTAATATATGTTAATGTCAATTGACCTTTGTAATGTAAACTACATGCTCTCTACTGCCTCCTGCTGTGAATGCCTGAGATGTTCATCCACTTACTTTTGCTCTGCTTTTTGTTAACTTTTTAGATGAAATACCCACTCTGACCAATTGTCGTTACCCCTGAAGAAGAGGTCAACCCTTTTGCTTACCTCGAAACGTCGGGTTTCTATGATCATTGGTTTTTTTACCTACCTGTATCATTGCAATTGGTCATTTCTTCATATAATTATTTCTCCCCATTTACATGCATCCATTTTATTGTATATACGGTTAGGTCATGTGTAATGATTTTTAGATGGTAAATCAATAAACTACAATACTTTTATACATAAACTAAAAACTTCTACTACTTTTTACTTTATTAGAGGTAACCCCGTGTAAAAAGTCCCGTTAGAGGAATTGCACTCCGTTAGGGGGTGCTTGTGTTTGTTACATAAGATGGTCAGAGACTGCAGACATAGTACAGGAGATGGTCAGAGACTGCAGCCATGGTACAGAAGCTGGTCAGAAACTGCAGACATAGTACAGGAGATGGTCAGAGACTGCAGACACAGTACAGGAGATGGTCAGAGACTGCAGACACCGTACAGGAGATGGTCAGAGACTGCAGACACAGTACAGGAGATGGTCAGAGACTGCAGACATTGTACAGGAGATGGTCAGAGACTACAGACATGATATAGGAGATGGTTAGAGACTGCAGACATAGTACAGGAGATGGTCAGAGACCGCAGATATAGTACAGGAGATGGTCAGAGACTGCAGACATAGTACAGGAGATGGTCAGAGACTGCAGACATGATATAGGAGACGGTTAGAGACTGCAGACGTAGTACAAAAGATGGTCAGAGACTGCAGACATGATATAGGAGATGGTTAGAGACTGCAGACATAGTACAGGAGATGGTTAGAGACTGCAGACATAGTACAGGAGATGGTCAGAGATTGCAGACATAGTACAGGAGATGGTCAGGGACCGCAGACATAGTACAAGAGATGGTCAGAGACCGCAGACATAGTACAGGAGATGGTCAGAGACTGCAGACATAGTACAGGAGATGGTCCGAGACCACAGATATAGTACAGGAGATGGTCAGAGACTGCAGACATGATATAGGAGATGTTTAGAGACTGCAGACGTGTACAGAAGATGGTTAGAGACTGCAGACATGATATAGGAGATGGTTAGAGACTGCAGACATAGTACAGGAGATGATCAGAGACTGCTGACATAGTACAGGAGAGGGTCAGAGACTGCAGACATAGTACAGGAGATGGTCAGAGACTGCAGACATAGTACAGGAGATGGTCAGAGACTGCAGACATAGTACAGGAGCTGGTCAGAGTCTACAGACATAGTACAGGAGATGGTCAGAGACCGCAGACATAGTACAGGAGATGGTCAGAGATTGCAGTCATAATACAGGAGATGGTCAGAGACTGCAGACATAGTACAGGAGATGGTCAGAGACTGCAGACATAGTACAGGAGATGGTCAGAGACTGCAGACATAGTACAGGAGATGGTCAGAGAGTGCAAACATGATATATGAGACGGTTAGAGACTGCAGAATTAGTACAGGAGATGGTCAGAGACTGCAGACATAGTACAGGAGATGGTCAGAGACTGCAGACATAGTACAGGAGATGGTCAGAGACTGCAGACATAGTACAGGAGATGGTCAGAGACCGCAGACATAGTACAGGAGATTGTCAGAGACCGCAGACATAATAGAGGAGATGGTCACAGACTGCAGACATAGTACAGGAGATGGTCCGAAAATGCAGACATAGTACAGGAGATGGTCAGAGACTGCAGACATAATACAGGAGATGATCAGAGACTGCAGTCATAATACAGGAGATGATCAGAGACTGCAGACATAATACAGTAGATGGTCAGAGACTACAGATATAGTACAGGAGATGGTCAGAGACTGCAGACATAGTACAGGAGATGGTCAGAGACTACAGACATAGTACAGGAGATGGTTAGAAACTGCAGTCAGAGTACAGGAGATGGTCAGAGACTGCAGACAATATATAGGAGACTGTTAGAGACTGCAGACATAGTACAGGAGATGGTCAGAGACTGCAGACATAGTACAGGAGAGGGTCAGAGACTGTAGACATAGTACAGGAGATGGTCAGAGACTGCAGACATAGTACAGGAGATGGTCAGGGACTGCAGACATAGTACAGGAGATGGTCAGAGACTGCAGACATAGTACAGGAGATGATCAGAGACTGCAGACATAATACAAGAGATGGTCAGAGACTACAGACATAGTACAGGTGATGATCAGAGAGTGCAGATATGGTACAGGAGATGGTCAGAGACTACAGACATAGTACAGGAGATGGTCAGAGACTGCAGACATAATACAGGAGCTGGTCAGAGACTACAGACATAGTACAGGAGATGGTTAGAAACTGCAGTCAGAGTACAGGAGATGGTCAGAGACTGCAGACAATATATAGGAGACTGTTAGAGACTGCAGACATAGTACAGGAGATGGTCAGAGACTGCAGACATAGTACAGGAGAGGGTCAGAGACTGCAGACATAGTACAGGAGATGGTCAGAGACTGCAGACATGATATAGGAGACAGTTAGAGACTGCAGACATGGTACAGGAGATGGTCAGAGACTGCAGACATAATACAAGAGATGGTCAGAGACTGCAGAATTAGTACAGGAGATGGTCAGAGACTGCAGACATAGTACAGGAGATGGTCAGAGACTGCAGACATAGTACAGGAGATGGTCAGAGACTGCAGACATAGTACAGGAGATGGTCAGAGACTACAGACATAGTACAGGTGATGATCAGGGAGTGCAGATATGGTACAGGAGATGGTCAGAGACTGCAGACATGGTACAGAAGATGGTCAGAGACTGTAGACATGGTACAGGAGATGGTTAGAGACTGTAGTCATAATACAGGAGATAATCAGAGACTGTAGACATAATACAGGAGATGGTCAGAGACTACAGACATAGTACAGTAGATGGTCAGAGACTACAGACATAGTACAGGAGATGGTCAGAGACTGCAGACATAATACAGGAGCTGGTCAGAGACTACAGACATAGTACAGGAGATGGTTTGAGACTGCAGGCGTAGTACAGGAGATGGTCAGAGACTGCAGACATGATATAGGAGACGGTTAGAGACTGCAGACATAGTACAGGAGATGGTCAGAGACTGCAGTCATAATACAGGAGATGATCAGAGACTGCAGACATAATACAGTAGATGGTCAGAGACCACAGACATAGTACAGGAGATGGTCAGAGACTACAGACATAGTACAGGAGATGGTCAGAGACTGCAGACATAATACAGGAGCTGGTCAGAGACTACAGACATAATACAGGAGATGATCAGAGACTGCAGTCATAATACAGGAGATTATCTGTCAGGAAAAGCCCTCTTGCAGTTTTAAACGAATGCCTGTGCATAGAAGCGCCATCCGGCGCTCGCGGGCGCGCAATAGCGCCAATGGCGCTAATAGTGCTAACAAACGTACGCACATGCGCAATAGTACCAATATCTCTATTAGTGCTAACAAACGTACGCGCATGCGCAATAGCGCCACTTGGCGCCAAAGATAGGCTATTTAAAGAAGACTGTTTCAATGCTGCCTTGCTGTCCGGTCTACAGCGTTTCCTGAGACCCCTGCTACCTTGTTACCAGTTTTCTTGTATCCAGTACTTACTTGGCTTGTTCCTGACTTACCTGCTTGCTGCCCGCCCCGATCTTGGCTTGGACTCTGACTATTCTCTTGGTTTGCCCTTCTGTACCTGATCTGCCCGCCGGTACCTTGACCCGGCTTGTCTGCATCTCCCTGCTGTCTGCAACCTGCTGCGGGACTACAGTGCACCTCCCTGCTGTCTGCAACCTGCTACGGGACTACAGTGCACCTCCCTGCTGTCTGCAACCTGCTGCGGGACTACAGTGCACCTCCCTGCTGTCTGCAACCTGCTACGGGACTACAGTGCACCTCCCTGCTGTCTGCAACCTGCTACGGGACTACAGTGCACCTCCCTGCTGTCTGCAACCTGCTACGGGACTACAGTGCACCTCCCTGCTGTCTGCAACCTGCTGCGGGACTACAGTGCACCTCCCTGCTGTCTGCAACCTGCTACGGGACTACAGTGCACCTCCCTGCTGTCTGCAACCTGCTACGGGACTACAGTGCACCTCCCTGCTGTCTGCAACCTGCTACGGGACTACAGTGCACCTCCCTGCTGTCTGCAACCCACTACGGGACTACAGTGCACCTCCCTGCTGACTACAGGATCCTGCCTTCTGCTCCAGTGTTCCAGTCAGGCACTTGTGCCCCTCTGTACTTTCGAGTCCCTGTTCACACCTTCAGGGGTTCTTAAGTCAGAGGTATACGAGAGGCCGTTCTCTGCATTCCGGGCTCCACCTACCAGGTACGTGACATTATCAGAGACTGCAGACATAATACAGTAATGGTCAGAGACTACAGACATAGTACAGGAGATGGTCAAAGACTGCAGACATAGTACAGGAGATGGTCAGAGACTGCAGACATAATACAGGAGATGATCAGAGACTGCAGACATAGTACAGGAGATTATCAGAGACTGCAGACATAATACAGTAATGGTCAGAGTCTACAGACATGATATAGGAGACGGTTAGAGACTGCAGACATAGTACAGCAGATGGTCAGAGACTGCAGACATAGTACAGGAGAGGGTCAGAGACTGCAGACATGGTACAGAAGATGGTCAGAGACTGTAGACATGGTACAGGAGATGGTTAGAGACTACAGACATAGTACAGGAGATGGTTAGAGACTGCAGACATAGTACAGGAGATGGTCAGAGACTGCAGACATAGTACAGGAGATGGTCAGAGACTGCAAACATGATATATGAGACGGTTAGAGACTGCAGAATTAGTACAGGAGATGGTCAGAGACTGCAGACATAGTACAGGAGATGGTCAGAGACCGCAGACATAGTACAGGAGATGGTCAGAGACCGCAGACATAGTACAGGAGATGGTCAGAGACTGCAGACATAGTACAGGAGATGGTCCGAAACTGCATTCATAGTACAGGAGATGGTCAGAGACTGCAGACATAATACAGGAGATGATCAGAGACTGTAGTCATAATACAGGAGAAAATCAGAGACTGTAGACATAATACAGGAGATGGTCAGAGACTACAGACATAGTACAGTAGATGGTCAGAGACTACAGACATAGTACAGGAGATGGTCAGAGACTGCAGACATAATACAGGAGCTGGTCAGAGACTACAGACATAGTACAGTAGATGGTCAGAGACTGCAGTCATAATACAGGAGATGATCAGAGACTGCAGACATAATACAATAGATGGTCAGAGACTACAGACATAGTACAGGAGATGGTCAGAGACTACAGACATAGTACAGGAGATGGTCAGAGACTGCAGACATAATACAGGAGCTGGTCAGAGACTACAGACATAATACAGGAGATGATCAGAGACTGCAGTCATAATACAGGAGATTATCAGAGACTGCAGACATAATACAGTAATGGTCAGAGACTACAGACATAGTACAGGAGATGGTCAAAGACTGCAGACATAGTACAGGAGATGGTCAGAGACTGCAGACATAATACAGGAGATGATCAGAGACTGCAGACATAGTACAGGAGATTATCAGAGACTGCAGACATAATACAGTAATGGTCAGAGTCTACAGACATGATATAGGAGACGGTTAGAGACTGCAGACATAGTACAGGAGATGGTCAGAGACTGCAGACATAGTACAGGAGAGGGTCAGAGACTGCAGACATGGTACAGAAGATGGTCAGAGACTGTAGACATGGTACAGGAGATGGTTAGAGACTACAGACATAGTACAGGAGATGGTTAGAGACTGCAGACATAGTACAGGAGATGGTCAGAGACTGCAGACATAGTACAGGAGATGGTCAGAGACTGCAAACATGATATATGAGACGGTTAGAGACTGCAGAATTAGTACAGGAGATGGTCAGAGACTGCAGACATAGTACAGGAGATGGTCAGAGACCGCAGACATAGTACAGGAGATGGTCAGAGACCGCAGACATAGTACAGGAGATGGTCAGAGACTGCAGACATAGTACAGGAGATGGTCCGAAACTGCATTCATAGTACAGGAGATGGTCAGAGACTGCAGACATAATACAGGAGATGATCAGAGACTGTAGTCATAATACAGGGGAAAATCAGAGACTGCAGACATAATACAGGAGATGGTCAGAGACTACAGACATAGTACAGTAGATGGTCAGAGACTACAGACATAGTACAGGAGATGGTCAGAGATTGCAGACATAATACAGGAGCTGGTCAGAGACTACAGACATAGTACAGGAGATGGTTAGAGACTGCAGGCATAGTACAGGAGATGGTCAGAGACTGCAGACATGATATAGGAGACGGTTAGAGACTGCAGACATAGTACAGGAGATGGTCAGAGACTGCAGTCATAATACAGGAGATAATCATAGACTGCAGACATAATACAGTAGATAATCAGAGACTGCAGACATAATACAGTAGATGGTCAGAGACTACAGACATAGTACAGGAGATGGTCAGAGACTACAGACATAATACAGAAGCTGGTCAGAGACTACAGACATAATACAGGAGATGATCAGAGACTGCAGTCATAATACAGGAGATGATCAGAGACTGCAGACATAATACAGTAGATGGTCAGAGACTATGGTACAGAAGATGGTCAGAGACTGCAGACATGGTATAGGAGATGGTCAGAGACTGCAAACATGATATATGAGACGGTTAGAGACTGCAGAATTAGTACAGGAGATGGTCAGAGACTGCAGACATAGTACAGGAGATGGTCAAAGACTGCAGACATAGTACAGGAGATGGTCAGAGACTGCAGACATAGTACAGGAGATGGTCAGAGACTGCAGACATAGTACAGGAGATGGTCAGAGACTGCAGACATAGTACAGGAGATGGTCAGAGACTGCAGACAAAATACTGGAGCTGGTCAGAGACTACAGACATAGTACAGGAGATGGTTAGAGACTGCAGGCATAGTACAGGAGATGGTCAGAGACTGCAGACATGATATAGGAGACGGTTAGAGACTGCAGACATGGTACAGGAGAGGGTCAGAGACTGCAGACATAGTACAGGAGATGGTCAGAGACTGCAGACATAGTACAGGAGATGGTCAGAGACTGCAGAAATAGTACAGGAGATGGTCAGAGACTGCAGACATGATATAGGAGATGGTTAGAGACTGCAGACATTATACAGGAGATGGTCAGAGACTGCAGACATAATACAAGAGATGGTCAGAGACTGCAGACATAGTACTGGAGATAGTCAGAGACTGCAGACATAGTACAGGAGATGGTCAGAGACTGCAGACATAGTACAGGAGATGATCAGAGACTGCAGACATAATACAAGTGATGGTCAGAGACTACAGACATAGTACAGGTGATGATCAGAGAGTGCAGATATGGTACAGGAGATGGTCAGAGACTGCAGACATGGTACAGAAGATGGTCAGAGACTGCAGACATGGTACAGGAGATGGTTAGAGACTACAGACATAGTACAGGAGATGGTTAGAGACTGCAGACATAGTACAGGAGATGGTCAGAGACTGCAGTCATAGTACAGGAGATGGTCAGAGACCGCAGACATAGTACAGGAGATGGTCAGAGACCGCAGACATAGTACAGGAGATGGTCAGAGACTGTAGACATAGTACAGGAGATGTTCCGAAATTGCAGACATACTACAGGAGATGGTCAGAGACTGCAGACATAATACAGGAGATGATCAGAGACTGCAGTCATAATATAGGAGATAATCAGAGACTGCAGACATAATACAGGAGATGGTTAGAGACTGCAGGCATAGTACAGGAGATGGTCAGAGACTGCAGACATGATATAGGAGACGGTTAGAGACTGCAGACATAGTACAGGAGATGGTCAGAGACTGCAGACATAGTACAGGAGATGGTCAGAGACCGCAGACATAGTACAGGATATGGTCAGAGACCGCAGACATAGTACAGGAGATGGTCAGAGACTGTAGACATAGTACAGGAGATGGTCCGAAATTGCAGACATACTACAGGAGATGGTCAGAGACTGCAGACATAATACAGGAGATGATCAGAGACTGCAGTCATAATACAGGAGATAATCAGAGACTGCAGCCATAATACAGGAGATGGTTAGAGACTGCAGGCATAGTACAGGAGATGGTCAGAGACTGCAGACATGATATAGGAGACGGTTAGAGACTGCAGACATAGTACAGGAGATGGTCAGAGACTGCAGACATAGTACAGGAGATGATCAGAGACTGCAGACATAATACAAGAGATGGTCAGAGACTACAGACAGTACAGGTGATGATCAGAGAGTGCAGATATGGTACAGCAGATGGTCAGAGACTGCAGACATGGTACAGAAGATGGTCAGAGACTGCAGACATGATATAGGAGATGGTTAGACACTGCAGACATAGTACAGGAGGTGGTTAGAGACTGCAGACATAGTACAGGAGATGGTCAGAGATTGCAGACATAGAACAGGAGATGGTCAGAGACTGCAGACATGATATAGGAGACGGTTAGAGACTGCAGAATTAGTACAGGAGATGGTCAGAGACTGCAGAATTAGCACAGGAGATGGTCAGAGACTGCAGACATAGTACAGGAGATGGTCAGAGACCGCAGACATAGTACAGGAGATGGTCAGAGACCGCAGACATAGTACAGGAGATGGTCAGAGACTGCAGACATAGTACAGGAGATGGTCCGAGACTGCAGACATAGTACAGGAGATGGTCAGAGACTGCAGACATAATACAGGAGATGATCAGAGACTGCAGTCATAATACAGGAGATGATCAGAGACTGCAGACATAATACAATAGATGGTCAGAGACTACAGACATAGTACAGGAGATGGTCAGAGACTGCAGACATAGTACAGAAGATGGTCAGAGACTGCAGACATAATACAGGAGCTGGTCAGAGACTACAGAAATAGTACAGGAGACGGTTAGAGACTGCAGACATAATACAAGAGATGGTCAGAGACTGCAGACATAATACAAGAGATGGTCAGAGACTGCAGACATGGTACAGGAGATGGTCAGAGAATGCAGACATAGTATAGGAGATGGTCCGAGACTGCAGACATTATACAGGAGATGGTCTGAGACTGCAGACATAATACAGGAGATGATCAGAGACTGCAGTCATAATACAGGAGATGGTCAGAGTCTACAGATATAGTACAGGAGATGGTCAGAGACTGCACACATAGTACAGGAGATGGTCAGAGACTGCACACATAGTACAGGAGATGATTAGAGACTGCACACATAGTACAGGAGACGGTCAGAGACTGCAGACATGATATAGGAGACGGTTAGAGACTGCAGACATAATACAGGAGATGGTCAAAGACTGCAGACATAGTACAGGAGATGGTCAGAGACTGCAGACATGATACAGGAGATGGTCCGAGACTGAAGACATAGTACAGGAGATGGTCCAAGACTGCAGACATAGTACAGGAGACGACCAGAGACTGCAGATATACTACAGGAGATGTCCCGAGACTGCAGACATGATTCAGGAGATGGTCCGAGACTGCAGACATGATTCAGGAGATGGTCAGAGACTGCAGACATACTACAGGAGATGGTCCGAGACTGCAGACTAAGGATGAGCTCCGGCGTGTTCGCAAGCTGTACGTACAGAGCCCACCAGGAAGTCAGGACTGCACAGCGCTAATCGCAGGCAGTGACACATTTCTCAATCACTGCAGCCGGATATTGGGAAATGTCTCACTGCCTGTGATTAGTCCTGTGCAGTGCCAACTTCCTGGCGGGCTCTGCACGTGCAGCTTGCGAACACGCTGGAGCTTATCCTTACTGCAGACATAGTACAGGAGATGGTCCATTAGACCCCTTTCACACTGGAGGTGTTTTTCAGGCGCTTTAGTGTTAAAAATAGCGCCTGGAAAAAGCCTTATCTACAATCCCGGTGTGAGAGCCCGAATGCTTTCACACTGGAGCAGAGCACTGGCACGACGTCCAAAAAATTCCTACAAGTAGTTTCTTTGAGGCGCTTTAGGAGCAGTGTATACAAAGCTCCTAAAGCGCCCTTGCCCATTGAAATCAATGGGCAGTGCCTGCAAAGCGCCTCTGCAGTTGCGCCTTTGAACCCTTTAGTGGGGGTTAAATGTACCTCTAAAGCGACGGTAAAGCGCCATTACCGCCAACGCCCCCGCACTGTGAAAGGGCTCTTAGTACATCTCATAATACATCACATCTGTAGATGGACTACTGAGGTGCAGGAAGGGACAGGGCCTGTGTATCCTATGTAATCTATCATGCCATAAAACATCTCCTAGCAGGGGCAGCCCAGAGCACATGTAAAGGTGTGCTGGGGATACCATTCCTACACACAGCACATTGAACACTGTGACTCACCTCGGTTCTCTCTCCTTGCAGCCCGAGATAGAGATGGGAGGGGGAGGCATTCCAACTGGAGTTGGTGGAGACAGTGCGGGATCCCAGTGTAAGGAATTCATTCCCGCACATCAGCACTCAGCAGCCACTGACTAGAACCCTTGTGTCAGGAAGAAGAGCGCCCCTCTCCCCGAGCACTGCCAGGCTGGACGGGCTGCCCTACGCTCACACTAGTGTTCTGGACGGACACTCACAAGGAGATAAGGAGGGGGGGGAGAACTCTGGCACTATGGCGCCCCCACCTCTGCAGGCGCCCGGGTGCAAAGCACCCTGCGCACCCCGGGTAGGATCGGCCCTGGTAGGGATGGTGTTCTTAGGGTCATAATCAGCATTTTTCTTCCTCCAAACACGGTGAGTCAAGTTAATACCAAAGAGCTCAATTTTGGTCTTGTCTGACCACAGCACTTTCTCCCAATCCTCCCCTGAATCATTTAGATGTTCATTGGCAAACGTCAGACGGGCCGGTACATGTGCCTTCTTGAGGAGGGGGACCTTGCCGGTGCTGCAGGATTTCAATCCACAGCTACGTATTGTGTTACCAATGGTTTGTTTGGTGACTGTGGTCCCAACTGCCTTGAAATCATGCACAAACTTCTCCCGTGTAGTTCTCGGCGGATCCCTCACTTTTCTCATGATCATCCTCACCCCATGAGGCAAAACCTTACATGGAGCTTCAGACTGAGCAATTGATGGTTAATTTGTATTTCTTCCATTTGCGAATAATCGCTTAAACAGTTGTCACAAAGCTTCTTGCTGATGGTCTTGTAGCCCATTCCAGCCTTGTGCAGGTCTACAATCTTATTCCTGACGTCCTTTGACAGCTCTTTGGTCTTGGCCGTGATGGTGAGGTTTGAATGGAAGAAAGAGATTCTGTGGACAGGTGTCATTTATACACATAATGAGTTGTCGTTAGGAGCACCTTATTATATTGACAGGACAAATCTGTGTACCACATGAGCACCTACTGTAGTCAGTCTGTGGAGGGCAGAATTATTGTTGGTTGGTAGGGGATCAAATACTTATTTTACTTACTGAACTGCAACCCCATTTATAACATTTGTATCATGTTTATAATGAGAAAAGAAAAAGAATTTTGGGACTTTAACTGAGGCAGGAACCAAAGGGGTAACTGCCTCCATCCCTATCATTGATTAAAATTGAGAGCGAATGGTGGGACTGTATATAAAGCACACAGCAGCACAAAAGGAAGTCAAGTGACTGGGAAACACTGTTTATTCATGTTGTATAATATAACATACAACTTAATGGTTTTATAACCTCCAAATGCATTAGATCATTTACAACATAACATACCAATGGGTACAGATATTTACTAGAGTGACAGTAGAGTAGCTTGGAATTGATTGGTTGCTTTGGGGCGATAATGATTTCCTCTAAAATGAATGATATTTGTATTTAATATCTTATATTTTATATATATATATATATATATATATATATATATAAAATGCTGTATATCTTTATTTCTTCAAATGCTCTTTATTCTAATTTCATGTTTTTTTTTACATTTTATATATATTAATTATTATTAATTAATATATTAATATTATAGAAATATTTATGTATATATTTATTTTTTTCAAATGCACATTTATCTAAATTTTTTTTTAATTTTTTTCAGAAATAATTTTATCTCTATTGTATACCTTTTTTAATTTATATAATATTTATTATACAATTTTATATGTATATATATGTGTATGTATATATATGTGTGTATTTATAGATTGTGTAGATTTTGTGTGTAGATTTTTAATCTACCGGTGAGAGGTAAATCTTGTGGGTTACTTGTTAGAGGAAGTTAGATTTGCCTCTGTTCCAGCTTGGCTGAGTTGCGTGTAGTTCCACACTGTGCCGGTGGGTGTCGTTGTCACCATGGGCTGGTGTTGAAAAGGCAAAGTGTTGAAGCGTATGAGTGCTCCTCTGTCCCGGAGATAACTCAGTGGAGGTGGTCCTCCGAGTTGCATTCTGGGAGAGGGTATTTATGGGTCAGACACCACGTTTAGGGGTTCGTTTTTCAGCCACCTGCTGGCCCTCCTGGCCGACAGGTATGTGTTAAGAGTACCACCTCGTGCTCCTCCGGTCGGGAGGACCACGTCGATGCGGCGTGTGGGTGGGCCCAGAAGCCTGTCTGGGGCCTACCACAGCAGCAGAGGAATGGTCCTGAGCTGTCTATCCTGAGTGAAGAAGCTGGACAACCGAGGAGATCCCAGGGGAGGACCCGTCATGGAAGGATTATGCAGAGTGCTGGTCTGGAGAGGGGCCTGGTGACTCGGTTGGAGGACGCATCCTGAAGTAATCTTACTGCATAGTACTGCCGGGTTGGCTAAAAGGTTCAAGTACTGTGTCTAACATTCATCGCAAACAAATACATCCTGTGGCAGAGGATCGTAAGGCTTTTATCCCAAACAAGTCTGTGGCAGAGACTTTTGTTCGTGCTGCGTACTGGCTGCTAGGCAAGTGAGAGAGGCCTATCCAGGTGGCCAAAGATTGAATCCCACAAGGGGAGCACATTCAACTACAAGTGATAAATTCCAGAGAAGGTTCTAAAGAATACTAAGGAAAGGTATTTGAGCTTCCCTGCAGCTTTCCTTCTGCCTCTTTCCTGCTACTTCCTTTATTTGTTCAATAAAGCATTGGAAAACCTACTCAAGTGTTTGGTGCTTATATCGTCCAGAGGTAAACTCAATGGAACCCTAGACCCGGTGCCGGTGAAACAGAGGTATCGAGAGTGAAGGTAACAGCCCACTTTAAACCAGCAGCTCCACCGAGAGTTAGTGCTACACATATATATATTATATCTCAATTAGCTTTAAATGCTCTTTATTCTATTTTTTTTAACAACCTTATTATATAGAATAGAATAGAAAAATAGAATAAAGAGCATTTAAAGCTAATTAAGATATAAGGTAAAATATATATATACAGTATCTCCAAAATACAGTACACCCCTCACAATTTTTGTAAATATTTTATTTTATCTTTTCATGTGACAACACTGAAGAAATGACACTTTGCTACAATGTAAAGTAGTGAGTGTACAGCTTGTATAACAGTGTAAATTCGCTGTTCCCCCAAAATAACTCAACACACAGCCATTAATGTCTAAACCGCTGGCAACAAGAGTGAGTACACCCGGTGTCATGTGACTCATTAGTGTTACAAGGTCTCAGGTGTGAACGGGGAGCAGGTGTGTCAACATGGCACCTCATGGCAAATAACTCTCTAAGGATCTGAAAAAAAGAATTGTTGCTCTACATAAAGATGGCCTAGGCTATAAGATTGCCAAGACCCTGAAACAGCTGCAGCACGGTGACCAAGACCATACAGCGGTTTAACAGGACAGGTTCCACTCAGAACAGGCTTCACCATGGTCCACCAAAGAAGTTGAGTGCATGTGTTCAGCGTTATATCTAGAGGTTGTCTTTGGGAAATAGACATATGACTGCTGCCAGCATTGCTGCAGAGGTTGAAGGGGTGGGGGGGGGTCAGACTGTCAGTGCTCAGACCATACGCCGCACACTGCATCAAATTGGTCTGCATGGATGTCATCCCAGAAGGAAGCCTCTTCTAAAGATGATGCACAAGAAAGCTCAAGAACAGTTTGCTGAAGACAAGCAGACTAAGGACACGGATTACTGGAACCATGTCCTGTGGTCTGATGAGACCAAGATAAACGTATTTGGTTCAGATGGTGACAAGCGTGTGTGGTGGTAACCATCTGAGGAGTACAAAGACAAGTGTGTCTTGTCTACAGTCAAGCATGGTGGTGGGAGTGTCATGGTCTGGGGCTGCATGAGTGCTGCTGGCACTGGGGAGCTACAGATCATTGAGGGAACCATAAATGCCAACATGTACTGTGACATACTGAAGCAGAGCATGATCCCCTCCCTTCGGAGACTGGGCATCCCAAGCTCACCCTATTTTGAAGCTTATTAGAGCCTCTGGCTCTAAAAAAAAAAAAAAAACCCTGGCCGCTGTAATTCATGCGCCAGGTGACCCAAAAGAGGTCGGACACATTAATAGGGGGCGGCGATGGATAGATTCATGCTATGCATGAATCTATCCATTACTCAAATAGGGGGTGGTGAGGAGAGAGGGGGCGGCGCCTGGGCGCCCCTAAAAGACAGGCAGCCACTGCCTACAGTCAAGCATGGTGGTGGGAGTGTCATGGTCTGGGGCTGCATGAGTTCTGCTGTCACTGGGGAGCTACAATTCATTGAGGGAACCATGAATGCCAACATGTACTGTGACATACTGAAGCAGAGCATAATCCCCTCCCTTCGGAGACTGGGCCACAGGGCAATATTCCACCATGATAACAACCCCAAACACACCTCCAAGATGACCACTGCCTTGCTACACAAGCTGAGGGTAAAGGTGATGGACTGGCCAAACATGTCTCCAGACCTAAAGCCTATTGAGCATCTGTGGGGCATCCTCAAATGGAAGGTGGAGGAGCACAAGGTCTCTAACATCCACCAGCTCTGTAATGTCGTCATGGAGAAGTGGAAGAGGACTCCAGTGGCAACCTGTGAAGCTCTGGTGACCTCCATGCCCAAGAGGGTTAAAGCAGTGCTGGAAAATAATGGTGGCCCAATTTGGACATTTTCACTTAGGGGTGTACTGACTTTGGTTGCCAGCGGTTTAGACATTAATGGCTGTGTATTGAGTTATTTTGAGGGGACAGCAAATTTACACTGTTATACAAGCTGTACACTCACTACTTTACATTGTAGCAAAGTGTCATTTCTTCAGTGTTGTCACATGAAAAGATAGAATAAAATATTTACAAAAATGCGAGGGGTGTACTCACTTTTGTGAGATACTGTATATATATATATATATATATATCTATATAGATATATATCTATATAGATATATATATTATTTTTTTTTATCTTATATCTTAATTAGCTTTAAATGCATGGGGGGAGGGGCTATTGTTGCTAGGGGTCTATTGTTTCAGGGGGAGGGGGTCAGTCTATTGTTGCCAGCTGCAGGGGATCCATTTTACCGCTTTTCTTTTCATTAACCACTTCAATACCGGACACTTTCACCCCCCTCCTGCCCAGGCCAATTTTCAGCTTTCAGCACTGTCACACTTTAAATGACAATTGCGCGATCATGCAACACTGTACGCAGATGAAATTTTTATAATTTTTTTCACACAACTAGAGCTTTTGGTGGCATTAAATCACCACTGTTTTTTATTTTATTTATTTTTATTATATAAAAAAAAAAAAAGGAAAAACACATTTTTCTTTGTTTCTGTAATAAAATGGAACAAATAAATAATTCTTCATAAATTTAGGCCAAAATGTATTCTGCTACATTTCTTTGGTGAATATAACCCAAATCAGTGTATATTATTTGGTCCGTAGGAAAGTTAGAGAGTCCACAAGCTATGGAATATCTACAGTGGCTTGCGAAAGTATTCGGCCCCCTTGAACTTTTCAAACTTTTGCCACATTTCAGGCTTCAAACATAAAGATATAAAATTTTAATTTTTTGTGAAGAATCACCAACAAGTGGGACACAATTGTGAAGTGGAACGAAATCTATTGGATATTTTAAACTTTTTTAGCAATTAAAAAACTGAAAAGTGGTGCGTGCAAAATTATTCGGCCCCTTTACTTTCAGTGCAGAAAACTCACTCCAGAAGTTCAGCGAGGATCTCTGAATGATCCAATGTTGTCCTAAATGACTGATGGTGATAAATAGAATCCACCTGTGTGTTATCAAGTCTCTGTATAAATGCACCTGCTCTGTGATAGTCTCAGGGTTCTGTTGAAAGCGCAGAGAGCATCATGAAGACCAAGGAACACACCAGGCAGGTCCGTAATACTGTTGTGGAGAAGTTTAAAGCCGGATTTGGATACAAAAAGATTTCCCAAGCTTTAAACATCCCAAGGAGCACTGTGCAAGCGATCATTTTGAAATGGAAGGAGTATCAGACCACTGCAAATCTACCAAGACCTGGCTGTCCCTCTAAACTTTCAGCTCAGACAAGGAGAAGACTGATCAGAGATGCAGCCAAGAGGCCCATGATCACTCTGGATGAACTGCAGAGAACTACAGCTGAGGTGGGAGAGTCTGTCCATAGGACAACAATCAGTCGTACACTGCACAAATCTGGCCTTTATGGAAGAGTGGCAAGAAGAAAGCCATTTCTCAAAGATATCCATAAAAAGTCTCGTCTAAAGTTTGCCACAAGCCACCTGGGAGACACACCAAACATGTGGAAGAAGGTGCTCTGGTCCGATGAAACCAAAATCGAACTTTTTGGCCACAATGCAAAACGATATGTTTGGCGTAAAAGCAACACAGCTCATCACACTCAACACACCATCCCCACCGTGAAACATGGTGGTGGCAGCATCATGGTTTGGGCCTGCTTTTCTTCAGCAGGGACAGGGAAGATGGTTAAAATTGAGGGGAAGATGGATGCAGCCAAATACAGGACCATTCTGGATGAAAACCTGTTGGAGTCTGCAAAAGACCTGAAACTGGGACGGAGATTTATCTTCCAACAAGACAATGATCCCAAACATACAGCAAAATCTACAAAGGAATGGTTCACAAATAAACGTATCCAGGTGTTAGAATGGCCAAGTCAAAGTCCAGACCTGAATCCAATCGAGAATCTGTGGAAAGAGCTGAAAACTGCTGTTCACAAACGCTCTCCATCCAACCTCACTGAGCTCGAGCTGTTTTGCAAGGAAGAATGGGCAAGAATTTCAGTCTCTCGATGTGCAAAACTGATAGAGACATACCCCAAGCGACTTGCAGCTGTAATCGCAGCAAAAGGTGGCTCTACAAAGTATTAACGCAAGGGGGCCGAATAATTTTGCACGCCCCACTTTTCATTTTTTTATTAGTTAAAAAAGTTTCAAAAATTCAAAAGATTTCGTTCCACTTCACAATTGTGTCCCACTTGTTGGTGATTCTTCACAAAAAATAAAAATTTTTTATCTTTATGTTTGAAGCCTGAAATGTGGCAAAAGGGGGCCGAATACTTTCGCAAGCCACTGTATCTGAAAATGGAAAAATTCTGATGTACTGACAGTCAATCCCATTTTTGGAGGCCCCCAAAATGACCCCTTTTTGGAACATAGACATTCTGAGGTATTTAGTAAGAGGCACAGCAGTTTTTTTTTAAGTTGTAATCCTTTGTTGCATTTTTTTGGAAAATGAAGAAAAAAAAAGTTCCCCATTTTTTTTTTTTTTACATACTGTGACCAGAGCAATACAGTCTTCCCATACAAAGTAACACTGTACTACTCTGGGGAGGTGATCGGGATTTTTATTTTTACACACTATGATTGCTTATATTTCACTGGTATAAGCAACCATTTTTTCTGAATTAAATCTATTCATTCCATGTTTACTATTGCTAATCGCATGGTACAGATAGGCTGTGATTGGACTTGTCTGTGCCATGTGATCACTGTGGCCAATCACAGAGAGCAACACAATAGTGCACAATCAATGGCATGAATAGAAGCCATTCATTGTGTACAATTGTCATGTTGGTCTGCGGTGATTGGTCACAGCGATCACATGGCACCGGCAGCACGCCAGTACACTGATCTGTCATCTGTTGTGTCCGGCTGCAGCGCGGTATGTGAGGCACGCGAGGTGCATTCTGGGGAGGACATCATATGACGTCCACTGAGAACAGCGAAATTCCCGTCCAGCCCTCATTTCACGGCGGGGCGGGAAGGTGTTAAAGGTACAGGGACTCTCACCGCCGACCCAGTCGCTGCCTCCTGGCTGGCTGTCTTGCCGACGCTGCGGGTCCTGAGAGGAGTGTGGAGGAGCGAAGGGGATCGAGAAGTGGTGGACGGCCCCGGGCTCGGCTTAGTTCGGCTGAGTAGCTGTGATATCCCGGGGTGCGGGAAGCCATCGGAGGTCACGTGGGCGCCTTCGGAAACTCTCAGGAGTTGCTGGTCATCTGGTCACCTGATCCACCCGTCATGCTCAGCTGCCAGGTCGGGTCCCCTGGGAGAACCTCGGGGAAGGCCGAGACATCGGAGCAGCAGGCGCCCGAGAGGTCCATCAATCCCTGCATCTGAAAAAAGCAGAACAGAGCAGCAGCAAGAGCCACTGAGGTATATCGAGGACTGAAATATTGAGCGAGTAAAGAAAAAAAAAAAACTATCTGTAGGGTTAACTAAGCTTAGGGTTCACCTGGAAACTGAGCTCAGTGGCACAGATCTTTTCACACAAATTTTGATCCCTAGGAAATACAGAACTTTGTCCTCTACCACATTACCGCTTACACGCTCCACCCTCATGGTGTGGGACTCACTGTGCAAGATGAATAAATGGATATATAACTCTCCTCTCTTGCCATTGAGCGGTCATAACTACTTTCCCCCAGTGAACATTAACCCCGGGATTCACGTTTGGAATTTTGGGGCTACGGCCTAACTACATTAAGTAACTACCCCATCGGGTATCATGCCTTTGTCTACAATAATACATAGCTCCACAGTGACACTTATGGACCAGTGAAGATACCGCCCACTAGCGGCTTTTGTGCATTCTCTCCCGAAACCGTTACGGTCCGTCTCGGATCTGACACCTATAGAAGCCGCTTTTTCTGAGGACCAACCAGTGGAGAAGCCTGTCTCCCACTTTTACCAAGCCTTGCAAACGCTAACCTCCACAAGAGACCCTACTTTCTTACGCAATTGGGAACAAGACCTCCGCAAAGAGTTGTCAGCAGCCCAAAGATCCCCCATCCTCATAATGGCTCATACCTCCTCTGGGGCTTCCAAAACAGCGGAGGTGAACTATAAATTGTTGACGAGATGGCACTACACCCCTGTGGTGCTGCACAAGACCTTCCCACAAGCATCACCTCTGTGCTGGAGGGGATGCGGTGAACGAGCAACACATGCTCACATCTGATGGTTTTGTCCACTTATACGCCCATATTGGCTAGCTATTCTACACTGGGCCAAGGAGATCCAAGGTTATGAGATTCCCAATGATCTGTGGATTGTATTACTACATTGTACAGGCAAACCAGTGGGAACATATAAGAAATCTATAACGCCACACCTCCGTAACGCTGCAAAGACACTTATCCCCCAATATTGGACCATACCTATGCTACGCCAATGGCTAGTGAAAGTAGACCATATATACTATATGGAAGACTTGACTCTCTCCCTTAGAAATAAATCTTACCTAGTAAAGAAAATATGGTCCTGCTGGTTTGCCTTCAAATACACATCTGCTTACGCGGAAATTATGTCTCAACCTAGGTAATGTGATGTTGGCTAATTATATTGCATAAGAGGGATTGGACCGAGGCGGACACACTCCCCCTCCCTCCCCACCTTGTCTCTTGTTCTCTACTTTCACTCTTCTCTTTTACTTACATTCTGTCTTCTCAAGGTTTTATGCCTAAGTAAAGGGTTTTACAGGGAAGATACTGGAGCCTATGCCCTGTGTTTTGTGAATATGTCGCCGATTTTAACAAGCTGGTAAGAACTGAGCGCATGGAGCCTCGATATATGTCATAGATGGAATTTGAATATGTATATAGATGTTTATTCCTGCAGATATGGTTAACTGACTGTTCTGTTACTACGAGGTTCACTCGTCAACTTGTTTAAATCTTCTCTGTATTGTACATTGTGCATTATAAATACTATTCTTCAATAAAAACGAATTAAACAAAAAATAAAAGTTGTATACCTTTAACTTATTACACAGCAACAACTCCTTTTTTTCTATGTCTAGTGGCTTGTGAAAACCGAAGCGGCAGGGATTGGTCTTTCAATCTACATATCTAGTAGTATTTATTACTGTGTCTGCGTATCCACTCGGGGACTGAAGGCTGTGCTTATCTGACACTACAAAATTACCCAGAGTAGGGATTACTGCTTGCAGTGATCTCCATTCGAGGAAATAATGGTGAAAAAGGGAACTAAAGCAAACCAGGCGGAAGTGGGGAGCCGTAACACCAATAAAACCAAACTTGGTCCAGGAGGGGTTAGACCAAACAGTAGAAAATATAAGTGCGAACGTAACACCATTGCTGACAGAGTATAACTTGCCTTCGCAGTAAGGTGCACATGGAAGGAGCAGAAAACAAATCCACACAGAAACCTCCTGCGCTAGGGAGTGAACCCACACAATGTAAGTTGGCTATATATCCGTCCTGGCTTGTATAGATGCACTTCGTCTTGCTGCCTCTTAGGACTGGGGGAGTCTGGAACAACTGAGACCATAAAAAGACAGAGAGGGCGCCCAGACTTAGTGCTGTAGACCCCTTTCACACTGGAGGCAGTTTTCAGTCATTTTAGCGCTAGAAATATCGCCTGTAAACTGCCTCCGAATGTGAAAGCCTGAGTGCTTACACACTGGGGCTTGTGGGACGTTACAAAAAGTCCTGCAAGCAGCATCTTTGGGGAGGTTTTAGAGCATTGTATACAAAGCTCCCAAACTGCCACTGCCCATTGGAATAAATGGGCAGTGATTCCGAAGCGCCTGAAAAGCTATTTGGACGCGCCGCAAACACGGCGCTTTTAACCCCATCTTCGGCCGCTATCGGGGTTAAAAAGCACCCCACTAGCGGCCCAAAAACAAGCCGCGCTTTAGCGCTAACGCAGCCCCAATCTGAAAGTAGCCTTATCCTTAAACCATCACTTTATTAATATAAAAAGTGGTAAGTATTATACTCACAAGATGACAAATTTATCAAGCACATCACATAGTACACCGTCATCTAATCCACATTACATCAGATCATGTGGTAGGAGAAGGTGAAGAGCCAATAGGCTAACATGTTTCAAGGACTAGCTTCTTCCTCAGAGCCCTGAAGAAGCTAGTCCTCGAAATGCATTAGCGTATTGGATCTTCACCTTCTCCTACCACATGATGCAATGTGGATTGGATGACGGTGTACTATGTGATGTGCTTGATACATTTGTCATTTTGCGAGTATAATACTTACCACTTTTTATATTAATAAAGGGATGGTTTTAGGATAAAGCACTAGGTCTGGGCGCCCTCTCTGTCTTTTTATGGTTGCACATGGAAGGAGATTGCACAATACAGGCAAAAAAAAAATTCCCAGCAGACTTACCAGCCAGCCAGCAAAAGAAACAAATTGTCGTTTCTAACAATTCAGGGTAAAAACAGAGGCTTTTGTTGCACTCATTTGCAAATCTATGTGGAAGCCGCAGCGCCCCACCAAGGCTCCTCTGTAAAGTGCGGCCCTAACTCTATATATACGTTTAGTTGCAGGTTTGTCCCTACATAGGATTGTTACTCTTTATTGCTTTCACTAAATATCCTATAAAGAGACCCAGTCACCAGCTACAACTTTTCAATTTACGGGATTTTATTGAAACATAAATGTACTTTATCACAAGTATTTCTATAATGCCAACAATTTACACATTTATATTGCACATTCATATCAGCCCTCTCGGATCTTACAATCTATAGCCGGCCACAGAAGGATTGAACCTCGGCTGGTTCAGCAGGGACAGGCCTGAGATTCAATCTATCCATGGGCAGGCTGGTTGTACTGAAATCGATTGACTTCAGTACAACCAGTCTGTGGGATTTTTATTCAGGCAATCACAGCCGGCAGTGATCATTCTGTTCTGCCAGCAGGGAAAGCACCCCGCTGGCAAAACACAATAGCGCTATGGGAAGGATTCCCCCATCTGTGTTGATGGGGGAAATCAAGCAATTTTCTTTCCATTCACCCATTGTGGACGGAAAAAAGGTGCATAATCTATGGGCTGCTAAAGTCCTTAAAGCGGGGGTCCACCTATCTATCGTTTTTTTTTTTTTTTTTTAGGTCATTCACAAACTTTTCTTCTCAGCATTACATACTCACATATTGTGTGTAATATGTCCGCCTGTATCAGATTTAGTCGGAAAGAATAACTTATATTATTCACTGCAGGCGGTTTCCATCTTCATTGTGGGCATTTGAAGCCCACAAGCATTTATTTCCTGGATGTGGTGAATGCTGTGCTCCCAGCATTCACCGCTCGTTAGAATTCTACGCAGGGGAAATGGCGCTGTCCGGCTATATGCACATAAAAGAATACTTACGTGAAAATTTTTAAATAAAATGAAGTGAGAAAAAAATATATATTTGTAAAAAGAGGTGGTGTGTGTGAACAAAGCGTAACAAGCGCTTGGGTGTATAAAATAATAATATCCCTAGTGGGTAATACAATAAAGTGCAACGTGCTCCTAAAAGTGAAGGATGTGCCTTAATCTCAATTAATCAAATGCCCATTGTGTGTATATCAAGTTCCATATGTGTATGAGGAAATGTGCCCACAGGAGAATGGACAATAGTGGTAATCAAAACAGTGTTATGCAATACAAGCAAACAATGGCAGCATTAAAAATAGAAAACATAAAAATATAAAAATAGAAATAAAAATAATCCCGCACATGCTCAGTGGCTTCCTGGGAAGCCTGAGACTAGCTCCCAGGAGTCTGGGAGAGGCTAGAAACACGCCTACTCCCACGGGAGGAGAACCAGGAAGTGCAAAGAAGAATAGAAAAATAAAAGGTAATTACGGCGATTTAAATTTTTTTAAACGGCGTGTCAGCATCTAGGCAAGGAAGAGAATACATACAGATATTGTTCAAAATTTGGGTGGAACCCCGCGTTAAGGTTGGCCATAGAAGTGTATTTTTTTTCAATCAGGCAGTGGGCGGATCGGAAAAACCAAATGGAATCCCCATCCGTTTACATAAAACAAACACCCTAAAGAACACAGTTATATAGAAATGTAACAGTACCACACCAGTATTGTTAAGTAAAAGTAGTCAAATTTTATTACAATATCCAATAAAAAATCCCATAGATTGGGCTATATTGCAAATGTAGAAAACACTTTACAGTAAAAGGCATTGCCATCCTTGGTAGTAGATTAGTGGGTGTAGCTGAGCCTAAGAGGCATTGCCACCCTTGCTGATACAAAAAGGTGGTTACTATCCGCCCCCACCTGTAACTGGTCACTGCAGCAAGGAGCATTGCAAAGGCAACACATAAAAATAAGACATTTCCACGCTCAACTTACCGACCAGCCTGTGACCAACCAAACTGTCCTGTCAAGCAGTATGTGTCAAAGACAGGGGTTTAGTTGCACACATTTACAAATGCATGCGTAAGCCACAGAGCCACGGCAAGGCACCCCATTTTTCTGTGGAACCTAAGAGGCATTGCCACCATTGGTGGTAGATGAGTGTATTTAGGTGGGAGCAGGGGGTACACTGGGCATGGGGGAGTGAGGGCAGAAACTTGGAGGGAAGTTCCACTGGCCACACTCACCCCCTACCCAGGGTTGTAGCGTCCCTTCTTGGTGGAAGATGAGTGGGTGTAGCAGAGCCTGAGGCATTGTCACCCTTGGTGGTAGATGATTACATATAGGTGGGGGTATTACCAGTATGCTGGGTGTGGGGGAGTGAGGGCAGATGAAACTTGGGGGGAAGTTCCACTGGCCACACTCACCCCCTACCCAGGGTGGTAGCCTCCCCTCTTTGTGGTAGATGATTGCATATAGGTGGGTGCAGGGGGTATTACCAGTATGCTGGGTGTGGGGGAGTGAGGGCAGATGAAACTTGGGGGGAAGTTCCACTGGCCACACTCACCCCCTACCCAGGGTGGTAGCATCCCCTCTTGGTGGTAGATGAGTGGGTGTAGGTGGGGGCAAGGGGTATTACAAGTATGCTGGGTGTGGGGGAGTGAGGGCAGATGAAACTTGGGGGGAAGTTCCACTGGCCACACTCACCCCATGCCCGGGGTGGTAGCGTCCCCCCTTGGTGGTAGAAGAGTGGGTGTATTGGGTTGTGAGGCAGTTGATCCAGAGGAAGGGCGAAAAACGCCAGCAAAGCATGATCCAATGTGCTCCAGCTGGGGAAAAAATTCCTTCCTGATCCCCCGAGAGGCAATCGAATATTTCCTGGATCGGTCCTGTGTGTGGGGGAGGGCAGGCAATTGGAGCCCCACCCTCGGTGGTAGGTGAGTGGAGATGTGGGTGTCAGTGTGTGGAGAGCGGGGGAGGAGGGACCATCCCCCACACAGAGCTCTGGAGGGAGGAGTCATTGTCCGGACTACAGCCGGGTCACGGCGTGTCTGTGTGATCTGCCTCCTCTGCTCAGGCTCTAAAGGAACTACAAGTCCCAGCAATCTCTGTCCACATGAGGAACTACAACGCCCAGCATGCACTATGTAAGTGATGGGGGTTCCGCTCCCAGCCTGGAATAAGATGCTGTGGGACTACATATCCCAGCATGATTTTCTCTATGGAGATATTACAGGTCCAGTGATCTCTACATACCCCAGTCTGCTCCCCGGCCCCTCCCCCTCCTCAGGGGGAATTGCACCTTCCCAGTCCCGTCCAGCCCTCCCCCATCCTAGGGGGAGGGGAACCACCACCTGTGGTGGGAGAGGATGGTGGGGTGCAATTACCCCTGAGGAGGGGGAGGGAAGCAGGCTGGGGTATGTAGAGATTGCTGGGACTTGTAGTACATCTATAGAAGAAATCATGCTGGGATATGTAGTCCTGTAACATCCTATTCCAGGCTGGGAGCTGAACCCCCATTACTTACACAGTACATGCTGGGAGTTGTAGTTCCTCATGTGGACAGAGATTGCTGGGAGTTGTAGTTCTTCAGAGGCTGAGCAGAGGAAGCAGGTTCCCCGGATACACAGACACGCTGTGACCCGGCTGTAGTCCGGACAATGGCTCCTCCCTCCGGAGCTCTGTGGTGGAGATGTTTCCTCCTCTCCGCTCTGCTCACACTGACGCGCTCCCTCCCCCGCTCTGCTATTTATCTGATCAAGCCTTGACGTCACAAGTGTAACGGCTCCTGATTAGCTATTCATCCTCTGGTCACGCCCACTCCCACCTGAGCCGTTGGGTCGCTCTCTGCGGGAGTCACGTGTTGCACGTGACGGTCAGAACGAGGCCACGTGACTTCACAGGAGAAGCATGAAATCCTCCCTGCAGCTACTGCGCATGTGCGGCTCAGAGACGGCAGAAGGTAAACAAGCCGAGGTGATGATTTCCATGGAAACCATTAGCCCCATAAATGCCAGACATTGGAGTCTCCGCCCCCTGCAGGTTCCCAGCCTATCTCCTGCAGGCTGCTGCTTGAGTGGGCGGGATAAGGGGAGTGGCCTGGAAAAGGGAGGAGTTCCTGGAGGTGCATTACTTTCCAGGCCTGAAACTCCCCCTCGTCAGTGTTGTGTTTGGTCAGGGTGAGTAGGAAGCTTTCTTCAGCTCCTCCTCCCTGAGTCCTGACCTCTGACCCCCCTCCCTCCAGATCATACTGTCACTGCTCTGTGATCACTGAACTCCAGGCTTTGGATGGAGTAGTACTTCTGCTGGAGGGGGTGAGTGGGGGAGGGGAACAAAGTCACAAAACTTTAGGATTTTGGAGAGAGGTGAATATGAAGCCAGCCTAGAAGTGCAGAGAGTTGTCACTGCAGTGCTGAGCAAGAAGCCAGTGAAGACATCTCTATGTCTCTCCATGTGCCAGGAATCTCTGCCCAGCCATTTCTATATCCCATCCCTAAGATCCCTGTATACTTCATTCTATATACCATCCCTAAGATCCCTGTATACTTCATTCTATATCCCATCCCTAAGATCCCTGTATACTTCATTCTATATCCCATCCCTAAGATCCCTGTATACTTCATTCTATATACCATCCCTAAGATCCCTGTATACTTCATTCTATATACCATCCCTAAGATCCCTGTATACTTCATTCTATATCCCATCCCTAAGATCCCTGTATACTTCATTCTATATACCATCCCTAAGATCCCTGTATACTTCACATAACAAACATTCCTCATCACATTTCTATATACCATCCCTAAGATCCCTGTATACTTCACATAACAAACATTCCTCATCACATTTCTATATACCATCCCTAAGGTCCCTGTATACTTCACATAACAAGCATTCCTCGTCACATTTCTATATACCATCCCTAAGATCCCTGTATACTTCACATAACAAACATTCCTCATCACATTTCTATATACCATCCCTAAGATCCCTGTATACTTCACATAACAAACATTCCTCATCACATTTCTATATCCCATCCCTAAGATCCCTGTATACTTCACATAACAAACATTCCTCATCACATTTCTATATACCATCCCTAAGGTCCCTGTATACTTCACATAACAAACATTCCTCATCACATTTCTATATCCCATCCCCGAGATCCCCGTATACTTCACAGAACAAACATTCCTCGTCACATTTCTATATCCCATCCCGAGATCCCTGTATACTTCACATAACAAACATTCCTCATCACATTTCTATATCCCATCCCTAAGATCCCTGTATACTTCACATAACAAACATTCCTCATCACATTTCTATATCCCATCCCCGAGATCCCCGTATACTTCACAGAACAAACATTCCTCGTCACATTTCTATATCCCATCCCTAAGATCCCCGTATACTTCACATAACAAACATTCCTCGTCACATTTCTATATCCCATCCCTAAGATCCCCGTATACTTCACATAACAAACATTCCTCATCACATTTCTATATACCATCCCTAAGGTCCCTGTATACTTCACATAACAAACATTCCTCATCACATTTCTATATCCCATCCCCGAGATCCCCGTATACTTCACAGAACAAACATTCCTCGTCACATTTCTATATCCCATCCCCGAGATCCCTGTATACTTCACATAACAAACATTCCTCATCACATTTCTATATCCCATCCCTAAGATCCCTGTATACTTCACATAACAAACATTCCTCACCACATTTCTATATACCATCCCTAAGATCCCTGTATACTTCACAGAACAAACATTCCTCATCACATTTCTATATCCCATCCCTAAGATCCCTGTATACTTCACAGAACAAACATTCCTCGTCACATTTCTATATCCCATCCCTAAGGTCCCTGTATACTTCACATAACAAACATTCCTCATCACATTTCTATATCCCATCCCTAAGGTCCCTGTATACTTCACATAACAAACATTCCTCATCACATTTCTATATACTATCCTTGAGATCCCTGTATACTTCACAGAACAAACATTCCTCGTCACATTTCTATATCCCATCCCTAAGATCCCCGTATACTTCACAGAACAAACATTCCTCATCACATTTCTATATCCCATCCAGAGGCGGCTCTAGGCTTTGTGAGGCCTTAGGCGAAACTTACATGTGAGGCCCCAATCACGCCCATAATGGGAAAAAAAAATTCAAGCAATAAAAATGGCTGCAAAAAGATGTACAGATCTAGCACATAGTTCATCAGCACCACTTCCAGGGCACCCTACTCACCCATCAGACATATGCAGCCAATAAAACATCTGGGGCCCAGTAAGGTGGCAACCCCTCCAAGAATTTCCCGTGTCTTGGGAGAATGGGGAGGGGATGTCACTGAGTCATTCCACATCCACAGAGGAAGTAGAGTGGGGGGATCTCAGCACAGCGCAGGGGGAGAGAGAAAGGGGGAGGGGGAGAAAGAGAGGGGGAGGGAATGGGAGGGGGAGAGAGGGGGGAGTGGGGAGGGGGGGAGGGGGGAGAGAGAGAGGGGGGAGAGGGGGAGAGAGAAGGGGGAGAGAGGGAGAGGGGGGAGAGAGAAGGGGGAGAGAGGGAGAGGGGGAGAGAGAGAGGGATAGAGAGGGGAGAGAGGGAGAGGGGGGAGAGGGAGAGGGGGGAGAGAGGGGGAGAGAGAGGGGGGAGAGAGGGATAGAGGGAGAGGGAGGGGGAGAGAGAGAGAGGGGAGAGAGAGAGAGGGGAGAGAGAGAGAGGGAGGGGGAGAGAGAGGGAGGGGGGAGAGAGAGGGAGAGAGAGAGGGGAGAGGGAGAGTGAGAGGGGGTAAGAGAGAGAGAGAGGGAGGGGGTGGAGGCGGAGAGTGCTGGGGGTGGAGGCGGAGAGTGCTGGGGGTGGAAGCGGAGAGTGCTGGGGGGTGGGGGCGGAGAGTGCTGGGGGGTGGAGGCAAAGAGTGCTGGGGGGTGGAGGCAAAGAGTGCTGGGGGGTGGGAGCGGAGAGTGCTGGGGGGTGGGGGCGGAGAGTGCTGGGGGGTGGGGGCGGAGAGTGCTGGGGGGGTGGGGGCCGGAGAGTGCTTAGGGGTAGGGGCAGAGAGTGCTGGGGGGTGGGGGCCGGAGAGTGCTGGGAAAGGGGGAGAGCACTGGAGGGGTGGGGGCTGGAGAGCGGTGAGGGGGAGCTTGAGAGGGGGGAGAAAGAATTGGAGTGGAGAGCAGGGGGGTGCTGACGAAATGGGGGCGGAGCCAGGGAGGACAAGGATGGGCTTGAGAGCAGGAGGGGCGGAGCCAGGGAGTGCACGGAGGGGCCGGAGAGCACGGGGATGCAGAAAAAGTTAGATAGGAGGAGCGGTGGGGAAACTGCACATAGTGGAATTGATTTTTCCATATTCCTCCTGCAGCCGCTGAATGATCACTTCTCCCCCTCTCCTTCCTGCAGACATTCAGCGGCTGCATGGAGTAATATGGAAAAATCAATTCCACTATGTTCAGTCTCCCCACCGCTCCTCCTATTGCAGACACACAGGGAGGCTGCACGGACACTCACCTTCTCTCCGGTTGGCCAGGCAGCATGAGAGCTCCTTCCTCCTCACAATCATGGGGCACTGCAGCTCAGCTGGATAGCTTCAGGGACCCCCCCCCCCCCCGCCCCGACTGCAGAACCAAATAGGAGGCAGGTGCGGAGAGGTCGGGTGAGCGGCACAGGCAGAAGGAGCAGCTCGGCTTCATGTCCCACATTGACATGCCGCCCACATGCCTTGGAGCCGGGTGCTGTCATCCAGCCGCTGCCGCCACCTTGAGGCCTCTACTGTCCCGCTCCCCGCACTTGCTACCACCGGACCGGGATGAGACCTTGACAGCAGCCATCAGTGATTGATCACAGGCAGATTAGCCGACCGTGAGGCCCCTCTGACTGCGGGGCCTTAGGCGATCGCCTAATTTGCCTAATTAGAGAGCCGCCTCTGATCCCATCCCTAAGATCCCTGTATACTTCACATAACAAACATTCCTCATCACATTTCTATATCCCATCCCCGAGATCCCTGTATACTTCACAGAACAAACATTCCTCGTCACATTTCTATATCCCATCCCCGAGATCCCTGTATACTTCACATAACAAACATTCCTCATCACATTTCTATATCCCATCCCTAAGATCCCTGTATACTTCACAGAACAAACATTCCTCATCACATTTCTATATACCATCACTAAGATCCCTGTATACTTCACATAACAAACATTCCTCATCACATTTCTATATACCATCCCTAAGATCCCTGTATACTTCACACAACAAACATTCCTCATCACATTTCTATATCCCATCCCTAAGGTCCCTGTATACTTCACATAACAAACATTCCTCATCACATTTCTATATACTATCCTTGAGATCCCTGTATACTTCACATAACAAACATTCCTCATCACATTTCTATATACCATCCCTAAGATCCCTGTATACTTCACACAACAAACATTCCTCATCACATTTCTATATCCCATCCCTAAGATCCCTGTATACTTCACATAACAAACATTCCTCATCACATTTCTATATCCCATCCCTAAGGTCCCTGTATACTTCACATAACAAACATTCCTCATCACATTTCTATATACTATCCTTGAGATCCCTGTATACTTCACATAACAAACATTCCTCGTCACATTTCTATATCCCATCCCTAAGGTCCCTGTATACTTCACATAACAAACATTCCTCATCACATTTCTATATACTATCCCTGAGGTCCCTGTATACTTCACATAACAAACATTCCTCATCACATTTCTATATCCCATCCCTAAGATCCCTGTATACTTCACATAACAAACATTCCTCGTCACATTTCTATATCCCATCCCTAAGGTCCCTGTATACTTCACATAACAAACATTCCTCGTCACATTTCTATATCCCATCCCTAAGATCCCTGTATACTTCACAAAACAAACATTCCTCGTCACATTTCTATATACCATCCCTAAGATCCCTGTATACTTCACAGAACAAACATTCCGCATCACATTTCTATATCCCATCCCTAAGATCCCTGTATACTTCACATAACAAACATTCCTCGTCACATTTCTATATCCCATCCCTAAGGTCCCTGTATACTTCACATAACAAACATTCCTCATCACATTTCTATATCCCATCCCTAAGATCCCTGTATACTTCAGATAACAAACATTCCTCATCACATTTCTATATACTATCCTTGAGATCCCTGTATACTTCACAGAACAAACATTCCTCGTCACATTTCTATATCCCATCCCTAAGATCCCTGTATACTTCACATAACAAACATTCCTCATCACATTTCTATATCCCATCCCTAAGATCCCTGTATACTTCACATAACAAACATTCCTCGTCACATTTCTATATCCCATCCCTAAGATCCCTGTATACTTCACATAACAAACATTCCTCGTCACATTTCTATATACCATCCCTAAGATCCCTGTATACTTCACATAACAAACATTCCTCGTCACATTTCTATATCCCATCCCTAAGGTCCCTGTATACTTCACATAACAAACATTCCTCATCACATTTCTATATCCCATCCCTAAGATCCCTGTATACTTCACATAACAAACATTCCTCATCACATTTCTATATCCCATCCCTGAGGTCCCTGTATACTTCACATAACAAACATTCCTCATCACATTTCTATATCCCATCCCTAAGATCCCTGTATACTTCACATAACAAACATTCCTCATCACATTTCTATATCCCATCCCTAAGGTCCCTGTATACTTCACATAACAAACATTCCTCATCACATTTCTATATACTATCCTTGAGATCCCTGTATACTTCACATAACAAACATTCCTCGTCACATTTCTATATCCCATCCCTAAGGTCCCTGTATACTTCACATAACAAACATTCCTCATCACATTTCTATATACTATCCCTGAGGTCCCTGTATACTTCACATAACAAACATTCCTCATCACATTTCTATATCCCATCCCTAAGATCCCTGTATACTTCACATAACAAACATTCCTCGTCACATTTCTATATCCCATCCCTAAGGTCCCTGTATACTTCACATAACAAACATTCCTCGTCACATTTCTATATCCCATCCCTAAGATCCCTGTATACTTCACAAAACAAACATTCCTCGTCACATTTCTATATACCATCCCTAAGATCCCTGTATACTTCACATAACAAACATTCCTCATCACATTTCTATATCCCATCCCTAAGATCCCTGTATACTTCACATAACAAACATTCCTCGTCACATTTCTATATCCCATCCCTAAGGTCCCTGTATACTTCACATAACAAACATTCCTCATCACATTTCTATATCCCATCCCTAAGATCCCTGTATACTTCAGATAACAAACATTCCTCATCACATTTCTATATACTATCCTTGAGATCCCTGTATACTTCACAGAACAAACATTCCTCGTCACATTTCTATATCCCATCCCTAAGATCCCTGTATACTTCACATAACAAACATTCCTCATCACATTTCTATATCCCATCCCTAAGGTCCCTGTATACTTCACATAACAAACATTCCTCATCACATTTCTATATACTATCCTTGAGATCCCTGTATACTTCACTTAACAAACATTCCTCGTCACATTTCTATATCCCATCCCTAAGGTCCCTGTATACTTCACATAACAAACATTCCTCATCACATTTCTATATCCCATCCCTAAGATCCCTGTATACTTCACATAACAAACATTCCTCATCACATTTCTATATCCCATCCCTGAGGTCCCTGTATACTTCACATAACAAACATTCCTCATCACATTTCTATATCCCATCCCTAAGATCCCTGTATACTTCACATAACAAACATTCCTCATCACATTTCTATATCCCATCCCTAAGATCCCTGTATACTTCACATAACAAACATTCCTCATCACATTTCTATATCCCATCCCTGAGATCCCTGTATACTTCACATAACAAACATTCCTCATCACATTTCCTTGTATTTCGCACATAGGGGAACCCGTTCACTTCAATGGGCCGCCATATATGTGACAAACACATCGCATTTGGGGCGCCATTAACAATTATTGGGCACCACAAGTTCTTTGCGCATGTGAAGTACATTTCCGAAATGCGCTGCAGATTGCACGTTACCTGTGCACTTTGTCACACATTCAGGTGACCTCAAATGTCAATGTGGCCCAATGTCTCCTATACACGGCTAGTTTTCTTTAGATTTCCAGGGGGGGGGGGCTGTCAGGTAGGTTGTAGGGGGCCCCGTGATTTCTAACAGCTGCCCTGCATGACCAATGGGGTGCCATCTCCTCCTCATGTACCCCGTGTGTCATGTATGTAATATATGACTGTCCCTTGTGTCTTGTATGCAATCTCTGACCATCCCGTGTGTCATGTATGTAATCTATGACTGTCCCGTGTGTCATGTATGTAATCTTTGACTGTCCCTTGTGTCATGTATGTAATCTATGACTGTCCCTTGTGTCTTGTATGCAATCTCTGACCATCCCGTGTGTCATGTATGTAATCTATGACTGTCCCGTGTGTCATGTATGTAATCTGTGACTGTCCCGTGTGTCATGTATGTAATCTGTGACTGTCCCTTGTGTCATGTATGTAATCTGTGACTGTCCCGTGTGTCATGTATGTAATCTGTGACTGTCCCTTGTGTCATGTATGTAATCTTTGACTGTCCCATGTGTCATGTATGTAATCTGTGACCATCCTGTGTGTCATGTATGCAATCTGTGACCATCTCGTGATCATGTATGTAATCTATGACTGTCCCGTGTGTCATGTATGTAATTTGTGACTGTCCCTTGTGTCTTGTATGCAATCTCTGACCATCCCGTGTGTCATGTATGTAGTCTATGACTGTCCCGTGTGTCATGTATGTAATCTTTGACTGTAATCCATTTTGTATGTGTGTATCTCACGTTTTAGCGGCTGCTATTTATATTGATTTTTTGATCACTGATTTGTCACATTAGATTGTTTTCAATTTCTGTTTTTCAATTTGTTTCTATGCACCAACTCAGCTAAGGTATAGCGCGGTGATTTGCCTTTTTTCTGCCTTTTTTCTTTTTTTTATGTATGTAATCTATGACTGTCCCGTGTGTCATGTATGTAATCTGTGACTGTCCCTTGTGTCATGTATGTAATCTGTGACTGTCCCTTGTGTCATGTATGTAATCTGTGACTGTCCCTTGTGTCATGTATGTAATCTGTGACTGTCCCGTGTGTCATGTATGTAATTTGTGACTGTCCCGTGTGTTATGTATGTAATCTGTGACTGTCCAGTGTGTCATATATATAATCTGACTGTCCCGTGTGTCATATATATAATCTATGACCATCCCGTGTGTCATGTATGTAATCTCTGACTCTTGTATCATGTATGTAATCTCTGACTGTCCCAAGGATTTCCCCTGGGGGGGGTATTGCTCTCTTCTGATCATACAGAATTGAATCAGGGGGGCCCCAGCTAAACCCCCTCTAAAATGTCTGATAGATCCCCCATCAGGGGGCGCTCTGGGCTCCTCCGGGGACAAAGTTCCCCCTTTGGTGTCATAATGAGTGGCGGCAGAATCGCCTCCTGAAGCGCACACATGACTTTCCCTGACAATGACGCGGTCATGTGACTCCAAACACAAATCTCATTTCTATCGTTTTATCCCACAAATAGTGCTTTTTATTGCTGGGATTTCATCACCTCGCCGCTTTTTTAAATTTTTTGCGCTATAAACAGGAAAAAAACTACAGTTTTGAAAAAAAATTATATAATTTTACTTTTGCACAGAGCAGCCCGGATCCTCCTCTTCTTGGGTCCCTCATCGGTGCTCCTGGCCCCTCCCTCCTGTTGAGTGGCCACACAGCAAGCAGCTTGCTATGGGGGCACCCGAGCCGAGTCACCAGGGCCGCTGTTAGAAATCATGGGGCCTCCGCACAGCCTACCTGATGGGGCCTCTTTCAACCACACCCTTGACCCCACCCCTGACCCCGGCTCAAAACAAAATGCAGGTTTGTTGCCATTTACATATACGTGTGTGTGTTTGCAATTGCACAAAGGAGTAGAGGCAGTTTAAATTGTATTTTATTATTTTTTTTTTTTAATAAAAAAATCTTACACTGTATCTTTTACATTTTTTTTCTTTGTTTTTTCCTTTCACAAGGGATGTACAACATCCCTTGTGATAATATAGGCCATGACCGGTCCTCTTTATGGAGAGATCTGGGGTCTTTTAGACCCCCTTATCTGTCCTCTGGCCTCCAAAGCACCTGATCAAACCAAGATCAGTCTGATCAGATGCTTGTTCAGGCCGGTAATGGATTGTTTACATGATAAAAAAACGGAAGTGATACAATTCTCGCCACTCCTGGTTTGTGACGTCACGCAGTGGGAGGAACGACATCCACCCCTCCCACTGTGTCTCAGGAACTGGATGCTACTGGTCCCATCTTAAAGGTGGTGGTTGGGGGACCCCCTTCCACTGCCTTGAAAAATAATCCAGCGGCTTCTTAGCCGCTAGGATTACTTTTAGTTTGTGCAGAATTGCTGGGGCTAAAAAATGATATCATTGCTGCAGTGATGACCGAGATATCACCCTTCCAATCCAGAGACGTATTGGTACATCGCTGGACGGGAAGAGGTTAAAGTGGATTTGTTTGGGGGCAGTAAAAATGCAGCTCTGCTGCACATCTTTACTGCTCCCCCCAAATGAAGTGTAAAGTAGCAGCATCTCACCGTCTTATGATCATCAGCATTACAATAATCACACAGACAGCACAGTAAGCAGGTGCTCTATCATGGCCCTATCATGGCTCTATTATGCCTCTATCATAGCTCTATCATATCCCTATCATGTTCCTATCATGGCCCTATCATGGCTCTATTATGCCTCTATCGTGGCTCTATCATATCCCTATCATGTTCCTATCATGTTCCTATCATGGCCCTATCATGGCTCTATCATGGCTCTATCATATCCCTATCATGGTCCTATCATGGCCCTATTGTGGCCCTATCATGCCTCGATCATGGATCTAACATATCCCTATCATGGCCCTATCATATCCCTATTATGGCCCTATCATGGCCTTATCATAGCTCTATCATATCCCTATCATGGCCCTACCATAGCTCTATCATATCCCTATCATGCCTCTACCATGGCCCTATCATGGCCTTATCATAGCGCTATCATATCCCTACCATGGCTTTACCATGGTTCTACCATGGCCCTATTATATCCCTATCATGCCTGTATCATGCTTCTACCATGGCCCCACCATGGCCCTACCATGGCCCTATCATGGCTCTATCATATCTCTATCATATCCCTATCATGGCTATATCATGCCTCTATCATGGCTATATCATGCCTCTATCATGGCTATATCATGCCTCTATCATGGCCCTATCATGGCTCTATCATATCCCTATCATGGCTCTATCATATCCCTATCATGGCTCTATCATATCCCTATCATGGTTCTATCATATCTCTATCATATCCCTATCATGGCTATATCATGCCTCTATCATGGCTATATAATGCCTCTATCATGGCCCTATCATGGTTTTATTATGGCCCTATCATATCCCTATTATGGCCCCATCATGGCCTTATCATAGCTCTATCATATCCCTACCATGGCCCTACCATGGCTCTATCATGCCTGCATCATGCCTCTATAATGCCTCTACCATGGCCCCACCATGGCCCTATCATATCTCTATCATATCCCTATCATGGCTATATCATGCCTCTATCATGGCTATATCATGCCTCTATCATGGCTATATCATGGCTATATCATGCCTCTATCATATCCCTATCATGGCTCTATCATATCCCTATCATGGCTCTATCATATTCCTATCATGGCTCTATCATATTCCTATCATGGCTCTATCATATTCCTATCATGGCTCTATCATATCCCTATCATGGCTATATCATGCCTCTATCATGGCCCTATCATGGTTTTATCATGGCCCTATCATATGCCTATTATGGCCCCATCATGGCCTTATCATGGCTCTATCATATCCCTATCATGGCTCTATCATGGCTCTGCTTTTGAATGAATGAAAGACTATTTGAATTTTTTTTTTTTTTAAATTCTAAAACGAAATTCGAAAGAACGAAAAACATTTGGATAATTTTGTTTTTCGTATTTTCTAACATAATTAAATTATTAACCATTACTATAGTTTTTATTATTATTATTTTAATAATAAATAATAATAACTATAATAATAGTTATAAATTATTAAATTATAGGTATTGGAATTTCCGTTTAATTTGGCAAACTGAACGTAACGAATTTATCTGAAATAACGAATGCCGCATCTAAATGAAATGATCTGATAAACAAAAAACAAAACAAAAAACGAATGAAAGGAGTACTTACTGTGCTGCCTGTGTGATTTATTATAATATTGATACTCTGCTGTGCTGGGAGTTCTATAATAGGACACAGTGAGGGTTCAATGCTCTATTATTCACTCGCTGTGTCCAGTGCAGCTACGCTCTCCTTCTGATGTTCCCTGGCAGCCTTTTACTTCACGTAAGGGAATTTAACAAGACTCGTGGCCACTCATTAAAATTAGAAGAAAAGCAGTTTTACTGCGTAGAGGGTTCTTTACTGTAAGAGCGGCAAGGATGTGGAATTCCCTTCCACAGGCTGTGGTCTCAGCGAGGAGCATCGATAATTTCAAAAAAACTATTAGATAAGCACCTGAACGACCGCAACATACAGGGATATACAATGTAATACTGACATATAATCACACACATAGGTTGGCCTTAATGGACGTGTGTCTTTTTTTAACCTCACCTACTATGTAATTATGTTTTTTGAGAAGCGCAGTTCCTTACGTTTATCTATTTATGCTTGTGTACATTTCACTTGGAGCTGCAGCTGTAGTTGTAGGTTTGGAAACAGCGCAGTTTTTTCTTTTACATACTACAGGAGATGGTCAGAGACTGCAGACATACTACAGGAGACGGTCAGAGACTGCAGACATAATACAGGAGATGGTCAGAGACTGCAGACATGATACAGGAGATGGTCAGAGACTGCAGAGATGATACAGGAGATGGTCAGAGACTGCAGACATGATACAGGAGATGGTCAGAGACTGCAGACATGATACAGGAGATGGTCAGAGACTGCAGACATGATACAGGAGATGGTCAGAGACTGCAGACATGATACAGGAGATGGTCAGAGACTGCAGACATGATACAGGAGATGGTCAGAGACTGCAGACACAGTACAGGAGATGGTCAGAGACTGCAGACATGGTACAAGAGATGGTCAGAGACTGCAGACATAATACAAGAGATGATCAGGGACTGCAGATATAGTACAGTAGATGGTCAGAGACTGCAGACATAGTACAGGAGATGGTCAGAGACTGCAGACATAGTACAGGAGACGATCAGAGACTGCAGACATGATACAAGAGAAGGTCAGAGACTGCAGACATAGTACAGAAGATGGTCAGAGACTGCAGACATAGTACAGAAGATGGTCAGAGACTGCAGACATAGTACAAGAGATGATCAGGGACTGCAGATATAGTACAGTAGATGGTCAGAGACTGCAGACATAGTACAGGAGATGGTCAGAGACTCCAGACATAATACAGGTGATAGTCAGAGACTACAGACTTAGTACAGGAGATGGTCAAAGACCGCAGACATAGTACATGAGATTGTCCGAGACTGCAGACATGATATAGGAGATGGTTAGAGACTGCAGGTAAAGTTGTCTCTATAATATTGACATATTTCCTCTATATTTCTTCCCTCTTCCTTATTTCCTTGTTGTAAATTTATATTATATAATTTACCGTAATATGTATGGAATGCTTTGGAAATTTCCAATGGGTCGTATGTCATTTCCCCAGAAGTTTTTAGGATTTTTACTCTAGTAGTTAGAGGTAGTTGTTGTTTTAACGTTCTAGCTAATATTTTACCAGTTTTATTTCCATATTGATAATATTGAACTCTTGCATGTGAACGTCTGCTGCGCAAATACAGTGTGACATTAAATATTGCAACAAGCACCATTTTATTCTCTAGGGTCTCTACTAAAATAAATAAATATATATATATATATATATATATATATATATATATATATATATATATATACATATAATGTTTGGGGGTTCCAAGTAATTTTCTAGCAAAAAAAAAAAAAAATATTTTAACTTGAAACCAATAAATGTCAGAAAAAGGTTTAGTGTTTAAGTGGTTAAACTTTCAAAAAACCTCATTTTCACACCAAAGTGTTTTCCTTTGATCTAAATTGTTACAATGTTTATACTTAAGTTCCAATGCTAAAGAATGTTGTGACTCTTGGCAGACTGCCAGGTTTTGTTTTCCTTCTTTTGAGGCTGTTTGGCTTTAGCAGTGCAGAGAGAATTCTCTGCATAGAAAGAATCGGGAAATAATTTGTCAAGATCGCAACGGGAAAAAATTGCGATAACAATTCTTAACGATTAACCGTGCAGCTCTAATATATATATATATATATATATATATATATATATATATATATATATATATATATATATATATATATATATTTATGGTCGGAGCCCTATGTCCGATATGGACATAGATAACACTTATAATAAAGATAAGACTTACCATCGGAAATAGACCTGGAAGTGTGGACTTACCATATGAAATGGACCTGAAAGTGTGCCTTGGTCTAATGGCCGGTATGCCAAAATAAGGGGGCATACCCTGGTTTTAAGAAATGATTATTCTGTAGAGAGAAATGAGATGAAATGAATGAAATGAAATGAATGCCTTGAAATGGGGATGGGAGGGTGGGTATCGCGCACAGGAAACCGACAAGCACCACAGGTGAGCGGGCTGCTTAAATACCCACCGGGCTCCTCCCATAAATTCAGGCCACCATACTGGCCTTCCTACTTATGGTCGGAGCCCTATGTCCGATATGGACATAGATAACACTTATAATAAAGATAAGACTTACCATCGGAAATAGACCTGGAAGTGTGGACTTACCATATGAAATGGACCTGAAAGTGTGCCTTGGTCTAATGGCCGGTATGCCAAAATAAGGGGGCAAAAACATTCAGGTAGGGGTATAATATATAATTGGTTTTCAGGTATTCATTGAGCCAATTTGGAGAATGCCTGTGCCATCTCTACTTGAGGATTGGGTATATACCGGGCGACGCAGGCTGATTTCCATCTGCCTAGTCTTTTGATGATGTGGTCTGGAACCCCCTGGCGGGTTGCTGCGGAGGCTGCTCCGATGCGGAAGGAGTGTCCGGAGTACTGACTGGGTTTAAGGTGAAGATTGCGGAGAAGTATCCTTATGTGTTTTACAACGTGACATGCGTTTAAGGGTTTAACTGGGAATGGTAGAAGAGGACTGGTGTCCGATTGTTCAGGCAGGAGTGAGAGGAGACGGTTAAGTACGGTGACTGGACACCAGCTGTTATTGGTTCTGTAGAGGTGAATGTCCACTCCAGAGCCTGTTTCCTGGGTTTAAGAAACCTCGAGGTGAAGGATGAAATGGTCTTGGTGGCGAAGCAAGTGCCGTCTGCGTAATACTTGGTCTGTGGGGTGGTTATAGGTGAACCCATAGTAAGCCAACTATATGGCTGCTTGTAGGACCGTGCTGGGCAGCAGACCGAATGGCGAAGTAGCCAGAATAGTCGACATATCCCTGAAGATGGGCCCCGTAATGGGTAAGCGCTTAGTACTGATCACTGGTTGTTGTTTCTGGATGCCCCTTAGGATGGCTCGTATAGCGTGTGATGAGAACAGTGAAGATTTTGTGGGGTCTTCCAGGGTCACGAAATGTTGTATGCCGGCTAGGTGTAGCCGAATGGTATTGTAAGATAAAGCCAGCTGAGTGTGGCAGTATGAAATGAAGGCCAGTACCTGTTTGACATCTATTGGTCCTTTACGGCAGGATGTGAGAAATTTATTGAACGCCTTTCAAGCTGTCTGGTAGGCTTTGAGTGTGTTATGAGAGAGTGAGTGATTGATGAGCTGCGTTGCTCCTTGTAAATGTTAGACTAGTCCAGGGTCAGTTGTGACCAGGCAGGGATAGGGGCCGACACTGGATCGGCTCCGGGAACCTGTTTGAAAAGGAGGTGTAGTTAGAACGTGGCAGTGCGTCAGCAGCTAAATTGTGTCTGCCTGGAATAAATGCACAGTGTATGTTAAACTGATGCTGTAAGAACAGTTGTACCAATCTGCGCAGGAAGGACATGACTGCTGGGGAATTGGACCTGCCTTTGTTGATGTCTGCCGTGGCCTGATTGTCGGTGGTGAAGACTACGGTTTGCCCTGTCCAATGGTGACCCCAGAGTTGTGCAGCTGCCACCATGGGATAGAGTTCGAGGAGGGAAGATGTTTTGAATAAAGCCGGGTATCAACAGTATCTGTTGAGGCCAGGGTCCTGAAAACCAATGATGGCCAAAAATTGCAGCGAAACCTGTGGTGGCTGCAGCGTCTGTCACCACCTGGGGTGACAGGGCTGAAACCATGGGTATAATTAGGGATATGCCATTCCGGGAGGACGGAATTCGTCCCACATAGATAGGTCCGCTATTGCTGCGGAGTCTAGATTTAAGATCTGATCGGGGTCTTGTGTTTCTGGCAGGAATCTCAGCAGGCGTGACACGAAGGTGCGGCCTTGTGGAATAATTCGTATGGCGAAATTCAGCATTGCCAGGAGAGATTGCAACTGCTTCTTGGTACACCCCTTGGTGTGGGTGAATTTGTGAAGGACCGCCTTAATGCGGGTTAGTTTGTCGAGGGGGAGACTGGCTTGCATAGCGCAGGTGTCTAAGTTGGCCCCGAGAAAGGTGATGTTATGTGCTGGGCCTTCTACTTTGTGCTCGGTGATGGGAAGATTGGGTTTTCCGAATATCGCTCTGAGTTTGTCGAGGTCTCCTGGGGGCTTGCTGGGAGGTTCTATTAGTAGGAAGTCGTCCAGGTAATGGATGACTTTTGTCACTGAGCCTTGTGTAACAGTATCCAAGCAAGAGACTGAGCGAATGTGTTGAAGAGCCAAGGGCTGCTCTTCGAACCGAACGTCAGTTTTGTGGCCAAATAATATGCCTCCTTCCACTTGATGCCATGCCAGCACCAAAGGGATGGATGGATAGGCAGGAGCTTAAAGGCATCCGAGATGTCGGTTTTGGAAAGCCAGGCACCTGTACCTGCTTTGATGACTGCTTGTATCGGCATGTCTACGGAGGAATATTTTAGGGAGAATTCTTCGGAGGGAATCAGGGAATTGAGACTGGGGATGTGGGAAGAATGAGGCGCAGACAGGTGGTACCCCAAACGTAATTTATTTGTGAATTTGCCCTTGACAAGCCCCAAATAGGGCTGACTCTCCAAGTGCTGAAAGGGGGCTGAGTGAAAGGCCTATAACGTACTCTCGGTCTAGTTCTGTTTGTAAGAGCCGATCTATGGTTTGTTCGTCGATGGCTGCTGAACGAATATTCCCACATTCGTACGTACTGTGAGGTAGTGAAATGAGGCCTGTGAGAAAGCCGACAGAGGGGCCGTGAAGTCTTCGCTGCCGGCCTGTGACATGATTTGATCTGATGAGAACATCCTGTTTTTGAGCTCGTATATTTTTTTTTTTTTTTTTTGTGAGAACGAAATGATTCGAAATGTTTGCCTTGATGTTTGAAATGACTGAACTGCATGACAAAGGTCCGGCCTGGTCGTGTCGTGACTGATGCGACCGTGAACCGGGCTCTGGAGCATGTACTGAAATGAGGCAACAGAAGAAACATTGGTGCACACCGGGACGAATCAGTGCTTGTTTGATGCATCTGGATTCGAATCGGAGCGCAGCATGAAATGAAATGAGAGAAATGTTTACCTTGACCGAGGCTTGAATTGGTTGTGCCGTGTTTTGCGACTGGCAACCGACCGAGCTCTGGTATAGGTATGGATTTTTTTTTTTTTTTTTTTTTGAGGAAAATGAAAAGGTGACAATTCGTGAAGGGATTGCTAAGTAACTTGAAGCAATGATTTGTATGATGCTTGCAATCTTGTGACAATGAAATGATTCGAAATGTTTGCTTTGATTGTGAAATGAATGAACTGCATGACAGAGGTGCGGCCTGGTCGTGTCACGATTTGTTCGACCGTGAACCGGGCTCTGGAGCATGTATTGAAATGGGGCAACTGAAAATATTGGTGCTCCTGGGACGAATCGGTGCTTGTTTGATGCATCTGGATTCGAATAGGAGTGCAGTATTAAATGAAATGAGAGAAATGATTGTTTTGACCGCGGCTCGAATTGGTTGTGCCGTGTTAGCGACTGGCAACTAACCGAGCTCTGGTATAGGTATGAAATGCGATCGGAACCAGTGATGCATGCCGTGACGAATCGGTGCACCTCAGATGCGACTGGTTTCGAAACGGTGATGCGTTGTGGGAGTGAAATGGTAGAAATTGCATGACAGAGATGTGGATCAATCCCCCGATGTCTGCGATTAGCTATGATCTGGACTCTGGAGCATGTGTCAGAAATGTGGCCAATCCTGGGCACGCCGAGACGAATCGGTGCATTTTCATGCGATTGATTTCATGTCGGAATGTGATACGTGAAAATGAAATGATAACCATGACAGAGGTACAAATGACTGATAACGTAACTCTGGAGCATGTATAGAAATGAGGCCAATCCTGGGGCACGCCGAGACGAATCGGTGCATTTTTCATGCGACTGAATTCATGTCGGGACGTGATACATGGAAATGAAATGATAACCATGACAGAGGTACGAATGACTGATAAAACGTAACTCTGGAGCATGTATAGAAATGAGGCCAATCCTGGGGCACGCCGAGACGAATCGGTGCATTTTTCATGCGACTGAATTCATGTCGGGACGTGATACATGGAAATGAAATGATAACCATGACAGAGGTACAAATGACTGATAAAACGTAACTCTGGAGCATGTATAGAAATGAGGCCAATCCTGGGGCACGCCGAGACGAATCGGTGCATTTTTCATGCGACTGAATTCATGTCGGGACGTGATACATGGAAATGAAATGATGACCATGACAGAGGTACAATTGACTGACAATAACGTAACTCTGGAGCATGTATAGAAATGAGGCCGTAATAACTGGGGCACACCGGAACGAATCGGCGCATCTTTGGTGCGACTGGATTCGAATCGGAGCGCGGTAGGTGACTGAAATGAGAAATGATTTGAAAATGTCAGAAATGAGTTTAGAAATGTTTTCAGAAATGAGAAATGATTTGAAATGTCCGAAATGAGTTCAGAAATGTTTTCAGAAATGAGAAATGATTTGAAATGTCCGTAATGAGTTTAGAAATGTCTCAGAAATGAGAAATGATTGGTATCGAACTAACTTGATTTGATAATTTACAAAATTGCGACTGGCTATGGCTGTCTACTGATACCGACATGCTAGAAATGAAGCGACGTCAGCGTCGCTGTGCTATCGAATTTGTAACATATCGAAAGTACGAGCGATATACATTGCAGTTTGTGAGATGCGGGTGAAACGAAATTTGAACTCACGGTTTAGTGACATGATATGAAAAACGAAAAGTCCGACGGGACCTTACCTGCGACAGCCAAGCCAGACGCGTGGTACAAACTATGAACGAAAACGCGGATTTTGAAAGTTTTGAGTACGGAGTATCGAATACGGGAACTTGCGAGGCAAGAACTTGCGGACGCTGGTATATCGAATAGTCGGCTTAGTGACGTATATCGCGCACAGGAAACCGACAAGCACCACAGGTGAGCGGGCTGCTTAAATACCCACCGGGCTCCTCCCATAAATTCAGGCCACCATACTGGCCTTCCTACATATATATATACAGTATTTGAAAATTGATTAGTCCTGAGGTGCTGACCTCTCATTTCTAGAGGCCCCAAAATGCCAGGACAGTACAAATACCCCCTAAATAAGCCCCTTTTTGGAAGTAGACAGTCCAGGGTATTTAGCAAGAGGCATGGCGAGTTTTTTGAAGTTGCAATTTTTTGTCACAAATTTTTGAAAAATGCAGAAATGAAATACATTTTTTTTTCATAACTTTTTTTTTTTTTACATACTGTCACCAATGCAGTGCAGCATCATCATATGACTAGTCTGCCGTGACCATAGATATGAAGTGCTGGCAGTATTTTAAAAAATAAAAATGTAAATAATTATTTATTCAATTTTTTAAAGATTTTTTTCTTTTTTCTTTTTCTTTTTTACATACTCTCATTAGAGTAGTTCAGTATCACCATAGTAAAAGATCAGGGATTTCTTTTTTTTTACATTGTGATGGTCACTGTTATAAGCAATCATTTTAACTGTCATGAATGGCTTCCATTCATGACTGTTTGCTTACTAGGGATGCACAGATGCCACTATTTTAGCAACAAGTACGTGTAACCGATACTATTTTTTAAGTACTTGCCGATACCAATTACCGATACCAATTTCCGGCATTTAGGAAGATCAAGATTAGGAGGATCGGGGGGGGGGGTCTCCATCATCTATCAGTGTGCTGTGTGATATTACCATCTGGAAGAGACCAAGTAATGAAGAAACACAGCACTCCCAACACTCAGCACTGTTGGCCCCACAACTACGAGGACCAACTGAGCCAGAAGGTATCGGTTTTAGGCAGGGCTTTTTTTTTCTGGGGGAACTTGGTGGAACTCAGTTCCACCACCTCTGACTCAGACCCTTTGGTGCCTGCTCACCACAATCACTTGTAAACTTGTAAACACAGAAGTCTGGTTTCTGTGTTAAGTGACAGCTCTGCACTCTGTATGTAATGCAATCCTGGTATTTTTTTTTTTAATTTGTAAAATTCTGTTTATTGAACAAGTACAGGAGATTACATACATCATGAAATCTTGACATGGGTTACATTCAGTATATATAGCTTAATGTATTATCACGAAATACAAGGAAGAAAACCCCAAAATAACTTTTTCCCCCATGTAAGTATCATAACGAGTAAGACATTCAAGTTGATAGTGTATACATTCTGTTATGTTATTTTGACTTCATTTATCTATCGTGACCTCATTTTGCAATACATGGTGGTGTAGGGACCTCAGTCGAAGACAGGAGCACTGTAAATGTAAGGTTCGTAAACTAGGGTAGCCTAGATCCTTCCGGAGCAGGTATCTGGGGAGCTGAGCCACCTCTCCCACACTTTTTCGTATTTGGTAGGGCATCCTCTATGGGAGTAAATTATTTTCTTGTATGGCAGAGAATTATTTATTTCTAGCACCCATTGTGAGAATTCTGGTGGTGTGGATCTCATCCATACTCTGGCTATTACCTTACGAGCTGAAAAGAGAGATTCTTGTAGGAATATTTTAGTAAATTTGTTAATTTCCGGGTCAGGAAAAATTCCCAATAAACACGGTTTTGGTTGTAGTGTGATGGGCGAGCCCATGGTATCATGTAGGAATTTTATAATCTGAGACCAAAACTGTTGGATCTTAGGACAATGCCATATTAGGTGGAAGAAGGTGCCTACAGCATGGTTACACATTGGGCAGTTAGTGGATTGGTTCCTCTTATATCTCGAAATCCTGAGTGGCGTGAGGTAAGATTTGTGTGTGATGAATATCTGAGTGAGCCGGTCTGCTATTTTAGGGGATACTAATTTGCATGTATCTAGTGCATCGCTCCACTCATCATCCTCAATAGTACCTATTTCATTTTCCCATTTAGTTTTCAGAGCATACGCTTGGACAGTTGCCTGTGGAGTAGTTAACATGGCGTAGAATTGGGAGATCATTTTTTTGGGATCTGGGAACTTTATGGCGGCCATTAATGGGTTGTCATTTAGGGTAAGTTCGTCTGTGGGGTATTGTGTATGAAAAGCGTGTCTTAATTGTATGTATCTAAAATACATGGAGTTGGATAATGCAAATTCTGACTTTAGAGTTTCAAATGTTTTCAATCTCCCATTGTTTATTATGTGTGTCAGGTATATTATTCCTCTGGCACTCCATATCTCGGTGTCTTGCATGCGTCTAAACTCTGGGAGGGACTCATTGTGCCATATGGGAGTATAAATGTTCGGTGATTCAATAGAAAGTTTTTTTGATGCTATGTCCCAGATTTTCCTATATTGGTATATTAAAGATCTGCGACCCGTTCCCAAGCCCTCGCCAGCCCTCCCCTCCATCATTGATAGTAGTGGGTCTAGAGTCTGTTGTATCCATTTTGGGCATAAAAGAAATAAAAATCTGTTTCGGTCTATTTTGTCAATGTGGAAAATTTGTGAAAGCTGAGATGCGAGGTAGTACATGTTGAAGTCGGGGAGTGCCAGTCCAGCTAGGTCAGTAGGGTTCTTCAACTTTTGCCAGGGTAGTTTGTGCCTAGAATTACCCCAGACGAACGGCTTGAGTAGAGTTTCTATTACTTTAAAGTGTCTGAGTATGAGGTATACAGGTGAATGCCAAATCATGTACAGGATTTTTGGTAGTAGGATCATTTTTATTAGGTTAATTCGACCCGTCACTCCAAGTGGGAGTCGTGCCCATATTTGTGTTTTCTGTTTGATCATATCGATCAGTGGCGTTATGTTAAGGGAGATGTAATCTGATGGGTCTCGGGTTGTTTGTATTCCTAGGTATTTTATTTTGTCTGCTGTCTGTAAAGCGAGTGTGGCCCTATCTCGGTTTAGTGGGAAGCTATCTAGAGGGAGTATCTGGGATTTATCCCAATTAATCCTTAGTCCAGAGAATATTCCGAAGCGTTTTATCAGGTCTAAGGCTATTGGGAGAGATTCCTGTGAGTCATCTAGGTACAGCAGAGTATCATCCGCATATGTGCTGATTTTTTCCACTACCTCACCCCTCTGGAGTCCCACTATACCCGGATGTGTCCGTATCGCAATTGCCAATGGTTCCGCCGCTAGGGCGTATAACAATGGCGACAGGGGACATCCCTGTCGGGTGCCTCTAAATAGGGAGAATTGATCAGATGGCCAGCCATTTGCCACTACTCTTGCTACTGGGTTTTGGTAAAGGAGTTGGACCCATTTTATAAATCTGGGCCCAAATCCAAAACGAGCCAGGCAGGTCCAGAGGTAGTTCCACTCGACGGAGTCGAATGCTTTGGCTGTATCCAGAGCCACAACCACTCTGGACCCTGGATTGTCATGTGTTGCTTGTAAATTGATAAACAATCTACGGAGGTTAAAAGATGTATTTCGCCCTGGCATAAAGCCAGCCTGGTCTTCATGTATTAGGGACAATATAACTGTGTTTAGGCGTATGGCTAGTATTTTTGCTATTATTTTTACATCTACTTGTAGCAGGGAAATAGGGCGGTAAGACTCCGGAAGGTGCGGATCCTTACCGGGTTTGGGGATTAATACTATTATAGCCTCCCGCATAGACGCTGGCAAGTCAGAGCTATTAAAGATAGAGTTATAAAGTTGTAGTAGTCGGGGAACAAGTATTTCTAAATGAGAGGAGTAGAATTCTACTGGTAATCCATCGGAGCCAGGAGCCTTAGCTTTGGGGAATTCCTTAATGGCCTTGGTAATTTCTTCAGCTGTCAATGGGGCCTCTAAGATCTCTATTTGAGCTTCCGTTAGGTGGGGGATACTTATATAATCTAAAAAAGCTTCCATTAAGGTATTATCCGTAGGGGCCTTGGAGGTATAAAGTGTAGTAAAGAAATCTCGAAACCTTGTTGTGACTTGGTGCGGTTCTGTCATAAGAGTACCGTCAGGGGAGTAAAGCGATATTACGACTGGGGGTCTGTCTTCGTGGTGCACAAGATAGGCTAGTAGTTTGCCTGCTCTTTCCCCTTGCTCAAATAGCTTTTGTTTTTGGAAAAAAAGTTTTCTTTTAGATTTTTCGTACAAAAGTTGGTCAGTGACCCTAGAGCAAAGCTTAAGGTTATTTGCCTTATCTGGAGTGGGGTCTTCTGTAAATGCCTTTTCGGCTGAAAGCAGATTCTCTGTGGCCACAGTAATAGCTGCCCCAGAGGATCGCTTTATTTTGTTAATATGAGTAGTAAGTGTCATGCGAGCGTGTTTTTTGAAAGCTTCCCAGACTATCTGGGGGGACGCTGAGCCTACATTGATCTCAAAAAACTGTGACCAGTGTGAGGAGAGATCATCTTCTGCTGTAAAAAGAGTTAGCCAGAAAGGGTTTAGTCTCCAAGAGAGTGGTGGTCTGTTATGATGAAAGGAGAGTTTAACCCAACATGGACAGTGGTCAGATAATGATCTAGGATAAAAACCTGCGTCTATCAATTTAGGAAGGAGCGTTTTAGAAATCAATATTAAGTCAATACGAGACATAGTGCGGTGGGATGCGGAAAAGCACGAATACATCCGGGATGAGGGGTTCCTGCATCTCCACGCGTCCACCAAGCCAAAATCCTGCAATAATCTTGCAAATCTTGTTAAATGTTGAGGGGCGTTAGGTATAGAGGAGTTAGTCATTCTATCCAGTGTAGGGTCCAAAACATTATTGAAATCCCCCAACCACATCGTTGGTATATTAGGGTGTAAGGCCATAAAATTAAACCCTTCTACAAGAATGGAGGTCTGAAATGGTGGAGGTATATAAAATGCCATTAATAAGATCATTTCACCATATAGCTTGGCTTTTAAAAAGACATATCGACCTTGTGGATCCGACACCAAGCCGTGGAGCTCAAACTGGGTGTGTTTGGCAATAAGAATGGAAACTCCTCTAGAGTGTGAGGTGTGTACGGAATGGTATATCCATCCCAGCCAAGGGCGTTTGAGCGCTCTTTGAACAGAGCCCTCAGCATGTGTCTCTACCAAAACCATCACATCTGCTCGTTGCTGTTTGAGTAAAGTGAATACCGCAGATCTTTTAATTGGATCTCTCACCCCACGTACATTCCATGTGAGAAATGTTAGGGTAGCCATATGTTAAGGTATTGGAAATATTGAGCTCCACGACTTCCGTCCACCACTAAATATTGTTTGAGAATTAGCATGGGTAAATATAAAATGAGGTATAGTTTTGTATTTTTAGCGTCTGGTAGCAAGCATAGTACAAGCATAACGAGCCAAATGTAGGTATTTCGTCTTACATTGTGGTATATATTGCAAACCCCCCTCCCTGCCCAACACATTCCCCAACTGGTGCGGGCTTTCCCCATTAACTGCCAACATGGCATAAACATCGTCCAACCTGTAGAAAAAGTATGGTGAGCAAGAAGAGTAAAAAAGATTGCTAATGTTGCCAGAGCAGAGAGAGTAATCCTCATCTCCGCGGTGGCAGCTAACGCACACTGTATGACGTCACGTGTTGCAATCCATCTTAGGTTGGGTGTGGTAGGGCGAAACTGCGCTGCATAACAGAGCATACCGTAGAACTGGACCCACTTACTGCAGTGAGCCCATTAGCCAGTTGCCTTCCTCCGCCGGAGAGGTATGGCTTAAAAAGTATAAAATAAAATGGAAATAACAAAAAATTCCTTTTTTCTCTCTTTTCTTCTTCCCCCCTCCCCCCCCAAAAAAAAAAAAAAAGGAAAAGAAAAAGAAGAAAAAGATACAAAAGGGTTAGGGATTTAGGATAACGCTCCAGACATGTCGTTTGTGCATCTTGACTCTCTGGGAGCTTTTTGTCCAGGTATATCTTCACAAGGAGGGGAATAAAGTGCATGCTTAACCGGTCCCCGCTGCGTCAAGAATCATTCAAGCTGCACACACACACAGAGGGCCTTGTCGAAATCAAGTGTTGATGAACCGTGTGTGAGGTTTTTGGTCGTTTTGGGGCAGGTGTAACAGAGAGCAATGTCCACATGCAGTCCATTGCCCCATCTTGCTGGTATTAATTAAGCCGGGTCATCCTACTAATAAGCCTCTATGCATCTCTTCGTTCCAACCAGGTAATGGCTTCCTCAGGATCCTCAAAGAAATGGGCTCTGTTTTCTCCTTCCACTCGCAGGCGGGCTGGAAAAAGCATTGCGTATTTGATGTTTTTAATACGCAGGCGGCGCTTCACTTCCATGAAGGTCTTGCGTTTTCTTTGCACTTCTGCAGAAAAATCTGGGAAGACAGCTATTGTTTTATTGCCATAGGGAATATTGCCCTTTTCACGACTGAGACGTAGTACACTATCTCTGTCTCTGTAGTTCAGGAATTTGGCAATAAAGGTGCGAGGTGGAGCGCCCACTGGTGGAGGTCTGCCTGACATGCGGTGTGCACGTTCGACGGTGAATGTAGAGGAGAATGCTGTTCTGCCGTAGGTGTCGCACAATAAAGTTTCCAAGAACTCCGGGGGGTCCCTTCCCTCTACCCCCTCTGGGAGGCCTATGAATCTGAGGTTGCACCTCCTGATTCTATTCTCAAGGTCATCTTGTTTCTGTAGGAGCTGGTTCACCTGTGCCTGCATGGCCTCACTAGAATGCTGAAGAGGGGGGAGGGAGTCCTCCATTATGCTAATCCTAGTTTCCGTTTCTGTGACCCTCTCCCTGAGCTTCTGGAAATCCTGTCTCACTAAGGAGATGTCCACTTTAACCTCCTCTATTCTGGCTGTGAGGGAGGATTGGCATGCAGCAATAGCTTCCTGACAAACAGTTATTGCTTCTAGTACCTTGTTAGTGTCTGCATTCACCGCCGTCTCCTCTCTGCTCGCGGCGCCGCCATCTTGGCCTGGGGAGCTCCGCTCCTGATGGCGGTACTGATCCAGCTTAGCTGTCGTGGTGGCCGTTTTTTTTGGTGGCGACATGTTGCTTATGCTTGCCCCGTGTGGGGTGGTGATTTTGGGGCGTCTGGATGCGGTATTGCTGGCAGGATATGCTGGAAAGGATATGTGTCCGGCGGAGCTCAGCGTCTCAGCGTCCTATTCCATGCCGCTTCAGGCCACGCCCCCGCAATCCTGGTATTTAAAGTTGGATTCCACCCAAAAAAACAAAACTACATTAAAAATCCTAAAAAAAAAAAAAAAAAAAAAATAACATTTGGATATATATTTTTTTTAACTTACGTCTAAATGCCTGTTGCTAGGGGGTCCCTCGTTGTCTGCCTCTTCCAGTGCCTGGGCTGGTGACATCACTTCCCCCTCGGCACAGGAAGGGCTCGGCTCTGCTCCCTCCCTCCTGTCAATCATCTGGGACCCATTACAGGTCCCAGGTGACTGAGCGGCCAATCACGGCGCGCGGCACCGCTCGCGCATGCGCAGTGGGTGCCAGGCTGTGAATGCCCCTTTAAGACCCTCCTACTATTCATGAAATTTGACTGACCACACCTACTATTTAATGGGATTTGGAGGGTGTGTGTAGGGGGAGGGGTTTTGTGGGGTCGTGGTTAAGCTCCAGCACCTACTGTTTGAGAAAAAAAGCCCTGGTTTTAAGTATCGGGGCATTTGTACAAGTACGGATACTTGTGTAAATGCCTAGTATCGGTGCAACCCTATTGCTTACTATTGTGATCTGTGATTGGCTACAGCTAATCACATGGTACAGGGTGCTGGGTCTGGAGCAGATACCATATGATAGCTGTGGGCCAATCACAGCATCACAATAGTAAGCAAGCAGTCATGAATGGAAGCCATTTATGACTGTTTTGCTTACATGTAATCACGTGATCGCTATGATTGGTCACAGGATGGCCACAGGATCATGCCGCTGCGCACTACAGGGGGTGCGCCAGTGCCTATGTGCCAGTGCTTATGGGGGGGGAGCATCAATGCTCATGTTGAGAAGGATGGAAATCCGGTCCCAAGGAGCCCAGGGGCTGTAGAAGATGCTGATATAAACGGGTCCAAGATGGAGGGCCGTGTATGTCCGGGCTAGGAAGGTGTGAGGTTGCCTGGCTGTGGCCAAATCACAGGGCTCAGCGGGTCAGACCACTCGGTGGTGACCGGAGGGGAACCGGAGGAGCCGGAAGAGCCAAGAGCAACCGACGCACCTGGAGTGACGTCACCGCTGCGCCAGAGACAGAGGAAGGGACGTCTGTGGTCATCTTGTGGAACGCAAGCTGTGCTTGTGCCGTGACTTACTTGTTTCGTACGCATGCGCTTCGCCGAAAGCGAGGACGGCAACAAGCACTATTTAAAGCCAATGGTAGGGCAAAAAACAGGTGGAAAAAAAAAACGATCTCAAGCCTGTGGATGTTGTTAACCCCTCGTTACCCATTGCATTGGCTAGAGGCATAAACACAAGAATTGTAGAGTAAATTACAAATGCGATTACAATACCATAAAATCGCTAAAAAAACAACATTGTACCACAGGCAGACTTTGTCGTCTTTCGCTCAGCTAAATCTTTTTTTTTTTTTTTTGGTTTGTGTGCTTTCTCATTTCATGATATTTTATGGATTCATTTGACATTTTATTTGTTTGTATATATTATAATAAAAAAAAAAAAATCATTTGATCAAAAAAAAAGAAATCTTTTTGGTGCATTCAGAGACAAAACGCAAGCACGGATAAACGGATATTAATTTTACGTTTTTTTGCCTGTATATTGTGGTGGATTTGACTCCTTAAAGCACAAAGTAGAAAAAAAAATGAGTAAAATAGTACTGTGAATAAGAGCCAAATTAAAGTAATAACTCGTAATTTATTGCTGGATAAAATGACGATTCTCACAATGCACTTACCTTTCCTTAAATTATAGTTTTGGAATGACGAGCTGGCGGCGGGATTTATATAACCCTCTAGACGGCCATACACATGTAAAGGATTTGCGTTATGTGGGATTATAGCGCGGAATGCGGTTCCATCCTGACCTTTTCAAGATTCGGCAGCATGATGGACGTGTGACTTCCAACTCGCACATCTAGTCTTGTTTTACTACGCTGTCAGAGCCAAGGGGAAGGTAAATTTGGCTGCATGGCAAATATAAAATATCAGAGACTTATAGGCTTAATAATCAATTGCAGACAGAATTCAGTGGTCACAAGTTCAACTTTTTTTTTTTTTTGTCAAATACTGGCCATAAATCCATATCCAGATCTCCACTTCATTACCATTTTGGATTTTGTGAGAAGTCTGCTAGTTTGGTTTAGATACATAAAAATATGAAATCATCAAAGATACGTGAAATCATTTAGTGGAATGTAGACATAGGGGTGCGCACAGGGTGTGCCGGATGTGCCTGGGCACACCCTAATCACAGATTCCCGGTCCTGCCCCCCCCCCTCCCCAGCGCTGCTGGCTTCCCTCCTCTTCAGCTGGCTGCTGCAGGCACGAGTGGGATGTTTCATGATGGAGAGCAGGGGGCCAGTAAATATGTCATTTACAAGCCCCTTCCTTTTTCTGAATGAACACAGTGAGTGATCGGTGCCAATCAGTCCAAAAAGTCCACGCGCCGCTCCTGTCCTTTCTAGAACCCTAACCTTCTAGCTGAGTCTATACCGTCCACCATATTGTGCCCCACTCCATGCTAGAGACCTCCACAGGACATTCCTGACCATTAACCGATATATCCCAAAAGTAAGGAATGTCCACCACACATAAGTTAGGTTGCAGCACTTTATTGGTGGTACTTGGAAAATGGCACAAAACTGTCACATCGCATTGACATTCATTCAAGAGTCACTTGACAGTATATTGCCAATCAAATTTATTTGACAGTCTGCAGCAGTCACACGTGAAAGCACATGCAGCATTTTAAGCAGCCATCTTCCCTCCTACAGTCTCTCTCTCTCTCTCCTTGGGAGCACCACAGTGGTGGGACCCATCTCCCTGTATACTATGTCTGTAGCATCCTGCTCTATTAGCCAATATTAACAAGTATATGCCAGTCTCTCCTTCCGTGTCTCACTCCATAGCTCTTCCCAGCCGGGTATGCTTCTTGCAGTTTCTCTCAAGATCCCAGAGTCATTAGTACCCACTCAGAGGGCTCTGACTTAGCAAATTGTAAACTATTTTATAAGCATATCTTTCTCAAATGATATATATGCAGTGTATGTGGTATGTGGAATGATTGTATGATATATACTTTATTTCTCACATTTCATCCATGAGATAAAAAAAAAAGATACTTCTTAGAATTTTTTGAGATATGACTACCAAATGTTATGAAGATAAGATAGAGAAAAAACAGAGTGCAGGGCTCAGGAGTGCGCTACATAAAGAATAAAAGGCTCAGGAGTGCGCTACATAAAGAATACAGGGCTCAGGAGTGTGTTACATAAGGAATGCAGGGCTAAGGAGTGTGCTACATAAGGAATGCAGGGCTAAGGAGTGTGCTACATAAAGAATGCAGGGCTCAGGAGTGTGCTACATAAAGAATGCAGGGCTCAGGAGTGTGCTACATAAAGAATGCAGGGCTCAGGAGTGCGCTACATAAAGAATGCAGGGCCCAGGAGTGCACAACCTAAAGAATGCAGGGCCCAGGAGTGCGCTACATAAAGAATGCAGGGCTCAGGAGTGCGCTACATAAAGAATGCAGGGCTCAGGAATACGCTACATAAAATATGCAGGGCTCAGGAGTGCGCTACATAAAGAATGCAGGGCCCAGAGGTGCGCCACATAAAGAATGCAGGGCTCAGGAGTGCTCTACATAAAGAATGCAGGGCTCAGGAGTGCTCTACATAAAGAATGCAGGGCTCAGGAGTGCGCAACTTAAAGAATGCAGGGCCCAGGAGTGCGCTACATAAAGAATGCGGGGCTCAGGAGTGCGCTACATAAAGAATGAAAGGCTCAGGAGTGCGCTACCTAAAGAATGCAGAGCCCAGGAGTGCGCAACCTAAAGAATGCAGGGCCCAGGAGTGCGCTACATAAAGAATGCAAGGCTCAGGAGTGCACTACATAAAGAATGCAAGGCTCAGGAGTGTGCTACATAAAGAATGCAGGGCCCAGGAGTGCGCTACATAAAGAATGCAGGGCTCAGGAGTGCGCTACATAAAGAATGCAGCACCCAGGAGTGCGCTACATAAAGAATACAAGGCTCAGGAGTGCGCTACATAAAGAATGCAGGGCCCAGGAGTGCGCTACATAAAGAATGCAGGGTCCAGGAGTGAGCTACATAAAGAATACAGGGCCCAGGAGTGTGCTACATAAATAATGCAGGGCTCAGGAGTGCGCTACATAAAGAATGCAGGGCTCAGGAGTGCGCTACATAAAGAATGCAGCGCCCAGGAGTGCGCTACATAAAGAATACAAGGCTGAGGAGTGCGCTATATAAAGAATGCAGGGCCCAGGAGTGCGCTACATAAAGAATGCAGGGTCCAGGAGTGCTCTTCATAAAGAATACAGGGCTCAGGGGTGCGCTACATAAAGAATGCAGGGCTCAGCAGTGCGCTATATAAAGAATGCAGGGCTCATCTGTGCCCATCTATGCAGCCTCACCAGTGCCCAGCAATGCAGCCTCACCAGTGCCCATCTATGCAGCCTCACCAGTGCCCAGAAATGTAGCCTCACCTGTGCAGGGGATCAGAGAGGAGAGGAAAAGTGAGCCGGCATCGCCCGCTGTGACAGCTTTAATTTGAATCGCCGGGTGCCCACCGTCTCACAAGTCCCGCCTCCTGGATCGGCTCCTACCTATGATAGACAGCACATGTCCATTGGACAAGTGTGCTGTGCATCAAAGGAGCCAAACTAGGAGGCGGGACTTGTGTGATGGCGAGCACCCGGGGATTCAAATTAAAGCTGTCACAGCGGGCGACGCCAGCGGATCCCCCCCCCCCCTCAGCACCTGCCCAGGATCGGCCCTGCACCTGATGCCGCCCCTGCAATCCGGGGACAGACTGGCTCCAGAGACAGTGCCCTCAGTCCGGGGACTGTCCCCAGGAACCGGGGACGGCTGGTCACCGTACATTAGGCATCCAGCTCATGACTCTCCTTTAGTCATTCCAGAGACTGGATTGCTGCTCCTACTGAATGCTGTACACCTCCCCTGGGATTTTTTTCCCTGAGCAGGGCTTTGCAATTTTTGTGATGTAGGAGCGCTAAACTATATGCGTTTTAAAGCGATGAGCAGTTTGTGATCCTAGAGGCTGCCAGAGGAGGAGCGTGTTGAAGTTTTGAAAGGATGGGAGCGCCACGCCAGCTTGTACAGACTTTTAAAAAGATTTTTATTTTGTAACAGCCAACGCGTTTTGGGGGCTCAGCACTCCCCCTTCATCAGGACTGAAAACAAGATGATGGATTTGGATGTTTTTGAATTGGAAAGGCCAATGAGCAGGGCTTTGCCTGTGGTGATCGCGCCCGCCGGCCACCAGCATCAGGTCCCCCCCATGCCGCTGGCACGCGCGCCACCAGCGGCTCTTAAAGGGGATGACTTACCTGTACGGCGATTTGCGGGAACGTGCCACTTTGCCGACATATATCGGCGTGAGCCAGTCGGCAAGTGGTTAACCCATCATCATCCGAAAATGGAAAGAGTATGGCACAACTGCAAACAGGGCCGGACTGGGAATGAAAACCAGCCCTGGAAAAAATGTCATACCAGCCCCATAGCATTATTATACCAGCCCAACAGCATAACGTCAATATTTTCTTGTTCATAAAATGGAAAACCATGCATTATTTTAAAGCACATTTGAAGAGTGCATTATATATGGATAAGACACATATAAAAGCACATAGGGCACATATATTTTATATATATATATATATATATATATATATATATATATATATATATACATATATATATATATATATATATATATATATATATATATATAAAAGCAAATTACAGTTAAAGGTAGTAAAAGTGGAGCAATCATCAAGAACAGTCCACTTATCGCTATGGTGATTATATGTTGCCAGAATAAGGAATAATCAAAGAACTTTACCTCAAAGTATGCCTGCACACCATTGCCCTTTACACATGTGTGGTGTATCAAAATTTAGGAGGTGTTTACTCTGTCCCTTAATGCCCACCTCCTTTTTATAGGGCACACAGTGTATAGGGACGTATAATGTAAAACATGGTGGTATTTCCCCACCCAGGGGAAATACAACTGGGCAGTGGCGGTGCGTCCATTGCATCCGTTAATCTTCAATAGATAGATTCATGCATTGCATGAATCTATCTATTGTCGCTGCTGCCGCCCCCTATTCAGGTGTCCAGCCCCTTGTCGGGCATCGGGCATCTGAATTACAGTGACGGGGGTGTTTTTAGAAGTGCCTGATTAGAGCCGTCGGCTCTAATAGGCTTCCAAATTGGTAGACAGTGGGCACACTGCTGTGCGTTCACTGCTTACACAGTGCTGTGTTAGGAAATCAAATAAATCGCTTCCCTAACACTGACCCGCCTCTCAGCCAATCAGGTGCACTGTGTCTGGTTACCTGTCACCTGATTGGCTGAAGCGACAGACGCTGTGATTGGATGCCTATCGGAGGGAGCGTGGAGGAACGCGCTGACCTGAGACAGGTCAGTGGCGGGCGGGGGGAGGGGGACACTGGCAGCATTTGATGGGCAAACTGGTGGCAATTGATAGGGCAAACTGGTGGCAATTGATAGGGCAAACTGGTGGCAATTGATAGGGCAAACTGGTGGCAATTGATGGGGCAGTGTCAGCGTTTGATGGGCACAGTGGCTGCGTTTAGTGGCTGCGCTTGATGGGCACAGTGGCTGCGTTTAATGGGCACAGTGGTGGCAATTGATGGGTACAGTGGCTGCGTTTGATGGTACACTGGCTGCGTTTAATGGGCACAGTGGTGGCAATTTATGGGTACAGTGTCAGTGTTTGATGGCACAGTGGCTGCGTTTAATGGCACAGTGGTGGCAATTTATGGGTACAGTGTCAGTGTTTGATGGTACACTGGCTGCATTTAATGGGCACAGTGGTGGCAATTTATGGGTACAGTGTCAGCGTTTAATGGCACAGTGGCTGCGTTTGATGGCATAGTGGCTGCGTTTGATGGCATAGTGGCGGTTTTAAAAAAATCTGGATGCATTCCTCAATGCAGAGAAAATGGCTATTAAGGTTTATAGGTAATAACACCAGAGATGGTTTAGTTAGGGAATATTCGATTGCCAGAGGGCACGAATCTCCAAACCTTTCCATAAAAGGGCCACACTGAGGGTTGCCAAGCCTGAAAAGACATTTACTGACACGACACAAAAAAAAATCATGACAGAAATTATTTTTTATTGACAGGACATAAAAATATTATTGACAGAGCCAAATATTTACTGACAGTTCAAAAGTTAGCAAAAATGCCAATTTTCTGTGTAAAAATCAATATTTAAGCTACAAACAAGTAGCTAGTGCGCATGTGCTTAAGGTATAACAAAGGGCAAAACAATATTTTTCCTTTTACATGAAGGTCAGGTTCATATAGCTCAGCACACAGTTCCCCCTTACATCAGAGTCTGCAATGCATGGTACTTCACAGTGCAAGGGGGAACTCTGCGGACCCTGATTCAGAGGGGAACTCTGATGTAAAGGGGAACGCTGGGGACCATGGTGTAAGGGGGAATCCTTCCGAGGATAAAATAAATTGTTGCCATATTGCCCATGTCTTTGTATATTTTTCCTGCTGGTGTCTCGCCGTTAGTACCAGGTCTTCCATTCTACTAATCTCCTCCACCCTCCGAACCCACTCCGCCACGGTTGGTGGAGTTTGCTTTTTCCAATAGAGTGGGATACAAGATTTAGCTGCGTTAACTAAGTGTCGCACAATGGACTTTTTGTACCTTTTAGTTGATACAGTATTGACGTGCAACAGAAAAAAGGCTGGGTCATTGGGGATATTGTATTCCGTGAATTTTTGGATGGTTGCTCTAATGGTAGACCAGAAGTGTGAGAGTTTTGAGCAGGACCAGAATACGTGCAGCAATGTACCCCTCTCCGTCCGACATCTCCAACAAAGTGCTGAGGTGTTCGGGTAGAAGGTATGTAGGGCTTGGGGAGTTAGATACCACCTTGTCAAAAGTTTATAATTAGTTTCCTGTATTTTTGTACAAATAGAGGATTTTAGCGAGAAAGTCACTACACGTTGAATCTGGTCCGATGTAAATGTACAACTCAAATCTCTCTCCCATTTACGTATAAAGGTTAGATGTGTGTCGTCCGTCGGGGTAATGAGGAGGTTATACATTATCGACAGCGTCCTTGCGAGTGTACCCTCCTCTGAGCAGTAGTTTTCAAATGTCGTTAGAGGTTGTGTGAACCCTTGGGAGTTAGGTATAGACGCAAGGAAGTGTCTCAACTGGACAGCCGTCCAAAATGATAACTTGAATGGGCCTGATTGGTTGTTTAACCACTTGCTTACTGGGCACTTAAACCCCCCTCCTGCCCAGACCAATTTTCAGCTTTCAGTGCTCTCACATTTTGAATGACAATTACTCAGTCATGCAACACTGTACCCAAACAATTTTTTTGTCCTTTTTTTCATACAAATAGAGCTTTCATTTGGTGGTATTTGATCACCTCTGGGTTTTTTAATTTTTGCGCTATAAATGAAAAAAGACCGAAAATTTAGAAAAAAAATGCTTTTTTCTTCGTTTCTGTGATAAAATTTTGCAAATTAGCAACTTTTATTCATAAATGTTGGCCACAATTTATACTGCTACATATCTTTGGTAAAAATAACCCAAATTAGTGGATATTATGTGGTCTGTGTGAAATTTATAGAGTCTACAAGCTATGGTACAAATCATAAAAAAATGATCACATCTGATCACACCTGATGTACTGAGGCCCATCTCCTTTCTTGAGACCATAACAAGCCAGGAAAGTACAAATGCCCCCCAAATGACCCCTTTTTGGAAAGTAGACATTCCAGGGTATTTAGTAAGAGGCATGGTGAGTTATTTGAAGTTGTCATTTTTTCCCACAATTCTTTGCAAATTAAGGTTTTTTTTTATTTTTTATATTTTTTTCAGAAAATTGTCATTGTAATAGCTTATTTCTCTCACATGGAATGTCCATACCACAAATGACACCACAAAATACATTCGGCTACTCCTCCTGAGTATTACAATACCACATGTGTGGGACTTTTTCACTAACTGGCCACATACAGAGGCCCAACATGCAGGGAGCATCATCAGGTGTTCAAGGAGCATAAATTACCCATCTAACTTGTTGACTACCTATTACACTTTTGAAGGCCCTAGAGCACCAGGACAATGGAAACGCCCACAAAATGACCCCATTTTGGAAAGCTAACACCCCAACGTATAATCTATGAGGCATAATGAGTCTTTTGAACGGTTCATTTTTTTCCAGAAGTTTTTGGAAAATGTGGAAAAAAATGAAAACGCATTTTTTTTACACAAAGTTGTCCGTTTATAAGATATTTCCAACACATAGCATTTACATAGCAAAAATAACACCCCGAAATACATTCTGCTACTCCTCCTGAGTAAAACGATACCACATGTGTGAGACTTTTACACAGCCTGACCACATACAGAGGCCTAACATTGAAGTAGCACATTCAGGTGTTCTAGGCGCATAAATTACACATCTCGATTCTCACCCACCTATTACACTTTTGAAGGTCCTGGAGCACCAGGACAATGGAAACGCCCACAAAATGACCCCATTTTGGAAAGCTAACACCCCAACGTATAATCTATGAGGCATAATGAGTCTTTTGAACGGTTCATTTTTTTCCAGAAGTTTTTGGAAAATGTGGAAAAAAATGAAAACGCATTTTTTTTTACACAAAGTTGTCCGTTTATAAGATATTTCCAACACATAGCATTTACATAGCAAAAATAACACCCCGAAATACATTCTGCTACTCCTCCTGAGTAAAACGATACCACATGTGTGAGACTTTTACACAGCCTGACCACATACAGAGGCCTAACATTGAAGTAGCACCTTCAGGTGTTCTAGGAGCATAAATTACACATCTCATTTCTCATCCACCTATTACACTTCTGAACGCCCTGGAGCACCAGGACAATGGAAACGCCCACAAAATGACCCCATTTTGGAAAGCTAACACCCCAACATATAATCTATGAGGCATAATGAGTCTTTTGAATGGTTCATTTTTTTCCAGAAGTTTTTGGAATATGTGGAAAAAAAATGAAAACGCATTTTTTTTACACAAAGTTGTCCGTTTATAGGATATTTCCAACACATAGCATTTACATAGCAAAAATGACACCCCAAAATACATTGTGGCACTCCTTCTGAGTATGGCAATACCACATGTGTGAGACCTTTACACAGCCTGGCCACATACAGAGATCCAACATGCAAGGAACACCATCAGGTGTTCCAGGGACACATAGCATGCATATACCAAGAATTACACCCCAAAATACATTATGCTGAGCAAAGAGAAACAAAAGATTACCTGTGGTTTCAGTAGTATAGTTGTCCCCAGGAGGATAGCACTGGTCCAGGCAGCAGGCAGGGACTTGGTCAGCAACAGCGAACACAATTTTTCAGGCAGCAGGCAGAAATACTGTCCATAGTCAGTACAGGCAGCAGGCAGGGATACTGTCCATAGGTCAGTGCAGTGCAGGGTCAGTGCAGGCAGAGATTGTCAGCAGTGCCAAAATATTGGTCTTGGTAGTAGGCAGGAACAAGGTCCATGTGCTGTGGTCAGTGCGACAAACAAAGGCATGACAGCAGTAACTCCTACAGGCAGCAGGCAGAAGTAGGGCCTCGTTCAGGACAGAATGGGGACAGGGGTAGAGGCTTCTCCCACCCAAATCTCTTTGAAGCCTCCGAGTCTCCAGACCCTAATCTAGGAATGAGAAAACAAAGAAAATTGTTTTCTTCATCCAGAAAAACTATTCTGGAGCCCCTCACATATGTGAGACCCCTGTGTTGAATCCCACTAGTCCAGTTGCAGGGTACAAGATCAGTCCAAGAGGCAGGCAAGAGGCATGGTCAAACAGTCCAAGGTCAGTTCCAGATCAGGCAAAGGTATGTACAGAATCGTTAGGCAGAAGCATGGTCGAATAACAGTCCAGGGTCAGTTCCATATCAGGCAGAGGTATTTACAGAATCGTTAGGCAGAAGCATGGTCGAAAAAACAGTCCAGGGTCAGTTCCAGATGAGGCAGCGGTATGTACAAAATCGGCAGGCAGAAGCGTGGTCAAATAACAAGCCAGGGTCAGTTACAGAGCAGGCAGTGGCATAAGGGGTGTGAAGGCAGGAACTGAGGATTACGGTTACCATACTTCACTAATAATTTAGTGAAGTATGGTAACGGCGGAAGCATTCACCTATACAGAGGCCTGGTTCGGAAGGACATTCTGCACAATAATAAGATGTGTCTCTTCTGACTCCTGCTCTGGTACACACCTTACATCTTTTTTGGCGTCTTTGGCCTGTTGGTCTGGGAGGGAGTTTATCTGGAAAGTGGCGCTCGGAGAGTCGACTAACAACATCTGATCGGATGTTTACTGGTGGGCCGTTCGGGAATATAAGGGCAATGTAAATTTCCTCCAGGTAGCCAAGGAAGCGTTGGGGGTTTTGGGTGGATTTGCGGTAAATGATATAGGAGTTGTATATGGCCAATTGAAAGAAATAAATCGCTACTTTTTTGTACCAGTGGTATGTCCTTCTTGAGGCAAGATATGGTTCCAACATTTGATCGTTAAAGTCGACTCCCCCCATAAACTACAATAAAAATTGTATTGATGGATGCATGTGGGTTTCTGGATGGGGCCATTCCTTCTGGGGATTTCCACATAGGTGTTGTTGTGGATGGAAGACAACATATACACATCCCTTCTGTCCCTCCACTTCACTGCCAGAATCTCTTTGTTACGCAGACATGCCGTTTCTCCTTTTCTCAACTTCTTATTAACAAGACTTTGAGGAAAGCCCTTCCGATTTTTTTTCACGGTGCCACATGCTGGCGTCTTCTTCCGATGAAGGTTGTGGAACAGGGGCAGAGAAGTGTAGAAGTTATCTACATACAGGTGGTATCCTTTGTCGAGTAGGGGGTATATGAGGTCCCAAACAACTTTCCCGCTGGTTCCCAAGTAGTCCGGGCAATTAGGAGGCTGCAGCTTGGTGTCCTTCCCTTCATACACCTTGAAGGAATATGTGTACCCTGTGGCTCGGTCACATAGTTTGTACACCTTCACCCCATAGCGGGCCCTTTTGCTGGGGATATATTGCTTAATTTTAAGCCTGCCGCTAAATTTCACAAGGGACTCATCTACACATATTTGTTGGTCCGGGGTGAACAGCTGGGGGAATACTTCGGAAAAATAATTTAATATTGGGCGAATTTTGTAAAGCCTGTCAAAATTTGGATCAGTTCGGGGAGGGCACTGGGTATTGTCGCTAAAATGTAGGAACCTCATTATCATCAGATACCTGGTTCTGGGCATTACCGCGGAGAAGAGCGGCATGTGGTGGAGGGGGTGGGTTGACCAATAGGAACGGAATTCGTTTTTTTGAGTGAGCCCCATATTCAATGTGAGGCCCAAAAAAACCTTGAACTCCTCCACTGTCAGGTCTCTCCACTCATAGGGACGGGCATAATATGATGTGGGATTTTGCAAAATAAATTGCTGTGCATACAGGTTGCACTGGGCCACAATTGACGCCAACATGTCCTCCGTAAAAATTAAATTAAAAAAATTAATTGGGGTGAAATTCCCTGTATCCACCTGGACTCCTGGCTGGGCCGTGAAAGGGGGAACGCTAGCTTCTCCTGAATTGGGAGGAAGCCACAAGGGGTTCTGAAGTGCAAAGGGAAGGCTGGCACGGGACCTAACCCTTTGGGGCTGGGGTGACACCCCACTGGTACTTGGCCTTTCTTGCCGAGGGACTGCGGTGCTAGTGGATGGCACTGCAGTGCTAGTGGATGCCACTGCCTCCTCACTAGAACGCCTTCGTTTGGCGGGCCGAGTTTCTTCCTCCGAGTCTGTAAGTGTTTCGCTACTGAGGACTGGCTCGTAATTTACGTCAGAATCCGAATTGGTGAGGGAATCTGAAAAAGAGAGCTCCGCGTTGCTCTCATCGGCCGTAGAAAGAATTTGGTATGCCTCCTCGGCGGAAAAGCTTTTTTTGGACATGGCGGCTGGTGGTTTATGAGATTGCACAGCTGTGTGCTAAGCCTGCACTGATGAGGTGGCACTAATTGATGGCACAGATGTGCACTGATGAGGCGGCACAAGTGGGCACTGATCGCACAGATAGGCACTGATGAGGCGGCACAGATGGGCACTGATGAGCACTGATGAGGCGGCACAAATGGGCACTGAGGCAGCAGATGAGCACTGAGGAAGCAGCACAGATGTGCACAGATTTACACTAATGAGGCGGCACAGGTGGGCACAGATATGCACTGATGTGGCACAAGTGAGGTGGCACAGATGGGCACTGATGAAGCGGCACAGATGGGCACTGATGAAGCGGCACAGATGGGCACTGATAAGGCAGCACAGATGGGCACTGATAAGGCAGCACAGATGTGCACTGAAGCGACAGATGGGCACTGATTGGTACAGATGGGCACTGAGGAGGTGGCACAGATGGGCACTGAGGAGATGGCACAGATGGGCACTGAGGAGATGGCACAGATGGGCACTGAGGAGATGGCACAGATGGGCACTGATGAGGTGGCACAGATGCGCACTGATTGCACAGATGCGCACTGATTGCACAGATGCGCACTGCACAGACGGGCACTGATGGGCACTGATGGGCACAGACGGGCACTGATGGGCACAGACGGGCACTGATGGGCACAGATGGGCACTGATGGGCACAGATGGGCACTGATGATGCACTGATGGCACAAGTGGGCACTGATGTGCACAGGTGGGCACAGATGGCACTATATTGGTGTCACTGTGGGCACTGTTGGGCACTTTTTGGGCACACTTTGCTGTTTTTTTACTCACAGAATCTCTCTCTCCTCACACGCTGTCTCTGTGTGAGGAGAGAAAGAGCCGGCAATGAGAGATGATCTCAATTGTTTACCTTTTAGATCATCTCTCATTGGAGGCGGCGATCGCGCTGTAAATGGACGCTGTGATTGGCCGTTTACAGCGATCTGTGATTGGCCGTGTCCAAGGGACACGGCCAACACAGATTTTCCCCGAGGCGTGCTCACGAGAGCGCGCTGGGAATGAGGAAAGGGGACGACGTCAATGGACGTAGTCCCGGTTTTTCAGATCCGCGCTGTTGCCGTCATTTGGCAATGGCCCGGATCTGAGCAGGTTAATGTCTCCACGGAGGGCCATGAATCTCCTGTCAGGAAGTGTCGTGCTTGTATGCGTTTTAGGCTCAACATGGCATTTTTAACCTGAGGGTCTAGACCAGGAGGAAATTGCGGGTTCCCTATAATTGGGTAGAGTGGGGAGTTAGCCGACGATAGTGATTGCGTTTGGCAGGTTTGTGAGCTCACTCGGAGTGTCGTCCCTATCAGTGGGTGTTTTTTGTCTTGTACTCGAAGGTGTTCGTGGCACCACAGAGCTCCCTGCAGGGGTATTTGCACCTGGGCCTGTTCTAGATGTGTCCACAATTTAAGGTCTTGGTGGCGACACCAGTCTATAATTCTGCCCAGGTGCACTGCCTGGTAATATTTCCTCACATCCGGGACAGCGAGGCCTCCGGAAGCTTTGGGCATAGATAGGAGTGTACGTGGTAATCTCGATTTCTTGTTTGCCCAAATGAATTTATGGAATTGACTGTGTACCTTTCTAAAATATGATGTGGGGATCGCGATTGGGAGTGCTTGTAACAAATAAAGGTATTTGGGTAAGATGCACATCTTGATAAGATTGCATCTCCCGAACCAGGAGTGTAGGCCTTTACCCCAGGACGTCAGTATGTTTCCTGTTTTAACTAGTAAGGGTGGGAAATTCAGTTTAAAGGCGTGGTTGAGATTCGCTGGGACCAGAGTACCTAGATATGTCAGAGCTGTGGATGTCCATTTAAAGTTAAAACTAGAGCACAGTGTTTGCCGAGTAGGTCGTGATAATTCTATACCCATGGCCTCTGATTTGTTGTAGTTAATTTTGAGATTAGAGATATTTCCAATTTCTTCAAATTCCCTAAGAAGATTTGGAAGAGAGATTACTGGATTTGATAGGGAGAACATCAGGTCGTCCGCATATGCAGAGACCTTATATTGGGTCCCTCCAACCTTTAGGCCTTGGATGTCTGGGTTATTTCTAATTTTACTTAAGAACGGCTCTAACGTGAGGGCAAACAGTAGGGGGGACAGTGGGCAACCCTGTCTTGTCCCGTTTTTAATTTGGAAGGGGTCCGATAAAATTCCGTTCACTTTGACTTGAGCTGTGGGGGTATTGTATATTTGGGTGATCCATTCCAACATCTTTTCTCCCAGTCCTATGTGTCTAAGGACTGTAAACATATACTCCCAGTTAACCCTATCGAATGCTTTTTCGGCGTCCGTGTTTAGGAAAACTGAGGGCTCATGGGTCTGGTTGGCTATGTGTATTAAGTTTAGTACTTTGATTGTACTGTCTCTAGCTTCCCTGGTGGGGATGAAGCCCACCTGGTCTAAATGAATTAAAGATTGCATATGATGGGTTAGACGGGACGCAAGGATCTTAGTAAATAGTTTGAGGTCTGTGTTTAACAAGGAGATGGGTCTATAACTACTACATATTAGAGGGTCTTTGCCCTCTTTTGGAATGACTGTAATGTGCGCTCGTGTGGTATCATTTGAGAATGCAGTTTGGGGTCCTATTGCATTAAAAAAGGATATCATGTGAGTGTTAAGGGAGGAGAATAGTGTTTTATAATATGGGAGGGTAAGGCCATCTGGTCCAGGGGCTTTATCAGGTTTGGTAGATTTAAGTGCTAATGTCAATTCTTCTTGCGTGATTGGGGAGTCCAAATCCGCTATATTTTCTGGTGTCAGTGTGGGAATCTGGCTGGAGGACAAGTATGCCTCCATCCTCGACTGTGCCCTTGGTGTGGACGGTAGGCTATAGAGATTTTCGTAATATTCCTTAAAGGAGTTAGCTATCTGACGTGGTAAACTGACCTTCGTATCAGTTGCCGTTTTGATATGGGGGATGTATGTTTTCATTTTAAGATCTCTAACTGCTCTGGCTAGTATTCGTCCACATTTGTCTCCCGACTCATAGGTAGTGAGGCGACATCTCTGTAACGTTGCTTTTGCCCTATACCCAAGTAGGTCATTTATTTGACTGCGGGTGGAGTTTAGTTCGGCTTCTACTAGGGGGTCTGGTGAGTTTTTGTGTTGCGACGCAGTGATGTGAAGTTTGTTAAGAAGTATCTCTAGTTGTTTCCCATTCTCTCTTTTTATCCGTGCGCCGTGTTTTATGAATATCCCCCTGATAACCGCCTTATGGGCCTCCCATATCGAGCCTGGGGTGCAGTCAGCTGTCGTGTTTGTACGAAAATAACTCGTCAGTTCTCTATTCACTTCTTCTAGGACCTCCGGTCTTTGCAGAAGGCTCTCATTGAGGCGCCAGAAGGGAGTTCTATGTGTAGAGACGTCCGACAATGCGTAGGACAACATTATCGGAGCATGGTCTGACCATGTCCTTAGGCCTATAGTTGATTCCTTAACTGCATGTAGTTGGCTATGGGGAATTAGGAAGAAGTCTATTCGTGAGTGTATTTTGTGGGGGGGTGAGTAGAACGTGTAGTCCCTCTCACCCGGGTGGTGGAGGCGCCACACGTCGATGAGCTGGTGCTCATGTAGGGTTTTGGTAATGTGTTTACGGGCTTTAATCGATATGGAAGACGATCCTGAGGAAGTATCTACGTTAGGAGCTAAAGGTGTGTTGAAGTCTCCCCCTAGTATCAGTTGGCCCTCGCAAAATTTGGTCAGTTTAGAGATGGTGTGTTGTATGAAAGTGTCCTGGTTTTCATTTGGGGCATATATAGTCGCCAGCGTCAGGAGCTTATCTCCAATAAGACCCTTAATAAATGTGTACCTGCCCTCCTTATCCACCATAGAGGCCTTAAGGGTCCAATGTATTTTACTTGACAGGAGAATGGAGGTCGCTCTAGATTTAGTCTTGTTAGTAGAGTGATAGGTCAGTGGGAAGGATCTATTTTTAAGGACTGGCAATTTGTCCTCTTTAAAATGAGTTTCCTGGATGAAGGCCACGTCGGCTTTGGCTCTTCTTAACTCGTTCATAAGAATACGTCGATTCTCCGGCGTGTTAAGGCCTTTTGCGTTTACCGAAAATACATTCAGGTTATCCATCCTCGACCAGAGCACTAGACGGGGAGGGAGAGGGAAAAGAAGGGTGAGAAGGGATGGGAGAGGGGCGTCGGAAACTGGGGATAAAACCCTAGCTGTTGGTAAGTTGTATTAGGTCTCTATGACGTGACCCAAAGGCACTATCCTGTGTCAGAGAAAATTCAGCTATATCAGGGCAGTAGAGTGGGAGGGTGGGAAGAAAAAAAAGAAAAAGAAAAAAAAAAAAGGGGGGGGTAGGTAGGTAGGGTAACACTACTGCAAGCTATTAGCTTGCTTTTACACGTCTCTACGAACTTCAGCCGAGAGACGTGCTGGCCTATGTGGGGGAGTGACTGGAGAAGGCGAAAGAGGGGTGCTCCCGACCCATCCAGACCAGCTCGGGCCCTAGGAGATACATAAGTAGTCCCCGTGTTCTTCATATGGGTTAGTTTAGCAAGTTGGAGCATATATGTCTCAGGTAGGTGTAGATCATTTAGAGACAGCGTGACAAGGATTTCGGGCTGCAGATGCGTTTCGAGGGCATGCATCTAAGCAAAAGGACCCGCAGGGTTTCATGCAGGCCTACTCAAAGGCGTTGAACATTGTTATTGTCAAAAAACCGGCCTAGCACCTCTAGTCATCAAATTTGAGTATCTGTCTAAGTAAATTCCAGCTCTTCAGCTTGCCCCAGTTATCAGGAAATCTAAATAGGTATTGTATGCTCAGTTTATCTCAGTTTAGCCTGACATTTACTCTAAAAATATTATTTAAACTGGCTAGCTGGCCTGGCATGATAAAGCCTGTGCTCTAATATTCAGAAAAACATCATGTATTCTCATCATCTTATACATCTATGCAGCCTGTGGTATAAAGATATCTAGAGCATTGCATTGCTTATCTGTGCCTTTAGCTGTAATAGAACATAAACAAAGGAAAAATAGAAATCAGTAACGAAACCCCTGTAGTAGGAAAAACTAAAACCATTCCCCGGATATCCCAGTGGACTAGGAGAGTGGGGGGGGGGGGGGGGGGTGGGGGGCTTCATCATCTCCCCCGGAAACCCGGGTGGTAAAAAAAAAAAAACAAAAAAAAAAAAAAAAAACCCCACCAACTTCAACATATGTAAACGTTGTGTTCACCCCTTCAACCCCCTCCCTCAGAGTCCCCCAGGGGGCAAATCCCCCAAATCTTCTAGGCTCATCCGCCTCTTGCACAGGGGGAGGATGAGAGCTCGGTGGTAGACAGTCATATATATGGCAGAGCCAGTCCCTATGCATCTCAAACTCTCTCCTCTCAGAGAGGTGGGGTGAAATCATCCTTGCTGCTTTGTTAAAGTGTTCCTGATAAGGGACAGGCAGTCTTTTGGATCAATCGTGGGGCATATTTTGGTCTCGATCAGGGGATATCTCAACCGGCAGGGGAAAAACAATAAAACTGAGCGTCCTGCCTCAGGGGAGAGCAGTGACCCCTCATGACTCACGTGTCCCATCTGGTGTTGGTGGACGGGATCTCCGGCGTTGCCTCTGCGGCCTCGGCTGAGGGTTTGTCTGCGATGAGTGTGGGCCTGGTCGTCCCCCCGTTTGGGGAAGGAACCTCAGCCAGTTCGGTATCCGGATGGGGGTTGTCTCCAGAAATATAGAGAGGGCTGATAAGTCTCTCTGGGATCGTAGCTGGAATGATCTCTGTCCTCTTTTGAAAAGCACTGAGAGTGGGTATCCCCAGCGGTAGGTGGCTCCTTGTCTGCGGGCTATCTCTAACACTGGACGCAGCATAGCTCTCCTCTGTAGGGTGGCTCGGGAGACGTCAGGTAGAATTTTAATCACCGCTCCATCAAAGTCTACGTCTCCCGCCTCCCATGCTCTGCGGATGATTATTTCTTTGTGGGAATAGTGATGAAGGCGGCAGATGACATCTCTCGGTCTGCTAGGGTCTTGCGATTTTGGACCCAGCGCTCGATGGATGCGGTCAAACTCCATATTCTGAGGGAGCGAATCACCTGGAAGCTTGCGGAATATAGCGATCGCGGTGGCGGCTAAATCTTCAGGTCCCGTCGCTTCTGGGAGGCCACGCAGACGAAGGTTGTTGCGTCTGCTGCGGTCCTCCATTTCTTCTTGGTGTAGTTGGAGCATTGTAGCAGCGTCCACATGAGCTTCTTGGAGATGTTCTAATTCTGAGACCCGTTTTTCCAGGGATGTCACTGAGGTCTCCCCCGCCGTCAGTCTAGTGGATAGTGTGTTCAGCTCTCCCTTCACTTCCTGCATGTCTTTGCGGTGTTGTGTTTCCAGGTGTTCAATGAGGGATTCTATGTCCATCTTAGTGGGGAGGGCTTTAAGCAGTGCCCATAGCTCCGCTTCTCCTCCAATGCCCCTGGGATTCAACAGGGGGGTCCCCGATCCGGACTGTAAGGCCACCGGAACATCTGAGTATGAGTCCGAGTCCATTGAGGCAGCCGGGGATGCCGACCGATTCCCTTGTATCCCGCTCGTCTCTCCACGCGGCTCCGCCATCTTGGGATCCGGGGTGGGAGTCCGGGGTTGAGTGAGAAAGTGGTCTAAAGTTCCCCCAGAGTCTCTCTGTCTGGTGGATTTACCTCTCCCCTTTGTCCTCCTTCTCCTCGAGTACATGCCTTGCACTCCGGTTATATTTTAGAGCATAGTAGGCTCGGCAAGCCTGGATGAAGCCGGGAGCTCAGAAGCACAGCGTTGTCACCTCGCCATGTCCAGGCCACGCCCCAATAAAGCCTGAATTTTACTGTCCCTATAGGAGTCCCCTCCTACATCAGTGTCCCCAACAGAGTCCCCCTTAGATCAGTGTCCCCCCTTAGATCAGTGTCCCCCCTTACATCAGTGACTAGTTTAGAGTCCTCTCTTACTTCTGTATCCCCAACAGAGTCTCCCTTACATCAGTGTCCCCCCTTACTTCAGTGTCCCTATCAGAGAGCCCCTTACATCAGTGTCCCCACCTACATCAGTGTCCCTATCAGAGAGCCCCTTAGATCAGTGTCCCCACCTACATCAGTGTTCCTATCAGAGTGCCCCTTACATCAGTGTCCCCACTTACATCAGTGTTCCTATCAGAGTGCCCCTTACATCAGTGTCCCCCCTTACATCAGTGAACAGTTTAGAGTTCTCTCTTACTTCAGTGTCCCCAACAGAGTCCCCCTTAGATCAGTGTCCTCCCTTACATCAGTGACTAGTTTAGAGTCTTCTCTTCAGTGTCCCCAACAGAGTCTCCCTTACATCAGTGTCCCCCCTTACATCAGTGTCCCTATCAGAGTGCCCCTTACATCAGTGTCCCCCCCTTACTTCAGTGTCCAGATCAGAATCCCCCCTTACATCAGTGTCCCCATCAGAATCTTCCTTTACTTCCATGATTCAGCTTACACGGCATGGCTGCAGCTGTGTAGCAGCAGGCCGAGAGCCGGTCCAAGCAGCCAAGGACACAGTGCAGCAAGGGGATAGTGTGGGAATGCTTGCGCTGGGGACTATCTGGGAGGGTGGGGCTAAAGAGGCGGAGACCAACTTAGAATCCTGTGCTTTAAGTCTGAGGGTCACTACGAGCCAGATGAATTCTCCTAGCAGGCCACATGTGGCCCTCGGGCCGTAGTTTGACCTTAGCAGATCAGAAAGGATTTTTTTCCCCCTGTTGGAAATTTATACGTTTTTTTTTTTGCCTTCCTCTGTATCATCTGTGGGTATAGCGTTCTGTATATGGAGGTTTTCAATTTATGTATTCATTTTTTTTCTATTGGTTGAACTCAATGGACTTGTGTCTTTTTTTTTTCAACCTAATTATGTAAGTTTGTTGGCGGTTCTATAGCAAGGACCTTAAAATTCCTCAGCGGCTAGTCCCTTAAAACTTCCTATCAAATCAGTAGAAGCATACTCAGCTCACCTCCCATCATCATTGTTTATCTCATTATTCTACCAAGCCGTCTGTTCAAACAATACGATATCCAGTGGTAGCTGCCCTGCCCCTGGAATACATTAAGTCACAGAGCCGAGATTAAAGCTTTCTGTTTTCTTGGTTAACGCGACCTTTTAAAAATGTACCAGACATAAATCTGCATTGTCACCACTTTTCAGAACCCGCATACCGTCCCCTGATGAATACATAATGAAAGGCTGGTGTAATCGCCGCCGGAGAGCTGTCCTAACCGGACTCCAGAGACAGTCTGAAGTAAGACGACATAGTCTGTGCATTTTAGGGCCTATTCACACCATGACTCCAGACTGTTCATTTTGAATGCTGAGATAAAAATGATCACCTGGGCTTGGCATGTCTACTAAACTGAAGCTGGCCATACACGGTTTTGCTTAGCAGGTTCCCACATCCACAAAGATCTACTTCAGGACATGGATCACCTGCTGGTGGCGCTGTGGTAACCCTAGGTGGAGGGTTGTAATTACAGTGTCCACCAGCGGGTGTCTCCCAGCAGCCAGCTGACCCCAGTAATCAGCTTTTTACCTGATGCTGGCTGCTGGGAGGGTATTTAGGCCCTCCTCCAACTAAGTGCCTCTCGCTCCAGTGTTTTGCATGCTGCCAGGTACTGCTAGAGGTTATCCTTTTCCTGAGTGGCGGCTGGTGTTTTTTTTGTTGGGGGGGCGGCAAACAACCACCCCCCCTCCCCTGCACCTCAAACCCCACCCATTCCCCCCCCCAGCTGTCTGCTGGTGGACCGGCACTTACCCCATCTAGGCGGCGGGCATCGGTGGGCATCCAAGGAGCGGTGGGGATCGGTGCACCAAGCAGTGGCAGAGATCGGGCATCCGAGGAGTCGGGCGAATCTGAGGAGCAACGGGGATTGGGGAACCAGGCAGCGGCAGGGATCGGGCATTGATGTACTCCTCCTTGCTTCCGCCGTGCGTCTCCTCCTAGGCATCCAATAGGTGCGCCTGTCCTTTCAGCCAATCGGGTGATGGGTATCAGACTCGCCTCCCGATTGATCGGTAGGGGGATCAGTGTTGCAACACCCCTGGGTGGGCTCTGGACGTAATGCTCTGTGCCCCGAGCCCACCCTATTTTGAAGCCTATTAAAGCCTCTGGCTCTAATCAGTGCTTAAAAAAACACAACCCCCGCAGACCCCCGCCATAGGAATTCATGCGCCCACCATCCAGAAAGGGGATGGGTGCATGAATAGGGAGGGCAGCGGCGCATGGATGGGGGGGGCGGAACCCGTCCACCCGCAATGGATGGGCCACCTCTGATTTTCCTGCTCCTCCGTGTGTAATGTATCCTGCTGCTTTGTACCTGCTCTCCCTTGTTCCAGATCCTAGTTTTGTTTCCCCCTTCCCATCTCCATAACATGTCCATTGAGACAGCTCGTTCTGTTCTCCTGACTATCCCTTAGAAGTTTTTAGTCCAATATAAAGCATTGTCAATGTGCCCAAGCCCTGATGAAGGGGGATATTGGCCCCTGAAATGTGTCGGATACCATGTATCTTCCTGTTGTTATCAGCAGTAAAGGATTTTTGATTCTTCAAGGGTTAGTTCACCTTTTCATGAAAAATGAAATGGTAAACTAACTCCCAATACCCTCCCCATTCTTGGTCCCCTCAGCACTTACCTCCATCAATGATTATCTTCTGGTGCTCATATAGCAGTCCGGACATTTGAAAAATGTAGTACATAGCCAGGAGGCTCTGTAGCATCTTAGTGCTTCCGCAATAATCAGCAATCAGTGAGAAGGGGGAAGGCCACCTCATAAATACTCATGGGTCATGGCAGCAGGGGCAGTCGGGTGGAAGTTGGAAATTGAGTGCTGAGAAGGCATTTGGTGACCCTTGAGGGTGCCCTCTAGTCTGGGGGATGACCTTGGGCCTGGGTCTTGGGTGCTGGAAGATTCCCTCTAAAACACATGGAGGAAACCCTTCCAGGAGGCACGGGAGCAAGGAGAAGACAGCAGGAGCAGGTCAGAACGTCCGGGAGATCCCCTGAGAGTCACCTGGGTGGGCTGATGAGTGTCAGTCTGGGAGGACTGTGGGGAGAAGTTAGCCTGGAGGGCTAGTGAAAGAGGCAGCTGCAGCCAGGCGGGTTGGCAGTGCCTGAAGAGGGGGCACTGGGATCAGTAGCCACAGAAGGAATTGTAAGCTGGACACTGAACTTTGCTATACAACCAAGGGGCTCCGGGTTCCTGCCTGTAATGGGCCATTGCTTCAATCTGATTGAGTGATTGTCAGACATTTTCAGTGTTCCTGCTCAGTACTGCATACAAGTGATTGCTGGAGGAAGAAGAGGAGCTGTATATAGAGACTGTATATAGGAAGAGTTGTCCCTGAAGTTTGTTCTGAAGTCAAATGGGCATCCCATAACCTCCCATCCCCATCCAAAGTATTAGCATTCTTCCCACTGACCTCCAATGTAAGGAACATTCTTCCCACTGACCACCAATGTAAGGAACATTCTTCCCACTGACCTCCAATGTAAGGAGCATTCTTCCCACTGATCTCTAATGTAAGGAACATTCTTCCCACTGATCTCTAATGTAAGGAACATTCTTCCCACTGACTACCAATGTAATGGAACCCTTTTACCACTAACAAACAGTGTAAGGAGGCCCCTTTCTCAATGACCACCAGTATAAGGTGGTCCTTCTCTCTCTGACCACCCCACAGTACTTTGTCTGCCACTAGGTGTCTAGCTCCATTCAACCCACTCCCTTCAGCTCTAGTCAAACTAGACCCACCACAGCTGAGACTAGATAGTGAAATCCGAAGCAGCACAACGATTAGCTCATCTCTCTTTCACTCTGCCCTCTCCTCCTATGCCATCACATGAACCGATTGGCTCCTTGTGCTGCTTCTTCCTCAATCCAGCTCTGCCGGACCTCCTGAGGCTGATACCAGGTCCCATTCAGACACTTACACTGCTTGTATTTACAAGATACATTAAGACCCCTTTCACACTGAGGCAGTTTTCAGGCGTATTAGCGCTAGAAAAAGCGGCTGTAAAGCGCCTGAAAACTGCCTCCCATTCATTACTATGAGTGCTTTTACACTGGGGCGTAGCGCTTGCGGGACGTACGGAAAAGTTCTGCAAGCAGCATCTTTGGGTCAGTTTGGGAGCACTGTATACAGCGTTCCCAAAACGCCCCTGCCCATTGCAATCAATGGGCAGTGCTTCCGAAACACAGGAGTTTTTAACCCCTTCTTTGGGGTTAAAAGTGGCCCGCTAGTGGCCAAAAAGTGCCGCTTAAACAGTGCTAAAGCGCCTAAAACGAGCGTTGCTTTAGCGCGGCCGCGGCCCCAGTGTGAAAGGGGTCTTATTGATGTAATTAACGAATGCAGAGTTGCATTTATTTGTGTCTTTTATATCTGCCTGGAGCTCAGCGTTCACTTGCTGTTGAAGAGTTTCTGGACCGGCCTCTAGAGAGATCGGAAATAAAACAACGCGCTATTGTCGAAAATTCTCTTTTGAAATTTATTGGTGGAAAGTTCTAAGAGCTTTATTAAAAAAAATAGAAAAAGTGAAACATTTCACATGAAGACGATTTACGAGTTCTCATAAAACTGCTACAAACGGCTGCATTAAATACAAGTACTGTACACTGCGCTGGGTACAGCACCTCAGGGAGGGACAGTAATATCCCCGTTACTATCTGTAAGGTTAAACGCGGGCGCCGTTCACTTCCTGCCGCCGGCAGCTTTATATCGGCACGGAGCAGATGTATCTGTGCCTCTCGTTGCAGCTTTTCTCCGTCCATTCTTTCCTTCTCCGGACGAGGATGCAGCTTTCCTCCGAGGCTCCGGACAGAAACGAAGATGATGGCTTGAAGTTGCTGAATGTCCAGTGTTGTCCGTTTTCCCAGGACCAGGGCGAGAGTCTCTCTGATGACTTCAGGCCTAAGGATTAACAAAAAAAAAAAAACGTGATCCCAACGGCTCTCGACCATTATTTTGATAGCACAATCACTGTGCTGGGAGCGCGCACTGGGCATGCTCTGTGCACAGAAATCTCGGCCATCCATAAAAACATACAGTATGTGCATGTATTGCCATATGTGCGTTACGTGGGCAGCGAGAGGTGAAAGGCACAGTCCACCCTTAGGACCATGTTTCCCATTTTTAGGGTATAAACTGTAGACTGTGTACAGACAGTATACCCCCCCTCCTCCGACCTCTAAATTGTGGGGTGCATCATACTCTTGCTGCATTATAACTTTTTTATGGCTGTATCTGGTTCCACTAGAGTTGCCACCTGTCCGGGATTCACCTGGACAGTCCAGGTTTGGAATCCTGTGTCCGTGTTTCAGTCCATATGAAACCCGGACACATCAGTGGCAGATCCTCATCACAGTTCTTCTATCCCCCTCTCCCCTCCTTTCGGCTTCCAGTGCTTTTAATTTTATTGGTGGGGGGATGTTTTAACTGGGGTACAGACTGATGTGGGAAGATTATACTGGGGGATAGACTGACTTGGGTCGGATTATACTGGGGGACAGACTGACTTGGGTCGGATTATACTGGGGGACAGACTGACTTGGGTCGGATTATACTGGGGGACAGACTGACTTGGGTCGGATTATACTGGGGGGACAGACTGACTTGGGTCGGATTATACTGGGGGACAGACTGACTTGGGTCGGATTATACTGGGGGACAGACTGACTTGGGTCAGATTATACTGGGGGACAGACTGACTTGGGTCGGATTATACTGGGGGACAGACTGACTTGGGTCGGATTATACTGGGGGACAGACTGACTTGGGGCCGATTATACTGGGGGACAGACTGACTTGGGGCCGATTATACTGGGGGACAGACTGACTTGGGGCCGATTATACTGGGGGACAGACTGACTTGGGGCCGATTATACTGGGGGACCGACTGACTTGGGTCAGATTATACTGGGAGACAGACTGACTTGGGGCCGATTATACTGGGGGACAGACTGACTTGGGGCCGATTATACTGGGGGACCGACTGACTTGGGTCAGATTATACTGGGAGACAGACTGACTTGAGTCAGTTTATATTGGGGGACAGACTGACTTGGTGCGTATTATAGTGGGGGACAGACTGACATGGGGCCGATTATACTGGGGGACAGACTGACTTGGGGCGTATTATACTTGGGGTTAGACTGACTTGGGGCGTATTATACTGGGAAACAGACTGATTTGGGGCGGATTATACTGGGGGACAGACTGACTTGGGTCAGATTATACTGGGGGACAGACTAACTTGGGTCAGATTATACTGGGGGACAGACTAACTTGGGTCAGATTATACTGGGGGACAGACTAACTTGGGTCGGATTATACTGGGGGACAGACTGACTTGGGACGGATTATACTGGGGGACAGACTGACTTGGGACGGATTATACTGGGGGACAGACTGACTAGGGGCGGATTATACTGGGGGGCAGACTGACATGGGGGGTTATACTGGGGGACAGACTAGCCTATGGGGGGGATTGCACTGGGGGACAGGCTGACCATGTTTGATTTAACTACGCTCCTTATGCTTCTCCCATTATTAACAAAATTTGGCCACACCTAATGTTTATCACGGGATGCTACATGTGCCACAATACTACTCAAAGGTGTCCCAGCTCTTTTACAATCCTAGTGTATACTGCAAAAAAAATTAAAAATTGTCGTTGCGCCGCTGAAGTGTTCGGGTTTGGGTTGATGAAAAAGTGACAACCCTAGGTTCCACCCACACAGCCACACTGTCCAAAGTTCACCACTACTACAAGTCCCATCTGGGGCCACAGCACAGCGCCACCAGCAGGGCATTGACAACGCCATCATGGTAGTTTGACCGCACCCCTCCAGTCCAATAACAGAAGGTCTGTACTTCCGTACAGACCTGGGGCTGAATGCTGCAAGCAACTATTTAATACACCTGATTTGCGCTAATTGTGGGTGCAATGCTCTGCAGGTTTTGATGCAAAAAAAGTAGTTGGTTCACTTATGAGGCAGACCCCCCACTACCTGATTACAGAACACTACTTTCAAGCAATAGTAAAAAATGTAAAAAAAATGCCAAACTGATAATATGCATGGGGGAGCTCAGCTATTAGGAAAGATTAGAGGAACTGAATTTATTCTCTCTTGAGAAGAGGAGATTAAGGGGGGGATATGATCAACATATACAAATACATAAGTGGTCCATAGAGTGAACTTGGGGGTTGATTTACTAAAACTGGAGAGTGCAAAATCTGGTGCAGCTCTGCATAGAAACCAATCAACTTCCAGGTTTTTTTTGTCACCCTAGGCAAGACCGGCTACTTGAACCCCCCCCCAGTAAAAAATGTTTATAACAGCCTGTAGCTCAGGTGACATGGTCCCACTTTATATCACTGTATATCCATGATGTTTCTCTGGACACTGGGCAGAGCCCTGACATCGGCTCTCACATCCTGGGCCTGTTGTAGGGAGTGCTGGGCCTACCTCCTTGAGGTGCTCACAGTCGGGGAGGCTCTGTGTGACTACCTAGTACCCTGCCAAAACACAATGCATTATGGACCGTTGCACCACCATAACCACATCATCTGCAGAGCAACACCTGGGCTCTCCAGACCTGTTGTAGGAGGATTGCATCCACCAGGGGTTCCTCCATGGACCACAGGGTTAAGTGCTCCCCCAGTGCCAGTGGGATCGAGCTCTGTCGAGATCCTGCATCAGAGGTACCATCCCTGGAGGCGAATGAGGGACCGCCACCTACAGCAGCACACCCAGCAGACGGAATTGGTTCTCTAGGACCATCGGAGGTACAGCCATCTGCCCTACCTGCCGAGGAACTGCCACAGTAGGTGGTGGTGTGTGGGCCTTCATTACGCTTCACCTGCAACATCTTGACCAGTTACCACTGCTGTTTTGCCTAAGAGGGGGTGCTATCACAAGGTCCCCTAACCCCAGGGAGACCTGGTGCCCTACTTACATAGAGTCAGAGGAGGAGGAAGGGGGGGAGACCAACAGTGCCCCAGAGACTCCACAAAGCCCTCCATTCTACCTGCCCTCAGCAGTTGTCATGGCTCCAGTGGCCATTGATCAAGGATGTTGGGTAACTCTATGTACTTGAGTTCCCCTATGTTCTGGAAGCTTTGTTTTGTACCTTAGAGGCACAGTGGCAGCAGTGGTACGAGGCTGCTGCCTGGGACCATTTACAGGTGCCCAAACACCATCAGGTGCTTGTGGAAGGGACAGCCACCTGTACAGAGTTCCACCGATATCAGGTGTGGAACTGTAAATACCATATTTACATGCACAAGGTGGTTGTGGCTCATCCCAATTCCAAGGACACCCATTATTATGTAGTTAGGCAGGTCCCAGGTACAGAGGAGTGGAGAGGAACCCAAATAATACATCTAGTGTGCCCTGCAAAATCATTTAAATCTGTTGCTTGTTTTATAAGCATGCACTACATATTGTGTATCTGATTTGTTCCTATTGAGGTTTGACCTCAATAGGAACAAATCAGATAAAAAATATGCAGGTACAAGTCATGGAGGTGTGCACAACAGCAGAAAGCAGCAGGGTGTGATGCAGCCTTACGGCGGATTGTATAGGGAGACCAGCGGCCTTGGTTGGCAGTGTGCCCTAGGCGGCTCCCTAGTTCGCCTAGTGTTAGTACCGGCCCGGCCTGTGCTCACATCTGATTGGAATTTACTAATATCTTACCAATCCAAAACGGCTTCTTGCTGGCGAACTTCCAGAGCCACCTCATCGCCGATTGTGACTGGACACTTGTTAAATGACTGCCCGGCCTGAAATACAGAAGCTGGGGGTTAGGCTAAATCTTTGGGAAGACCACACTCCATGTTCACCTAAACATTTTTGGATCCCACCACTAATTCCCAAATCTGTGATTATGTGAGCTGGGGAGTCATGAGTTCATCTAGAGGTGCCCTATATCGTAATATGTACACTCGTCTCAACCATTTACTGGGAACCAATAAATATTTATTTATTTTTATGTGTATATAATGATAATATATTCCATAGTGGTCTACAAAAAAGACAAGGCTCCATCAGTCCCTGTCCCAACCATACCAGTCCCAGTCCCAATCACACCAGTCCTTGTCCCATTCACACCAGCCCCGTCCCATTAACGCCAGCCCCCGTCCCATTAATGCAAGCCCCCGTCCCATTAACGCAAGCCCCCGTCCCATTAACGTAAGCCCCCGTCCCATTCACGCCAACCCTCGTCCCATTCCCGCCAGCTCCCGTCCCATTCACACCAGCCCCTGTCCCATTCCCACCAGCCCCTGTCCCAAATCACACCAGCTCCCATTCTAATTGAAGACTAACCTAGCAGCATGTTTATCTATTGTGAAAAAAAAAACCTAGCAGCATGTTTTTGGAAGGAAGTTGAACCCTCAGTAGTACACACATGGGGAGAACACACAAACTATTTGCAGTGTCCTAGTGGGTAATGGGTTTAGGACTCTACAGGACCTCAGAGTGCTAACTCCACCCCCCTACAGATGTGTCAGTGTCTTACATTTGCACACAGTCCTGCTCGGCCTCCTCCCAGGTGCTCTTTTTATGGGTATTCAGATAATAGCAGTATTTCTGGTGGTGAGTCCACCCTGCAGGACATCTTCTCAGCTTCTCTCCCTACAGACAAGCAAAGCATTCATTAATATTAAACAAGCTCATCGTGACATCCTTACTCATGCATATGGACTAATACCAAATATTGACTCTTCCTTAGAATTCTGACATCATTGCCAATGTATGGACCAATATCAAATATGGACTCTAGGGGGGGCGTGGCCTGGACCGGCATGGTGTAGGGAGTGTGGAATGGGAGCTCCGCTTGCCTAATATCCGTATTCCTATATCCTGGGGCAAAACCTGCTAACTTTCTTCACACTACTGAACTCCAGACATACCGTGGTATTGAGGAACACGTCACCGCCAAAAAAAAAAGACGGATTCAGCTGCTAAATTGGCTAAATACCGCCATACAGAGAAGGAGGCCGAGGAGGATAATGGCGCCGGATCCCCAGCTGCGACGAGCTCCTCTGCAGAAGACACTGCACGAGTACTAGAGGCAATATCGGATTGCAAAAGCACCCTAACGGGTAAAATTGAAGAGGTAAAAATTGATGTCTCACTTATACGCCAAGATTTACAGAAACTCAGAGACCGGGTTACTGAAGCGGAAAACCGCATCAGTCACGTGGAAGACAACATACACCCGTTACAAGTGACCACAGAACAACTACAACACCAGCTCCATACGGTCCTAGCTAAGCAGGACGATATGGAGAACCGCCTCAGAAGGTGTAACCTGCGGTTTGTAGGTTTACCCGAAGGTTCAGAAGGTACAGACCCTCCTTCGTTTCTTGAGAATCTTCTTATCAATACCTTCGGAAGGGCTGAATTTTCCACATCTTTTGTGGTCGAAAGAGTGCACAGACTGGCTGCCAAACCTCCCCCCAAGGGGCACCACCCAGGACATTTATAGCTAAATTACTTAATTTCCGGGATCGGGATGCAGTTCTCCGACTTACCAGATTGAAGGGTAACATTCCTTTTAAAAACGGCGAGATCAAGGTATTTCCAGATTTTTCAGCCGAGGTCCAGAAAAAGAGAGCGCAGTTCACCGAAGCAAAGCGGCAGCTGAGGATACGCCACTACTCTTACGCAATGTTATTCCCAGCTAGACTTCAGGTAGTCGGAGAAGACCGAGCACACTTCTTTGAAACACCTAAAGCTGTCTTCTCCTGGCTTGAAAACGCGGCGGCGCCAGCACGAGAACCCGCTTGACGAGTCGGCTGTACTCTTTCCTCATGCTCTTCCTGGATGAACCCTCAACCTAAGATGCCTGTATGGACGACTACTCTTTTCTATCCGTGCTGAAAACATTTGGAACTCTACAGGTACTGTGTTATTTTGAGCCTCTTTGTACCCCGGGACTGGTGCTCTGTCCCCCCCCCCCCCCTTTTTTTTTTCTCTCCCCCCTCCATTGCGGGGCAAAAGTCCTTCCCAATTTACCTCATTTGGGTACACTTTCCCCTTCACTATCACCTGTCTTATCCGTCACTCAAGTCCCCACACAAATACCGCGGTACTGCACTGGATCCGTATGGCCCCGATTTTATAACTTTCATGGCAAAACGGCAACCGGTATGACATCTGCGATATGGTCTCGACATTCCATATCTTTCAGATTACCCAGACTAACTCATCCTGAAGCCACAAGAACAGATGTCATACTTCCTGTACTATTGTTCGTTTTTCAGCGGTTAATCATCCCATTAGGTGCAGTGACCCTTAGGGGATCCGCCATTGTTATTAATGACTGCAACAAATTTTGGTTGTTTCAAGTATGGTTTCCCTGGCCTGCCCAGTTTTCAAAGGCCGCATTTGACAGATCTCTGATGTGTTGCATTGCCGGGCAATCCAGTGTGTTAAATTTTGTTGTTTTAAGGTTAAACACGTGGGGTTTTTTGTTTGTTTTTTGGTATAATGCATACTACATATATGATGCACTTGAAATTATCACTGGTTATGCTCACATGCAAGCAGAGATGCTTTTACAAAGGTGTCCATTAATGATATTGTTTACACATGACAGATATGGTGGTATGTGCTGCAGTGTCCTGATCTGGGGGCTCCGGGCTCAGCGGGCGGTCCTGCATGCCCCTCCGTTCGCGGGGGGGCTGTGGGGTGGCCGCGCAGACTCGGGGCGCTCGGGCTCTGGATATATGTACCTTGTCAATATGCCTGATGTAAAGTGTATAACGTGGAATGTGTGTGGCCTTAGAGCCAGACCCAAGTGCAATGCAGTCTTGTCCTACTTAAGGAAACAGCATGCAGGGATCATGGTGTTGGTAGAGACCCACCTTACAGGCCAACTTATGCTGGCGCTTAAAAAACCATGGGTGGGATGGATATATCAAGCTCCATATACTGCAAACTCTAGGGGCGTGGCTATCTTGGTGGCTAAAACAGTGCAATTCGTACTCTTAACGCTCAAATAGGACCCCCAGGGTAGGTTTTTGTTTTTGCATGCCAAGGTGCATGGCTTGGAACTTTTAATTCTGGCCATGTACATACCTCCCCCGTTTCAATTTGGGATCCTGACAGAGGGGCTGACATTTATATCCCACTATCCTAATGTCCCTGTGCTCTGGCTAGGAGATTTCAATAGCATCATTAACAAGGACTTGGATAGACTGACACTGACCCCTTCCAGTAACCAAAATTGATCTCACACTAGATTCGGTAAACTCCTTTCAGACCTCAACCTCGTGGATACCTGGCGACACCGACACCCAAACGATAGGGTATACTCCTGCTTTTCCTTATCGTATAATTCAATGTCGCGGATAGATTTAATTTTACTATGTCATACCCTCCTCCCCATTTTGGGAGAGGTGGGTTTTAACCCACGGGTTCTATCCGATCATGCTCCATATTGGATTTCACTGCGTATAGACTCCTCCCCTACGACATATACGTGGAAATGAAACCCCTTCTGGCTGACAGCTATCCCTGGGCTAGAGGAAATTGGGACTGAATGGGAACTGTTCTTCCAGACCAACCGAAATACTGCGCCACTAGAGCTGATTTGGGATGCTTTTAAAATACACGCTAGGATGATATTAACACAGCGTATTTCTAGATACCGTCAGAACTCGTCGCGGGTAATAAAACAGGCGGAACAATCCCTTGCAGAGGCGGAGAGAGAATTCATAGCTGATCCATCTCCATCTACAGCAGATCAATTAAAACTACAAACCAGACTTGTGAATGGTCTTCATTTCCAAAAGCCTGAGAGGAAGATCTTTTACAATAAACAGAAGGTGTAAGAGAGTGGAGAGAGGGCGGGACGACTTTTGGCTTACCTTGCCCACTTAGATCATAGACCTCCAGTGGTGGTGTCCCTTCGGGCTGCGGATGGGACTTTGATTACAGACCCCGATATGGTGGCCGGGGAGTTTCGCTCTTTCTTCGCTGCTCTTTACACCTCCACTACCACCAATCCCCCTGAAGAATTAGCGACAATCCTGGCTAATATAGAAATGCCCACCCTGACGGATGAACAACGTGAGATGCTGGAAGCTCCCATATCTAAAGATGACATAATAGAAGCCATGACCACACTTAACACATCTAAAGCACCAGGCTCTGATGGCCTCCCACTTGAGTTCTACACGACGTATGCTGAAACCCTAGTTCCCAGGCTCTATGACTTATTTTCCCACATTTTCAAAACTGGTATCTTACCCCCTTCCATGAGTGAAGCTTATATTGTACTGATACCCAAACCAGGGAAAAACCCGACCCTTCCCGAATCATATCGACCGATTTCCCTGCTCCAACTGGACATTAAGATATTGGCCAAGGTCCTGGCATTACGATTGAACAAAGTGATAATGACCTTAATCCACCCTGACCAAACCGGGTTCATGCCAGCCAAAAACACGGCCTTTAACCTACGTAGACTACATATGAACATGCAAGCTGAACATGACCACTTAGGCTCCAGAGTAGTAGTGTCCCTAGACGCCGCTAAAGCGTTCTACTCTGTCGAGTGGGACTATCTTTGGTCATGCTTACGACGTTTTGGTTTTGGGCCCGGGTACGTCAGGTGGATTCAACTCCTATATCAGAACCCATGTGCCAGGATCTTGGTCAACGGCAAAGTATCTGATTCCTTCCCCCTTTCCAGAGGCACCTGCCAGGGGTGTCCTTTATCCCCTTTATTATATGCCTTGGCGGTGGAGCCCCTTGCCTCCTCCATCAGGGCACATGTAGGTATCCAGGGCTTAAGACGTGGAGATTTAGTAGAAAAGATAAGCCTATACGCGGACGACATGTTGTATTTGACAGACGCTGGCCCCTCCCTTAAAATAGCCCTTGAACTTATTCAAAATTTTGGTAAATATTCTGGCCTCAAGATCAATTGGGATAAATCCCTGAGTCTCCCCATTGATGTCAGTGTTCCCACTGATATGATGGCCTCTTCTCCCCTTCTTAGAGTTAGCTCCATGACATATCTTGGAGTCATCATAACCCGCACACCAGAAGACTATGTCAGGCTTAATGTAGAACCCCTAATAGCACAATTAAAAGCTAAAACTCAAACATGGGCCAAACTACCACTGGGGGTTATGGGTCGGATAAATCTTATTAAGATGGTTCTCCTCCCCAAGTTCTTGTACGTCCTTTGGCATGCTCCAGCTTATATACCCCTTAGGCTTTTCAAATCTATAGAAGCTCTTCTTAACTCATTTGTATGGGGATCGTCACGGCAAAAATTGTCCTGGCAAGCACTCAAGAACCCAACTGAGTTAGGGGGTGCGGCGCTACCAGACTTTAACATGTATTACCTGGCTGCACAATTGTCTCATTTTTTCTTTTTAGATAAGCAGGACAAAGAGCGTTATCTATCCCTGACATGTTCCTCCTATACCCAGGGAATAACCCACCCCTTCCAAATTTTGCTTAACCGCTTGCCGACCGCCGGCTGTCAATTGACGGCCAGGCGGCTCGGCTCTTGTTGCAGGAGGGCGTCATATGACGGCCTCCCATTTAAACAGGGAATGCGCGCGATCGTGCGCACGCATCCCTGTTCCTTCGGTGGCGGCGTGTCACGGAGACACCGCTCGCCGCCGAGGGGGGTGAACAGCCATTGGACATGGCTGTTTACCACGTGATCGGCCGTGATGAAGTCACGGCCGATCACAAATAGGTCCACCCCATTGTGCACGGCGCATGCGCGCGATCGCGAGCGCGCTGCGCGTGCACGTCGATGACGGAGTGTTCCCGGGAACACTACTCGTCACCGACGCCGGTAAACAGCCATTGGCTGGCTGTTTACCCACGTGATCGGCTGTGATCCATTCACAGCCGATCATAAATGTAAACACAGAGAGGTAACTAGCTGTTACCAGCTCTTCTCTCCTCACACACCGTTTCCAGTGTGAGGAGAGAAGAGCCAGAAGCAGTGAGTTACAGATCTGTGTTCTGTAGTGTCTGCACCAACACCACACCTGTCCCATCGCCCCCCCCAATTGTCATCTGTCACCCAACAGTCACCAGTCACCCAATAAAGTGCACCTGTCACATAAGGGACTGCCATCAGTGACCGTCAGCGGTGCACCTGTCACCCGTCACAAATCAGTGACCATCAGCGGTGCACCTGTCACCCGTCAGCCGTCACCCGTCACCCATCAGTGACCACCAGCCGTCACCCATCAGTGACCGCCAGCCGTCACCCGTCACCCATCAGCGACCGCCAGCCGTCACCCGTCACCCATCAGTGACCGCCAGCCGTCACTCGGCACCCATCAGTGACCGCCACCCATCAGTGACCGCCAGCCGTCACCCATCAGTGACCGCCAGCCGTCACCCATCAGTGACCGCCAGCCATCACCCGTCACCCATCAGTGACCGCCAGCGGTGCACCTGTCACCCGTCACAAATCAGTGACCATCAGCGGTGCACCTGTCACCCGTCACAAATCAGTGACCATCAGCGGTGCACCTGTCACCCGTCAGCCATCACCCATCAGTGACCGCCAGCCATCACCCGTCACCCATCAGTGACCGCCACCCATCAGTGACCACCAGCCATCACCCGTCACCCATCAGTGACTGCCAGCCATCACCCGTCACCCATCAGTGACCGCCAGCCATCACCCGTTACCCATCACCTGTCACCCATCAGTGACCGTCAGCCATCACCGATCACCTGTCACCTTTTAGTGACCGTCACCCATCACCAGTAACTGTCCGTGGCCTGTCACCCATCAGTGACCATCGCCTGTCACACCGTCATCACCGATCAGTGAACGTCAGCTGCCACCCATCGCACAGCCCATCAGTGACCGTCACCTGCCACCTGTCACACCGCGTCATGTCCAAAAGAGTATTCAGCAGTGAGGAGGCGTTCCAGATCCTCTCCATGACCGATGAGAGCAACGGGGAGTTCTCATCAGATTCCAATTTGGATTCTGATTCAAGTTCGGCATTTGAACCAAATAGTGAATCGGCAAATGATTCGGAGGAAGAATGGGTCCCTCCCAAAAGGGCACGGCACTCTGGAAACCAGGATTATATTCCCAGGCCCAGTACCAGCGCTGCCACCACCAATAGGCCCCAGGAACAAATTCCCAGGCCCAGTACCAGCGCTGCCGCCAGTGTTAGGCCCCGGGAACAAATGCCCAGTACCAGCGCTGCCACCACCAATAGGCCCCAGGAACAAATTCCCAGGCCCAGTACCAGAGCTGACGCCAGCGTTAGGCCCCGGGAACAAATGCCCAGTACCAGCGCTGCCGCCGGCGATAGGCCCCAGGAACAAATGCCCAGACCCAGTACCAGTTCTGCCACATCACGCCTGAGTACCAGCACAGGAAATTCCAATCCAACTACTGGAGTGTCACACCCCCCAAGAGCCAGGGCCTCTACATACATGCCAGATGGTCTTGCCAACCCAATATGGCTGCCTTCCAACTCGGCATCGCCAATTATTCCCCCGTTCACAGCACTGCCAGGTGTGCAGACCAACACCCAAAATTTCTCAGAGATTGATTTCTTTCATATGTTTTTGCCCGACACTATGCTGCAATTTATTGTGGACCAGACAAATTTGTATGCCCAGCAATATATTGCCAACAACCCCCAATCATCCTATGCCCGTCCTTTTGAGTGGAGAGATCTGAATTTGGAGTTCAAAATGTTTATGGGCCTCACCCTAAACATGGGGATTACAAAAAAAAAATGAAGGACATGCATATTGGTCCACCCACCCCATCCACAATATGCCCATTTATTCTGCCCTAATGTCAAGGTCCCGATACAAGATGATAATGCGCTTTCTTCACTTCAGCGACAACACCCAGTGCCCTCCCCACAATCATCCAAATTTCGACAAGTTATACAAGATTCACCCACTGATAAATTTCTTTTCTCAACAATTTGCAGAACTCTATGTCCCCGATCAGAAAATTTGCGTCGATGAGTCCCTGGTACCCTTTTCAGGCCGGCTAGGAATAAAGCAGCATATTCCTAGCAAAAGGGCCAGATACGGAGTAAAGTTATATAAGCTATGTGAGAGAGCCACAGGATATTTGTATGCATTCCGCATATAAGAAGGAAAAGATTCCCAGCTCCAGCCCCCTGAGTGCCCGGCCTACATGGGCACAACTGGAAAGATTGTATGGGACCTGGCATACCCACTTCTAAACAAAGGATATCACATTTACGTTGACAACTTTTACACCAGCCTGCCCCTTTTCAAACACTTATACATCGCAAAAACCCTGGCCTGTGGAACCTCCAGAAAAAATAGAAAGGGCTTCCCACAATCTTTAGCGAACAAAAAGCTGCGAAGGGGGGAAAGAGCTTCATTGAGATGCAACGAAGTGCTGGCCTTGAGGTGGAAGGATAAGAGGGACGTGCACATGATGTCCACCATCCATGAAGACACTGCAATTGTGGTACAAAGAAGACAAGGTCCCATTGAAAAGCCAACATGTGTCCAAGATTATAATCTCTACATGGGGGGGGGGGGGTAGATTTTAACAATTAAATGATTCAGCCCTATTTGTCAATAAGGAGGTCCCGATTCTGGTATAAGAAGGTAGCAATTTATCTCATCCATTTGGCCATTTACAATTCCTACGTAGTCTACACCAAATCCATTGAAAGCCCCGCCCCCTTCCTAAAATTCATAGAAGAAGTTGTCACGTCCCTCATCACCAAAGACCCCCCCAAGAAGACCTTCGCTCTGAGGCTGTTTGCCGACTCCATGAGCGCCACTTCCTCTTCAGCATTATACCATCTGAAGCAGGCCGAAGACGGCAAAAAAAATGTCGCGTGTGCACCAAAAGAGGATTTAGAAAAGATACCAGCTACCATTGTCCCCAGTGTCCCTCCCAACCTGGCCTTTGCATTGGTGAATGCTTCCAAATTTATCACACATCCATAAAATATTAGCCCATATTTTTAACCATTTCCCCATTTTCACCATCTGTGCTGACCATTTTCCATTCTTTCCCAAATAACCATGCCACTGCCTTCCATGTGAACTGACCCTGGCCTGTTCTTTGACTATGCCTCTGCCTACCGTTTGGACTGCTTTCATGTGAACTGACCCTGGCCTGTTTTGTGACTATGCCTCTGCCTACCGTTTGGACTGCCTCCACGTGAACTGACCCTGGCCTGTTTTATCAACTACTCTACTGCCTACCGCTTGGACTGCTTACATGTGAACCGACCCTGGCCTGTTTTATGGACTATGCTTTTGCCTACCGCTTGGACTGATCTGTTGCCCTGCTACTGTAGTACACAGGGGTCTCACATATGTGAGGGGCTCCAGAATTGTTTTTCCGGTTGGAGAAAACAATTATTTTTGTTTTCTCCGGGTTTCGGAATTAGGGTCTGGAGTCCGGAGGCTTCATAGAGATTTGGGTGGGTCGAAGCCTCTACCCCTGTGCCCCTGTGCACAGGTCTTACCGGATTGTGGCCCTCAGCCTGCTGCTGACTTACTGCCACCATGCCCATGCCTGTCGTGGCACAATAATGAGTGTCTGCAGTTAACAGTGTACCAGGACCAATATTATGGCTGTGCTGGCTGTCTCTGCCTGGACAATTTCTATGGACTGTGCTGTGCCGACTATAGACAATATTCCTGCCTGCTGCCTGGATAGTTAATATTGCTGTCGCTAAGCACCTCCCTGCCTGCTGCCTGGACCAGTGCTCTCCTCTGTGGATACTACTAAAAGCACAGGTAATGCTTTTTTTTACCCTTTCTGCAATAGAATTTATTTTGGATTGTAATTATTGGTATGTGCATGCTATGTGTTAGAAATATGAAGGGTTTTCAAAAATGATAGGTTGCCAGGAAATTATATATGTCATTTATGCTCCTAGAACGCCTGATGGTGCTACTTTGATGTTGGGCCTCTGTATGTGGCCAGGCTGTGTAAAAGTCTCACACATGTGGTATCGCCATACTCAGGAGGAGTAGCAGAATGTATTTTGGGGTGTCATCTTTGCTACGTACATGCTATGTGTTGGAAATATCTGATAAATGGACAACTTTGTGTAAAAAAAAATGCGTTTTCATTTTTTCCCACATTTTCCAAAAACTTTTGGAAAAAAATGAACCGTTCAAAAGACTCATTATG